>CAXKWD010000002.1:217981404-219181404 GCA_964059195.1 Ectobius pallidus | reverse complement strand
TGATTCTTCAAATACGGGAAAATTTGGAGTGTGTAAAACCCAAATTTTTTACTTTGTTCAAAAAATCTCAAAAAATTACTAAAATACTTCAGGGGTTACTTGATTATAATAAGACACCAGCAGAGCTTAAATGTTTATATTTTTATTTATTTTAATTCCTTTATTTTTTAAAGCCATGTGAATGACATCCGTGTACATGTGGATGGCAGAAGGCCACATTAATGACTAACTTTGGCAACAATCTGCTTTTCTTTATGTGATTTCATATTTTTCTCAGTGTGCTTCAGTTGATTTTGCACCAAATTTGCAAATTTGTGTGCATACTCCGGAATTAATGTAATTTTAACTAGACTGTTTTTTGTGGTTTTTGGGGGGGGGGGGATCAAGCAAAAATTCATTTAATCAGTTTTAAGATTTTAAGTACAGGTCACAGACACCGCAAACATAATAGTACCCTACATTTATCATCTACATGACTTGAGAGTCATCCACATGCCCCTTCATGAGGCATGTGGATGATGCAAAAATCAGGCATGTGGATGACAAAAAAGGAGTTTAAGTGGTCTCAGCAAACCATTTCTAAACCTCTGTAGGCTCAACTTCAGTCAGGTACTTTGAATTGGAAGGTTTATCATAGTGCATAATCAAAATTAATTAATATTCACTTTTTGCCTACTTTCTACAGTGTGTCCCACGCAAGAGTTGGCCAATGACGCGGGGTCCTGCGGCGCGGCTGGCACAGCTCCAACTCCCGAGCGATCGGGTGAAATATCTACGCCAATGAAGCCGCGATCGGTGTTATGATTCAGGTTCTCACATTTACAGTTGGAATTACAATGAAAATAACCACGTACCTCATCATAAGAGATGTTGGAAATGTCCTCCTCTTGCATCCACACAACATTGGAACCTTTTTAAGAAATTTTCTTTCACGCGCATAAGTTCAGCTTCCGAGATAGAATTAATTTCTCTTCTGATATTGTCTTTAAGTTCTTCTAATGTGGGTGGGTTTGATCTAATTTCTGTTCAGTAAGTACACGCCGCTTGGTCCCTCGTTTACTATCGAGAATCGAACCCGTTTCCCGAAGTTTGCTTACAAGTTTTCGCACGGCTTCTCTGCTTGGAGGACGTACACCTGGGAATTTTGCTAAAAACCGACGTCTTTTCGTCCTTGCAAGATGATGTAATAAATCACATATGTTTTTCTTTGTTTGAACCTGAACCATTACACCAACAGCGGGCTTTATTAGCGTAGATATTTCACCCGTTTCCTTTGTAATGTGCGGGAAGTTGACCTATACACTTTATTTTTCAAGTTTCTCCATAAATAATATTCACATACTGTTAGAAGAACTTAAAGACAATATCACATAGGCCTATCACAAGAGAAATGAACTCTGTCTCGGAAGCTGAACTTATGCGCGTGAAAGAAAATTTCCTAAAATGGTGTCAGTGTTGTGTGGATGCGAGAGGAGAACATTTCCAACATCTCTTGTGATGAGGTACGTGTTTATTTTCATTGTAATTTTAACTGTAAATGTGAGAACCTGAATCATAACACCGATCGCGGCTTCATTAGCGTAGATATTTCACCCGATCGCTCGGGAGTTGGAGCTGTGCCCGCCACGCCGCAGGAACCCGCGTCATTGGCCAACTCTTTCGGGGGACACACTGTAGAAGTCATGTTAATGACGGGGAATAAAAACGCTATCCTTGAAAATGATGCAAAGTCCTTTGTTAATCCCAAACTGTTTGTAAGCTAGCAAAATTCAACCTTACAATTCAACCACAAGCTGCCCTGTTGGCTTTCTAACACTGTTGCTAGTTATACAAATTTCTCATTTTGGCAGAAAAAATTCCATTCTTTTCAGCCATGGGGATGACCAAAAACCCTTGGGACATTCTTTATGTTCATTAGGTGGGGTGACAATTTTATTTCATTTTATTTTTCAGGGGTTAATATTCTTCACACATTCATACTCATTGACAGGAAAAAAGTTGAAAAGGGAATAACATTTTGTTTTGTGGAAAATGCATTAGAATATACAAAACCGGGGTATGGGACAGGGCATGTGGATGACATTTCATTTAATTTAATTTGATTTTGGAATATCAGAATTTAAAGTTAGTGACATTTCAAAGTGATAGTTGTAGTATGGAAGTAGTAGAAACAAACTTTTATTTCAATTTTTTTTTAAAGTTGAAATTGAAGGGAAATATCACTCCGGAACACAAATTTTCCCGTATTTGAAGAATCACCCATATAAAGTAGCAAAAAGATACTTTTTGTCCCACCTGTAATGGTGATAGTTTTGTTAAATTATTATTGATGATCCAATAAAAAGATGCATTTAAAATGATTACAAAATCAGTGGATAAAGGTTTAAAATTAAATGAATTTTCCCTACACCGCTCAGCAATTGCTCGTCGTGTAGTGGTTAAGGCTACTGGTTACAGTGCTAGTGGTCACGAGTTCAAATCCTGGTCAATCCAAAATTTACTGTTACGAATAGGTAGGTAGGCCGAGGAGAAGGTGGGAGAAAGGGAGGAAAAGGAAGACAAAAAGAGAAAATAAATTTTTCCCAGTTTCACCTTCTGCATTACTAGCAACGCCATCTAAGAGGAGACATTCGAAACCCTAAACCCATCCTTCCCAGGCGGGTCCCATTAGAGTGTTGGTGGGAGGAGCCTAGTGCACAGCATAAAATTATTTTTCCCCCATTATTTTGCTTTCACCATTGGAAAACAGAATAACTCACACCTTGTGTTTCCAAACTCTGTAAGTTTACAATATGTTGTTAAATTCCCAGGGTCGCCACATGGGGGGGGGGGGGGCTACCAGACCCAAGGGCCCTGGGCCCGAGCCCCTGCCGGTGATGTGATATAATTTTATGGAAAAACTGGAAAAGTTACACGAGAAGGGAAGAGACAACTGAATGAGGAAGGTCGACAGTCGGTGAGGGGCCCTCGACCAGTACAGGGTCCTGGGCCCTGTAAATTCCTATTGTAACTGTTTTGACGTGTCTCATACATTCTGATGGACTAATAAAAAATTTAAATCTAAACAGTACCTGGGAACCAAACAGTAGACTATAACTTATACGACAAAGATAATGTTTGTACCAATCTTGGTATTTTTCTCCTGATCTGCTCTTATCTTGGCTTTCTGTCAATATAGCCTAATATGCTACTAGTTAGTTGTTTACAGCATATGCCTGTCTGTTTTTATTGGCAATAAAATTTGAAGTTAAATGTCTCAAGAATTTCAGGGGACTTGGACTAATTGTAAATAAGGTTAGGATTACACTGGCATGCTACATTTTTAGTGATTAATAAAAATTAAAATGATCATAAAAAAATCCCATCCATTTTCAAACTGCACATAAGGAATGAGAAATTGGGGAATGTTACCTTTCTGCTTCTAATGAACTGATAAAACAGAGAACTTAATTATAATATTCTAAATACTCTGCACCCTTATAAATGATTTCATTAGGCTAATAAGATACTCGGAAAACCATATAGTTACGTATAGTAACATCAATCACAGAATTTGCAAGCAAAATTTTCTGCACAGTGCACTTTGCCATTCACAATCACGCCTATCAGTTTACTTATTTATTTATATGAAATCAGGCTTGCCACATGACTTCTTCTTCCTCTTCTTTTACTGAGTAATGGCCTTGGCGGAATAACTTCTTAGCCAGAACGCCGTAGACAAAAGCTTTAACGTTAAAATTTGATCATGTTACTAATGAAAATTAGACTTTTTTTAAACATATGACGCTAAGTTTATATAAACAAAGTAGTCATGAAGATTAATCCGTGCTCTTCGCACTGCCCATACCGGGGGGGATATTGCAATATGTAAATACAGCAGTTGAGACAGCCGTTCACATTTGGGAAAGTTCGGCTAATTTCAGCATCCACCGGCGGCTCATGCAGCCCACGTAATTTAATATTTTGCACCTATCTGAATTCTTGATCGGTAAACCTGAGGAACTGATCTGAGAAGATTCCCGCAAACGTCGCTTAAAACTTATTCTCTCCCCCTGAGGTGCATTTACGCGGACCACGCCGCCCGGGCCTTACAGGACCGCGAACCATCGGGGGGGGGGGGGGGATTTCTTTGGATCACATAGGCCTACATACTTTTGTGACCAGATAAGGATTATGGAGGGCCTTCCCAGATGCGTGATCAGCCCAATGCCAAGACCACCTCTGAGACAACACGAATACATAGGACAATGAGAAAACCCCCAGAAAAAAACCCCACCTAGGAAACTTGTCATAACCAGCAATCGAACCTGGGCCTACGAGTGAGAGCAAATTCATCCCCTATACCACAGCGGTATTCGGAGGGGGCTACATGTTGCACATAAGGACATTTTAATTTCTCAGATAACAGACTGTATAATAGCACATCCTGACCCATCTAATAGAAATGTCGTTACTCCTTTGCCTATGTACTGTATATAGTAGCTCGCTTCGCTACTAACAGCTGATCAAGCTGGCAGTCCCCCCCCCCCCTCATAAAGCAAGCAAATGCTTGAAATGGTGCTTGATAAATTTTCCAATAGTGGGAAAGCAAGAAAACGTAATTTTGTTCTATGACTCAACAGCTTTAATGTCTTACCTCAGATTAAGGTGCGACTGTGACGTATACATCAACAAACCACCTGCTTACTTTGTTTGAGTATCGTTGTACAATTATGTTATTCTAATGTGTGGAAATTTAATGTTATAATTGTGAGATAATCAAAGCCCCTCCCGAAAAAAACTTGGACACGCCTTTGGGTGGACCCACTTAACAGTTCACCAACAGTTAGTTACGAGTTCGTAGATTGGTATGGATGAATGAATGATTAGAAGACTGGATGAATAAAACTGTCTTGTAAAACATCCACAATGGTCCCAATTTCCACTGAGTCAAATAAAATAAAAGGATGTGTTTATAGTATATTACGATACAAGTGCCGTAAGCGGTGCATACGGATTGAGGAAAGAGTGAAAAAACGAGGCGCTGTACAGAGTTTTTTTCAATTTCCGAGATTGGTTATGCGCTTACGGCACGAGTATTGCATGCTATTTTTTGCACAATGATTATTTATATCAATTTAATTATATTAATTGAGATATTACCTGAAAATATTATGTATATACATTATTGAAGATAGATGTTTATTTGAGAAAGTGATTCGCATGTGTTGGTTCTTATGGGGACCGAATATTTGTCCTGCTAAAGTCGCCACAAAGTGGGGGGCCTTGCTTCCGGTCTTCCATAAAGGCTTGTATTACGATGATTTTACTTACGGCACTTGTGCTTTTTGTATTTTTTACCGCACGGAGAATTCTTTTGTTTCCATAGCAACCAGATTGCGTGCGGGAATGTCAAGTTACGATCCATGGCAACAATATTCGTAAGTACCACTAGTTAGTTACAAAATCAGTGGATAAACGTTAAAAAATTAAAACACAATGTTTCGACTCTGCCCTTGAGTCTTCCTCAGGTGACACCTCAAACAGGTATTTGTTTAACCAGAAGCTATAGTTGAGAACACAAATTAAGTCTGTCAAAATGTTTAGTTTGTTATAAGAGGGTTGTAAATTGAAAACGGCAACATCAGGACATTGGAAATGAGCTGAACTGAAACACAGTCTGCAATACCATAACAAAATGACTAAAATATTACTTAGTTGTTAAATTTTCACTTGACAAGCAAACTTAGATTTACCTTTGGTAATCCGGACGGCCGTTTCGCACTATTTTAGTGCATCATCAGCGGTTTTCGAACTGCTACTGGTGGGTGCCTGTGTTGTACACCTAGGTGGTGTGGGTGTTGCGTTGGTCTTGAGGTGGGAGTGGGAGTGGGAGTATTTGGCGGTGTTTGAATGTCAGGTATCGTGTCAACCAATGCAACACCCACACCACCTAGGTGTACAACACAGGCACCCACCAGTAGCAGTTCAAAAACCGCTGATGATGCACTAAAATAGTGCGAAACGGCCGTCCGGATTACCAAAGGTAAATCTAAGTTTGCTTTTCAAGTGAAAATTTAACAACTAACTTTTGTTAAAGCAATCAAGAATGGACACTCAAACATACAGTTAAAATATTACCTCGAGTCTCAGGAAGATCAAGGCTTCTGAAACAATACATCTACTTCCAACTCAATTCCGAAGCAGAGGCGGCTCGTAGCTGCGAAGGTAGGTGAACAGCTAGTAGGAAAGAGAAAATATATGTACACATGCTTATACAATGTAGTACTTCCTTTTTTATCTTTGACTTTCAAACATGAAAATCTATCTATTAATACAAGAGATGGAGATTTTACATACGTACATCACTAATACTCCATGGAGTATAGCTGAGCATGAGTCTAGAGGCAGGCTCGAAACATGTTCAGGTTAGTTTTCTGTAATTAGTGAAGTATGTATGTAAAATCTACATCTTGAGTATTAATAGATATTTTGTAACTTCACTATATAAACTTCCTATTTATTTTAAGATGAAAATCTAATAAAACGCACACTTTGCCATTTAAAACACCTGCAGGTGTGATGGCCATCACCCATAACACTGTCTAGGCTGTCTAGTGGGAGCCACGTCCAACCATCCAATTGAGCTCCGCCCTGGAAGTGGGAAAGCGACCAAGCCGACCCATCACAAAATAAACGGGTAAGGTAAAAATATTCAAGTGCCACTTCACCTGAATAACTAATGCAGCTTGCAGCTGGACCCCCAGAAAAACATTCCTAAAGGTAAGTTGTAATCATATTTTATGTTGCCAAACACTGTATTTACATTGACTAACTCATAGCAACTAAATAACAGGTATTGAACTTTAAGCTTTCATCAATGCATAACTCTGGTATGAAGAGTTATGTAGGTGACTCGAAATCCTGAAAATTATCGACATTAGGCCCTCACGTTGCAACTCGCTGGCAGGAGGCTTATGATACAGAAACTACAAACATAAGGAAGCACTCTACTACAGTCGCAGTAGAGTCATCAACAAATCAAAAACAGTATATCAATTCTTTTGATCAGAACATTGTAAACGACATGTGGAGCCAATATTATCGAGTATGTAGCAGTCAAAACCACACCCAACTATTGCATTAAAAAGAAACCGTGCGTAAGATTATAAAAATATCTTCAAAACAAGCTAACTCGATGCTGCCTAAGCACTGACACATTCTTCTTGGCAAGGCTATAGTGTGGATGTGTTTGACTTTCTCGTTCATTCTAAACTGGTTTTACTACTCTAAGGGCCGATTGTATAAACAGTTTGATCTTGGATCAGAGACTAAATTGATCTCAGTTCACGCTGAACTCGGAAATTTTTGTTGTATAAACGCTAATCTGAGATCAATTCGCACTGAACTAGGATCAATTTTGACTGGAGAAATTCCTCCGATCAAACTAGTTGATCTCAGTTCAAGGGGCTGTTTTGTTATTTGAGACATAAGATTAGCTCATTATAAACATAATATTAGGCCTACCTGTGTGGTTATGATAAATATAAAGAAAATACACAAAAGAAAACTTCATACATTTCTAGCTATAACGTATTTGTGCGTATATAGGTAGGGTGACCAGACGTCCGGATTTCGCCGGACATGTCCTGCATTTTTGGTATTTTGTGAGCATCCGGCCGGCTTTTTATGGGAAAGGCAAAATGTCTGGCTTTCTGTCTTACAGCAATATAATGTACACAATATTGAAATATGATATATAAGATTTAAAACATGAGGTCAAAAGTTTGTCGTTACATGAAAAATGCGTATTTGAAGGAAATGTTGATGTTCGTAAAAATACGTGTGGTGACCCTGCTTCCGGTTACCTGCCACAACACTCGCACTCAAATTTCGCGTTCAGATCGATTTGTTACAACCAACCGTTTTCACTTCCTGTTCCTGCTTTTGTTGTTCAGAATCATTGCCGGCTTGTATTTGGTCGTAAGTTTGTTTGATTCCCGATCAAAGTGATATGTCGAAGGTAGGCAGTGATGAAAGGAAACCCGACTTAAAAAAACGAAAGTGCAAATTCGGTGATTCCATGAAAAGTAAATACCCATGCTTCACTGCAGGTCGAGTGGAAACCGAAGCGAAATGCACTATCTGTGACTGTTACGTATCTGTGGCTTCAAGAGGTGCGTTGGATTTAGATCGTCACCTAGCTACAAGTAAACATGTTACTTGCTTTAAAGGTGCATCTTCTTCTCGTGTGGTAACCTTGTTCTTCTCACCAAAATTTTCGAAGATAGACGAAAGCGTTAGTGCAGCTGAGGGTGCATTATCATTTCACACTGTACGTCACCACCAGACTTACAGATCAATGGATTGTACTTCATCACTACTTCCTAAACTGGTTGAGGATTCGGAGATCGCTAAGAAGCTACAATGCGCTCGAACAAAAACAGAGGCCATTGTTAACAAAGTACTGGCTCCACATTCTCTTGAATGTGTACTAAAATCTGTTGAGAACTCTCCATTTCTGGGAATAGCAACTGATGCCAGTAATCATGGCAGTGTGAAATTATTTCCAGTCATGATACAGTACTTTGATTGGAAAATTGGTGTTGTCTCAAAAATTATTGATTTATGTAGTTGCGAGAATGAAACTGCCAAAACAATAGCAGATGTTCTGCTTAGTGTTTTGAAATCACATGGTCTTAGTGATAAATGTGTTTCATTTTGTGGTGATAATGCAAATGTAAACTTCGGAGGCATCAACAGACCTGCTTCAGGAAACAATGTTTTTGCCCTACTAAATAATGTTTTGACAAATGATCTTGCAGGAATAGGATGCCCTGCCCATATTCTCCACAATACTTTGCAGCATGGGACTGATTTATTGCCTGTAGATATAGAGTCTATAGTTCTGAAGATCTTCAATTTCTTTTCCATATACACTGTTCGCACTGAAAAGCTTAAGCAGTTCTGTGATTTTGTCAACATAAATTATCAACAGTTGCTTCGTCACTGTAAGACACGTTGGCTAAGTCTTTTTCCGGCCATTGAGAGAATTCTTAAGTTGTATCCTGCTTTGAGGTCTTATTTTCTATCAGAGTCTGGTGTCCCAAGAATCTTGAAAGATTTCTTCAAAGATGAGTTTTCTGAACTGTATCTTTCTCTAGTTCATTCACTCATGAATGTATTTCATACTACAATTAATGATCTGGAAAAGGAACACAACTGTTTATTGGATATAGTTCGGATTCAGAACTCTGTTTCAAAGTGTCTGGAAAACAGGTTGCAAAATAAGTTTATGCCAATGAATATTTCCCAAAAGCTTGACAGTCTAAGGGAAGATGGATTAGAAACAGAAGTAAACAATTTCATAAACTCTGCCCTGTGTCTGTACCAGTCGTGTAAGGACTATTTAGATAAATGGACTGTTCAGTGTGATGAATTTGAGTGCTTTTATTGGTTGAACATGAAATATTTGAAAGAGAAAGACTGTACTTTCAGTGATATTATTCCTTCTGTAAAGTACATTAATGAAAAACAGAAATGTATTGTTTTGGATGATGTGATATTGTTTGACGAATTTTGTGCTCTAAAAGAATTTGTTTTGAAGCAAGATGAAGCATTTTTCCTGGAATCAATAGATTTTCAATGGAGTAAGTTTTTTGAGCAGGCTGTGAATGTTAAGTGTTTTCAATCATCGCTGCATATATGTCAATTCTTTTTTTCAATAATTGCCCATAATGCCAATGTTGAAAGGGTATTTTCATTAATAAATGCCCAATGGTCAGAAGAAAGAAACAGACTATCAGTAGAATCAGTAAAGGGGATTGTAACAGTACAGTATAATTTGAAACATTTTACGTGCAAGGAATTTCATGCCTATTTGTTGAAATCCCCAGAACTGCTGAAAGACATTTCCTCTTCACAGAAATATTGTTAAATCCACTTGGTTATTGTATTTGTTGGATTTTAATTTGATTGAAAAGGAATTTAACGTGTTGTCAGGCTTTTTCTCAAAATGTCCTGCTTTTTTCCTTCAAATGTCCTGCTTTTGAAAATTTTCATCTGGTCACCCTATATATAGGCTATGTTTTAGGCTCCTTATAATGCAGTGTAACATAACTCTACAGCATAACCTGTACGTTATTATTATGTTGCACTAATTACTATAATACGAAAATAACCCTTGCACCACAATTGCAACTAATACGAAATTATCAATCTTCGCCATTTCATGCAGATCCCTAACATTAAATACAGGAATTCTCGCTTCTTACCCCAATGTTTACTCGATGGCATAGTGGTAAAACGACTGGTTATCATGCTAGCAGTCCCGTGTTCGAATCTCCTTAGGTCTAATTTTTTTATTGTAGGAATAGGTAGGTAGGGTAAAGGAGAAAAGAGAAGGGGAAAGAAATAAAAATTTTCCAAATTTTCAATGCTGCTAAACGAGACTATGGCAACTATGGTGGAACTACTAGGAAATCTCGAGTTGGAGGATCTTAAGGGGCGACGTCTTTTTGGATTTTCCCCAAATGCTTTCTTCGTTATCTTTCTTCATGTGACCTATTAACTCTTTCAGAACTGATATTTTACATTGTAATAAGGCAGTCATGAGGTAAAAACTTCAGTGGGCTATTAAGTTTAAAATCGATAGAGAAACGTTCAGTGGAATAGGCTACCTGGTCTCCATGAATGACAAACATAACCGATGCACAAAAAAATCCTCAAATTTTACTTCTCTGCTTTCATACAATTCATGAGACGAAGCATTTATACGTCCTTAGCCGTGAAAATGTTAAGCCCATTTATATCGCCAGAAATGAAATTACCAGGACATTTTTCATCGCATTTTGCTCTTGCACGGATGTTATCGCTTCCGTCTTTTTAGATTTCTCAAGACAATTTCAATCAATAGATCCTTGTCCTCCTTGGAATAATTAAGGAACGATCCTTTTTCTGCTTAATTTCGATCATATTTTCCCTTCCTTTCGCATAGCACACGGTCTGAGTACGAAGGAAAACAGAGTAACAATGGTCTCGCCTCGCGATACTCAGCTGTTTCTGTGATGTTGCCTAGCGTTCATGTATGAACTAGGATCAAAATTGAACTTCAATTAGTTGATCTTAGATCAGTGTTATACAATACGACTCGAGCCTGAACTCAGATCATTTTCTGAACTTAGATCATAATTGATCTCCAGTCAGTGATGTTTATACAATCGGCCCTAAGTTCAATAATTGTGCATTATGAAGATGACTGGGCCTCTGTGTGAACAGTCACGTGACAAGTGACAAAGAAATCTACTCTTATACAATTCAACGGCCTTAAATAGCGTGCTCACTCGCTCCCTCACTTCGTGAGACATCGGGTATACTCAGCAATGTTCGTCTCTGGCAGTGTAAACTTTCACGAAGAGTACAAAATTAGGAAAACCGTTTCTTTATTATATAAAGCCTAAGTGAAATAAACACAATGAACAAAATTCTAATTTTATTTTTACTTACAATTTTCACAGCTCTGAACCACAATCATTTTTAATATACTGCCAGTGTAAATTTCTTAAAAATCCTGGAGTCAAGTAATAATGGCGGGCGAAGCTGGGGGCACCAGCTGTAAAATATTGATGGTTTAACTCTTGAAATATCGCTGATAATAAAAATCCAAACAAACCGTTCCTTCCCTTGAAAAATTATATAATTTCTGAAAATTACACTGAATTGATCAAATAAAATTCACATCATAGTCATCTGTCAACAAACAGTTGAGAAACAATACGTATTATGTGTTCACAGTTAGCTTTGGAACTGCATAATCGCATCTGAGATTGTTTTCCCAGGCGGCGCTTTCTAATCGAGGAATGTACTCTAAAGCCGGAAGCTGTTTCATTAATTATTAATGGTTTAGTTTACGAATTATTCACGTGCAAGTGTTGATAAATAAAATGCTTTAATAATTATTATACTCTTAATTTTTTTAATTTTTCAATTAATTATCATAGGCGAAGCCACGGGCACCTGCTAGTGCTGTACATTATAGAAACGTACGTCATTTATCTCTGCGCGTGTAAGATATATTTAATATAGCTCTCTCCTGATATCACCATTAGATACCTGTATTTATCATATGTTGAGAGTTGATTTCTCTCGTCTCAAGAGGACAGAGGTGAAGGCAGTTAAAATAATAATAAATACATTCTTTCATAAACAAGCAATCCTTTACATTCTTTCCAATAGTCATACAAATATCATGGATATGTAACTTACACACACTACAGTCTAGCCTCGCTTTTTCATGATTACATATTCTATGAGGACGCTCACTGCTAAGCAGTGTTTGATATTCACACTAGGGGAAAAGTTCTTACTTTTCCCTTTTGCTTATGATTACAACTTAAAGCAGAGCAAAAATATTACATTATTTCACTCAAAAGCAAATCTTAATGAGAAGATATCTCATCTTTTGCAGCAAACATAATTTTTCAGCTATATATATTTAAAAATTTATAAATATCCCTATTTCTGCATGTATGAAGTATAAATGCAATTTTCCCAACTTTAGCACTGAATGTCTGAAGGGTGATGCTTGCTTTCTGTAAATTCATTAATAAACCATGTTACGCTAGTTTCAACAGACGCCACAAGCAACACGCAAGAAAAGGCCTGAAGTAATTATAGCTGAGATTGGAACGTAGAGCTGTCATGATGCATGGCTATGTTATTTAATTGATTTTACAGATCAAGAATGTTAATACATATTCTTCAGATAACCTAGCGTGCCCAGAATTGGCTCTCCATTCGATTTAATAACAAATATCGACTCTTAAACAAAATACAGGTGTTTCCAATGGTTTAGTTATGTGTTACCTGGTATATGCAGGCGATGACAAGATGAGCGTGCGCAGTGTTACAATGTTTAGGCAGACAGCTGTACACATTATTGTGACTGTGATGGAGGCTATCCACAAGTAATTACTACCTGTGTAAGCATATGAGTGGAGATTTAATACACTGAACTTCACTAAATTTGTACTAACCTGGACCGGTTTCGGGATTATAACTTTACCCCATTTTCAATGTACTCCGACTGATGTTCGTGTTGTATGAGCACCCTCCAGTGGACGTCCTATACGTACTCCGACTGATGTTCGTGTTGTATGAGCACCCTCCTGCGGACGTCCTATGACGTCCGCGGGAGGGTGCTCATACAACACGAACATCAGTCGGAGTACGTTGAAAATGGGGTAAAGTTATAATCCCGACACCGGTCCTGGTTAGTACAAATTTAGTGAAGTTCAGTGTATTAAATCTCCACTCATATGCTTACATATTTAATAACTTCACTGTGTAAACTTCCTTCATTAATTAAATAATTACTACCTGTGTTTTAAATTTGTTTACAATTTCTTTAAAATCAGAAACCAACTTATATTGTTGGCAGGTTTTTGTTATTAATATGTTTTAATGGTAAGAAGAACCCGGCCATGTACAGACTCTAACTAAACTAAACTCCCTAAAGGGACTAGGCCTACCACCCACCTACTGCAGATTGTAGGATTGGGGGCATATGCTGACACCCACGGCCGTTAATGGTGGTTTCCGTGATGGGAGTTGCTAGTTCTCTATCAAGTAGCTCCTCAGTTTGTATCACGAGGCTAAATGCACCCCACTCCAGAACTCAGAAAAATCCAAGGAGAAACTGGGGATCGAACCTGGGCCTGCTGTTAGTTCAAGCGCCTATAAGTTTTATGTTTCAAATTTGCCTCTGTGGTAATTGGCGCAAACCGCCAATTCTTTGCCGCGTGTGTTTGTCATATCCTGTGCAGGCTCTGGCTTGTAGCGTTGCCACGCCAGTTCTGTGGAGTTAGTTGTGTAGACGCAGCAGCCCGCAATGGACGCTGGCACTATTGCTCCTGTGTGTTTAGGACAATAGCCAGTTTGCAGGCTTTATTGCTCGTCTCATTCCACACCAATTTGCTCCTTCATTGTTAGGCAGCTCGCGTGTGAAGTTCCGGGAATCAGATTGTATTTTCAGTGCAATTTACAATTATTTCCATTGTGTTCATAGCCTAGCCACCACGTGTAGTGAAACAAAGAACTCTGTGCTAGTGCTTATATAATCTACTAGGCGGGAGTGTTGTATTGCTCCTAGAAATAGTAACTGTATTTAACCACATCTATCATATTCTTGTTAAGTGTTTATACAATTTCTCATTATTCAGAGTTCAGGCTTCCTGAAAATATATTGTTGCAAAACCTCAAAATCTAAATCTCTGTTCCAGCTGACCTACAGTCCTAGCTATCCTCGTGTAGTTTTAAGTGGTTTAAACAACCTGATCCTCCGAAAACCTAATCATAATTATCCTTTAGAGCAATACCTAACACCTGCAGATCCGTAGCCAGCAATGCTAACACTATTCAACGGAAACTCATGTTGAAGGGAAATATTTTCTGGTGTTGTGAATGTGGGGCAGCTGATGATGGTGGAAATTGTCCATCGAAATGCATCCTGAGGTAAATATACCTATTAAGTGAAGTTCGTGTGCAAATCCCGATCTCAACAATCTGTAAGTAAATGTTAGTTTCTCTTTGTGCACTTGGCACACATCCCATGGACTGTTAATGAAATCTCATAACCACATTGAATAGTAACATGAATCCATTCAGAGATGTGACTGCTACCGTATTTTACGGACTATAAGACGCACCATGATTTTAGGGTAGAAATTTAAGGAAAAGAAATTTAATGTGATCCTAAACGATTTTTTAAAAGGGAATAATATACTTAATTGCATAAACAAATTACAGTCTTGTACAATGGAATCAATGTAAATCACTTTCAGGACTTACTGTCAAAACTTCTAACTTAAAACCTGGATTGTACGAAAATCTCTTCTCTACAGGTGGTATCGCGTAAATTTTAACAACTGAACTGATTTCTCATAATACTCTGAAAATACTTTTACACCCTCTAACCCTCAATTAAGAATACGGTAAGTGTAGTGGGACAAGGCTGTTTAGAGGTAATTTCCTTAATTTAAACTAGATGGCGGAGACAACTCCTTTCGTATAAAAGAACTCAGAATTCCTTTCTTTTCGCATTGTATACCTTGCTTCCAGCTACCCTTATTTTAAGATGTGACAAGTGGACTGATGTACAGTCTGTGCTAAAATTTATAACTGTCTTATCGTTTACAGCACCTTGTTTATAACTATGGTATTCGGCAATATTTACCACAATTTTAATTGTTTTTAGTGTACTTTGGGCCTTTAGACGCACCCAACTGTCGATGCTCTGTTATTAAGGTACAAAAGTGCGTTTTATGGTCTGTAAAATATGGTATATATTAAAAAATGCCGAAAATAAAAACCCTTTTAACTCCACTTACATCAAGTTTTAAAAAACTGTTCTAGTTTCAGGAGTGTTTCTCCCATCATCGGCTGGCATTCTGCTGATCTTGGGTGGTTGTATAACCAGTCACTAGTCAGCATACTTATACTACCACCCACTATCACCAGAATGCCAGCTGATGATGGAAGAAACACTCACGAAACTAGACCAGTTTTTTAAAAATTGACGTAAGTGGAGTTAAAAGTGTTTTTATTTTTCAACTTTTTCTCAATATTCAGTATGCTCCACTGTTTACATCACTTCGTTTTAATTTGTTTTGATTTCTATCTTTTTAAATATCACAAAAGCAGACAAAATACTAGAGATTTAGGGTTGCCATACACATTTTCCATAAAGATGTTCCCCCTGAATTTTCATAGTATTAATGAAAAGTGTACAAAGGTGTGTTTGTAAACCTGCTTGTTCATACCATCATGAGTAAATGTTTATGTCAGAAAACTAAAATGGCACAAAAAGGCTCTCAAACAGGGATCCAGAAAGCTGTCATGTGAAAATGTGTTGGTGGTATGGAATGATAAGAACTAAAGCTAAGACAATATAAATATGCCGGTATTTAATATCTTGGCTATAAGCTGATTCAAGAAGTTTAAAATATCCAAGCTTTGAGCCACTTTCATCTTTGCAGCCTTCCTCAGGAAACGGACTGCCAGATTAGGGACAAGAGCCAAAGGAAATTCTGGGTTGGACAGGATGAAGGATTTAGGATTGATAGTGAAGTAAGTTACAAATGCAGATGGTCCAAATCAGGACCAGAGTTATAAGATAAAAATGATAAAGGCTGAAAGCTTGGATATTTTGGAGCCTCAAGACTTAAGAATAATACCTGTTGAAACATTTTCATACCAGATAATGCTTTGTTTACAGCATAACCAGGCAGATTCTGTTTGCACGAGCATCTCAAAAATTATAAACACTTGTTCCACTGGGCGTGGGCATAATTATTTTGTGATACTGTTTACCAAGCCAGTTTATCTTGGAATGATGTCGGTGCAGTGGTTTGGAACATTCCACACTTTTCAGCACAATCAATGAGTGAGATTGTGTTTGTACTGACATTTACACAAAACTAATTACAGCTACTTTTAGGCTGCGAGGGATATTGTCCGCTTCACAAACCGTAATGGAGGATATCGTTAGTGTGTGGGTTCATATTCAACTTGCCAACATCCCCTGGTATGTGTCATATGCTTGATTTCTTTGTACGTTTTTTCAATACATGTGTGTGTGTAATGCTCTGGAGTTAACAACGAAGTCATTCTCCTTCTTTGCTTCCCAATATTTAGAAGTCAGGTCTTGATAATCTTGAATGGCTGCACAATGTTCTAGATGTTGTTTATCCATTTCAACTTCTTGACAAGTAAACATTCCAATTCTATGTAGGTGCTTTCCTAGGCAGTCATGTCCTGTAATAAGTCTCATACTAGCAACTGCAGATTTTTGGGGGTTTTCTAATAGTATTTTTATATGTTTCCCATTTTTTCAGTTAATTTAGCACTTTCATTTTCTTTTTGATGATTCTTTTAATTGATTCATAAGAAAAGGAGTTTGTTTGTTTCTGCAGCCTTTCTTTGCTAATATATCTGCTCTTTCATTTTCCTGTATTCCACAACGTGCTGGAATCCATTGTATTACTACACGTTTACCAAGTTTTTGGATAGTACAGATCATGTTTTGTATTTCCATTATTTTTTCCAGTTTTGGGTAAGATGATACTACAGCTTGGATTGCTGCTTTAGAATCTGATAAGATAACTATATTTTTGGATTGCTGGAGCCAGTTGAAAATGTTCTGGAGCGACTGGTAAATAGCTAATACTTCACCATCAAAATTTGTAGTATCTTTCCCAGAATGTTGTAAAATGAAAAGAATTTACACGTTCCGCCAGCTCCCGCTCCATCTTCATCTAAAAGAGATCCATCTGTGTATATATGTGTCCAGTTTTCAGAAGGATAATTTGTATGTATGTTTTCTAAGGCTAGAATCTTGGCCATTTCTGGAGAAATTTCATTTTTGTTGATGGGCTTATTTAAATTTAAATTACGTTCAATTAGTTCATTGTCAACAGGACTGATACATACATTGTTTTTCATGAACCCACACATTAACGATGTTTGCCTGTATCACCTATTGCTTACAACACAAAAATAGCAGTGAATACAATTTACTTAATGAACCTTTGGGCTTGCAACTGAAACATAACAAAACCCTCGCTCTCTCACTTAACAAAAATAAATGCATCTTTTCACTCCATTCTTACATATTCGTTGGTCCAGTTATTTACCTCCTCCTTGCAGATTCATCACGACTTTGCATTCAACTGAGCTGTGAGGGCGGCTGTTTCTTGTTTCATCTGTCGAAGATCTGCAGAAATCCTTTCAAGGTTCGCTCCCACATTCTTTGCACTTTCAGTCTCAATCTGAAACATCGTAATACAAATATTAAAAATCAGTTACTGCCTCTGCAATTATTTTGACAACTACTAGGTACAATACAATACAATCAAAGTCTAAATACATCCATACACTTCGTAAGAAGGCAGTATCTGTCCTCAATAATTTGATAATTTGAGAAGGAATGTTTCATGCCAGATGTAGTTCTTTTATAGTTAAGTAGCTATTACCAAATACAATAGAGGACAATACAGGACACTGCGATATATTGAGGGACAAATCTTGAGCACCATCTAGCGACCCAACCTGCTACTACTGAATACAGATCCAGTAACTAGATACAAAGATATCAACCAATTTCTATTAGAGGAGCCGAAGTAGCCAACCTTGGCATGTTATGTATAAGGGATTTGATTTTTCTATCTGTCTAAGGCTCAGAAAAAAAATGCTGTTTGAAAATAAATGACGTAAAAAATTAAACAAAAAAGCAACATTGAAAAAAACGACAGAGTTTTTGTTAGCAACCGCTAAGTTGAAATACTTGTGTTTTCATTGATACTTTGATAACTATTTCGGAAGTTCTATGTTTTGTTTGCTCATTATTATTCTTATCATTACTTAAACAGTGTTTTGGTCCTTAGTGTTTGGTGAAACAATAAAACATTGCAGTTTATATGTGTTTTGAATATTTTAATTTGCCCCTAAGTTTGCAGGTTGTGCCACCAGGAGTGCTGCAAAATCTGTCCCCCATTTTTCCATTGTCAAAGCAGTAAGTGTCCGGTATTATCCTTTATTGTATTTGCTATTACTCACCAAGGAAAGAAGATACAACATTTGCAGTTCTTGCAGAACAAAGATAAATGTAAATAGATGCTAGCGATGTAGGCCTACTTAACTCACATTTGTGGTTCTTACATATCTGAGGGGGACCTTGATACCACAAATAAATAAATAAATCTTTATTGTAGTAACAAATGAGTACATCAAATGTATTACATCCGTCAAATCTAAATAAACTACTACTAACATCAAAATAAACTACTACTAACATCAAAATTATTACTCTAATAACATGCTAAAATAATCAATACATTGTCATAACTTTTAAACAGCAAAATTAATATCGAAGAATTCCTCTACTTTATATATACAGTTATTGGTCAAGATTGTTTGTAATTCTTTCTTGAATCTGGGGTATGGTAACAGTTTTACAGACAAAGGAAGAGCATTATAAAATTTAATAGACAAGTAATAAAAGGTTTTTTGTGTTTTGCTATAATTGTACCTGGGTAATTCCAGACAAATTCTATTTCTGGTTTGATAACTATGTGTTGAGCCTAACTCATCATAAAGATAAAGGTTCTCCTTCATATAAAGAAGGCACTGATAAATAAAAATGGCTGGTACTGTCATAATACCCAACTTAATAAAACTCGACCTACAGTGACCACGGAAAGAAAGCCCACACATTAATCTTACACATTTCTTTTGGATTTTCAGTAGCCTTAAAGCCAAAGACTGTTGGCCCCACAGTAGTGTACCATAGCTCAAATGACTATGTATTTGTGCAAAATAAACTGTTTTAAGAACCTTCAAACTTACAGACAATCTTAACCTACGTATTACATAAACCCCTTTACAAGCCTTGGATTCAATTCTCATAATATGATTCTCCCAATCTAAATTTTTATCTATCAAGAACCCCAAAAAATTAACAGAGTCATTCTCATTGTCTACTTTGTGACTATTACTATTACTGTATGTTAGTGCTAGAACTTGGGTCTTTTCTGTATTTATACTAAGGAAGTTAGCAGTACACCAATCATGGACAATATCTGAAACTGCAGTTACATTACAAACCAAGGCGGTTATGCTTTCCCATAAAAGTACAACTTCTACATATGAACATATCTTTGCTTTCTTCATGCAGGAGTGAAAAACTGAGCCCGTACAATTAGAGAACTTTTACTAAAAACTATAGTATGCACAAAAAACTTAGCAGACTCATCCATTATTTCAGACTCTGCTTCTCATCCAAAATACTAGATTCGTTCGCTAAAGAGCTGTTTTGCATACTTGATAAATAAATGGCTATAAAAGGATAATATAAATGTTACTTACCTGTTCTTCTAAATCCCGGATTTCTCTGATAGTGGGGCCGGTCTCCTCCACCATTTGCACTAATTCTCCACAGTCGGAATGTAACGTAGCAAGAACTTGTAGGCTTTTCTCGCTGTTTCATCTTTCTTGGCATCCTTCAAGTACAAACAAACACATGAATGCCTCTGTCTTGAGTTTAAATGTACGAGTGTTTCCTCAGAAAATACAGTACTTGTATGTATTAGTTGCTTGAGAATACATAAGCCATAAAGCTGTCTATAATGAAAATTAACTAGCCAACTTTGCTAAAACTGGCTATTTATTTTTTTTAATGCATAATACCCTGTTGTTTTTCGCACTGCACTCTGAATTTTGCCCTGCCAGGGTGTGGCTGAGTTATGCGGACTGCCGGGTTATCGTGTGCCGAGGTTTGGGGACTCTACTGTATTTAGAATTAAAATGGCGTTTTCTTGCGATCCTGTCATTTTCAAGCTTCTCGTTCTCTGAGTATATTACAGTACAAACCCAAATAAATGTGTTTCTTTGTTCTTACATCGGCTACCTCAAGTTGTTTTACATTTGAGCATTATTGTAAATAAAGGAGATGAATTTATTGTTTAGCGAACACTCACAGAATTAAGCAAGGTAGCCTATAGTGAAACAATCATGGATCATTTTTTGTTCAGGAACATGTAGTTTATAAGTTATGGGCATGGGTAAAGGTGCTCGCCTACAAACACAATTATATTTTATTGAACGGCATGTTCTCTGTGCTTCACACAACATAGTCATAACTAGGGTTCGGATATTATAAATAATATAGTTTGGAACTTAACACAGTGAAGTGAATCAATATTTTATTAATATGAGTTGATTAACACACTTGAACTTCATTTACCAATCATTTGCTAGGACGCGTTTCACAAAATAGACTGTAAAGAGTGCAACAAGGTATACATAGGACAGACCAGAAGGAACATGGATTTCAGGGTGAATGAACATTTTAGGAACAACTACAACAAATAGAAAAATCGGCGGTAGCTGCACATCACTGGGAGGAGAAGCATGAAATTATTAAAGTCTGTAAGAACACCTAAAGAACTCTGGATTTGGGAAAGGATTTACATGAACAAATACGAAAACAGACTCATGAATTTTGATATTCCGAAAGAAGACAACCTAACAGCTAAGTACATTAAACCGACACCAGGGGAACAGGGAGAACCTCCAAACATCGAAGATCCCGCAGTTGACATGTAGTTGAAGATACAGGCAAATGGCTTGTGAAACTCATCCTACCAAATGATTGGCAAGTGAAGTCCAAGTGTGTTAATCAAGTCATATTAATAAAATAGGGTTAGGATGTTTATGACCCATCATATATTTATCCCAACCTCTGTTCTCGCTGCAAATAAAAATTAAACATGAATTGCACGCTTGCTATCCTAATCGAACAGTTTTTATTTTCCATATAAAGTCATATTTTGGTAATTTTTTGTGGTTTTCATCAATCTTCAATGTCTCAGCAAACAATACATGAATAAATTAAATTTATTAACTACTGAGTTTCCACCCGGTGTACAATTGTGTTTTGTTAAGATCCATATTGATTATAAGTAACAAATGCCTTTTAAAATGCTATTCAAATTATTTAATTTTAATAAATATTTATTACTCGTTAAATAGTCATAATAAATGCAACCCTCTCATGGGTAGATGGATTTGATACAAAGCGAGATGAAGTTTTACTTACTCTAAATATGAGCTCATCAGCGACAGTGAACGACCTGTCCAGGCGTCCAGTCAGGTTGTTGATCTCCTTCTGCAATTCTTTAGTGTCTCTAAGGACTTTATCAATCTCCTCTTTCTGTTTACATATGTTCCCGATTATTTCCATGATTCTCCGGGTGTATGCAGACCTGGAAACACAACATTGTTAAGCGGACGAGCACTTCCACAACGTCAGGTTAGACTTCACTGCTACACTCATTACCTGTTAATGTCTTTGGTGACCTTCTCGTACTCTGCGACGAGCTGGGAGTGGAGTTGCTCCTTATGCCTTACCTCCTCTCCCAGTTCTCGAGCCTTTTCCTTCAGGTTCCTCACCGCATCCACTTTCTTAAGGCTCTCTGACTGGAATAGGAGACAATAGTTACTGTTCAACATTGCATGAGAATATTTTTGCTTTATGTGCCAATGCTCTACCAACTCAGCTAGTCAGAGTTTGATTGACAGCACCAGATGGAAAATCTCTCCTATAAAAAATTTGAATACACACTGATGAATCTATGTTTTATTTTACAATGTTAGTAGCATTTTGATTGGCCACTGATTAAATATCAATTATTGTGCATTTTAGCACTAGTAATTTATTTATCCATATTTGACGTTTAATGTAAGTATTTTCCATTTTAATTTGCAAATAATAGGCCTAATGAAATTCCTTCGGATTGTTTTCAGAATCCATTCCTAACCTGCATCATACACTTACATCATTAATATTATTGCCAGTGCATTTTGTGAAATCTGCACATAGCCTAATTTAAGCATTTGTTACGTGAGTGTATGTGGATGAATTTACTGTATTGGCCCGAAAATAAGACGACCTCAATTATAAGACAACCCTACATTTTAGAAGGGTAGTTACGAAAAAATAAATAAAATAGCTTATTAGTACATTTTGCTTCACATAAAACGGAAGTTTGAAGTTCATGTCGTAACTTCTTCTCTCGCCTTTATTTACGCATTGAGACAATGAAGATGCTTTCTTTTCCACATGGTCCGCCATGATGGTGGTCAAACAAAGCATTATGCGTAGAGAATAGAGATGCCAATCAGTGCAGTACACGGCAGTACAAGGAGAAGCACTAATTCGGGAAAAATAAAGTTTGGTAAGGTTTGATGAATTTCTGCGTGACTTTGACCTTGGGTAGGACGCACGTCATCTTGTGGGGATTCCCGCTGCTCTGCTGCATTCATGAATAGAGAGTTGTTAAAAGTCTTAGGCTGCGCATATGCGTAGGCCTATAGTTTTTATAAGCACATTTTGAGGGAAAAAACATCGTCTTATATTTGGACCAATACGGTAATTAGTTATAGATCGTCCAGGGTTAAGAAACAGCGTAGTGCTTTTCTTTCAGTGTAAAAAGAGAAATATCTCTTACAGCTCTGTTGGAATTGTGCTCTCTTGCGTCTCTATAATGAGCGAGGAGAGGCGCTCGGTGCTTCTCCCACTGAGCTGCCAGGTTCACCAACTTCTGCGCACTGCTCTCTACCAGTGCTTGTAGCTTTCTTATGTTGGTATCAGCATCAGGTAGCAGATCATAAGTGCACTTCCTCACTATTTGTCTTTCTTCTTTGTCCTTTAATACACGTTCCTCGCTTGACCTTTCTTCTGAGACCTGCAAACACAACAAAGTGTGACACATATTGAAAAATCAATAAAACTAAAGGCAGCAAGATCAGTTTTCTATATGGTCAGACGTTGTTAATTCTCTTGGGGTTGACTGGAGATCAGTTAAGATCTAAGTTCAGAAAATGATCTAAGATCAACTAATCAAAGTTGAGTTTTGATCCCAGCAGACCATAGCAAGGCGCAATATGACTATTCCTCTGTTTTGTGTTCTAGTAATCTTTCCAAGGGAAACAAGGATGTCCTAGTTCAAATTCTCTCAGGAAAATATAAAGACCTTATAGAATCCAAAAAGCAAAATATAGCCTCAGATTTGAATTGTGGCAATATAAATTGTGATATGGGAACATAAAATAAATGGTGCAATATATGTTGCACAAACTTTCTCGCATATACGTGTTGAAATCTAGCATAGAAAAAGTAAAAAGTAAACACTAACAGGTATCTAGAACTGAAGGCAATCAGGGCCCGTCTTTATGCACAATGCTTTTATCGTGAAATAATAATAATGATGATGATGATGATGATGATGATGATGATGATGATGATAATAATAATAACAACAATAATCATGAACAGCAGAGGGTGGATATTTTGAGTGGGTGTACACATCAGACAATACATGTATTTGTCTAAGTAAATCATGCATTTGACAAGTCTCGATTCAAAACATGATGTGTCCATCTAGGTATTAGAGGCATCAGTCACAACCTAATAAAGTCTTATTTTACTAACAGAACACAATTTGTGGAATTCGTCAATCAGAATGGCTTGTATAGATCTAGCGAAGCCAGCATAGTTACTGGCCTACCCCAAGGATCCATTCTAGGGCCTTTATTGTTTATATTATATGTATACGATATACAAAATATCATACCTATACATAGTGGCCTTACAATGTATGCGGATGATACAAGTTTATGTATCAGTAACAATAACTTAGAACTGATGGAAGTAGATATAAACATTATTTGCAGTACTTTGATACAATATTTTAATGAACTCAAATTAAATGTAAACCCAACAAAAAGTGAATTTATCTACTTCAACTACAAAAACGGACCATTTCAACCTGCTCTTAGAATAGATGATAACTTAATAGAACTTACAGGCGAAACAAAAGTGTTGGGCTTAACCATAGATGACAAATTAACGTGGAATGGCCATGTATACGAACTTGAACAAAAAATAAGCAAGGCACTTTTTGTACTGAGTAATATTACTAAATATGTACCCCTGAATGTAGAAAAGGCAGTGTATTTTGCTCTCATCTATTCACACATATCCAATGGGATTGAGTTATGGGGATGCACCTCTAAAACTAATTTGAACAAAATCTTAGTATTACAGAAGAGAGCAATCAGATATATAGGCAAAATACCATACAATAGTACGTGTAGGGAAACATTCAAAAAACTTAATTTATTAACAGTTCCATGCATCTATATATTTAGAACCATTCTATTTGTTCATAATAATACACTACCACAATTGAATTCTGACACACATGGGTAGAATACCAGAAGAACGTGTGACCTAGCAGTAGATAGACATAGAATTAAGTTATTTGAGAAAAAACCCAGCTATAGTGGCACTAAGTTTTTTAATAAGTTACCTAAATCTATTAAATCATTGGTACAAAATAAATTAAAATTAAAAAACACACTAATGAAATACCTAACACAGAAAGCGTATTATAACATAGAGGAATTTTTGGAGGACAACCATTAAGGAAATTCACTATGATATCAAGTGTGTGAATATGTGAGTAGTAAATTAAACTGCAAAATTAGAGTTTTATATGTTATAAATAAAAACGGCCAAGTTCTATAACTTCAAAAGGTCTCTTTTAATTCTTTATAAAGATAAAGATGAAGAATTTTGACAGCCATGGGCGCCCATACCCGGGTGGGGGGCGCAAGGAAAAAATGTATATTATTAATTATTATAGTCAGGTGTTTTTCTTTTAAGACAATTATTTGAGTTTTACCAAATCGACAACATGGAAGCAGAATCCACAGTGGATTAGGAAAGGGGGGTTCAGACCCCCAAGAGTCAAAACCTAAAATTCTATATTTGTATTTAAAAAATATATTTATTTAATTAAACAAGATTTGTTGGTGTGTCAAACATGATATAGCAGTTATTTTCTTTTCATAACATAATGAGTCCACTGTTCCATGTGCTATTTAACTTTTCTTATAAATAGTAATAAGTATTATAATTTAGGTAACAATTTCATGTTTAAGTTGCCATGTCTTAGAGTATGGTAAAAAAATTTCCTAACTAGTTTTTAGTGCTAAAATAGCGTAAAATATTATTTTCATTAGTTCAACATTTAAAAATTTCCCAGGGGTGGACACCCGACTTAGGTAACATTTTCTTGTTTACATTGGCATGTCTTAGAGTACGGTAAACAAATTTCCTAACTAGTTTTTTAGTGCTAAAATAGCGTAAAATGTGATTTTCATTAATTCAATATTTAAAAAAATTTCCGGGGCTGGACCCCCCACCGAGGTAATGATTTCTTATGTACATTGAAATGTCTTAGAGCATAGGTGAGCAACTGAGGGGAAACGTTTTAGTCACCATCCCTTGCTGTGACGTAAGAAACCTGTTCTTCATGTTCAGTGTCACGTCGAAACTGCTGTATGCTGACGTCAAGGGCGGCTGTAGTGGGAGAAATTCCCCTACCGTACAGTGACACGATGTGCACCAGTTGCGCACCCATGTCTTAGAGTATGGTAAACAAATTTCTTAACTAGTTTTTGAGTGCTAAAATAGCGTAAAATGTGATTTTCATTAGTTCAATATTTAAAAATGTTCTGGGATGGACCCCGACCCCTTTTTTGGGGGGTATTCCAAACCCCCCGGCACTTCCGACCCTCCCCGCAATTATTTTCTGGCTACTTATTATATTATTAATATAAATTACAAAGTGGCCCAAGAAGTTAAAGCGACAAAAAATAAATTAATTAAAAAAATTGCCCCCCCCCCTAGAAAATATCATATGGGCGCCCTTGTCGACAGGCAATTGGGTTTGGGGTGAGCAATGAAGTTTGGGGTGTGAGCAATGAAGTTTTGGGGGGTGGGCACCCCAGAGTAAAATAATAAATACAACATAGGCCTAAAGAAAATGTCCGGTTATGTAGGTGGCATGATATGTGCCGTCTATGGTTGTAATAGTTATTTTGAGAGTGAAATAAGTAAAATCGTTAATTAGAGTGTGTACAAGACTGATTCATTCAGGTGTTCATTGGCTTACCATCCGAATTGTTTTACATGTAAAAATTTCAAATTAAAAGAAAAAGTATATATTGTACAAAGTATCTTGCAAATCGTATGAATTAAAATTTAAAGCTGATTTTCACGAAAATGTATTCAAGTGAAACAATTAGTTTTGATACTTATTAAAAAAAGTGTGTGTGAAACGCCATGCGGCAGAAGTGAAACATTTTTATTTTTTCAATTTTGGATTATTGGATTTTTCAACTTTTGGATTGTTGGACTTTTTAATATTGGGTTTTTGGATTTTTTAGATTTTGGATTTTTTAAATTCCTGATCTTTTAATTCTTTAATTTTGGATTTTTAATTTTTTTTTACATTTTAGATCATTGAATTTTTTTAGTTTTGTATTTTTAAATTTTTTATTTTTATTTTTTTTTTATTTTTATATTTTAGAATTTTTTAATTTTGGATATTTATGTTTTAATTTTTGGATATTAAGGTTTTTTAATTTTTTATTTTTTAAATTTTGGACTTATTAATTTTGGTTCTTTGAATTTTTTTATTTTGAAATTTTAGATTATTTAAATGTTGGATCTTCTATTTTTTATTTTTTGTATATTTTAATTTTGGATTTTTTAACTTTTTAAATTTTGGATTTTTTAATTTTTAATTTTTGGACTTTTTCAGTTTTGGATAAGCCTAATCATTGAGTTGATTGTTTTCTGTGCAGTCCGTTCCGTCACACCTCACTAATTTCGTGACGATTTTGAGCGTTACACAAGCTCTCGATTTACCCCTACCGCGGCTAAAGAAGTTTTACTTAAAAAATTAGCGTTATCGTCATTTAATTAAGTTAGTTTAGCGGTAGTGTAAATTATGTTATTTCCCGACCTAATTCCTGCATTATCAAGCACAAAAATAAGTTACTGTGTCATCAGGACTTTGAAAAACAAATTTATTTCTGCAGCTATATAGGTTCATTAAGTAGCTTCTGAGACTGCTGCCCATTCCTACTCAACAGATGGCACCTCTGTGCTAGTGGACATTTTGAACAAAGGGAATAGAGTAGAGTGGGCGGTATTCTTATTGAGAGTATTTGCTACTATGGTTTTCTCCATGGTAGTTGGAAGGACGCGAAATAGAATCCTAACTACTATGGGTTTTCCATGGTAGTTGGAAGGCCGCGAAATAGAATCCTAACTACTATGATTTTCTCCATGGTAGTTGGAAGGACGTGAAAAAATGGTAACTACTATGGTTTTTCCATGGTAGTTGGAAGGCCGCGAAATAGAATCCTAACTACTATGGTTTTCTCCATGGTAGTTGGAAGGACGTGAAATAGAATGCTAACTACTATGGTTTTCTCCATGGTAGTTGGAAGGACGTGAAAAATGCTAACTACTATGGTTTTTCCATGGTAGTAGGAAGGCCGCGAAATAGAATCCTAACTACTATGGTTTTCTCCATGGTAGTTGGAAGGACGTGAAATAGAATGCTAAATACTATGGTTTTTCCATGGTGGTTGGAAGGACGTGAAATAGAATGCTAACTACTATGGTTTTTCCATGGTAGTTGGAAGGACGTGAAAAAATGCTAACTACTATGGTTTTCTCCATGGTGGTTGGAAGGACGCGAAAAAGAATACTAACTACTATGGTTTAAGTTTACATTTAAGTTTCAAGTTGCATGCTGATGCATGCTAATGCTATAAGGCATGATATCAATTAATCTGTAAACGCAATATTGTAACATTTGTAGACAACTCATCATAAATATTAGCTTTGTATCTTTATCTTGTACTGAATTTAATGTGTAAATATGTATTATACTAGGATGTGCCCGCAGCTTCGCTCACGATAATTAATTGAAAAATTAGAAATTAATAGTATAATAATTATTAAAGCATTATATTTATTAACACTTGCACGCGAATCATTCTTAAACTAAACCATTAATAATTAATGAAACACCTAAAATTCCGGCTTTAGAGTACATTCCACGATTAGAAATTTCCACCTGGGAAAACGATCTCAGATTCGATTATGCAGTTCCAAAGATAACTGTGAACCACTGCCTTCTAAACTGTATAGGCTAATTCTCGTGTGTAATTCTCGAGATGGCGGTGGATAATACGTATCGTTTTTCAACTGATTGTTGACAGATGAATGAGATGTGAATTTTATTTGATAAATTCAGTGTAATTTTCAGAAATTATATAATTTTTCAAGAGAAGGAGTGATTGATTTGGATTATTATTATCAGCGATATTTCAAGAGATAAAACCATCAATATTTTACAGCTGTTGCCCCCGGCTTCGCCCGCCATTATTCATTGACTCCAGGATTTTTAAGAAAATTACACTGGTAGATTATTAAAAATGTTTGTGGTTCAGAGCTATGAAAATTGTAAGTAAAAATAAAATTAGAATATTTGTTCATTGTGTTCATTTCACTTAGGCCTTATATAATAAAGAAACGGTTTTCCTTCCTAATTTTGTAGTCGTCAGGAAAGTTTAGACTGCGAGAGACGAACATCGCCGAGTATACCCAATGTCTCACGAAGCGGGCGAGCAAGCACGCTATTTAGGGCCGTTGAATTGTATAAGAGTAGATGTAATGAATTGTAAATATTTGGACGCGTCCAATAACATGTACATCTTCAGAAGGACTAAATAAATTCTAATTCTAATTCTCCTTGTTTCTTTATATATATTTTGCGTTGTTTTATAACATCTAGAAGGAACGAACAAATCCTAACTCCTGTGATTAACCAATGCATTTATTTCAGAAGAATAAAACAGTAAATAATCCAATCAGTAAAAGAACACAAATGCATAGTTTCAACCGGCTATTCTAATAGTCACCACTTTAATTTAATGCTTTTTAATACAGCCTATAATTTTCCTGGGTGATGTCCAGTCCTGAACCCGCAGATTTTTCGTTACTGAAAAACCCACACTACCCAGCCGGGAATTGAACCCTAACCACCTGGGTGGAAGGCAAGTATGCTACTCATACATCCATGGCGGCGGACCCTATATCCCTTTTCGCAAACTCTCTGCACATTGTGCGCAATCCTTTGCATCAACAACCAACAATTTATCCCGTTTAAACATGCTTTCTAAACTAAAACTAAACTCCGTGGCACAACATCCCTGGAGGGACAAGGCCTACCACCCGACCGCTGCGTCATCTGCCATAGGCAAACAGCAGGATTGGGGGCATGTAGTCAGCATGCCGACACCCACGGCCGTTAATGGTGGTTTCCATGACCGGAGACACTACTTCTCTATCAAGTAGCTCCTCAATTTGAATCACGAGGCTGAGTGCACCCCTACCAGACCTCCCTACCTCAGAAAAATCCGAAGAGGTACCAGGAATCGAACCTGGGCCGACGGATCTGTAGTCAGCGACGCTAACCACAAGACCACGCTGGCGGTCAAGTACGCTTTCTATTGTAACAAAAACAAGATAAGTACATTACTTTCAGTACATTTAACTCTATGTTAATTTATAACAAATGCAAATTATTGCTGGTGGAACTCACACAGTGAAATGAAATCATATAACTAATCATAGATTGACTAACACACTATATACTTCACTTACCTGGATGTCAACTGACATGTAGGTGACAATGCAGGCAAAGGACCTGCGAAACGTGTACTACCAAAATAATTGGTAAGTGAAGTATATAGTGTGTTAGTCAATCTAAGATTAGTTCTATGTTAATTACTTATTCTAATCAAATAAAGAATTCGTATGTTTGTTGGTCTGGACAGTGATAGAGCCAATGAAATTAATTGTTTTCATCATCAGAGTAATTAGACATCTGTAGAATGGGAAAGTGTACATGGCCGTCCGGAAGGGGGGGCAGGGTAGGGCCGCTGCCCCTCCCTGGAAATTTTGTTTAGACATAAACCTCTAAATTAAATTACTGTAAGCAACTAATGTGAAGTGAGGTTTAAGTCTCCAAATATTGTTGTACCTATGCATAGGCGTACCGAGGGGGGGGGGGTTGGGGGGTTTGAACCCCCCCCCCCCCATTGAATAAAAAAAGGAAAATTGTACAATGTTTTAAAGTCTGCCCATAAATTACTTAATACAAGTATAAAGCGTGGGAAGCTTAAAACTCGTTATTTTGGGTTTTAAATTTTAAAATTTTCCGGGGGAGGACCCTCGTAAGCTTAAAACACGTTATTTTGCGTCTTAATTTTTAAAATTTTCCGGGGGAATACCCCCGGAAGCTTAAAACTCGTTATTTTGCGTCTTAATTTTTAAAATATTCCGGTGGAGGACCCCCGGACACCCCCACCCTGGATGTTATAACCCCCCCCCCCCATTGAATAAAAAAAGGAAAATTGTACAATGTTTTAAAGTCTGCCCATAAATTACTTAATACAAGTATAAAGCGTGGGAAGCTTAAAACTCGTTATTTTGGGTTTTAAATTTTAAAATTTTCCGGGGGAGGACCCTCGTAAGCTTAAAACACGTTATTTTGCGTCTTAATTTTTAAAATTTTCCGGGGGAATACCCCCGGAAGCTTAAAACTCGTTATTTTGCGTCTTAATTTTTAAAATATTCCGGTGGAGGACCCCCGGACACCCCCACCCTGGATGTTATAACCCCCCCCCCCCCCCATTGAATAAAAAAAGGAAAATTGTACAATGTTTTAAAGTCTGCCCATAAATTACTTAATACAAGTATAAAGCGTGGGAAGCTTAAAACTCGTTATTTTGGGTTTTAAATTTTAAAATTTTCCGGGGGAGGACCCTCGTAAGCTTAAAACACGTTATTTTGCGTCTTAATTTTTAAAATTTTCCGGGGGAGTACCCCCGGAAGCTTAAAACTCGTTATTTTGCGTCTTAATTTTTAAAATATTCCGGTGGAGGACCCCCGGACACCCCCACCCTGGATGTTATAACCCCCCCCCCCATTGAATAAAAAAAGGAAAATTGTACAATGTTTTAAAGTCTGCCCATAAATTACTTAATACAAGTATAAAGCGTGGGAAGCTTAAAACTCGTTATTTTGGGTTTTAAATTTTAAAATTTTCCGGGGGAGGACCCTCGTAAGCTTAAAACACGTTATTTTGCGTCTTAATTTTTAAAATTTTCCGGGGGAGTACCCCCGGAAGCTTAAAACTCGTTATTTTGCGTCTTAATTTTTAAAATATTCCGGTGGAGGACCCCCGGACACCCCCACCCTGGATGTTATAACCCCCCCCCCCCCCATTGAATAAAAAAAGGAAAATTGTACAATGTTTTAAAGTCTGCCCATAAATTACTTAATACAAGTATAAAGCGTGGGAAGCTTAAAACTCGTTATTTTGGGTTTTAAATTTTAAAATTTTCCGGGGGAGGACCCTCGTAAGCTTAAAACACGTTATTTTGCGTCTTAATTTTTAAAATTTTCCGGGGGAGTACCCCCGGAAGCTTAAAACTCGTTATTTTGCGTCTTAATTTTTAAAATATTCCGGTGGAGGACCCCCGGACACCCCCACCCTGGATGTTATAACCCCCCCCCCCCATTGAATAAAAAAAGGAAAATTGTACAATGTTTTAAAGTCTGCCCATAAATTACTTAATACAAGTATAAAGCGTGGGAAGCTTAAAACTCGTTATTTTGGGTTTTAAATTTTAAAATTTTCCGGGGGAGGACCCTCGTAAGCTTAAAACACGTTATTTTGCGTCTTAATTTTTAAAATTTTCCGGGGGAGTACCCCCGGAAGCTTAAAACTCGTTATTTTGCGTCTTAATTTTTAAAATATTCCGGTGGAGGACCCCCGGACACCCCCACCCTGGATGTTATAACCCCCCCCCCCCATTGAATAAAAAAAGGAAAATTGTACAATGTTTTAAAGTCTGCCCATAAATTACTTAATACAAGTATAAAGCGTGGGAAGCTTAAAACTCGTTATTTTGGGTTTTAAATTTTAAAATTTTCCGGGGGAGGACCCTCGTAAGCTTAAAACACGTTATTTTGCGTCTTAATTTTTAAAATTTTCCGGGGGAGTACCCCCGGAAGCTTAAAACTCGTTATTTTGCGTCTTAATTTTTAAAATATTCCGGTGGAGGACCCCCGGACACCCCCACCCTGGATGTTATAACCCCCCCCCCCCATTGAATAAAAAAAGGAAAATTGTACAATGTTTTAAAGTCTGCCCATAAATTACTTAATACAAGTATAAAGCGTGGGAAGCTTAAAACTCGTTATTTTGGGTTTTAAATTTTAAAATTTTCCGGGGGAGGACCCTCGTAAGCTTAAAACACGTTATTTTGCGTCTTAATTTTTAAAATTTTCCGGGGGAGTACCCCCGGAAGCTTAAAACTCGTTATTTTGCGTCTTAATTTTTAAAATATTCCGGTGGAGGACCCCCGGACACCCCCACCCTGGATGTTATAACCCCCCCCCCCCATTGAATAAAAAAAGGAAAATTGTACAATGTTTTAAAGTCTGCCCATAAATTACTTAATACAAGTATAAAGCGTGGGAAGCTTAAAACTCGTTATTTTGGGTTTTAAATTTTAAAATTTTCCGGGGGAGGACCCTCGTAAGCTTAAAACACGTTATTTTGCGTCTTAATTTTTAAAATTTTCCGGGGGAGTACCCCCGGAAGCTTAAAACTCGTTATTTTGCGTCTTAATTTTTAAAATATTCCGGTGGAGGACCCCCGGACACCCCCACCCTGGATGTTATAACCCCCCCCCCATTGAATAAAAAAAGGAAAATTGTACAATGTTTTAAAGTCTGCCCATAAATTACTTAATACAAGTATAAAGCGTGGGAAGCTTAAAACTCGTTATTTTGGGTTTTAAATTTTAAAATTTTCCGGGGGAGGACCCTCGTAAGCTTAAAACACGTTATTTTGCGTCTTAATTTTTAAAATTTTCCGGGGGAGTACCCCCGGAAGCTTAAAACTCGTTATTTTGCGTCTTAATTTTTAAAATATTCCGGTGGAGGACCCCCGGACACCCCCACCCTGGATGTTATAACCCCCCCCCCATTGAATAAAAAAAGGAAAATTGTACAATGTTTTAAAGTCTGCCCATAAATTACTTAATACAAGTATAAAGCGTGGGAAGCTTAAAACTCGTTATTTTGGGTTTTAAATTTTAAAATTTTCCGGGGGAGGACCCTCGTAAGCTTAAAACACGTTATTTTGCGTCTTAATTTTTAAAATTTTCCGGGGGAGTACCCCCGGAAGCTTAAAACTCGTTATTTTGCGTCTTAATTTTTAAAATATTCCGGTGGAGGACCCCCGGACACCCCCACCCTGGATGTTATAACCCCCCCCCCCATTGAATAAAAAAAGGAAAATTGTACAATGTTTTAAAGTCTGCCCATAAATTACTTAATACAAGTATAAAGCGTGGGAAGCTTAAAACTCGTTATTTTGGGTTTTAAATTTTAAAATTTTCCGGGGGAGGACCCTCGTAAGCTTAAAACACGTTATTTTGCGTCTTAATTTTTAAAATTTTCCGGGGGAGTACCCCCGGAAGCTTAAAACTCGTTATTTTGCGTCTTAATTTTTAAAATATTCCGGTGGAGGACCCCCGGACACCCCCACCCTGGATGTTATAACCCCCCCCCCCCATTGAATAAAAAAAGGAAAATTGTACAATGTTTTAAAGTCTGCCCATAAATTACTTAATACAAGTATAAAGCGTGGGAAGCTTAAAACTCGTTATTTTGGGTTTTAAATTTTAAAATTTTCCGGGGGAGGACCCTCGTAAGCTTAAAACACGTTATTTTGCGTCTTAATTTTTAAAATTTTCCGGGGGAGTACCCCCGGAAGCTTAAAACTCGTTATTTTGCGTCTTAATTTTTAAAATATTCCGGTGGAGGAACCCCGGACACCCCCACCCTGGATGTTATAACCCCCCCCCCCATTGAATAAAAAAAGGAAAATTGTACAATGTTTTAAAGTCTGCCCATAAATTACTTAATACAAGTATAAAGCGTGGGAAGCTTAAAACTCGTTATTTTGGGTTTTAAATTTTAAAATTTTCCGGGGGAGGACCCTCGTAAGCTTAAAACACGTTATTTTGCGTCTTAATTTTTAAAATTTTCCGGGGGAGTACCCCCGGAAGCTTAAAACTCGTTATTTTGCGTCTTAATTTTTAAAATATTCCGGTGGAGGACCCCCGGACACCCCCACCCTGGATGTTATAACCCCCCCCCCCATTGAATAAAAAAAGGAAAATTGTACAATGTTTTAAAGTCTGCCCATAAATTACTTAATACAAGTATAAAGCGTGGGAAGCTTAAAACTCGTTATTTTGGGTTTTAAATTTTAAAATTTTCCGGGGGAGGACCCTCGTAAGCTTAAAACACGTTATTTTGCGTCTTAATTTTTAAAATTTTCCGGGGGAGAACCCCCGGAAGCTTAAAACTCGTTATTTTGCGTCTTAATTTTTAAAATATTCCGGTGGAGGACCCCCGGACACCCCCACCCTGGATGTTATAACCCCCCCCCCCCCATTGAATAAAAAAAGGAAAATTGTACAATGTTTTAAAGTCTGCCCATAAATTACTTAATACAAGTATAAAGCGTGGGAAGCTTAAAACTCGTTATTTTGGGTTTTAAATTTTAAAATTTTCCGGGGGAGGACCCTCGTAAGCTTAAAACACGTTATTTTGCGTCTTAATTTTTAAAATTTTCCGGGGGTGTACCCCCGGAAGCTTAAAACTCGTTATTTTGCGTCTTAATTTTTAAAATATTCCGGTGGAGGACCCCCGGACACCCCCACCCTGGATGTTATAACCCCCCCCCCCATTGAATAAAAAAAGGAAAATTGTACAATGTTTTAAAGTCTGCCCATAAATTACTTAATACAAGTATAAAGCGTGGGAAGCTTAAAACTCGTTATTTTGGGTTTTAAATTTTAAAATTTTCCGGGGGAGGACCCTCGTAAGCTTAAAACACGTTATTTTGCGTCTTAATTTTTAAAATTTTCCGGGGGAGTACCCCCGGAAGCTTAAAACTCGTTATTTTGCGTCTTAATTTTTAAAATATTCCGGTGGAGGACCCCCGGACACCCCCACCCTGGATGTTATAACCCCCCCCCCCCCATTGAATAAAAAAAGGAAAATTGTACAATGTTTTAAAGTCTGCCCATAAATTACTTAATACAAGTATAAAGCGTGGGAAGCTTAAAACTCGTTATTTTGGGTTTTAAATTTTAAAATTTTCCGGGGGAGGACCCTCGTAAGCTTAAAACACGTTATTTTGCGTCTTAATTTTTAAAATTTTCCGGGGGAGTACCCCCGGAAGCTTAAAACTCGTTATTTTGCGTCTTAATTTTTAAAATATTCCGGTGGAGGACCCCCGGACACCCCCACCCTGGATGTTATAACCCCCCCCCCCCCATTGAATAAAAAAAGGAAAATTGTACAATGTTTTAAAGTCTGCCCATAAATTACTTAATACAAGTATAAAGCGTGGGAAGCTTAAAACTCGTTATTTTGGGTTTTAAATTTTAAAATTTTCCGGGGGAGGACCCTCGTAAGCTTAAAACACGTTATTTTGCGTCTTAATTTTTAAAATTTTCCGGGGGTGTACCCCCGGAAGCTTAAAACTCGTTATTTTGCGTCTTAATTTTTAAAATATTCCGGTGGAGGACCCCCGGACACCCCCACCCTGGATGTTATAACCCCCCCCCCCATTGAATAAAAAAAGGAAAATTGTACAATGTTTTAAAGTCTGCCCATAAATTACTTAATACAAGTATAAAGCGTGGGAAGCTTAAAACTCGTTATTTTGGGTTTTAAATTTTAAAATTTTCCGGGGGAGGACCCTCGTAAGCTTAAAACACGTTATTTTGCGTCTTAATTTTTAAAATTTTCCGGGGGAGTACCCCCGGAAGCTTAAAACTCGTTATTTTGCGTCTTAATTTTTAAAATATTCCGGTGGAGGACCCCCGGACACCCCCACCCTGGATGTTATAACCCCCCCCCCCCATTGAATAAAAAAAGGAAAATTGTACAATGTTTTAAAGTCTGCCCATAAATTACTTAATACAAGTATAAAGCGTGGGAAGCTTAAAACTCGTTATTTTGGGTTTTAAATTTTAAAATTTTCCGGGGGAGGACCCTCGTAAGCTTAAAACACGTTATTTTGCGTCTTAATTTTTAAAATTTTCCGGGGGTGTCCCCCGGAAGCTTAAAACTCGTTATTTTGCGTCTTAATTTTTAAAATATTCCGGTGGAGGACCCCCGGACACCCCCACCCTGGATGTTATAACCCCCCCCCCCATTGAATAAAAAAAGGAAAATTGTACAATGTTTTAAAGTCTGCCCATAAATTACTTAATACAAGTATAAAGCGTGGGAAGCTTAAAACTCGTTATTTTGGGTTTTAAATTTTAAAATTTTCCGGGGGAGGACCCTCGTAAGCTTAAAACACGTTATTTTGCGTCTTAATTTTTAAAATTTTCCGGGGGAGTACCCCCGGAAGCTTAAAACTCGTTATTTTGCGTCTTAATTTTTAAAATATTCCGGTGGAGGACCCCCGGACACCCCCACCCTGGATGTTATAACCCCCCCCCCCATTGAATAAAAAAAGGAAAATTGTACAATGTTTTAAAGTCTGCCCATAAATTACTTAATACAAGTATAAAGCGTGGGAAGCTTAAAACTCGTTATTTTGGGTTTTAAATTTTAAAATTTTCCGGGGGAGGACCCTCGTAAGCTTAAAACACGTTATTTTGCGTCTTAATTTTTAAAATTTTCCGGGGGAGTACCCCCGGAAGCTTAAAACTCGTTATTTTGCGTCTTAATTTTTAAAATATTCCGGTGGAGGACCCCCGGACACCCCCACCCTGGATGTTATAACCCCCCCCCCCCCATATGGTCGGCCTGGTTACGCCTATGTACCTATGTTCTCGTTGTTTGGATGAAAACGAGTTGTAACAGCTGACTAGATATGAGCTTGTAGGAATAATTACTTCCCCTGAACTTGAAACCATTTATACACAAACATTTTATTATAATGAAGATAAGGCATTTTATATTTTATACACACGAATAGTAGAAATTGTAAGGAGTAAGAAAAGTCATGTGTGTACATCAGATGTTTTCTTTGTATCCATGGCCATAGTCCAGCTACAGTAAATAAAGGATGTTGAGTATATAATAATAATTATAATAATAATTATAATAATAATAATAATAGTAATAATAATAATAATAATTGCAATAATAATATGAATAGTAATAGTAATAGAAATAATAATAATAATAATAATAATAATAATAATAATAATAATAACAACAATAATAATAAGTGGTTGTAGTAGCATAGTGATGGTGGCGGTGGGAGTAATTCATTCATTGGCCCCCCCTTGACAAAATTTCTGCGGACGCCCATGAAAGTGTACCAAATTTATAAAAGTTATGTTACACTGCATTATAAGGAGCCTAACATGGCCTATATAGAGACAACAACCACGGTAAAGCAAGGATTGTATGAAGTTGAGGGAGCTGAATTTTGAGGTACAACTGCCTCTTGTAGTTCCCTCCAAGTGGTGATTCTAGCTATTATATCTCAGGGTTCCACCACTTTCAGGTCAAATTGCAGGAAAATCAGCACGATTATAAAATACTTTTCTGTAGATTTATTCAACTTGTTAATTACAACTTTACAAAGTACTAGTGTGCCGCTTATTATATACTAGCAGATCCCCGTGGCTTTGCCCACGATAATTAATTGTAAGATAAAAAAATTAAGAGCAAAATAATTAAAACATTGTATTTATTAACATTTGCATGCGAAACATTCATAGGCCTAAACTAAACGATTAATATAATTAATGAAACAGCTAAAAATCCGGCCTTGAAGTGAATTCCACAGTGGAGCATGGGAAAAACGACCTCAGATTCGAGTTCCCTGGCCCAGAAAACCCCTGCATAGTGAGTTTCGTCCAAATAGAACAATGTTTGCCCATTTACGCTTATTTTCATTATCTCTCTTCCGTGTAGGTTGAAATTTTCAGATGTCTACAAGCCTTGACATTATAACAAATGAATCGGCCATGATGGGCTTATAAAATGACGCAATTCTTTAATTTCCAAATCATGACAAAAGTAGGCAAGGCCACCTAAATTGATTTGACATTGAAATGTATTACTCAAAACTGATGATTCGAAAACACAAAAAATGCACGTTTTCTGCCCTTTTTTTACTCATAACTCACGAACAAAAGCAAAAATTAAAATTTCGGCTTCAAGGTGCATTTTCCGACCCTTCAGTCCACCTATGTTTAAAATTTCAGATTTTTGCGTTCAGTAGATTTCGCTTGGCATCGCAGGCAGGCAGGCAGGCAGGCAGACAGACAGACAGACAGACAGACAGACAAAGACTTCCTTTTATTAATATAGATTGTACTGTTATGATACAACTGTTGGAGGCTGATTGCGTGCTGAATAGATATACTGCAGCGACACATCTGACCTCTCTGAATTCTTGAGGGAGACTCCTCATTTGGGGCGCATCAGATCCTCTTATAGGGGAGTCCATATCTCTCACGAGACTTGTGATTCTCGTTTTGAACAAGGTTCTCTTACCTAGTGTGAAAATGAACATTATGCTCTCATACGTTAATTAATGGCTTTCAAATGAGCATCTTGACTCGAATTAGCCGTTATAAAGTCAGTAACGACAATTACTGGGAATCACCTTTTAATATGTTACTATGCTTGTCCTTACTGCAGGACAGGCATAAGTACAGCAGAGACGATAGTTCTCTGCCGGTGTGTTTTCGTGCTCTACCCAGTCACTGAACCTAGCCTGCCAGTCATGCACAGTGTAGAACATTTTCAGCCGGCCGGTCATGCGCAGGACATTAAATATTTAGTTTGGAAGAAGATCTTGAAGTTGTATAGTCTCGCCACCGTCGTGTGTGCATAGGTTGTTTTAAAATTGAGTGAATCGTGAATAGTAGGCCTACTTGTTTCTTGTTTTAGTTTTTTCTTGTTAGTTATGTTTTAGTTGTTGTTAGTGTTTAGTTGTTAGTTTTTTCGTGTTATGTATTTAGTATAAACTAAAATGCCACCAATTCAATCTAAACTTGGCAGAAAAACATTGCACAGTCAAACCCGAGAAATTGTGTATAATGTGCATTCATTTATGAAAAGTGAAGCTGCTTCTGGGGAGCTTTTAATACCGCTAAAAAAGGTCCAAGAGAGAGTCAAAGCTGCTACTAAAGTGCCCGAAAGAACAATAAGAAAGCTAATTAATGAAGGGAAGCAATGTGCAGAAGAAGGCACCTCCTTTGGAACACCAGGTAAAGAACATAATGTACCAAAGCGCGTTACAAATATTGACGAGTTTGATAAATGTGTGATACGACGAACAATAAATAACTTTTACATCAATGAAAAAACAGTACCAACGATCAGCAAATTGTTGCCGAAACTTCGAGAATCCATAAAATTTAATGGAGGTAGCACAAGCTTAAAATCTGTTTTACGCGAGATGGGATACAAGTGGAGAAAAACAAGGAATAACAGAGCCGTATTAGTGGAAAGACATGATATTCAAAATCTGCGTGTATCATATTTGCGCGCAATAAAGAAATACAGAGAAGAAGGCAGGCCTATAATTTTCGAGGATGAAACTTATATTCACTCCACTCACACAAGACCAAAAAACTGGAGCGATGACAGCACTTCAGGCTTGGTGGTACCAGTTTCAAAAGGGGCAAGATTAATTATTATTTATGCGGGAAGTGAAGATGGTTTTGTTCCTGGCGCATTTCTCATGTTTAAATCTAACCGAAAAACCGGTGATTATCATCACGAAATGAATGCAGCAAATTACACAAAATGGTTAAATGAGAAATTAATACCCAACTTGCCCCCTAAGTCGGTTTTGGTAATTGACAATGCACCTTATCATAATGTGCAATTGCATAAAGCCCCTACAAGTTCTTCCAGTAAGAATGCAAAGCAAGAATGGCTCCGATTAAATAATGTGCCGTATAACGATAAAATGCTGAAAGTAGAACTCTACAGCCTTGTAAAGTTGCACAAGCCCATCCATAAGACTTACGTTATTGACAATATGTTAGCAATGCATGGGCACACTGTTGTCAGATTACCACCATATTCGCCAGATCTAAACCCTATAGAACTGATTTGGGCCGACATTAAACAATGGGTAGCCGGTCAAAATACATCTTTTAAATTAGATGACGTAATGAAATTGTGTGAACAACGAGTTACTGATATTGGTATAGAGAAGTGGAAAAATGTTTGCAACCATGTGAAACAAATTGAAAATCAGTATATTGAACAGAAGGGCATTGTTGAAGACGTGATTGAAAACTTTGTTATTCAAGCTGGAGGAGACTGTGACACTAGTTTCAGTGACGACAATGATAGTGATAATGACTCTCACGGTGGTGTGTCTGGAGTAGAATTTTTATCAGACGAAAGTGAAATGTGTTAACATTCCATAGCCTTTACGCCTATATGTCTACTGGGCATATATTGAGCGTATATTCAGTGCACCACGAAAATACTGCAAATTACTTATTGAAATTATGTGTTGAGTTCACCATGGATTCTACTTAATGGTCCAACAGCTGACGAGCGGAGCCACAAGGATCTCAGCTGAGCCGGTAAGTCACGTGTTAATGCATGCAGTTCTAAACTCGCTTCGCCAACCCCTGTTCAAGGGCACCGGCATAGAAGCATCGGCGCTACTGTACAGTGTCCTATTCAGCATACAATGAATTTTAACCATGTTAATGTCTCATTATTACAATGATATTATGGATATTAAATATTAATTATCGGGTCTTTAGGTCACTATAGGCTATTGGCCTATGATAATATAACTTCAAAGTTAGTCTTTTGTGTATTTTCTTGCAATTTATCCTAACAACACAGTAAAATTATGGTTATAAGAAAACATCTCCATGAACCGAGATCAAAGAGTTTGATGGGAGAAATTAACGCTAGTTCTCAGATTAATGTTTATACAACAAAAATGTCTGAGTTGAACGCAAACTGACCTGAGAGAGTTTAGCTGTGAGTTTCTTAACATCCAATTGAAGGGCTTCTAGTCTTTCCTTGAGTGTCTCCATCTCTTCTCTGGCTCGCTGCATTTCTTCTTCTTTCCCTTTTTTCCTCTCAGCTGCCGTCAACCCTTCCAATTTATTGCGCTGTTCACTTGTCTGCAGTTTTTCTGCAGTTGATTCCTGTTACAAAGAACACATACAATGGATAAATTCAAAGCTGGAAGCTTCAATTAGCAAGTTGTTCCTGCCAAGTCACATATTTCTACAAGAATGAAGGAACTTAATACGAACTGCCAAGAGGACCATAGCATCTAGTATTCGCTAGAACATCACATTATCACGCCTCTCTCTCTCTCTCTCCTGTGCCCCCCTGTTGGGGCGAAGGGCCTCCAAGTGGAGGTTTCTGTACCTATGTGATTTTTTGTTATGCATATTTTCCTAGAGAGGGCAGAGGGACAGGTGGTAAGCCCATCGCCCCTGAACCCCCCTCTGGAAACTAAGGTATTACTTGGATGTGAAAGGGCCGAGAAATTTTGTCCAGAGGCTCTAATTTAGGCTTGGAGTTCTTTTATGTGCCGTAAATCTATGACACGGGCCTCCCAGCTTAAAGTCCCATTATCACGCCTGCCTCACTGAAATAACAGCCAAACAATTTCAACAGAAAGAAAGAAGGCCCGTATTAGGATATAGCACAACAAAGACAAGTATCATCGTTGGTACTGGGAGCGAAACATCAAACTGCAGACTGACATACGTGCATCATGATAAGTAGGGCATCACTCATGCAATCAGGAAAAAAATTAAAAGAATTCATTATTTCTGCACTTTTATAATATTCTTAAAAATAAGGTATTTTTCGATGTTTAGGTGCAATGTTGGGGGCATTTTATAGGGAAAAACAAAAGTTTTTGTCATTTGTAGCTCCTTTTAATGCATTAAGCCGATGTCCCACGATCCAATTTTTGGTCCAAATGTCTACAAACCGTCGGACTGCACACAATTTCATCCTTTATTTTCCATGCAATTGTTTTGCATACAGCAGAATAGAAACGTTTCTATTTTCCCATCCAAAAATATGAAATCAACCAATGAGCGTCATTCTATCCCCGCGTGACCTGCATGACGTAGAAACATGGCTGATTCTCTCCACTGCCAGCGCTCACTTGACCAGCGAACATAACCAAAAAGATAAAATGATATAATATTAAAATCAAGAAGATTAACAGATGCTAAGACTTTGAATTTACAATATTAACAATAACCATTATTACAACTGCCATAAACGCTGAAGTGCTCTGAAAATTATGATAAAGATTCCGTGAAAATGTTACTTGTGTCAATTGCATACATATCAACCGCCATATCGATTCTAGTACCTATCAACTTTCGTTTTGGGACAACAGCTGGCGCTGTTCATTGGACCAAAACGCACTCGCGTGTGCACAGCCACAAATAATTGTACAGAAATGCTACTTGATACAAATCTTTCTACCAACAAATTGGATCGTGGGACATTGGCTTTATTCTAAAAATAATGACAAAACTTAATTTAAAGAATATTGGCAATAGTGTGGTCTGCTCCACTTGTTTGAGGGTCATCATGTACTCACCTTTGTGTACTGCAGTTTCTGGCTTAAGGCAAATCTGGAAGTGATGTCCGTGCACTTTGTTGTCTCGTCATCTCGTGTAGTCAAGTGAGCACCAGAACAGCTATCAAGGCTTCTTGTTATGGACTCTCGCTGACACGCTGACCAATCTTTGTTGCATCTCCTCCTTGTGTGAGGCCCCTTGCATTCAGCGTTATTAAAGAAGGTATCAACTGACTACTATGCGATATCTGCTCTGTCACCAGTGGCAAGTGGTGAACGTAGTATTCCCGCCAAGCTGAAAATGACATTTATTATGACACGTAAGTTTCATACACATAAGTTATAGGCAAGTTGCATACGACTGTTTTTGTTCGATGTAATTAAATGTTTAAGTTTTGATATTTTAAATTCAACGGAGATGGCTGACCTCAGCAATCAGCTGTTAGTAAGTTCTCATCATAGATGGCATGCATGAAACTTGAACCTAAAACAGCGCACAACAACTTTAAAACACACAAAATGAACTCAACTTACGAGAATTTATTTTATTTTACAGTAAGTCATGTCACTGCTTTGAGGGGTGGAAACACCCTCGCAAGGCACAAACAACTTACAAGTGCTCGGGCATTGACAGGTTGCTTTCAAAGCTTGAAGATTGTTCCGTGTTCAATATTAATCGATACTTGGACAACACCAGAAGACTGGATAAAACCTTGTAATAGTTTCATATCTCCTCGCGTAATGTGGGATAGCTCGTTCTGTGTGAGTTAGCTCAACTTGCATATGTCAGGAGCATAACAAAACATAACAGTGGTAATCCTAGAAAAATAATACGTAATGTTTTCATGGATTTTTAAAAAGATACTGACACTTATTTGGAGTAATCAGCAGTGGCGACCCCTACCCTCACACATTAAAAACTGCACGTCTTTTTTTTATTCATCAAAAAGTTTTCCAACTGGTATTTTGAAATACCATATAGTGTTTAATATTTTATTTCGTAATATGATGAACAGCTGCCTTTGTGTTCGTGCGAAATAATTCAATTCGCTAGCCCACAGTAATTTGAATGGCCCGCCCAGACAGTGCTCCCTGCTTCACTTCGTTTGAATGACGTCATGAGGTAGGCAGATTTGGAAAGTGCCTGTCTTCCTGAGTGTGTGAAATATCCATGTCCAGCGCATGCGTAAACTGCCCTGGCCAGCTAATACAAATTCTGCCTACCCCATCACAGAAATGTTCGAACCTAGCCGATATCTAATCCGTGCGCTTTTTAAAGGAACGTAACTCTGCTGCAGCGAGGTTGAAGTGTTTTTATAATTATTCCTTTTAAGAAAGAACGCACGGAAAGCCTGTTCCTTCACGAAACTTTCTGAAACTAGCCTATAACTTTACAAGGGCTCAATGCCGTAGGTTAAGCGTAGGAAATTTTGCCGTTAGATATTATATTTATGAAATTTAAAATCAATGTTTTAAAGTGATTTCTGTAAGTAGGTTTTTGTAGTTTAAGTATTTAAGTTTAAAGTTCTTTAACACCGTTCTCTCGTCTTGACGATGTAGAAAAGCGACAGATTTTGGACAATGGTCGACAAATCCCTATGTTTAACACAGTTGTACGTCGCGTTTGTAAGAAGAGTGCTAGAAAATGTAATCTTTCGTGGTAGCCTATGATTCACACAGGACGTTATCTGAAAGCCAATCTCTATTGCTGGCCACAGAGAAATAATTATGGAAGGTGCATTGTAATGAAGAAGGATACTTTCATATGAAAAACTTATCAAATGCTATAAAAACATGATCACATAGGTCAATTCCGTAAGTCGTAAACGATTGAAAAAAATTAATCCTATTTACGAATTGTCAGAGCATTTAGGAACACAGCTATAAAACAAGAAAGTGGAGAAAGATAGATAAATAATGAAAAGGCCGATGTCACGGTATTGTTAGGCAAGTAGGAACTACCCATTCCGAGTCGCAAAAATTTTAAAGAGTTCGCAATAGCATTAACCACAACGTTTATTGAACATAATCTCCTAAATCAACTGGTAAAACAGGAATTCTGGTATGATGACGTTATTAGACGTTATGCTGGCAGGTAAAATCGGCGCAGCTCTTTGATTTTGAGGTGAATTAAGCTAAACTGAACATACCACACCTCAACTTAATTTATTCTCTAATCTCTAGTTTGCCTACCCTGGATACTTGGTCACGAGCCGCCACTGGTAATCAGAATAGTAATAAGTAGGGGGCGGATTTCTATGACATGTCATATTTTTCCCCTTTGCATTATTTCAGATTTCCAACTAATTTAAACCCGATTCCAAGCATCCTGGTGAAAATGGAACGGTTTTTATTGTGCATATAACTGCATATTTAGCAAGTTTTCAACTATTGTAGCATATTTAGTATGAATATGCATATTTAGGTCATATTTTTGGCATATTTGTGTGCATATTAAAGAAATTTTGAAGTTTCATATCATATTTTGTAAATTTTGATACTTTTTGAGAATTTACAGATATTTTAAATAATTAACACTATATTTTAAGAAAATGTATTGTAATGAAACTTAAAAAAATATACACAATGAGTAAGTGGTAAAGTCATATTATAAATTTTATTGGTCATATTTAATGTTTTTTAGGTCATAAATGCATGTATATGTCCTATTTTTGAGGTCATAGAAATCCGCTCCCTAGTTATAACTAAGCTTGAACACGGAATTGTTTTTAATTTTTTAGGCGTTGGAGTTGGAGTACAAGTGCCATTATTTTTGGAGAAAAATGAACATAGCCATTTTGTTACTCATAAACAGAAATTCAGAAACTAATATTTTAATCAAAATCATTTCTCATTGTTCTAAAAATAAAAATAAAAAAAAATAAAAGTTTTCAAGAAAACTACCCTTAACATTTTAGTTACAGACGCCAAATTCTAAGAGGTGAAAAACAGCCCAACTAATCTAATTAAATATAATTCTCTGTTTATCTGAAGGGAACTTCTAGAGACAGACAAAACTTTTCTTAAACTTCTGACACTGTGAAACATGATTCCCGGTCTAGGCCCATTAAGCAGGAGTAAATATTAACTGACAAGAGTGAAGCTGGACCTAAGTCGTCTCTATATATAAGCGGCTTTGTCCTGACTGACTGATAGAGAATCAAATTAGAACCTAAACTATAATAGGTAGAAACCTGGAATTTTGTACAGTTCACATGATGACAGCATATCGTTGGCAGTGTTCACAGGTAGCTTTGGAAATAAATGATACGGGACTTCGACAAATTAGAGAAGCTATCGATATAATTCATGGTATAAATAAATATTGAAGAATGAAATCCACGAAAATAATGCACAATGTGATGCAGTCACATAACTTTCTCTGCCCTTGAAGTAGAGAATCCCATTTTCTCACTTCACACTTTGATGTAGAATAAGAGTTCGTATTGCAGGGACAGGTTAATCCAGTTGTCTCAGCCTGTCAACGAATATGCTATATCAGAAGTTAGTAAAAAAATTCTGTATACGTTATTCATAGCTGTAGGCTTTATATTTTTGGTTGAGAAATATGGATGTTTATCATAGGCCCCAAGCATGTAAAAGGAGACAAAATAGGATGGAACATCTTAGTTCTATGCACGCAGTATATTATTATGTCCCAGGTTTTGGGGAGGAAAGTATGAAAGTGGTATTGAATTTCTTTTTTATTACAGCCCCGAAACGGTTGTATGGTAACATGAGAGTGAGAAATAAAATATTCCATACAATAATACAATTTTACGTTCCCAGAAATTCTGTTTCGTATTATTTGAACCCCTACGTACCAAATTCTACGTACCTATTTAAGGACCTAGAGTTTGAAAATCAAAAGTCTTTCATAAGTAGAAGAAGAAAATCATTTATTATCAACATAAATGAAGCTGCTTCCTCTACGCAAGTTGCCATTAAGACACAGCTTAACAATTCCATCTAAAAAGACAATTACTAAGTACATGGCGCACATAAATATGTACAGTTTTACACTACTCTTCTAAGCAGGAGCTCACAATTACTTTTTGGAGTAAATATGGTGATTCAAGATTGATATTGAATCAACAACGATGCTTTCAGTAAGGTGTTTGGTTTCTTCTTTGGTGATCCCTAGTTTTTGCAATGCTGGGCCTTTTAAGGTAGTTATATTTTATTGACTTATGTATAATTTGCATTCTGTTGACCTAGAAAATGTAAAGCTATTAAGTTGAAATGTGTGATATTGATTGTAACCTGTAGTAGTACATTAATTTCTGAATGGTAGATATAGCTTTCTTTCATGAACTTACAAACCTCAATAATACAAAACTTAAAAGCGGGAACATACTTTGCATGGTTTACCTTGTGAGTATTCCTCTTTGGGAGCGCAAGTCTTAGGTAGATCAACATTACATGAGATGAACGGCTGGCGATGCGCACAGCCCTCCCTACTAAATGTGCCGTCATCACGCCACCTTATTCCTCTGCGTCTGCAATAGCTCGATAGCCAAGGGGAGCTCAGTTGTTTTCTCACTATTTCACTCACTGACTTCTCAAGAATACCGGCTCTTCCTGTTCAATAACAGAAAAATGCATTAAAATCCTAATCAACACAAATTCAAGATCAGAGTGGGCTTGGGTTTGGGCTTGATGTGGAATAAAAATTATTAACAGCAAAACACAATGCGCACTCATATAAGCACTGGAGAGAACTTCAATCTCTTCTCTATATATACAGGGTGGCGCAGGGAAACGGGAAATTATGAAGTAACGTAATTTGCACAAATACACACAGGCAAAATTATTTCTATTGACGAAAACACATGTTTACAGTATGCCATTTATGTTTTTATTACAAACTGTCACATATTGTCACTTTACTTCTTAAAGGTGACATCGGAAAGATGTGCTGCTCCATTTAGGGAGTTCACATTGTAATAACCTTTTATGGAAACTCTCAAATGCTCACGCTAGCTAGCATGTCTCTGGGAATGGCAGTGAATAAGTCTTCAATGTTCTGTTGCAGTTCGTGGATAGTTCCAGGACGTGAGTGGTACACTACTATTGAGATCTCCCCACAGGAAGAAGTCACAAACAGTAAGCTCTGATGAGCTCGCAGGCCATGGAATGTCACCTTCTTAATCGTATTATATTGAACTGTCATTATTTACCATTATAATGCTGCATGATTACTAAATGGCAACTCGTTTACAACGATTATGCATCGGTTCCGGAAACCTGCTGGCACTACAGTGTTGATAACATAACTTTCAAAATTTCCCGTTTCCCTGCGCCACCCTGTATAAAAGGCTTTGTCCTGACTGACAGCAATCAACGTAGAGCCTAAACTATAATAGGTAGAGACTTGGAATTTTGACAGTACCTTTGTTTCATAATGTAGGCGCTCACTAAGAAAGGATTTTGAAAAATTCTGATTTTAAATGCCAAAAATCAAATGTTTTTGAGAATACTTAATCCCTTCTTACACAGAATTATCGAAACCGAATCACATTTGACATTAAAACATATTGTTGCCAGTGGGTTTCAGATGGATTTGGAATTAAATTAAATGGAAGTTTGACAATTACAGTTGGCTTTGTCTATTTTTCTCATACCTTGAAAATAAAACTTTCTCGATCGCTTGAATGTTGTAAGCCCTAATACGGTCAAACATTGTTTTATTTGGACGAAACTCACTATACAGGGGTTTTCTGGGCCAAGGAACTTGAATCTGGGGTCGCTTTTACCAGGCGAAGCAGTGGTATGTAGTCCACGTGATTTAGGTGTTAATAAATATAATGATTTAACTATTATGCTCTTAATTTTTAATTTTTGAAATAATTATCGCGGGCGAAGCCGCGGGCACATGCTAGTTTACTATAAAATGATAGGGTTACACCCAAAAAACTCTTCTAGCACAGTTTCAGTTGGTTGAATTTTCTCATAACTTTCTCCATGTTTATAAAGAACACTAAATTATCCATTCTTGAGCGAATCTTGCAAACCTGTTATGACTTTCCTATTCTGTCCCTTATATCTTAAGTTCTTTGCAACTTTCACATCTTCTTGTTGGTATCCATGCTTAAGTTACGTAAACCAACAAATGAACATCTAATATTGTTTATTTTGTGTTTATTCTGTAACTATGTATGTATGGTGCTGCCACCACCAGTCCTTGTTGGTGAGTTAGTAGTTTGGAATGCTATTATAAATGAAGCTGCCATTTATCTCAATTCTTCTACTGTGCTTAATATTTAGCATAACAACAGGTTATGGGCCCAGGTGCGCAGTGTTCGAGTGAATTGAGAAGACGTAATACAATATAGTGGAAAGTGTGGAGAATCTAGTAAACTACCATATTGTGTAACAGTGCAGCGACGAATTTTGCAACGGTCAAAATGGCGGAGATGGAAGAGAAAACCTTCTATATTCCAAAGCTAACAAGAAATAACTATGTGGCGTGGATGGCGCGCGTGAAATCTGAAATGTTGATTAAAGAGTGTTGGGAAGCAATCACGGGTTATAACGATGTTGATGGAGCTCATCTAAATCAAGCAGAAACCCGTCGGCGCGAGAAAGCCAACCTCATGGCGCTCTCTCTTATTATGAGATCAGTTAGTGATGATCTCATTAACGACATAGTTGATTTCAACAAGGCGAGTGAAGCATGGACCAAACTCGAAACTATTTGCCACCAGAACACTCAGTATGGTGCTATGATGAAGTTACGAGAATTGGCGACCATGGTAAAGGGTGATATGACCATTCAAGAGTATAGCAATACAATGATGAATATGAATCGACTGTTGAGGAGAATGATTTGGAGATATCTGATAAACAGTTGGCTCATTTGTGTTTGTCTGGCCTTCCCCCAGAATATGAAATAACAGTGAAGACTTTGGTGACTCAGCCGGATAAGATGGACATGTCCTACATAAAGCAAGTGTTACTGGAACAAGAGGAAGAAATGAGAAAACAAAGCCTATCATCACATCAAGCATTAAAGACAACTTGGAAACCGCCGAGCACTAAAGGTAAAAAGTATACCGATGGAAGGAATTCTACCAATCAGAATAACAGTATATCTCAACGGAAGCAGTACAAAGGGAGATACTTTTGCTATGCATGTGGTGGTGAAGGACACATTGCGAAAAATTGCCCCAAGACTCAGGAACTAGAAGAGAAGGAAAAAGGGAGTAGTGAACCCAAGAAAGCTTCTGCTTCAGTTACTACGAGGGAGCATGTGGTATTGCATGCTAAGAAGTATTCCCAATGCAAACACGATGTATGGATATTAGATGGTGGTGCTTCTGACCACATGACAAATAGAAGAGATATTTTCAAGAATTTTAGAGAATGCTCAGGTACTGTTGAAGTCTGTGATGGATAACCGCTGAAAATAAGTGGCTTGGGATCTGTTGTAATTCCTATGTCAGATGAATGTGGAGGAAAGAATGTAGAGCTTCAGGATGTGCTCTATGTGCCTGAATTACATGATAATTTGATTTCTCAAGGTCAGATAGAGGAGAAAGGTCTTGAGTTCAGATCGAAGAATGGTTTGAATAAGTTATTAAAGGGAGAAAAATTAATCTTTCAAGCACATCGAATTGGAAGGTTATATTTTGTCACTACTGTTGGAGATGTATCAATAAAAGAGTTAAATGAGGAATATCTAAAGAACGTTAACATGAGAAAAGCTGCAAGAGTTTCTCAGATGACGTGGCATAAGAGACTAGGCCACCCTAACCTGCAAACTATGGGAAGAGTTGAAGCCCTCACAACGTCAGCTATAGCGAAGAAAAGTGATGCCCTACAAGAATTCAAGAAATATAAAGAGAGAAATGAAGTTTTGCTTGGGATAAAAGGCTACCGCCTGCAGGATGAGAAGCCAACTCTAATGGATATAATCCAGTTCCCTACAGGAGAGATGCTGAACCCCGGTGCCACAGGAGAGAAGCTGGAGCTCGGTGCCACAGGAGAGGTGCTAGACCCCGGTGACACAGGTGAGGTACAGGACTCTGGTTCTATGAGAGAAGTGCCCTACAATGATGCCACTTCAGAGGAGGGACTTAGGAGTTCAAAACGCTTGAAGCAACCTAGAAGGATGTGCAATCTGTCGTGTTGCAATTATTGCTGCAAAGTAAGGGATGGTGTAATTGATGTTTTGGAGCCACCCAGGACGCCAGAAGAGATCATGTGTAGAGAGGATAGAGACACCTGGTTGAAAGCAATGGAGGTGGAGATGAAGAACCATGAAAGGAACCAGACTTGGATTTTAGTGAAGAAGCCAAAGTTTGGAAATATTGTAGTGTCATTTGTGATTTATTGAATTTGTTGATTTCCGAGGAGAGGTGTTGGTATCCATGCTTAAGTTACGTAAACCAACAAATGAACATCTAATATTGTTTATTTTGTGTTTATTCTGTAACTATGTATGTATGGTGCTGCCATCACCAGTCCTTGTTGGTGAGTTAGTAGTTTGGAATGCTATTATAAATGAAGCTGCCATTTATCTCAATTCTTCTACTGTGCTTAATATTTAGCATAACAACACTTCTACACTTGGAATGAACTGAATTGAGAAAGATATAAGCATTACCTAAAATAAAATAAGCTATGAACTGTCCACACTGGCAAAAAATGTATGAGAAATTGACCTATACACTTTATTGTTCAGGTTTCCCCATAAATAATAGTCACATACTGTATTATCATCAAACCCTCCTCTCCTATGTATTACACAAAACACTCACACGGCCTTCTCTCCCTCAATCATTAGATTTACTGTTTTGTAGCCAAGTCTTTCTTAGGGGAGAGTGAATTGAAAGTATTCAAGGATACTCACCTGCTGGCTCTATTATACTTTTCTCGGATTCCTTTGGTAGTTTCTCAATAAGAAACATGAACACCCTGCGGACATCCGTTTCACTTGAGTACAGAAAAGTCTGGTACCCGATGTCTCCAGAGTAACCCAAATTCTGTAATGTTAATAAAAATCATGAGAATGTGCCACATTGAATCTTGCATGTATACTCTTATGTTGGTAAGGTATATAAGTGTCCACTTTTTAATGATTTTTCTTACATTCTGCATATTTTTGGTGAAAAGTGAGTTTATGAATTTACCTTCTTGGTCGGCAGTCAACAAGGAAATTTCGAGGGTGAATCAAGAAATTGCAAAAACATGCAAATATTTAAGGAATGTTATAGTTGTAGATGTAAGCAGGTTAGGTGCAAGGTTACACACTAAGCACGGATTACATTTAAATAAATTAGGAAAACAGTATATTGTAAATAAGATAGCAGAAATAACTGGTGAAAGTAGTTATAAGTCTCTGGTAAGCTCTGAACCCATTTCTCTAGATTTTGGTGAAACAAAAAACTAGATGTAGTGGCCGACAAAGTTCGGCGAAGGGTAGAACCGATCTCTAAGAGTTCTGGCAATGATTTCTTCAGTCATTCGGAACTTAATCTCGATCATAAGCCAGAGTTTAATAATAACAGTCTTAGTGAACCAGAAACTTACCAGGAATTACAGTTTAAGATAGGCTACCTTAATATACAAGGATTTAGTGATAAAAATATTGTTTTGAAATGAATTTTTAAAGGAGAATAAGATAGATGCAATTGGTATAAGTGAACACTGGTTACAAAATAATGAAATTGCTTTTAAGATTTTAGATGACTTCACGCTAGCCAGTAGCTATTGTAGGGAGCAACACATGCATGGTGGGGTCTCAATCTATGTTAAAAATAATCTGTTTTCTATGTATAAAGTTACTGAGCTAGAATTGCACTTCCTCTGCAATGAAATAGATTTTGAGGCTGCAGGCGTGTACATTAAGTGTCTTAAATTGGCTGTGGTTGTATTGTACAGGACACCAAAGGGGAATACAACGGTGTTCCTCGAAAAATTAGAATGTCTGTTTAATGGTGTAGTGCATCAAAAACAAAAATCCAGCGTCTCCAAATATTCCAGAACAAGGTTCTAAGAATGTCAGTGAACTCTCCTTGGTTTATTCGAAACAACCAATTACACAGTGAACTCGGTGTACAGTATATTCATGAACACATCTCTAATTTGACTAAACATTTTCTTAATAATCTAGAACATGTTTCAGGGGCACAGTATTATGGCCTCGGACAAAAGTCCCACAATGCACGGCGACTTAAACCTCGTTTGCCTCAAGATATAGTTCTTTGATTAAGTTCAAGCCTGTGACCATAATTAGCCTATGTCAGATAACTTTAAAGCGTAATTTTGAGTGAGGGGTCAAACATTGACTCACCTCTATAGCGAGAATACTAATAGGCCTACTGTTACAAATCTCCAATGGTTATCGCCAATCTGACATAGCAATGTAATGCTGAACGATTGAAATTAAATTTAAAAAAAAAACTTTTTTAATAGGCCCCATTGGAAAAGGTATAATATAGTAATTGGAGGTGATTTAAATTCAAGTTTTGATGTCATGAATGCAAACCAGAAAAGTGTGACTGATTTTCGGAATCTCCTCAGGCAGTTTAACTTTGAATATATTAATGATAAAGTTACTAGAGGAACAGCATGTCTTGATAATATAGTTACCAACATAAATAAGGCCAACCTAAAAAGTGATGTAGTGCCTTTCCATTTCTCAGATCACAAGTGTGTATGGATAGGGATTAAACAAATCAACCCCGACAAGTGTAATCCCACAGATTTTAAAATAGCTACCACTAGACCTATCAACCAAGACAAAATTCTAAAATTTAAATCTGCTCTCTGTGATTTTGATTGGGTAAAGTTTTGTAGTGATTTTCAAAATTGTCCTGCAACCATAGTTTTTGAGAATTTCTTTAATGTACTTATGAACACATTTGAAAATAGTATACCTAAGAGGAAATGTAAGGTCAACATATGCAAAAAGGTTACATCAAAAAGTCAAAATCAGTGGTACACCCCCCAATTAACTACTATGAAAAATAGGTTACTACTATATTATGATGTATATAAAAAGTACAACTCTAATGTAGCCAAGTGGAGCTATGGTAAAGCTAGAAAGGAATACAAGCAGGCAGTGTGCGAAGCTAAGAAAATGTATAATACAAGAAGTATTGAATTATCAAAAAACAGGTGTAAGAAAGCTTGGGAAATAATTAACTCTGTGTCGAAAAATAACAGTAACAATCAAATCACAATATCTCCAAATGATTTTAATAATTTCTGTGTTAAATCTGTGAAGGATCTCAGTAATAACATTGTAAGACCTAACGACACCCCTTTAAACCTGCTTAAAGAGTCTAAGGCTACTTCTATTCATACTGAAAACAATTTTGCTTTTCGGGAAGTTACTCCAAATATAATCTTAAATATAGTTAAAAATTTTAAACCTTCAGAAAGTCTAGATGTATATGATTTCTCATGTAATATGCTGAAAATAATAATAGAATGTATTATATTTCCACTTACATTTGTCATAAATAAGTGTAATGGAGGGCGTTTTTCCAAATCCACTAAAATTAAGCAGAGTTGTACCTATATATAAGAAAGGTGAAAGAGATCGCCCTTCGAGCTACCGCCCCATTTCTTTAATACCGATTTTATCGAAGGTATTAGAATCTGTCATGTATATTCAAATTTGTGATTATCTGAACGAATCGGATATTATCCGTGAAGAACAGTATGGCTTTTGGAAGGGCAGGTCTACTGTCGATGCAATAGAATCTTTAGTAAAAAAGGTACTTAATGTCTTTGAAAATAAGTGCTTTGCTCAGGCCACTTTTTGTGACCTGAGTAAAGCATTTGACTGTGTTGAGCACAATTCCTTACTTAGTAAGTTGGAATATTATGGGATTAAGGGTGCAAGTCTTAAATTATTTGAATCTTATCTTGAAAACCGTTCTCAAGTGGTCTGTATAAGAAAAGAGAGATCGGATATTGCTAATATTAAATGTGGTGTCCCTCAAGGATCCGTCTTAGGACCATTGTTGTTTATATTAATGATAAACGATTTGCCTTCTTTTGTAAAAAGGCATGTAATTATGTATGCCGATGATACAACATTCTTCAATGCTAGTTATGATTTAGATTCACTAAAAGTTATGACGGATAATACCATGTCACAAATTTCATAACTTACTGGTTTAGAGTAAATGGATTTTTGTTAAATGAAGAAAAAAATCAAGAGTTTGTTTTTCAGCCTAAGAGAATTCCCCCCAAATAATAACGTAGATAAGGTAAAGTTTTTAGGAATTTATATTGACAAAAACCTAACCTGGGAACCACACATTCAATTTATTACTGGTAGGCTGGCTAGAGTTATATTCTTGCTAAGAAATCTAAAACGTTATGTACCACCCAACTATATACGATCAGCCTATTTTGCATATTTTCAAAGTGTTGTATCCTATGGAATCCTGTTTTGGGGCAATAGCAGTCATGTTCAGGAAGTTCTCTTGCTCCAGAAAAAAGTCATCAGAATAATTAGTAATTCAAATAAGTTAGACCACTGTAGGGCATTGTTTGTCAATCTAAAAATTATGACTGTTATCAATGTGTACATTTACAACTCGCTGATACAAGTTAAACGTAATTTTTCAGACAAACAGCTTAGACAAGATATACACTCCCATAACACTAGAAACGGTAAACGTGTAGACATACCTTTTCATAGACTTTCGAAATCCTTAAATAGTTATGAAGTAATGGGTCTAAAACTATATAACAGCTTACCATTAGAATTGTTGGAACTTTCAATTAACACTTTCAAATCTAAATTATATGACTGGTTAGTCAAAAAATCCCTTCTATAAAATTGACGAATTCTTTGAATGTAAAGAAGTTAACATATGAATAAGCTTGAAATTGTGCTCAATTACAATTACACTTAGAGTCATTTAATTTATTTGAATCCAATATGTTTAAATTTTATGTTTTCTGACGTTGTCTATTGCTTGTATTTCAGGTTTAATGACAATAAAATATTATTATTATTATTATTATTATTAGTAGGGAGCTGCAGATCCCTAAATCCACCGTATGGAAAGTTCTGCGTAAACGTTTGGATTTTCTTTCATACTGATTGCAGATGATGCAGTTCTTAAAGGAAGAAGATAAAATGGTGCCTCGTACTTTCTGCGAGAATATGCAGACTCTCATGGAAACTGATGGGTTTTTCGAATCCATAGTGTTTAGTGACGAGTGCACCTTCCATCTTTCAGGTAAAGTGAACAAACATAACGTTAGAGTCTGGGGGTCGGAAAACCCCAATATAAATGAAGCACTGTCCTTTGCCAGTTGCTGTAGTTAAAGGAGTAGTTCTAATTAACTGAGACTCTCCTAAAGTAAACGTATTCTGCGCTCTAAGTGTGCAGAAAGTGTACGGCCCGTTCTTCTTTGTAGAGAAAACAATTGGAGGATTTGAGTACCTGGATATGCTACAACAATGGCTCCTGCCTCAGTTGGAACAGGAAATGCCCAACGTGATATTTCAACAGGACGGTGCACACCCTCATTTTCATAATGAAGTCAGATTGGAGCTCAACACCAGACTACCGATGGATTGGCCGTGTTGGTAATGACGATGAAGAACTTCTTCCTTGGCCTCCGCGTTCGCCAGACCTCACACCCCTTGATTTCTTTTTGTGGGGTTATGTCAAAGATCTTGTGTACAAGCCACCTCTTCCACAGACCATCCTTGATCTAAGAGAACGCATCACAGCAGCCATTGGAACAGTTGACCATGGCATGTTATAACGTGCCTGGGCGGAAATGGACTACAGGCTTGATGTGTGTCGTGTTACCAATGGAGCTCACATTGAACATCTGTAAGGTACTATAATCAAAACTTTTGAGTTTCTCTTTCCATTAGTACCACTTACATGTTTGTAAGTTTATTTAAACACAAGTTACACATTTTGGAAACCCGAAAGATCATTTGTGGGAACTCTGTATTTAGCACAAGGTACACTGCAAAAAACATGGCTACACACTGAACAGAGATTAACACAACTACCCACAGGTGGCGTTGGCGCTTGATGCGGGTGAACAAGTGAAGGATTAATCGCTCAAATTGTTTCTCGTACAAAATACTTTAACAAGTTTAAATTGAAATACTGGTAAAACATTTTAAAGTAATGCAGAAGCAGACTGTAAGGAATCTTGATAGTTGCACTCACCCAAACGTGGGACACAAGTGTATTTATTTTGTATAAAGGGCATATTAGTTTCTAACAACCAGAGGAATCAAGATTTAATCCTAAGAATAATGGAAATTTGCTCCAGTTTATTGCAATTGAATTATTTGTATCATAAACCATTACAACAAACATTAAAATTATTTCCAAATAACTATAAGAAAACAACTTCTTTCCTGTGTGAGTAAGTTTACGAGTCTAGAGTTATGATTTCTGTAAAAATGCTTTGGAACAGATATCACAGGAGAAGGATTTCTCCCCAGTATGAACAACATTGTCTCTTTAGTGTTCTACCTTCAGGAAATGATTTTCTACAGGTGCCACATGAAAATAGCTTCTGATAAATGGGTCCTCACTAAAAAATGTGAATCAATTTAAATACCTACGTGTAACACTACAAACTCAAGGAACAGTGTTCACCACTCATATTAAAGACAGGTTGACACAATCTATCAAAGCTATGCAAGATATCCAACGCATAAGCAAACAATCTTCACAATCCGCCATGAAATTGTCCAAAGCAAAAATCACACCAATTGCAGCATAAGGACATGAAATTATTTGGGACAATCTCAGCAAGAATAACTTGAAAGATCTAGAAAAGATTCTTGAAAAATGTTCTCCATATATCCAAATTCACACCTTCGCGACTCATCTATGAAATGTCAGGTGAAACATTCTACGTAGAGGATCTCCGATTGCAGCTGTTACTGCCACACACATCACAACAAGAGGAACTACTAGTTGAACTGCTAACCAAGAGAGCCAAAATACAAAGCGAATTCTACGCAACTACGGCAATGACAACACATGAATAGAAGAAATCCCATTACAAGCTCCATCACACAATTACTCGCGCTGTCGTACATGGCTTCCATTTTTAGCTGTGTAAGACAAAAGGTTATCATGACCCGAATCCGCAGTGTGTATGTGTTCTATGTGGAAATGCATGCGTGCGGTATCATGCACTACGTTGCAAGAACAGAACAGAACCCCTAAATAAGTTCTGTAGTGAATAAACTCTATGCACATTGTGCGCAGTTCTGTTTATTATCAGACAACTTACACTGACAGTTGGTCACCCTGCTTCGCTCAGAAACAAAAAACATCACAGTCTGTGGAAAAGTGAAATTACGCATGAACGGGTCCACATCATTGGGATTATGCCCAGAATGTTAACATATCAGAAAAAATAAGGCAAAGTTGCATCTCACGATGTTCGCAGGTTTCCACAGACGGATGTGTTTTCTTTCTCAACGAGGCAAGTTGACCAACATGACACTTCTTGTACATTGCTTATCCGATATCATTAGTGACAGGTTATTAGGTTATGAACAGTGATATTAATTTAGTAGGATATTCTGAATTCTGCAGAAATTCTACTTTAGTGGCAGTTAGGTTAGGAACGGTGTTACTAATTAGTGACGGGTTCTGCTAGGTTATGAACAGTGATATTAATTTAGTAGGGCATTCTGAATTCTCCCATTTTGTAATTAATGTACATTGTATCTCCCGCGAGGTTCGTTGTGTTGGTGAACCTGATTCCCAGAATTTTACGTGTTCAGCTGGTGTGATGTCACTCCTCTAACGTCCAATCACGAGTTTCTTCACCTTACTGGAGATCAAAATATGGTGGAATTCATGGTGCTTTTCGGTAGATCGTGTTATAAAAGAAAATGTAACGTTTAGGGCGGGTGGGTTGGACCAAATCATACGTCGAGGCAACATCTCTCCAGAGAACTATATATAACAAAATATGTGTGATATTAGGTGTTTTATGAGAAGAAAATTGGTTTTCCATGTGGGCCCCCCCCCCCTACAATGCAATTATACCATAAATAATTGTCTTCCAATTATTCTAGACCACCAAGTTCAATGTATTAAGGTTTTGCTTGCTTTGGTTTCAAACAACAGCAGTTCATTTTGAGTACCTTCAACTATTTTTTTTCCAATGCTTCTTTGTTGTATATCACTACCATTATTTGAAAATTCAGAGTCTAGAGTCAATTGTGCAGTAGCTGAGCTTTGATAGATATTAAACCTGGCGTTGAAAAAAGTGATATAGCCTGTCATTTTTCAGTTTGGTACCACATAGTGTGACCCTCTGACATTTCTGTATTCACAGGAGATTGAAGTTTTAAATTATTTTTCCATATGATTTCAGCACAATAAGTTTCTGGAAATTGTATTTTTGATGAGGGGTCCTAAGAAGTGTGTGAAAATGCAACATCACAGCAAACAATAATTAGTTACCTATACAAATCACTTGTTAGACATTACAGTCCTCAAAACAGAATTACACGAGCCAATTGCAATGCAGATATCCAGGAAATGGTCAGTCTCTCGCATGGAGAAGCAGATGTTTTTTCAGACTGCTTTTATAAGAAAACGTCTTAGTACAGATTTCACACAAATGAGGCTTATCTCCGGTATGAGTATACAGATGAGATCTAAAATCATTTTTTCGAGAAAATGTTTTTGTACAGAATTCACATTGCAGAGGCTTATAACTAGAGACGAGACTTTCATGCAAATGCATGTTTTTATGAGAACTTAGGACATAGCTCAAACTGAGTACTTACCCATGTCATTACTTTCTGGTTCCAAATATGCATACTTTTTCCGTGCATGTTCGCATGTTTTGACCTTTTAGGAGGAAAAAACATGCATAAAGCATATTTAGGGCATTTATGGCTAAATCATGCATATAATTTACATTATATTCAGTTTAAATGCATGTTTAATGGGTTTTCAAGAAAGTGACATCGTGGCAAAGTTTCCCTATCTTTGATTTTTACTACCCATTTTTACAGACGTTTGTGAAGTGGCGCGAGATGTGCGAAAAGGAATTTGACCTTGCCTTTGTCCACCCTTAGCTATTTCCGGCCCGCACTTGGGGTGCATTGTACTTTGTCAGAGCTCGGGAAACCTGCAGTATCTTTACAATGTGTGCAGTGGTTAGTGTGATTGCCTGTTCTGTGATTTTACTATGCCTCCAACTAAATGTTCCAAAAGCGAACTCCTTGCACAGTGGATTAAGGGTAAGGATTTTATTAGATCAGATGGGGAAGTCGTCTTCTGCAACTGTTGCAGTAAAGAGGTAAGCACTTTTTATATTTTCTATGGCAGTTGTTTTTTGTAAAACATTATTAAAAACCTTAAATACTTAATTAAATTACAATGTCCGTTTACAAACATTGTCTCCATAATAGTAAGACCTATTATAATTTCAGATAAAGTGTACTAAAAAGTTTCATATTGGGCCATAAATGTTAGTGCATATTTTAGTGTATTTTTCCCTTGATAGTGCATGTTTCATGGTTTGATAATGCATGAATGCATGCATATTTCGCAATTTTATAGGGCATGAAAGTCTCGTCTCTACTTATAACCAATATGAGTAAGCAGGTGCGATGTCAGATTAGCCTTTTGAGAAAATGTTCTGGTACAGATATCACACGAAAGAGGTCTTTCACCAGTGTGAATACGCATATGTTTCGTGAGATCGCTTCTGCGCGAAAATGGTTTTGTACAAAAATCACAACAATGGGATTTCTCTCCGGTATGAATAAGCAAATGTGTTTTTAGATGGCCACTTTGGGAAAACGTTTTGGAACAAAATTCACAAGAATGGCGTTTCTCTCCGGTATGAATCAGCAGATGTCTTTTGAGACAGTCTCTTCGAGTAAACGTTTTTGTACATATGTCGCATGAGTAAGATTGTGTATTTGAAAGGTGAAGCTTATGATCATTATTTCCTCCGGATGTCACCGATGTGTCTGTGTTGGATACATTGTAGTCTTCAGACGGATCTGCGGTCTCGGTTTCTATTAGTTCTGTCTCCAACAAATCATATGCTAGAGATACAGGTTCACTCTGTGGTTTGATCACATCAGGTTTGTGTTCTATGTCGTCCACTGAGATCTCTTCGTTAATGACACATTCAACATATTCTGACTTCACTACAGGCTCCATGGTTTTAATGTTGATCTACGAGACTCTTAACCTAGCACATAACTCACGAGAACTGTTACTGTTACTGATTTAGAGTAATCAGTCTGTTTCCTCATGTTCATCAGGGAGGCAGTGAAGCCAAGGGAAAAAATCTGATGTTAAAGCCACTAACTTCCTCTGCCCAAATAAAAGTTAGCAGTATTCACATATCCTTGTACAGAATAGCAAGACACAATTTTACGCTAATATCCTATAAATACCTCTTCTTTCAATGATGCGACTAAAAGTGCAGGCTATATAACAAACTTAAAAAAAGAAAAGAACAAGTGACTGCAGACGTTTATTGAACTTTCCGCCGTAAAGAATAATTTCCGAAAATTATCGAATATTTCCCTCAGATACTTCTTTACCTTATGCGTAGCCAACAATACATCTTTCTCACTTCACATTCTTATATAGAAGAAGAGGCCGTGAAAGAGCGCGTATTCAGTTCATCACGCAAGACAAACTTTCTACAAACAGTGGGTGAACAGTGGGTGGCTTGTAACTACCCTCAGAGAATGTTTTCGAAAAAAAGTTTCAAATAAATGTTTTAGCTCTCAGTAAAAGGAACACATGTGCAAATTTTAAAGAAAATCGTTAGAGCCGTTTTTGAGAAAATCGCGAAAAACGAAAATTTCTTCATGTAAAGTCCCCTTAAAAATAAGAGAAACTTGTCGCCAATTTTCGGCTCACGTCTTCAGAAGGTACATGACCCAAATACGAAATTTTGTCATACGATTTTCCGCTTTGGAGCTAGCCTGTTCACAGACATCCAGACAGACACACACGCACACAGACATGTTTCCAAAAATAGTGCCTCAAAACGTGTATTTATGTCAAAAACTCAACTTCGAATTTGGGGGTCGAAAACAGTACTTCCTCTACATAGTACTTATGGTACGGGCAGAGGAAGTAAAAACACGGTATAATAGGTATGTTCGTCTACACATTGTGAGTTTGCTGAAAAATGATCCGTCATCTATATATATATATATAAATGAATGTATGTCTGTTTGTCCTTTATGCATTACTAAACCATTCAACCGATCGCCATGAAACTTTGGGAAGTTGTTGAGTACATTCCCGGGAAGGTTTCTGGCATATTACATTTTTAATTTTAGCTTTCGTTTGCGAGTTATGAGTGAAAACGGGAATGGGACGTGCATTTCTTGCGCTTTCGAAGCATAACTTTTCAGTAACATATTTCAGTTGTCAAATCAATTGCAGAAGGCTTTGTATATTTTTTTCATACCTTGGAAAAAAAAGCATCGCGATCGCTATGGAAGGCAATGGATATCGCAAGTTATTGTAAACGCCACAGAAGTTTATAATAAGGTAATATTAAATATTTATTTAAGATGGAATATGCTTCTTATGAAAGATGGTTTTCAGAAAATTCCGGGGAAGTTGCTTAGTTCGGGGTCCAGGCTACAACATTTCTATATGTAATCGTAATTAAAATCTCTTATGTAGGGTCGTTAAATCTGCTGAAATGTAACGGAATTATAAGTCTGGACAAATAAATATAGAAACCACGGCCTCAATGGCTTATTCCATTTTCATCTATATAAATAAAAACGAATAAGTTATATGTCTGTCTGTCACATAGTACATTTACACTCTTTTTTCATCGTGAGTTTAATCGATTTCAATTCTCATAATATTTCGAATACTGAATTTTTTCCATTTATTTATTTATTATTATGTTTTGCGAATTTGCGAGCATCGTCGACAATTATGCCCCCCAAACGGAAATCGATTGGTCGATCTACATCTCAAGCACAAAATAAAAAGGCATTACGAGCTTCAGAAACAGACGAGCAACGGGAAGCAAGATTAGAAGCTCATCGAATCCAAACTGCTCAAGCCCGTTCTTTCCAAACGAACGCTTTTGCGCTTTCGAAGCATCAGTTTTCAGTAATACATTTCAGTTGTCAAATCAATTGCAGATGGCTTTCCTACTTTCGTCATATCTTGGAAATAAAAGCATCGCGATCGTTTGAATTTTGTAAGCCCACTCTGGCCGATTCATTTGTTTATAATGTCAAGGCACGCAGACAGATGAAATTTTCACCCTAGACGGAAGAAGAATAATGAATATAGGCCTAAATGGGCAAACATTGTTCGATTTGGACGAAACTCATTATGCAGGGTTTTTTGGGCCAGGGAACTCGAGTCTGAGGTTATTTTCCCCATGCTGCACTTTCTAATCATGGAATTCACTTCAAAGCCGGATTTAGGCCTAGGGCCTATAGCTGTTTCATTAATTAGGTCTATCAATCGTTTAGTTTAGACCTATGAATGTTTCGTGTGCAAAGTGTTAATAAATATAATAGTTTAATTATTTTGCTCTTAATTGTTAATACAAAACCCGAGCAACGCCGGGCCTTTTCAGCTAGTTTGTAATAATCGTAATAATGATGTCCATGCAAAAAGGCATAGTCAACACGCATATTATAATAATTAGGCCTATTATAAAACAAAGTCAGCCATGAAAAATTCGTTCGCAGAGTCACGTGATCTCTGTATCAGCCATCAATATATTATGTTTTAAATCTATTTATAGGTAAATTGAAAGCAGTGTGTACCCCTAATGATCGCTTGTTCCATAAACTTTCCTTTCCAAGAACAGAGTTCTGATGTACCAGCTCATTCCTTGAGATTCCTTACGGGAACTCGGCGGCATTCGGTCGCCGCGAAAGCTCTCTCATTCGCCGGTGACCGGAGTCTGCTACGGCCGGCTTTTCAAAATACATGAAGAGAAGGTGGGCATATTAGACCATGGGCTACCAATAGCAAACCCTCCCCCCCCCCTCGTGGGATTTTCTGGCACACATATTTTTTTGTTGATATTGTCGTCTAGTTTAAGATTTTAGTTGTTTGCCCCTTATCAATTACAGCATTTACCCGGAAACCCCGGAAAACCACGGAAATCCGGAGAATATGGGTTTGTTTTAATTTTTTATTGTTCTTTGTCCCTAATATTCCCAGAGAATTTCTGACTCACATATTTTTGTTCGTATTGCCATCTAGTTTAAGGTTTCAGTTGTTTACCCCTTACAAATTACAACATATCCCCGGAAAACCCGGAAAGCCACGTATATACGGAGAAGATTACTATGTTTTGGTTTTTAAATCTTTGTTCTTTGCCCCTAATATTCAAAGGGAATTTCTGACTCATATGTTTTTTTGTTGCCATTACCATCTAGATTAAGATTTCAGTTGTTTGCCCCTTATCAATTACAGCATATCCCCGGAAAACTCCGAAAACCAAGGAAATCCGAAAAAATTGACTTCGTTTGAATTTTTGAAAATCTTTGTTCTTTGCTACTAGTATTCAAAGGGAATTGGTAAATCATATGTTTTTGTGTTGGTATTGCCATCTAGATTAAGGTTTCAGTTGTTTTCCCCTTACCAATTACAGCATATCCCCGGAAAACCCGGAAAACCACGTATATACGGAGAAAATGACTATGTTTTCTTTTTAAATCCTTGTTCTTTGCTCCTAATATTCGAAGAGAATTCCTGACTCATATGCTTTTGTGTTGGAAGTGCCAACTAGTAAGGTATCAGTTGTTTTCCCCTTACCAATTACAGCATGACAAAAAATAATGATGCTGAAGGGATGAAAGCGATTGAAAACCTGGCAGCACACCCTTCATATTCTAATGTGAACAAAAATATGTGTCAGAAATTCCCTGGGAATATTAGGGGCAAAGAACAATAAAAAATTAAACCTATTTGTAAGGGGCAAACAACTGAAACCTTAAACTAGATGGCAATACGAACAAAAATATGTGAGTCAGAAATTCCCTGGGAATATTAGGATCAAAGAACAAAGATTTTTAATAAATTAAAACGAACTCATTTTCTGCGGATTTTCGTGGTTTTCGGAGTTTTCCGTGATATGCTGTAATTGATAAGGGGAAAACAACTGATACCTTAATCTAGATGGCAATACCAATACAAAAACATATAAGTCACCAATTCCCTTTGATTACTAAGAGCAAATAACTAAGATTAAAAAAATTAAAACAAAGTAATTTTCTCCGGATTTCCGTGGTTTTCCGAGGTTTCTGGGGAAATGCTGTAATTGATAGGGGGAAAACAACTGAAACCTTAATCTAGATGGGAATACCAATACAAAAACATGTAAGTCACCAATTCCCTTTGAATACTAGGTGGAAAAAACTTAGATTAAAAAAAATAAACAAAGTAATTTTCTCCGGATTTCCGTGGTTTTCAGAGTTTTCTGGGGAAATGCTGTAATTGATAAGGGGCAAACAACGGAAACCTTAATTTAGATGGCAATACCAACACAAAACCATATGAGTCACAAAGTCCCTTTGAATACTAAGAGCAAATAACTAAGATTTAAAAAATTAAAACAAAGTAATTTTCTCCGGATTTCCGTGGTTTTCAGAGTTTTCTGGGGAAATGCTGTAATTGATAAGGGGCAAACAACTGAAACCTTAATTTAGATGGCAATACCAACACAAAACCGTATGAGTCACTAAGTCCCTTTGAATACTAAGAGCAAATAACTAAGATTAAAAAAAATAAAACAAAGTAATTTTCTCCGGATTTCCGTGGTTTTCCGAGTTTTCTGGGGAAATGCTATAATTGATAGGGGGAAAACAACTGAAACCTTAATCTAGATGGGAATACCAATACAAAAACATATAAGTCACCAATTCCCTTTGAATACTAGGAGGAAAAAACATAGATTAAAAAAAATAAACAAAGTAATTTTCTCCGGATTTCCGTGGTTTTCAGAGTTTTCTGGGGAAATGCTGTAATTGATAAGGGGCAAACAACTGAAACCTTAATTTAGATGGCAATACCAACACAAAACCATATGAGTCACAAAGTCCCTTTGAATACTAAGAGCAAATAACTAAGATTAAAAAAATTAAAACAAAGTAATTTTCTCCGGATTTCCGTGGTTTTCAGAGATTTCTGGGGAAATGCTGTAATTGATAAGGGGCAAACAACTGAAACCTTAATTTAGATGGCAATACCAACACAAAACCGTATGAGTCAGTAAGTCCCTTTGAATACTAAGAGCAAATAACTAAGATTAAAAACATTAAAACAAAGTAATTTTCTCCGGATTTCCGTGGTTTTCCGAGTTTTCTGGGGAAATGCTATAATTGATAGGGGGCAAACAACTGAAACCTTAATCTAGATGGGAATACCAATACAAAAACATATAAGTCACCAATTCCCTTTGAATACTAGGTGGAAAAAACATAGATTAAAAAAAATAAACAAAGTAATTTTCTCCGGATTTCCGTGGTTTTCAGAGTTTTCTGGGGAAATGCTGTAATTGATAAGGGGCAAACAACTGAAACCTTAATTTAGATGGCAATACCAACACAAAACTATATGAGTCACCAAGTCCCTTTGAATACTAGGGCAAAGAACTAAGATTTTAAAAAATTTGAACAAAGGCATTTTCTCCGGGTTTCCGTGGTTTTCGGAGTTTTCCGGGGATATACTGTATTTGATAATGGGCAAACAACTGAGACCTTAATCTAGATGGCAATGCCAACAAAAAAAACATATGAGTCAGAAATTCCCTTTGAATATTAGAAGGAAAAACAAAGATTGAAAAAATAAAACATTGTCATTTTCTCCGTATATACGTGGTATTCCGGGTTTTCCGGGGATATGTTGTAATTGGTAAGAGGCAAACAACTGAAACCTTAAATTAGATGACAATACCAACAAGAAATATGTGAGTCCATAATTCCCTGGGCATATTAGGAGCAAAGAACAAAGACAAATTAAAACAAAGTCATTTCTCCGGATTTCCGTTGTATTCCGGGGATATGCTGTAATTGATAAGGGGTAAACAGCTAAAAACTTAATCTAGATGGCAATACCAACAATAAATATGTGATTCAGAAATTCCCTGGGCATATTAGGAGCAAAGAACAAAGAAAAATTAAAACAAACTAGTTTTCTCCGGATTTCCGTAGTTTTCCGGGGTTTCCGGGTAAATGCTGTAATTGATAAGGGGCAAACAACTAAAATATGAAACTACATGTCAATACCAACAAAAACATATATGAGTCGGAAAATCCCACGGGGGGGGGATGGGGGGTATACAGTAGCCCACGCTCTATATGGTTTGTGGGCAGGTCCGATTTATAAGTACGCAGAATCGTTTCTTGTTCAGGGCGACAAACCTAGAAAGAGTGGCAATTTTTATGGCGATTTTTCATAATTGAAAAAATAAAAAAACTAGCTGAACTATTTATAAGTCGGAAACATTTGCCCCAATGTTGAAATTGTATCTAGAGTGTTTTTGATTTGACCATTAACTGACCATATGCTGCTGCGGAATGAACTTTTTCAGCTTTAATGAGAGTTACAATGTTAAGAGGATATGCACTGAAAAATAACTTACTTGATATTGTAGATGAATTTTCAGAGAAAAAACCAAGAAAAAAACTTATAATAAACTTTTCATCAATTGAATTTGAAAGAATTAAACTTGAAACTATCGGAAAATGTTACAATGAATTTCAGATTCTCACTCTGAACAAGACATGAAAAATGTTTCTTTTGTTCCAAAATATTGATTATATATAGGCCTACCTGTAATACAGTTTCATTAATATATTATTTATTATATTATATTACAATTATTATAATAATATTATTTTGTATACTATATTTAAAATTAAAAGTAGGGCCTACATTAAATATTTTTGTATCATTTCGACGATTGACTGTGTTTCATATTACAAACATATTGAGTTTAAATGTTTTTTTTATAAATTTATTTAGAATTATTATAGCAATCATGCGTTTTTGCCAAAAGCCTATTAGGCCTATTTTTATTTTCAAAAAATCCTTAATATTTCATGTTTAGCCTAGGTAGTGATTGGATTACTCGCAATAGGCCTATGGGAATACTATTCGCTGATACTTGAGTCAAACCCAAACTTAACACTAGATTAATAAGTTTGGGAATAAAGTATGACGTAGAGGCCGCTTACAAACCACTATCGAAACTTAGACGAGGAATAGAAAATTGAAAACGAGATCCTAATGTAACATATAGGTCTAGTGCTAATATATTGTAAGCAAATTTAATTGTATTTACAAAATGATGTAATACAGTTGTTGTCCCCTAAAATATTTTTTCACAGCAAATTGGGATATCATACAATGTATTATATACTATGTGCATTAGATTACACAGCCCAACAAAAAATAACTTTTTGTTTGGTGTCTCAGATGTTTTGCTGGATTTTGGCTATACTTAGTGTCCTAATTCAAAATATGTAAACAGTTTTTCTCTACCAGCTCTACTTTTGTCGAGGGGGGGGGGATTTTATTCCTGAACTTATAATCTAGCGAAACAAAATCTTGCTTGATAATATAGCTAGTGAAGGTTCTTGACCATTCTTTGGACACGTAAGACGAAAATTGTACGAAGTACAGAAAAACTAAAAGCTGGATTATTTTTTGGCCCTCAAATTTACAGCTCATAAGTCATAAACGACCGTACAATATGTGATAATGTCAATTTTTTGAAAGTCCCCTTGCTATATTGTTATTGCAATGTTAATGTAGTTAGTGTGTTGCTTGATTTAGAAGCTAAAAATATGCACCAAACATAAAACGGGATAATATGCATAATTGTAATACAAACTAAAGCTGATAGGGCAAACCTAATGGCACATTTGGCATCAGCGACCTAAATATGCCCAAGAATAAGTATAAATTTAAAGCACCAAAATGACTGTTGGTCCGTGTTATCAATATAATAAAAGGTACACATAAAACAATCAACAATAATCTAAAATTACATAAAAAATGATCGTGTAAGGCAGAGAAGGAAATTCGGATATTGATTCTCAGTATCAGAGATAAGCGAAATGCATTTTGGATCCACGAAAAGAAAACAGACAGGATGCCCCCGTGCCATATCGCTCATCCTCGTCTTGTTTTATTATCTTATCGGAGCCTCCCTCGCTTTTTATTGTTTATCTCTTTCATCTCGCTGTGTTACTTCTCCAATAAGCACTGAGAGCTCGTATCTTATCACGTTGTGTATGTGATTGAATTAGGTGGCAAAGTAGCTTTGTGAGTCCCAACACATCTAACATCGGCTATTCATCTTGAAACGGACTGAAAATATAAACATTCTTACGCAGAACATTCATGCCAAACTGAAAAAAGGTAACCAACGCGTTTGGTTGTAATTGTGTAACAAACAGACGAAATGCCGAAGGATGGAATTAAAAGATGACTTTGCTTCGCTCGGACAATAAATATAGCGTTTTGTGAATACCGCTTTGGCGTAGGGGATGCGTGAGAGGAGCGGGGTCCGGGTTCGAATCCTGGTCGGGACAAGTTACCTAGGTGGGGTTTTTCCTCACTTGTCGGGTAACTTTAGGCCCTTGTGATCCCCAGATATCATCTGGGCGTCATTATCATCTTCATCCCATCCTCGCCCTGTTGGGAGTGAGTGTGTGTGTGAATGGTGTGTCTCGTCCTGTGTGTTTGTGTTGTCTCGGAGGTGGCCCCGGCATTGGGGCATTATGTGTGCATGGCCGTCCGGAAGGGGGGGCAGGGTAGGGCCGCTGCCCCTCCCTGGGAATTGTTTACACATAAACCTCTAAATTAAATGACTATAAGCAACTAATGTGACGTGAGGTTTAAGTCTCCAAATACTGTTGTATGTTCCAAATACTGTTGTTTGGATAAAAACGAGCTATAGCTGACTAGATATTAGATTGTAGGAATAATTACTTCCCTTAAACTTGAAACCATTTATACCCAAACATTTTATTATAATGAAGATAAGGCAAGAAAATGTCACATTTTATATTTTATATGAATAGTACCATGAAATTGTACGGTGTATGAAAAGTCATGTGAGTGTATACATCAGATGTTTTCTTTGTATCCATGGCCATAGTCCAGCTACAGTAAATGAAGATGTTGATTATATATTATATTATATAATAATAATAATAATAATAATAATAATAAAGCGGTTGTAGTAGCATAGTGATGGTGGTGGTGGCAGTAATTCGTTCATTGCCCCCCCTTGACAAAATTTCTGTGGACGGCCATGTATGTGTGTGATCCAAAGATAATCCCTTTCCCTACGCCTTTCCCTGTAAGGCCCGGGCGACTTCGGTCGCTTAAATCCTAAAAGGGAGAGGTAAAACTAAGACATAGAAAGAATGTGAATACGTTCATGGTACTTTAGATAATTGTTGGTACGGTTCTGTAGTTTGGCAACAGCGCAAGGGTGACAATTATCTCCGTCACGTTTATAAACAAAGCATAAGGCTTAGCGAATTCTATGGTACTTCTAATAACTTGCACGCGGACCACAAAGGGAAATGTATGTTCATTTGCTAGCGTGAGAAGAAATAGAACTGTACGGATAAAAACCTAACCTGTTTTATTGAGAGTTTCGCTCATGTGCTCTCTACCTGTTCTATACATTGATGAAGTATTGTTTTTCACGAACCTCAAATTCCATATCGAATTTTCTCAGTACATACATGTTTTGAGGTCTTCTGAATATAAAAATACGATTTCCAGAAAGATGTCAATTTCTGTGGTATGTCTGTCAGTCTGTCTACTACCAACAGAATAGCTCGAGAATGAGAAAAGTATCCGAACGAGATTTTATATTTTGATGAGATAGAAGACTGGCTACAAGATTCTCTTACTTTTATACAGCCCCTTTTTATTTTATTTTTTTATAGATTTTTTCTTATTCGAAAACGTCTGTAACGATTTTCAGTATTAAAAAAAATACTTATGCTAGGTAGCCTACAACAACTTTTGTTAAAAACATTATTTCTGAAATATGCTGTCATGCATTTGCATAAAGTTACACTCCTTGAAATACGACGTCTTATTCTATATCAGGATTTATAGCGAGAAAGTTGTATTGACTGAATTCGTCACCTCACATTTTTCTCTATTTTCAACACCAGTTGTCAATATTTCCTGTTTTCTCTTACATTTATTCCAATGCCTGTCCAATTTTCTCCGTAGGCTGTAAGTAGTTTTTTGGAAAACTCCAAAGAAAAATGGACATAGTTAAATTATTAAATGGACACTTAAACAGTCGCCCAGTCTCACATGGAATGATTTAAAATAGATAGGCAAACAAATTATATAAAACCTTTCTGTTGTCTACATCATTTATGTTGTAAAGATCCCTTGATTTCCAATATAAACAAGTCATCTCTCATTCTGCAAACGGGTACAAATGAAACGATTTGGGGAAATCTTCAGTGCATTTACCTTCTCCGATGTTATTCCTTGAGTTATATTTCCATTAATGGAATTAATGAATTTGCTACTCTTGAAATTAATAGTTAGGACAACCCCAGCGTTAAGATCGAAGTGAAACAATTAATGTTATACAATACATTGAAAATAATAGCTATTATTTATGTATCAAGTGGGCAAAATAACGCTTTAGCGGTCGAATCTAGTATAGAGATACGGATGATTTCGAAAACTTATTGCGTACGTAGTAACTTACAGGCATCTTTTTAGTGAAAGCTTTCTGTAGGCCTATAGTCGGCCATTAGTTAACGTCATATTCATACAGCCTCCTGAATCACAGAACAACAATGAACTGTACCAATAGTCGCTTGATTATAAACAATAATGCAAAAAAATTAGTATTTATGAAAAGCTTGTGAAAATATGAGTGATAATTCCGAGGAAATTTCAATCCAAGCCAGAAACATTGAATTGGAGCTGATGCCAGCAGTAGACTACGAGAAGGAATTATTATTGCTGATGTCTCCATGATAAGAAACACAAAATAAATAATAATAAATGAGGTTAGCAATATTGTTTAATTTTTACAAGAATTTTAAAAGTACAAAAATACTGACAATTACGTTTTAAGGCCTTCTTCCCTCCATCACTATAAAAAGAGGGCGTGGCGATTTCGAAGAGGGGCGTCAGGAGAAAAAGGTTGCGAACCACTCATGTAATGTAATTGCCCACTAGTTGTATTCGTTTTCTTTTTGGTAATAGTAGGCCTAATAATTAATTTTTCAAACACACTTTTATTATTCTCTTTTGACAAAGGTATATATATCGCAAAATCAACCATCAAATCAACCAATTTAATTTGAAAAGCTTGCTGATAAAATTTATTATTTTTTTTATATTTTTAACCCATGTTTGTAATATACTGAGAGAGTTGAATACAGGTTTTAATTACTTTTACGTTTAGTTTTTTGTGAGCAGCCATTTTGTATTGGTGTGTCTGCCTATTTTTCATTAAGGTCTGGTTATTAAAAACATTTGGCTCCAACAAAAATCACAATATTCTCTATTCGGTATATAAAGGCCTACTTAATTGTAAATTAACGAAAACATAGGTAAATGTTAACGTTTTCAAAATAAAAACCGTAACTTTTAAAATTAAAAGTGTTCAACATAAAACTAAGACTCACCTTCAATTTTTTTTTTGCGTATGGGGATAATAGTATACTACTTCGCTAAAAAGCTTAAGACCAGAGAATTACAGCCTTTTCTTTTAATGGGTCTTCAAAATATTGCGATTTTTCTAAAATCAGGTATTTTCATTGTGAAATATCTCAAAAGGGACACACTATTAAAATCCAAAATTTTCAAAAAGTATTCTTTTGTTGTGTTGTAATAAGTGGTTAAAATTTATTCACTGATTCTTTATAAGTTTTTAGCTGGAAATTTTAAAAAGTTGCTAAAATTCTAGGAAGTGATATTAATTGCACTTATAACATTACTTGTATCACCCTAACCTAAACGGAACTGCGAAGGCTCTTTTCAAAAGAGAATCCCGTTAGGAAATCGTAGGTTAGATTTCTTATGTTCCACGTTGTTATTTTTATCCTTTCCATAACATGAAGTCGTTTGCCTTCGACCTGTCCAGTCAGCTAATCGTCCGGCTATTTTCTTTATGAAATTTATGAGCAGATTTTTTTTTCTACATGGAGGGGTAAACTTCGAACCAGGCGGATTAGGGTTTTCATCTTAGGCGCTTCTTTCCTTAAAGAATCAGTTTGAAAAGCAAAAGTATACTTGCCATAAAAGGGTCTTGGGAATTAAAATGAATCTTTTTACAAAATTTCCCTTGACTGTATCACAGAGCATTTTCCAACCTAAAACTGGGGTCGATTCAATTAATATTTGAATAGTAGAATAACATTAAAATAATTATTAACAATTACGTCCTTTCAAAATAATTTTTGTACATAATGTGAAGTCACGGACCAGTAAAGACATTACAACAGAAGTAGTTTTATCGATCTATCATAGGTGGCAGCATCATCTTGAAATTTGGGGATAAAACTATTTTTGAATGTTCAGGAATACCGGTGATACGCCCCTTACATTCTCATTCTTGATTAAAAATAACAGTAATGGAGAAACAGGTAAACATTAAAATTACAGAACACCCTGTATAGCTTAGAGCAGCGGTTCCCAAACTTTTTTGTCCTGGGACCCACCTTCACCTAGACATTTTTTTTCGCAACCCTCTATTACATAACGATAACCAATATAGGCCATATAAAATAAAGCACATATTTTTCATATGCCTTTAAATAGTTTTATTGTGTTCAAATGCCTTATATTCCTTATATTGAAAACAAGTTTAATTTTTCCAGCCCTCTTCGCTCTCTCTCTCTCTTTTTCAGTCGTAGTTTTACCTCTCCCTTTTAGGATTTAAGCGACCCAAGCCACCCGGGACTTACAGGGAGAGGGATTATCTTTGGATCACATACATACTTTTTTGACCAGACGAGGACATGCAGGGCCTCCCCGGATGAATGATCAGCCCAACGTGGGGCCCCACCTCCGAGACAACACGAACATATAGGACGATACACACCATTCACTCAGAACAAGGCGAGGATGGGGATGAAGATGATAATGACGGCCAGATGACATCCGGGGACCACAAGGGCCTAAAGTTACCTGACATTTGTCTCATATGTGAGGGAAAACCTCAGAAAAACCTCACCTAGGTAACTTGTCCCGACCAGGAATCGAACCCGGGCCCGCTGCGTGAGAGGATTGGACGCATCCCCTGAGCCACAGCGGTGGACAGCCCTTTTCGCGACCCACCAAAATTGCTCCCGCGACCCATAGCCCAGTCAAATTAGATAAAAAAGGATGGTTTTGCTGCAAAACATCATGTAGTTCCAAATGTTTCAGGAATGTGTAGTGGGAGGTCCCCTGAAGAACGCCTAATGTTTTCCCGCCAATTTCAGGTGCCGCGGGGGGTGGGGGGGAGGCTCAAAGGTCCCTTTTTTCAGTTTTTGGCGAAAATCTCGAAAACAGTGCATCGTACAGAAAATGTTATGGTATTCAAAATTAAAGTTTATTAAATTCCTGACAAAACGGTATATTCATATTTATCTTTATATGTTACCGTCTCCGAGAATGAGCCGGCGAAAATGGAAAACCTGCAGAAAAATTTGTAGCGCCTCACGTTTTTCGTCGAACTCACCCTTCCAATTCTTTAGTTTTCCATTTTACAAGAAACTTGTAAGAAAAGAAGTTGTAGAGAATTACATGTTCTTCAAGAATATATACATTTGATAATTTATCTTCATGTAGTCAAAATTTAGACAGTTTTTAAATTTCGGGGTCGATTTCGAGATTCCGCTAGTAAACTGCCCATCATTTTATTTCCGTTTTCAAGTGCTTTAACTCTCTTTATCACTTTATGTATTGTTTATGTAAACATAAATGGTATTTATTACCCATATAACTAATATATATATACATATTATATGCATATATATATATATATGCATGTGAGCCTTTATACCACTATGTATAAAATGTGAACTTTTATGTACGTTATTTATTGTTTACATAATCGATCAACGTAGTAGTTAGTTAGTCCATTCTGTGAGTGGAGAACAGCATGTCGACTTTCGAGCATCACGAATTAACAGAAATGACCAAGACAGAAGGAAACTTGCTCAGTGGTTGGCTGATCACCCACCATTTTCTGTACGCGATTCTTTGATGTCCCTTTCAACCGGAGTAATAGGAACCAATAACATCAACTGTTACCAAGCAATGGAAATCGGAACCCGTACAATGGAAACTTTTGTTGGAATGAACTTCGCAGAAATGAAGCAGTGTAAGAACGCAGTAGTCCCATTGGCTGCTATGAGGAACACTGTCAAACTGCTCAACGGAGTGGTGGTGATCGAGCCTTTAATGATTTTCCAGAGGACCATAATTACCCAGAAAACTAAAGAGGATGTAGAGGAGCTGTTGAAATGTGAGTTAGCCCCATACCCCAAGACTCTTTTCGACGAAGGGATCATGAGGAAAACGAAAAAGTCAGCTCTCTACGATGCCTTTCCTTCAAGCAATAAAATGGTCAACTTGAAGAACAGTTTCACGGTAATCTATGGCGGCTTCCTCCTTCATAGAATAAAGTGGAACAACAACACCAAGTTTGCCTCCATCTGCGATCAATATGTGTCTTACATGATCAACCGTTACGGCTGCATCTCTGCTGTGGTTTTTGACGGTTACGAAGACACGAATTCCACGAAAAGAGCTGAACAACATCGAAGGGCATCAAGTAAAACATCAGTGGATATAGACTTTGATAAGAACATGGTGGCTACTGTTCAGCAGGAAAACTTCCTTTCCAACGAAAGGAACACAACCAAGCTGATATGTATGCTAGCGCAGGCCTTGGGCGCATAAGGTGTACAAGTCATCATAGACAAAGGAGACGCTGACTGCAGCATTGTTAGGTGTGGACTGGAAAATACCTCTCATTCAACTGTGGTGGTAGTTGGCGAAGACATAGACCCGCTCGTCTTACTCGTGGCACTCACACCACGAGACACGAATGTGTTTTTTTATGAAGCCTGGACGAGGCAACATAGAAGACAGCCATTCAGCCCATACATTCTGTTTATCCATTGCTTCACTGGATGCGATACCACTAATGCGATTTATGGAAAAAGTAAAGCAGCCATACTTAAATGTTTCCAGCGGTTTCCTAACGAAACCAAAAACATCGCTGAAGTGTTTTACGACTCCACATCCACGCCAGGAGATATTGCTGAAGCTGGGGAACAAATGTTCCTACTGATGACCCCAACGAGCATGACCTCAATCATCACAGGTACATTTCATTTTGTATTGCATGTACTAACTTCATTGAATCATGCTGTTTGATAAATAAATATTCTATTCTATTGTGTTTTATCCACAGGTACATGTGCTTCATCAAATCTTCAGCCAAGATGAAAGCGAACTTGTCTTCATTGCCACCTAAAAAGATGCTGCTCTACATCACTCGTGCAGAGTGTTTCTACAGGTCCAGCAGTGGTTTGGAAATGAATCTCTCGAACCTGAACGTTGGGGTTGGACAAGAGAAGATGGGGGATATCTGACTCCTATTAAGACCAAGGCCCCTATTGCACCTGACAGCGTGCTCAACTCCATATTTTGTCATTGTGCCACAGGCTGCGGTATGAGATGTGGATGCCGGAAAGCCGGCATCCACTGCTCACCTGTCTGTGGCAATTGCCACGGTGCTTGCACTAACAATGCTCCCGTTCAAGAGGACTTGGAAGAGTTTTACGATGAGGAATATGAGTATGAATAGCTTTAAATGTGTGACAGGATGGAAGGGTGAGCGGAAATTAGGTTGTGTAAGCCTCTTTTATTACTTTTGCATTATTAGCTGTTATATATATATGTTAGTTATATGGATAATAAATACCATTTATGTTCACATAAACAATAAATAACGTGATATAGAGAATTAAAGCACTTGAAAACGGAAATAAAATGATGAGCAGTTTACTAGCGGAATCTCGAAATCGACCCCGAAATTTAAAAACGGTCTAACTTTTGACTACGTGAAGATAAATTATCAAATGTATATATATTCTTGAAGAACATGTAATTCTCTACAACTTCTTTTCTTACAAGTTTCTTGAAAAATGGAAAACTAAAGCATTGGAAGGGCGAGTTCGACGAAAAACGTGAGGCGCTACAAATTTTTCTGCAGGTTTTCCATTTTCGCCGGCTCATTCTCGGAGACGGTAACATATAAAGATAAATATGAATATACCGTTTTGTCGGGAATTTAATAAGCTTTAATTTTGAATACCATAACATTTTCTGTACGATGCACTGTTTTCGAGATTTTCGCCAAAAACTGAAAAACGGGACCTTTGAGCCTCCCCCCCACCCCCCGCGGCACCTGAAATTGGCGGGAAAACATTAGGCGTTCTTCAGGGGACCTCCCACTACACATTCCTGAAACATTTGGAACTACATGATTTAATGCAGCAAAAAATCTAATTTGACTGGACTACCATAGTTGGGAACCATTGGCTTAGAGACATTCCTCCACACATGCGATGTATATGTTAATAAATTTCATGTTCATCATCTCTTTATTTTTACCTTCAAGAAACAAAATAGTTTTTTTGTTGTGTTTCAAGAAGGGACCATTTCCTTCTTAAAACGGAGAAACACGAAGAGCCCCATTGATTTACAACGCAATGTAAACAGGAAGCAGAGGGAAATGTGTAGATACTACCGTCTCCATTCAATATATTATATAGCAATCTCATGACGTACCGTATAAAAGGATAAAGGTCAGTTGGAAACAGAATCAGGAAGAGCAAAAAGGGACCAGGAGATAAAGAGTTCGGATTGGGGAAAATAAGCAATGGGAAGGTCGGGTCACTTGTGTCTCCTCTGGGAGTAATTCAATCTGCATGTAAATCATGGCAGGTAAACTGTGACTCGCCTCCCGGCTTCAAGCTTTCCTTTTGCTTCAATTCGCATTTTGCTTTCGTGGTTTTACTGAAATACGGTAAGTAATAGTCTGACCTCTTTGCATATGATCGCAACCACATGAGTAGCATTCTAAACAACTTCTTCGTGTGAAATGAATATTATATCTGTGGCTTGGTTCTAAAAGGGCCAATGCCATTTTCTAGCAAAAATGAGATTTATGCATTATAGAGCTCGGCTAGTCTTTATCTTTCGCAAGTTATACTAAAAGTGCCAATGTCTCTTGCTATTAATAGACACAATACAGAAACCTTAGAGGCAAAAAATGTTCTTGGGAAGTTCTTAGCAAAAAATGTTACTTCTATAAAGGCTTCATAGTCAGTTATTTCAAAACCAAGTTTTATGACATTGGTCCTTTTAGAATCAAGCCACAGATATAAGTACAGGGAGTTCATAATTAGAAGACATCACATATTGTTCAGTGACTTTTGCTTTGTAACATTGCGTTACGTTTCCTCACACGAAGTATTGCGTGTTCATTTGAGCAAAATAAATAAATTTGCCCTTATTATGTATGAAGAAACTGTCCTTATAATTATAAATCATTTGAGACTCCCGGCAAATATTATTAAGGATATTAATACAGTCCCTGTAATGGAGTCCCGTGAAAATGTTAGTACTGATTTGTCTAACCAACAAAATCGTGTAAAGTACATATAGGAGAGTCAGAAAAAGTTGGGTAGACATCACCATATTCTGGACCGGGTGTTTAAGACGCCATTTTCCAAAATGGCCGACACAGATTTTATTTTGTATATATTTCTGCTTCTGTGACAGTCATACTCATCATTTAGGTGTCTAAATATGTGTTTTTAAGGGCAAGGAATCGATTAAGATGGATTGTGAAGTTACCTGACTGCTATTTAGTAAAGAAAATAAGTTATTTTGGATTTTAAATAAAAATATGAACAGAAGTGAAATAATATTCTCATAGACACAGAAATAAACTCTGTTATGGAAAACTGAGTGTAAAACTAGCATACTTTTTCTCAACCTATCTGTAACATTGTTCACCACATTTGCAATACCCTGTGCATGTCAAATATTGTCATTTACATTTATCCTGCTAGAAGCACATGCTCTACAACGGCGCTATTAACAGTTCAGAAGGCATTTTGTTAAGGCACAGATCTGGTTTTAGCACACCATTTGCATCTTTGCACCATCCATAATCTGTCAGCTGCAGGCTTGTGACAGGAAAATAGTTTTTTGATAGGTTTAAGCATTCCCGTAAAACAAAAAACCATCCTCGATTATGTCCATTTCTTATTGAAAAAGATGAGGGTAGCTCTACTTGTGTAATGAAAAACGAAGTTCATATGTCCTACACTTTGATGATGGATAACTTGAACAAGTATTCCTCTGCTTTGTCGAGTGTTTCTTCAGACAGAGTATTACCTTCTGCAAATCGAAGTAGTAAAGTTTCTGGCGATGCTTTTAATGTAGATGGTTTTCTTCCAATCTTACTTGAGACATCACAACCTGTAAGTATGTGGGCCTTATTTAAAGTGTTGCAAAGTGCAGCTCGCAGTTATCTTCCAAGTGTGTGTAGAGGCACATAGCGCATTTTACCACCCACTCCCACTTTGATCCACAATTCTTGCAATCCATTACTGAATAGTTCAAATATATATCGGAGGATGAGAACAACGACATCAGTGTCATTTGATAGCACTATAAGGTATGTTATGCCAGACTGAACAGTACCGAACAGATGAATTATAATTCTGATATCTGCTTCTTCAACAAAGGTTCGAAGGTCCGAGCAAGTTTAAACTTCTTTGTTCAATACTATTAATGCATCCCTGCTGTCACTGTCTCCTGTGATGGTTTCACTTAGCACTGTAGTGAAGTCAGTCATTTTTGCCGTTTTTAAAATCTAGTAGCAGTAGCCAATTGGAGCATCTCTTTGTTTTTATCTGAAGACCAGAATCGGTCCATCTGTATAGGAATGAGAGTGTCCTGTTTGATTTTTATCAGTTCGATGGGATCATTATTTCTTCGTCTTTCTCTTTCACCTTCTTTGTGTGACTGCTCAATGTAGCTGTCAAACACAAAGTCTACTCGTTTAATTATCTTGCAGTTACTTGCATTACTCCACAGTTGATCAAATATATTTTTAAAAGTTAGTTATGAGTTGTCGAATTTGTCACATAAAATCAACTATGACAGCAGTATCCATTACACCACGCTGTTCAAAACAGTATTCCGTCTGATCGAGTTTCATCTTTAGTTCAGTCAATAGTACATGCTTTACAGGTTTACTTGTGCAGCCACTACTATCTAACAACATACTAGTTGGCAATAGATTATATTGCAAAGTATCTTTCATAGTTTCTCCTCTTGCGCTATGTGCCACACACTTTGGAAGTAACTGGAAGTTGCAACACTTTAAATAAGGCCCACATACTTACAGGTTGTGATGTCTCAAGTAAGATTGGAAGAAAACCATCTACATTAAAAGCATCGCCAGAAACTTTACTACTTCGATTTGCAGAAGGTAATACTCTGTCTGAAGAAACACTCGACAAAGCAGAGGAATACTTGTTCAAGTTATCCATCATCAAAGTGTAGGACATATTAACTTCGTTATTCATTACACAAGTAGAGCTACCCTCATCTTTTTTAATAAGAAATGGACATAATCGAGGATGATTTTTTGTTTTACGGGAATGCTTAAACCTATCAAAAAACTATTTTCCTGTCACAAGCCTGCAGCTGACAGATTATGGATGGTGCAAAGATGCAAATGGTGTGCTAAAACCAGATCTGTGCCTTAACAAAATGTCTTCTGAACTATTAATAGTGCAGTTGTAGAGCATGTGCTTCTAGCAGGTTAAATGTAAATGACAATATTTGACATGCACAGAGTATTGCAAATGTGGTGAACAATGTTACAGATATTCTGAGAAAAAAGTATGCTAGGTTTGCACTCAGTTTTCCATAACAGAGTTTATTTCTGTGTCTATGAGAATATTATTCACTTCTGTTCATATTTTTATTTAAAATCCAAAATAACTGATTTTCTTTAATAAATAGCAGTCAGGTAACTTCACAACCCATCTTAATCGATTCCTTGCCCTTAAAAACATATACTTAGACACCTAAATGATGAGTATGACTGTCACAGGAGCAGAAATATATACAAAATAAAATCGGTGTCGGCCATTTTGGAAAAAGGCGTCTAAAACACCCGGTCCAGAATATGGTGATGTCTACCCAACTTTTTCTGACTCTCCTATTTGTACTTTACACGACTGTGTTGGTTAGACAAATCAGTACTAAAATTTTTACGGGATTCCATTACAGGGACAGGAGTATATCTTCTCCGGTTTGCAGCGGGGCCAGCAATATTCATCAGAGCTTTCGGTAACACGCTCCGTTGCCACCATCAGGGGACTATTCTAAATTTGGTTTATAATTTATTTTCTCATAGCTTAAATTACGATATGTACCCGTACGTTCAACCCTGAAATTCAGCGTCTCTTTTCAACATTAATCCACGCTATGACTTACATTTAACAAAAATAGAATTTGCAGAAAGATGTACACGTGTCTGCAGTTTAGCCTATGTCTGATTCTTGATTCTCCAGTGTACTTATCACCCTTGTATCATAATATGCTATTTATATGGGTAATGTTAGGATAGAAGTGGAAGGCTGTTCAATTGCGTCTGGATAACTAATTTAAATTCTGTATCTAATCTGGGAAAATTCTTCGCTAAGATACGGAATTGCATGTTTTGAATGAGTGGGGGAGAAATGTAACAAGTATGGAACAAGAATGGAAGAATAAATAAATAAAACTAAAGACGCTAAAAGAATATGTAAAATTTTTCCTTGGGATAATAAAGGAAATGTGTTTAATGCACTCACTGTTTTATCTAGAGTTCTCTCAAAATCGTTTCATTAAACCTAATTCCACACGGAGAGGTGGCAACAATACTTTTGGGCAATGAATAAGAGGCTCACTTTTTATATTTTTTCACCTGAAGAGGTCATAGTTCTGACCTAGTTCTACTATCCCATTCACATAAGAAACAAAGATATTTTGTGAAACCAGCCTGCTGACCAAGTAATAGTTTAATAATCTTGAAATCTCCACACAGACCATAGTTTTGGTTTTCGCACTACAGTTTTTGTAACAAAAGGTTTACATTTTCATATTTCTCCTTTAAAACAAAAGAGTACGCCACAGGAATGGAAGAATTAATATTTCTATTATGAAGCAAAACACCTTTAAGACTGTTCTGAGAAGAATCTATGAACAATCTCCACTCTTTGGAATCATAGGTTGTGTTTTACAATTTTAGGACGGCAGGGATGTCTTGGCAATACACTAAGGACGGATATATTTAGTAGAATTTAATAAATATGAAATGTATACGTAATAAAATATACTCTTTAACTTTTAAAGTAATAAAGTTTAAATTATAAACATCTTGACCTTCTAATATTTTTTAAACAAACAACTGAAAACATAAAATTTTGAACTGTGAAAAATTCCGACGTGGTAAGCGAAAACAGATTTCATTTTTGCAATGAGTGTGAAAATGTGATTCAGAAACGCTCATTGAATAAAATCCATGCAGAATATCACTCATTGGGATTTGGTATTTTTAAAGAATTCATTCAATTCTCTCCACTTGGATTTTAATCTGTGTGACTTAAATATTTAGTTCATTATATTTCAGGATTTATTTCTTCAGTATACTTGACATATTCACATTGTATGCATGAAATTCTGTTGATTTGTAATTGATGAAGAGTAACCTTTGGTCTTTTCATATATTGTTGAATTTGGGCTTTACACTGCTTACAAGCTCAGTTCGTCAAGTTGAAATTGATTGCTGTGAATATACATAATATGTATATTCACAACAATCAAACATATTATGTATATATAACTATGTAGTTACTTATGGTGTAAATGGAGTCATCTCCATTAATATCAATTGATAGAAAATGATGAGAAATAGATTGATATTAATTAAATACGGCAGATAATAACTTTTGAACTAACCAAGCAATATTATTATAAATTACATGATAAAAATCAGGAAAAATTAACAAATAATATTACATAAATATGAAATTAATATCATCAATACCTTAGCTGATATTAATTATTTTATAGTAAAGAATAAAATACACTAGGACTCAATAGAAGTTAGCAGACGGAATACTCAGAAATATACAATGCAGCCGGAGTGAAATGTATAGCAACTCTGTGGGAGATAGGTGCCAGGTATTGTCAGAAATGTACTAGGCTATTCAGTCAAAATGTAGTAGAAAGGAAAGATTATGAGATGAATAGGCACTTCACGAGAATGTACAGTGAAAGTTGCAAGGTCCAAGAACTAGACAGAAATTCGGAGAATCGCATGATGGGAGAAACAGAAAAGCATCACTCCCAAGCTAAAAACCAAGCTAATTGAAACAACCAATAGAATTTAAGTTTAGGATAGAAAAAACTGAATTTAGCTATAACAGTGCAGATGATTGGTTTTGTGTAACTATGGTAAGGAAGGGAAATTGAGAGGAGGCTAAGATCATGGCTTTTACGAAACTACACTTGTGTACGAAGGACTCGAGGAGGCAGGTCATATCCCTGCATTTCTCCTCGAATTACACATAAGTCGTATTGACATTGTGGTCAATCCGACTGTATCTATATAAATAACTTCACTAAATTACCGAAGTGTAAATTCTATTATACATTTATTCTTGCAGTAAGAGCTTATTATAGCTACTTACTAAAATAAATTCAGTGAGTGTGCCAAGTAAGTACTGTTGTGACATTGACGTCACCATCATTACAAGATTACGTGGATATCGAGTGTCACTACGAGGAAGTCTTTACGTACGAGTTGCAAAGGCCAATATTAGACTCCCTTCAATATCCCATCATAAAATTAATAAATTCACGAAGTAACATTTATACATTTGAACTTTGATTGGAATACTAAATAAACTGGCAGTGTTTGATAAATATTTAATTATTGATAAACAGTAAATATAGAACCTCCACACCCAATTTTATGCCCTGAGGTAAGATAGAGAAAATCGTAGCAACTCCGACTGAGCAACCCGAGGTTCCACCAGGCTGAAGAAGACAACATTCGCAGTGAGTACAATATTGTGGGGGTGGACCACAAACCGATTGCAGCATACTGGGAGAACTCATACAACGAGGGCTTGTAGTGTGAAGTACTGCATCATATTTATGGCGCCCAACGTGGGGCTCGAAAAATCGTTGGACGTAAAAACCCATAAATAACTATATATTTATGACTTTACCAACGTGGGTCACGAAAGACAGATCTTAAAAATCCAGAAATAACTACATACCTACAAAGAAGCAACAACGTGGGTCTTCGAAAACAAAAAGGAGTTAAGCCAAGGGACGACGACCATCGCTATTAGGAGCTGGGAACAGAGCGTGAGAAGGAGGACGACGGGAATCAAGATTAGGAGCCGGGCAACGCCAGGAAGAAAAGAAGAAAGAAGAAAAGAAGAAGGAAGAAAAGAAGAAAGAAGAAGAGAAGAGAGAAAAAGAAGGCAACACGATCGAACCAGAAGGAAGGATGACCAGCTGGACACCAAAAACGGATAAGTTGAAAGAATTGTTGTATCAAAACTACTAAAAAGGTATTTTTGTATTTTGCATTAAATAATAAGAGGGTTATAGTGCACGAAAATTTTGTCTGTTATAAGAAATAAGATAAGGTAAGTGACAATGGCAGGGTTACTATTGGTGTTGTACAGTGCAGTGAAAGGGATCGGAATGCAGATAAGATTGAAATCAGAGATAACGGTAGACCAGAATGAAGTTAGGAATTCAGGAAATAATTCTGAAGTGGCTATAACTATGCAGAGGGGTAACGGAGAGCAGTCAGGTATAGCTAAAGGGGAAGAAAAAAATTCTTGTTGTCAAACAATGGAGAATGTAGGAGAAATAAATGAAGGACTAGAATCAAGGGAAATAAATGTAATCCAGGTGTCATCAACTCACGCAGTTAGTGAAAAATCAAGGGAATTAATTGCAAGTAGGCTCGAAGAAAATGTAAATATAGAAGGAAAAATGTTCTCAAAGTTGGAATCAATGATGAAAATAATCGTTGAAAAATTAGACGAAAATTCAGAGGAGATTAGGAAAATTTCTGTGAGTAATCAGGAAGTCGAAGAAAAGTTGGATAGGAATTCAGATGAAATCAGGCTATTGTCCCAGGGAGATCAAAAGATAGTAGAAAGATTGGATAAATTTGATGAGGAAATCAAAAACACAAATGTTAAAGTAGATTATAACATCACTGAAATTGAGGGAAATCTGGTAAATTACAAGGAGGAAATTGATCAGAAAATTTCTGAAAACAGTAAGAAATTAAAATGCAGGTTAAATGACAAAGTGGAAAGTATTGAAAATAAAGTAGGTACTAAGTAAAATTAATGCAAAAGGAAATCGAAGAAAAAAGCAAAACGCTAGGAGCTAAACTCACACAAGCGATTTCAGTAGAATTGGGGGAACTACAAAGTAAATTTGATAAGAAAATTAACGAAGTAGAGGGAAATAATAAAAGAGAGGTATTGCAATTGCAGGATACTTATAAGATGGGAATGAAAAATCTAGAAAATGAAATGCTGACAAAAGTAAAGCAACTTGAAGAGGTTAAGCAAATTAGGGAGGAAACTAAGCAGATTTCTCAGAATAACAAAAAAGTTGTAGAAAAATTAGGTAAGATTAGCGAGGAAGTCAGAGGAATTAATGATGGTTTAGAGAAACAAATCGAAAGTGTAGTAGGTGATTTAGGAAATTCTAAGAAAGAGATTCACAGCAAAATTTCTGAAAATCAGGAGAAAGTTGAAATAACATTAGCTGAAAAAAATAAAGAATTGGAAAGTAAGTTAGTGCAGGCATTCTCCACAGATCTAGGTGAGATAAATAAGAAATTTCATGGTAGAGTAAAAGAACTAGGGCAGAATCAGGTGATGAACAAAACAGCAACTGAAAACTTAAAGATTGAAGTATTTGACAAAGTAAACCAAATAGAAATGTCCTTACTTGAAAGAGTGAATAAAATAGCTAGGGAAATAAATGCCTTGGATAATAAGACAAAATTAATTGAGAATGAACCTCAAAACGAACGAAGCAGTGGTGATAGTAGGAGAAATAATATTGCTATGGTAAATGTAAATTACAATGATAATGTAGAAAAGAATAAATTAATGAGTGAAACAAATAGCGATCCTACAGTCACGACTGAGTCGAGCGTAACGCTAGGCAATGTAAAGTTAAATAAACATACTGTTGTGCAAGGGGATATGCAAAATAAAATACATATGAACCTAATCTTTGGAAATGAGTGGACAGTCCCGCAATTTTGTGGAAATGAGTCGTCTGACCCACACCGTTTCATAACTGAACTGGAGGCCTATTTTAAGGTTAAGGAGGTTCCAAATGATTATAAAATGATAGTGGTACAGAAGGCATTGATTGGAAATTGCAAGGACTGGTGCAAATTCATTTTATCAGAAAAGGTAGCATATGATGAGTTTAAGCAATTGTTTATGGCAAAATACTGGGGCGCGGGCCGACAAAACAAAGCGAGAATGGGATTATATAGTGAGAAATATGATGTAAAATCAGGGTTAAAGATGTCTGAATATTTTATTAAGGCAACAACGGATGCCAGGTCAGTGGAATTGCATTTAAATGAGGAAGAAAAAGTGAAGTTAATTATAAGGCATTTCAAGCCAGAGATCCAAAGAAATTTAATTGCTGCTAGGCCTAAAACATTCGTAGAAACTCTGAACTTGTTGACTGAAATGGAAGAATTAAGTTGTAATGATGATGTAAGGGTAAACAGGATTGATAGGGGACATAATTATAGTAACCATGGTCAAAACTCAAGTAATGATTATTATGATATAAGGGGAGAACAATCACAAAGAACCAGAATGAATCAGTTTACATTCTCGGAACGTAGCCGGAGGCACGTACATTACGGTCAAAGGAACAGTATGTTAGAATAATTTTACATTGCTTTACGAAATAAATGTAAACAATATTGTAAAATGATTGAATGATAGTATAATTCCGTGTGAGAAAATCTGTTGTGTTATCTAATTTTAAGAAGGACACTAGCAAAAAACCCAGAACCGCTGTGATTTATTATTTTTATCAAGGGTATCAAGTTAAAATGTGTGTTATCTAGTTTAAAAAAAAAAGGACTCAATGCAAACAAATCCGCAGAGCTATATCTAGTTAGTAAGAGGGTAAATTTTATTGTGTTTATATTATGATAGTTAGGTAATACTCTCCGATATGCAAAGTATGCTGCATGGAATGTTGTTATTGAATCATAACATAACCGTAACATGGCGAGGTTCATTCACACAAGGCATTCAGGTAGCAAGTGAAAGAGAGAGGGTAAGTCACTCAAGGCCACTGCTCTAGTACTCGTAAAAATTTAAAGGGTCATCCCGTCAGCCATATTAGTGTAAGGAGCATTAATCTGTTTCTCTAAAAAAGTGACAATTTTTCAAATCCTCACTTATTCCAGAGAAAAAGATTGGGCATATGGTGTAAATGGAGTCATCTCCATTAATATCAATTGATAGAAAATGATGAGAAATAGATTGATATTAATTAAATACGGCAGATAATAACTTTTGAACTAACCAAGCAATATTATTATAAATTACATGATAAAAATCAGGAAAAATTAACAAATAATATTACATAAATATGAAATTAATATCATCAATACCTTAGCTGATATTAATTATTTTATAGTAAAGAATAAAATACACTAGGACTCAATAGAAGTTAGCAGACGGAATACTCAGAAATATACAATGCAGCCGGAGTGAAATGTATAGCAACTCTGTGGGAGATAGGTGCCAGGTATTGTCAGAAATGTACTAGGCTATTCAGTCAAAATGTAGTAGGAAGGAAAGATTATGAGATGAATAGGCACTTCACGAGAATGTACAGTGAAAGTTGCAAGGTCCAAGAACTAGACAGAAATTCGGAGAATCGCATGATGGGAGAAACAGAAAAGCATCACTCCCAAGCTAAAAACCAAGCTAATTGAAACAACCAATAGAATTTAAGTTTAGGATAGAAAAAACTGAATTTAGCTATAACAGTGCAGATGATTGGTTTTGTGTAACTATGGTAAGGAAGGGAAATTGAGAGGAGGCTAAGATCATGGCTTTTACGAAACTACACTTGTGTACGAAGGACTCGAGGAGGCAGGTCATATCCCTGCATTTCTCCTCGAATTACACATAAGTCGTATTGACATTGTGGTCAATCCGACTGTATCTATATAAATAACTTCACTAAATTACCGAAGTGTAAATTCTATTATACATTTATTCTTGCAGTAAGAGCTTATTATAGCTACTTACTAAAATAAATTCAGTGAGTGTGCCAAGTAAGTACTGTTGTGACATTGACGTCACCATCATTACAAGATTACGTGGATATCGAGTGTCACTACGAGGAAGTCTTTACGTACGAGTTGCAAAGGCCAATATTAGACTCCCTTCAATATCCCATCATAAAATTAATAAATTCACGAAGTAACATTTATACATTTGAACTTTGATTGGAATACTAAATAAACTGGCAGTGTTTGATAAATATTTAATTATTGATAAACAGTAAATATAGAACCTCCACACCCAATTTTATGCCCTGAGGTAAGATAGAGAAAATCGTAGCAACTCCGACTGAGCAACCCGAGGTTCCACCAGGCTGAAGAAGACAACATTCGCAGTGAGTACAATATTGTGGGGGTGGACCACAAACCGATTGCAGCATACTGGGAGAACTCATACAACGAGGGCTTGTAGTGTGAAGTACTGCATCACTATGTAGTTACTCGAAGACTTCTGGTTTCCTCGTTTGTAGTCGGGCTCTAAGCGTTGCACACTTCAGTTTCCCACCCAGTACAGCGAATGTACCAAGTCCACATGAGAATGTATATTTGGAATTTTTAGCTTAGGTACCCATCATAGGCGTAAGCAGCGACACCAATTTTCCACTTCTGAATACCGAAATAATATATTCTTCTACGTTTTTATGTTAAATATGATTCTCCTTCCTAACCTTCATGGACATGGTGTTCGATTCCTACCTACGACAAACGTTTTTATTTAGAATATATTAATCTATTTGGGAAGTATGTTTTATTATTTTATTAATATGCATTTTTGCTTCACGTCAGGTCTAAAGGTCTTCGCCAATGGTGTAATTTCATTCTCCTATTCTGCATCTTCTGCTGCATCCTTTAACTTACCACACCTTCGTTTCTTCTTGATGCCATCCAGTAGCTCAAGTTCTTCCTCTAGCAAGATATCCTTTTTCCTTCGATGGCATCCAAGGGAAGTCCTCTTCTTCGCATTGTGTTTTCTAACCATTATCATTTCTGTTCCTTACAACTTCCAAAATGCATATCTTCTCATGCAGTCATGCGTTATGCTGTTAGTCTGCCGAATCTTCCTTTAAAACCTCATCCCGAATATATATATTAAAAAAAACTCCTTTCCTCAGCGTGAATGTTTCAATTCCACGTGAAGCAACACTGCATAATTGTAGCATTGCACAATCTTCTTCCTTAGCTGCAAATCTAGTTTTACGATCTGCTTACCTTTTGTTGAAAACTGTTTTGATTTTTAAAATGTGTATTTTCACACAGTAAATATTAACTCTTGTTAATATTGCAATGAAATTATGAATTTTACAAATTAAATTACGAGATTTTGTTGTTTTTAATATTCTCTACTTATCATTCATTTGTGTACAGCGTGAAAATACCAATACAATGATATTATAATTAGCTACTGTGTAATTTAATTTCAATTGCTAATAGATTAATTAATTTGAGCTCAATTGTGTTTATTGTGTTTTATAATTATTCCTGCCTTGGAGGTTTAAGAACGACTGACCGCTGTGCACAATGGTTGCTAGCAATTGAAATAAAACGAAGTGGTGTGTATGGTTACAAGCAATAACCATTTCACAGGCAAAGTAATGAAACGTGTGAATCACGCTAAAACATAATTAAGAGCTAATTAACCCAAGTCTCTTTCAAATGAGCGCATTGACAGTAATTATGTTGTTGTTCAATTTCACAAGAACTGCAATCAAAAATGCAGTTAGGCGGTATCCATGACAACCGCACTTTAAATAAAATCAGGTAAACTGATGTAAAAAAGTGCCAGTATGTTTTTTTTAATCAGTTATGACTGCAATTATGATATGCAGAATATGTTTTTTTAATTGATTTACAAGTTAAGCTCCAGATTTATTCATTAAGCAGGGCTTAGGGAAGAACAAAGGTCTAGTTTTCTTTTTAATCAGATTAAAATCTTCCAGCATCAGCTGAACTGTACAGATTTTTTATATCTTGACAATCGCACACTCACATAAAAATACGAAAAAGAAAGTGAAATTGGCTGGTTTCGGGATTTGAACCATGGAACTCCATAACGTGAGGCCAAAACGTTACCATCTCGGTCACCTGGGTCAGTTTAACGGTCTAGTTGTAAGTTATAAGCGCATGTAAAACAATAGTGTTTTTGGTCATAGCTATCTCTATTTTAATTTCCAAAGCCGTAAAATATCACAGTAAAACAATTGACTATGTTGTCATGATAAATGATTTGCTTTTTATTTATATAAATTCTTTCGAATACGTACATTATCATAAAATAGGCACCAAATTGAGCATTACTCCGAAACAGGTGAACCGATTTCATCCAGTATCAGTAGACCTCTTCCCATGAACACTATAAATGTGTATACCAAATTCCATAAAAATCCGGTAAAGCGTATTTGAGTTACCGCGTTTTTAAAATAGACACTAAATTGGGTTTTACTCCGGTACCGGACAACCTATTTGGTCCAATATCGGTAGACGTCTTCCCATGTACATTATAAATGGGTATACAAAGTTTCAGGAAAATCCAATAAAGCATATTTGAGTTATCGCGACTTCTCATATATTAACATAAAAGGCAATAAATTGGGCATTATTCCGGTACTGGCCAACCGATTTGGTTGAACATCAACAGACGTCTCTCCATGGATAGTATAAATGCGTATACGAAGTTTCATAAATATCCGATAAGGCGTATTTGAGCTATTGCGCCTTTAAAATATACACTAAATTGGGTTTTACTCCGGTACCGGTCAACAGATTAGGTTCAAATTTAACAGAGTACTTTTCATGGATGTCATAAATGCGTATACCAAGTTTAATGGAAATCCGATACAGCGCATTTGAATTATGGCGCCTTTCTATTAGAAAGGCGCCATAATCTATTAAAATAGGCACTAAATTGGGCATTACTCCGGTACCGGTGAACCGATTTGGTTCAATATCAATAGGGTTCTTCCCATTGACATTATAAATGTGTTTTCCAAGTTTCATGAAAATCCGAAAAAGCGTATTTGAGTTAGAGCGCGTACAGACACACGGACGGACAGACAGACAGACGGACAGACATTTTTCGTCCCCCACACAATCTCATAAAGTACCATACTGGCACTTAATAACCTAATGAAGATTTCATTGCTGTGTTGTTTATAGTGATATTTGTGCATGTGGGTCCTTCCTTTTGATAGGAATATTATGATTATATGAAACACAGTATATAAATAATTATTATCTGTACCTCTACAACTCGAGGAATAATTTTATTGTGTTGCATTCAATGACAGACGCAACAGAAAGTGATGTAACTCGACAGATCCTAACAGCTTATTCCTTCAGAAGAAATAAACAACAAAAATTAAAATTCCATTTTTGTTCCATGTGAGTATTTTCCTCAGATATTTTTTAAACTTTAACCGTGGTTTACATGTCGTTTAAAAAAATTGGCAATATTTATACAAATCTACTCTTATACAATTCAATGGCCCTTAATAGCGTTCTCACTCCCTCACTTACTTCGTGAGACATCGGGAATACTCGGCGATGTCCGTCTCTCGCAGTCTAAACTTTTACGAAGATTACAAAATTAGGAAAACCGTTTCTTTGTTAGCCTATATAAGGTCTAAGTGAAATGAACACAATGAACAAATATTCTAATTTTATTTTTACTTACAATTTTCATACCTCTTATCCACAAACATTTTGAATAAACCGCCAGTGTAAATTTCTTAAATATCCTGGAGTAAATTAATAATGGCGGGCGAAACCGCGGGCACCAGCTATAATATTATTGATAGTTTAACCAAGTAAGTATCGCGGACAATAAAAATCCAAACAAACCATTCTTTCCCTTCAAAAATTATATAATTTCTGAAAATTTCTGAATTTATCAAATAAAATTCACATCATATTCATCTGTGAACAAACAGTTGAGAAACAATACGTATTATGTGTTCACAGGTAATCGAATCTGAGATCTTTTACCAGGTGGCGATTTCTAATCGTGGAATGTGCTCTAAAAGCCGGAATTTTAGCTGTTTCATTAATTATTAATGATTTAGTTTATGAATGATTAGCGTGCAAGTGTTAATAAATTTAATGCTTTAATAATTATTGTACTCTTAATTTTTAATTTTTCAATTAATTATCGTGGGCGAAGCCGCGGGCACCTACTAGTTAAATACAAAGATACAAGTGGATCATATAAATCTTATACGTGTCTTACAATTGTTTTTGTGCGCGGGACAGAGGTCATTGTCACTGGAAGAAGCTATCTGGCAGTGCGCTGTTGTGATTCTGCGAAACTTTCGAGCCTCGTCAATTATAAACAACACTATGGAAGAAACCACTCTTCATTTTTTAAATTCTATTATTTGACCTTTACTTGCATCTATTTTTTCCACCAAGTTTTACCGGACTTAATGCATAGATCCTATGGAACCAGGTTGAAGATTTTAGGCAATATTAATTTTGGGGAAAACCACGACTTTGTTTTTCATCCCCTATTATGTAACCTTTATTTATATCTACATTCTTTGAATAATTTCACCAGACTTTCCACATAGAGTCAATAGAACCCGGAGACAATTAATTTTAAGCATTGCAAGAAATCACCCCTTAAGATTCTTTGAGCAATTAACAGGCATAGACCTTACACATAGACCCTGTAGAATGAGGAAAACTTAAAGACAATGATAATATCCAAACAAACTGCCCCTTGGCTGTTTTCTATTTCTATACAAATCGACATTGTTTGACCGGTTTTTAACAAGTTACGCGACAAAATTTGAGACAAAATAAATATCCGAAAAACCGCCTCTTAGGCCTATTTGATTTGGTTTGTTGACCGAATTGTACGAAATTTCACACGCCATACCTCAAGACAAGGGATTCCTAAAATTCGGCCAAACAACCCATGCCCCGTTTTCATCCCCCATAACATATATTTTAAATACGCTTTATCCCCCTGTTTGATGTTTACATCCCAGTCAGCGTCGGGACATCATATTCACTGCTTAGTGCGAACCAACTTCTATGCCTACTAACCTAACAAGGTACTTTCTCCATCTCCAAAGTTCCATCATGTATTGTTATAAAATAACTATGTACAGAGAGGGGACTAACTACATGTGTGTTCAGGGGTCTACACCAAGGGTGTGACCTCACCGACTATGTGACTGAAAGAAAGATCTCATTGTTAAAAGGGCTGCCTTTACCGCATAAAATCAAAATATGTGATAGTGCCGAAAGACATAACTGAATACACAGACACGTGTGAGATATTTCAGCCAACTGCTACGCTCTGACGTCACAACAATGTGAAAAAACGGATGCCTTTTCCGCGTAAATAAACTAAATTGCTATCTTAAAGCACTTCCTGAACCTGAAGGCGCGTGTGAATTTTTTTTTAATTTCGCGCACGATGTGACGTCACAACCACGTGGCCGGAACTGGAACCCCCTCCCCTACCCTCCCTTCCCGATGTGACATCAAGTCGGTAATGCAGCTTTCGACATGCCTCCTGACTAACTCCTTAGGCTACTGAAACAACTGAAAATGCTGTCTTCAATACGAACTCTTAAAATGTGAAGTGAGAAAATGGTATTCTCTATGTCCAGGGCAGAGAAAGTTGTGTGACTGCATCACATTCTGCATTATTCTTGTGGATTTCAATATTTATTTACACCAATGAATTATATCGATAGCTTCTCTAATTTGTCCCCGTAACATTTATTTCCAAAGCTTCCTGTGAACACTGCCAACAATACACTGTTGTCATGGGAACTGTAAATGGAATTTTATTTAGATTTGATAATTCTGTGTAAAAAGGTATGTCTCCTCTAAACATTTGATTTTTTGAATTTAAAATCAAAATTTTGTAAAATCCTTTCTTAATGAGCACCTACATAATGAAAAGAAGGTACTGTCAAAATTCCAAGCCTCTACCTGTTATAGTTTAGGCTCTACGTTGATTCTTTGGATAATGATCAGAACAGCTGGACTTCATGATAACTACCAAGCAGTAATGCACTTAATAATACAGAATACCTTGCAAACAAACTTAGCAAAGCAATATTCATGATACGAATATTAAGACAAACGTTATTACGAGACTCGCTAGTAATGGTTTACTTTGCTCACATGCATAGTTATCTGAGCTATGGGGCAATCACACCTCAGCTTTGAAACTGTTTATTCTCCAGAAAAGAGCTGTGAGAATGATATGTGGTGTACCTTCGAGAACTCACTGTAAGCCACTTTTTACGGAACTAGGAATACTTACCTTGCCATCAATGTTTGTTCTGGACTGCCTTCTGTACGTTAAACGCAACTTGCATAACGTTTCCACATGTTCAACAATTCATAACTATTCTACCCGTAACAGATCCAATATTTATTTAAGAAAATTTAATTATAGCACAACTATGAATAGTTTTATATGTTTGGCTTTTAAATTTTATAACTTTTTACCAACTGAAATAAGAAATATGTCATTCCATATGTTTAAAACATCAGTCAGAAAGACAATGTTGGCAAACCCACTGTATAGCGTCCATGACTTTTATAATATTAAATTTTAAATATTTCTTAAATTTACTGTTTTAATCTATATTAATAAAAGGAAGTGTCTGTCCTCCGTCTGTCTGTCTTCCGTCTGTCTGTCTGTCTGTCCGCGATGCCCAGCGAAATCTACTCAACGCAGAGATCTGAAATTTTATAAGTAGGCGGACTAAAGGGTCGGAATGTGCACCTCGAAGCCGGAATTTTAATTTTCGCCTCCGATCGTGAGTTATGAGTGAAAAACTGGCAGAAAACGTGCATTTTTTTGCGTTTTAGAAGTATCAGTTTCAGTAATAAATTTCAATATCAAATAACTTACAGATGGCTTTGGCTATTTTTGTCAACATACCTCATAGCCTACCTTGAAAATAAAAGCAACGCGATCGCTTGATTTTGTAAGTCCATCCTAGACGATTCATTTGTTTAGAGTGTCAAGGCCCACAGACATATGACATTTTCAACCTACACGGAAAAAGGATAATCAACCCTAAATATGGTCAAACATTGTTCGATTTGAACGAAACTCACTATACAGGGGTTTTCTGGGCCAAGGAACTCGAATCTGAGGTCGCTTTTACCAGGGGACGCTACCTAATCGTGGAATGCACTCCACGTGATTTAGGTGTTAATAATTATAATTTGAAATAATTATAATTTGAAATAATTATCGCGGGGGAAGCCGCGGGCACATGCGGGCACATGCTGTTTGTCTGTCTGTCCACGATGCCCATCGAAATCTACTGAACGCAAAGATCTGAAAATTTAAAGATAGATGGACTGAAAGGTGGGCGAATGCACCTCGAAGCCGAATTTTTAATTTTAGCTTTCGTTCGCGAGTTATGAGTAAAAAACTGGCAGAAAACGTGATTTTAGCGCTGTCGAAGCATCAGATTTCAGTAATACATTTCAATGTCAAATCAATTGCAGTTGGCTTTGGCTATTTTTGTCATACCGTGGAAATAAAAGCATCGCGATCGCTTGAATGTTGTAAGCCCACGCTGGTCGATTCATTTGTTTAGAATGTCAAGGCCCGTAGACATATGAAATTTTCAACCTACACGGAAGAGGGATAATCAACATAGACCTAAATATGGTTAAACATCGTTCGATTTGGACGAAACTCACTATACAGGGATTTTCTGGGCCAAGGAACTCGAATCTGAGATAGCTTTTACCAGGCAACGATATCTAATCGTGGTATGTAATTCACGTGATTTAGGTGTTAATAAAATAATGATTTAACTATTATGCTCTTAATTTTTAATTCTTGAAATAATTATCGCGGGCGATCGCTTGATTTTGTAAGTCCATCCTGGACGATTCATTTGTTTAGAATATCAAGGCCCGAAGACATATGAAATTTTCAACCTACACGGAAGAGGGATAATCAATATAGGCCTAAATATGGTCAAACATTGTTCGATTTGGACGAAACTCACTGTACAGGGGTTTTCTGGGCCAAGGAACTCGAATCTGAGGTCGCTTTTACCAGGCGACGCTATCTAATCGTGGTATGTAGTCCACGTGATTTAGGTGTTAATAAATATAATGATTTAACTATTATGCTCCTAATTTTTAATTTTTGAAATAATTATCGCGGGCGAAGCCGCGGGCACATGCTAGTAAAGTTATAAATTAAATTAAATTGTACTCAAAACCACGACATCTCAATCTGTACATTAGGTATGGCAACGAGGAAAATAAATATTATTATTATTATTATTATTATTATTATTATTATTATTATTATTATTATTATAAACAAAACGTATTTCTAAGATGTCGAGATCCTAAAATCGAACGTTAAATCTCATCAACGCCTTGAAGTACGAGAGCGAATATCGAGGCGTGTCTTTTCCATCACGGCTGAAAGACGAAGGAACCCGCTAAAGCAGTGGTTCCCAACCTTTTTCACCTGATGTAATGAAATCCTCACCCTCCCCTTTGATAGTGATGGGGAGAAAACGTGATTGTCAGTACTTTTGTACTTTAAAAGACCCCTATAATACTTGTAAAAATAAAATTAATATTGCTCACCACTTTTATTATTCTTTATCCTGTGATGCTTTTGCTGTCACACACACATATAAAACACGAAAATGCATATCTAATTACTATTAATCTTATTTCAGTCTCAGTACAGTTCATAAAAAAAGTTAAATATAGAAACACAAATGCCCAATGTGAAGATAAAAACTGAATATTAGTGAGATGATTGGCACTGTTTGGGAAGTTGTATGTTTGACAGAGCCCAACGCAGATCGCTGGTATCTCGTATTTGGATTTCCAATTTATTATAAACGTCTTGAGGACAAGATATGATTATTTAATATGACATGGAGAATAAGTTATAGTTACAATTTATAAGATTATAAAATGTAAATTCACACTGTTAATTACGCCATGTGTCTGTGTATTTGTTTGGTTAAAGTTAACCGATTAAAAATTCTTGTTGACCTACAAGGCAACAACACTAACTAAATCAAAATATGAATTTCAAATTGTTGCACCCCCCTAAGAAGAGCCTCGCGCCCGCCTGGTTGGGAACCCCTGTGCTAAAGCGAATCGGTCAAAAACAGAAGACTATCACTTTGATTGTTTCGTCACATCTCATACTGTCTACAACGTTCTGTAATTTAACCGAAACGTATTGTTATCAGAATTCTAACAATAGGCCTACGCTTATACAAAAAGAAATATATTCCAAAATAAAATCCCCCTTCTACAAAATTCTTATATAATCCAATAATTTAATCCACGATATAAAAATGATAATTTCTCGCTCTTTTTTTTATAGCCAAAATATAATTACATCAAAATCGTTAAATATTACAATCAGAACCCAGAAAACTTTAATTTGTGCCGGTGAACTTCACTAAAGCCAGGGCACAACAAATAATTCGTGAAGTGACCATTATCTTTTTAATGCAATTAAAATAACGCTTAACCATTTAACTGGATAATGGCGGCATTTTAACAAACACCTCTAGTCTAATTATTCGTAATTACGCAATAAAATTAACTGTTTTAGTATACTTTAGTTCATGAATAATTGTTTCAGTGCGTCTTCATCATTATTCAGTTCAGACTGTCACGACTTTCACAAGTATTTTAAACATATTCATTAGTTTTTAGCCTATAGCGGTGGCTTTTCACTCACTGAGTCTATATTACGAAACGAAACATTTGTACTCCCTTTAGAGCAAAGTAGGCCTAGAGCTATAATAAACATAACGAAGACATATTCCAAAATGGCGGAAATAAAGATGTAAACAGCTCAACACAGGCTGATGTAACAAGCCACTAATATTAAACTAAGAAATGTTTTTATTTTTCAAAGAAATTCTGCTGATATTTTACTGTATGAATTTAAACACATGGCTGTACATTCTAATCTGACACACGCAAACTAAAAACGGTACACTGCATAGGCCTTCACATGATGAGATGTTTTATAATGATGCGACTTTTTCCTTTCGATATTTTCCACAGTAATATTAGGCTATGCATGTCGTAAAGGGAAAGGGCCTGTAGATACATATTCTGTCTACTTCATTTTATGTGCTTGGGGAACTCTAGGGTCGCGAGTTCAAACCCACGAAGTGAGAGGATTTTGAAGGACGTAGAATTCCTGGGCACTACGTCCTCCAGGACTGTAAACCACGAGTGTCGTATCTTAGATTTACTGGAAGCTTACACTAGCGCCTCTGTAGCCCATCAAAATAGCACACTAGTTTCCTATTAGCTGGCCGTAGTGGCGATGGGCGCACCTGTACTCTGTTCTCTGTTGGAAAACAAGCGTCACTAAAATAGCCTGAGGAAATGAAACTTTCTCCAGGAGGTCCTAGGCAAAGTGCTGAGAGTGGAAAGGATTCGAAATTCATTTTATAGTTTCAGACGAATGAAAATTTAAATATAAATTAATGAATTTCATCATATCCTAACAGGGGTTAATATTAGCTAAAATATGAACAGCTCCATCTTATACCCCCGTTAATACAAACTATTTAAGATCAACCTTAGAAGTCTACACAAATACATACAAAATTAAATATATAAAACCACAATGAAAAAATTTGATAAATCACAAGTCCACAATAATTTGCTGAAAAATTCAGACGTCCGTTGTTAAAAACGTCTTTATAGAATGTGTACATGTAAACTTGGAATAAAATCGTAAATTGGTACTTTTCTTGAATAAACAATAAAAGTCACTCCTGGTTAAATTAAAACCAGTTGTCCTAGACACTAGTTTCTTCTTAGGCCGCCGTTACGGGGATGTATTTCGGCATACATTATGCCATTTTCAACAGTTATTCCAGGGCTAGGATTTATATGTAATTACATATTTCTTAATTTCACATATAGACACATTTTTTTCACTTATCTCCATCTATTATGTAGTCCTCTATTCAAATTAAAGAAATTTATTTTACATATTTTTCCATATTTCTGACATTAGTACATATTTATATGTAAAATAAATATTTGTCCATATTTAGTGATTTTAATGCAATATTCGTACATATTTCATTCTTAAGAGTAAAACTATACAAAATTGTCGTTTTCAGTGACAAAAAATATGACAACAATTATTTGTGTTACATTGAATCAAATTTTGTAATATAAAAAAAATAATTCAGAAACTATAAAATAATCTCACATTACCTGGAAATATTGACATTGTGAAAAACATGATTCATGAACTCAAATGTATACGTGGACATTTAGCCGATCTTATCAAATGTAAAGTGGACAATGTGTTTTCAAGAAATCCAGGCTTTGAAGAAATGTGTAAAATCAGTGCAATCTTAAGTGGCTCGTCAAATGTAAAACTAGAATCAGTGAATTTTAAACACGCGCCAATCACTTCATGTACAGTAGAACGAAGCTTCAGTTAATACAAATCACTTTTGAAAATTTAAAACAACATTTTGTGGCATACTGTTATGGTAGCAGAAATAATCAATGAATGAATACAAATAAAGTAAGTGATCTGAAAAAAATTGAATAATTTAATTTATGAATCCAGTATTTGTAATGCATTTTTATAGGTTCTAAAAGTAACAAAATGTAGTGTCTAGTGGTTAAATTTCTTTTGATGTCCATATTTTACAAAATATATATGCATATATATATGTACGTATTTTGACATTTTTAGTACATATAAATCCTAGCCCTGCTAATAACACAAAAATTAAATTATGATAGTTCTGAATTAAAACTTTATAGAATGAATAACTGACCTTTACTGCATTGGAACAAACCACCGTCGTGAGCTGAATAGGCTACTGGACTAAATGCGAAACACCTGTTCTAGGTTAGGTTAGAAGATAGTTCAAAAACGGATTGTGTTCTACGTTGTCATTTAGTAGTAACTCTTTATTATATAGTAAATTGAAATATCGGAAGCAAGAATAATACATTTCCTTCTCATCGAATTTAATCAGATTCATTAAAGGGCATTTCAACTCTCCTTGCTGTGTACCGACAGTAATTTGGATGTACCTTAAACATGTAGATTCGGCGATGCCAATTTCGTTATGAAACATAGGCTATAATCAGACCCGATGAGAGGGAGGGGCAGCCGGGGCTGCAACCGACTAAGTTTTATTTTTTACTTTCTAAATTTACTCTAAAATAAAATTGGTTATAAGTCAATAAACAGCTTAAGTTATGTTCTATGTGTTTATTTTATCTGCATTGTCCTGTCGTATAACGGTGACACAGAATTATCAAATAACCTGAAACGGATTAATCTTGAAAAATTGCTATTTTTGAAAAGTAGAAGCGCAAATTCAACAGTAGGCCTTACTTAATAGGCTTCGTCCCATGGGCGTTATAAATGGTATACCAAGTTTTATGAAAATCCGATAAAGCGTCTTTGAGTTATCGCACACACGACAGTCAGACAGTCTCATAAAGTACCGGTACCATTCTGGCACTTAATTTATGTAATATCATTACATAATCTTTTTGTTGCATTCATTATAAAGGGCGAGTTGGGTAGTGAATTTAATATTTGACGGGGGCCCGGGAAAATTTTCCCTTGGCCCTGGCTATAATTAGGCCTAATGACTATGAGTATATAAATGAGATGTTTACCTGTTCAGAAATTGAGCCGGATGGTGAGATGCATGACACACGTCAACATACACACAGACACTAACACTGATTTAATAAACCTCTTGATCTTTTAACACACATTTATCACTGATAAACATTACAAACATTAATATATTGAAACAATAAATACAATACAAATATACACCACGTGGACGCATGTGAGGGGAAATAGCGACGCGAGACGTCCTCCCTCTCGTCAAATTCGCGACTGAATCTGCGGACCAAACAGCCCTGTCTCCTACCTGCGCATGCTCTGACGTCACAGTATCAACATGTTCTCGGGGGTTTGTGTCATCAACTGCCGAGCCGCATTCCATGATAGAAATAATGTGATAGCGATAGAGGGTTTCTTTACTGGATTAGGCCATTTAACTGACATACTTTCCTCTTCCCCAAAGGATATTAGGGAATAATTTGAGCACCGATGTGAACAACAACTAGAGAACTGCAGATCTCATTAATTCGGAGCCACCGACACAAATCTTAGCTCGGGTTTTCAGTATCTCAAATCCTTACACCACCATTTGATGAGGCATGTATGATTAGAATAAGGTGTCCATGTGTTCCGTTTTTTGACAAAATGTCCCGCTGTCCCAAAAGTTTTATTGGGGACACTAAAATGACCCCCATCTTTGTGATTGTGATTGGCCAGTGTTAAAGTCACAGGAAGCCAGGTCTTCCTCATTGTCTAAACATACTTTAATGGAGTAATATGTGCTGACTTTATGATAAAACGCACTTCTTGATACAATACATAAAGGGAAATGTACAGTGACAATGAGGCATCTATTTCTGTGGAATAAATTATCTACACCAGTCTGCAGAAGAAATTTAAGAAGTCATTTGGGATAATTTGTGTGCATGAGTAAATTGTAAATATTCCCCAAATTTTGTGAATTAAATTTTTGGCCCACCACCCATTCTAATACATCCAGTCTTTTCCTATATAAGAACAGCCTTTTCCCATCCAGGTCACTTCTCCCAGAAGATGGTAGCAGAGATTGCTGCCGAAAGTTTGGAAACAAACCCCCAACTCACCCGGTTGGAAGCCCGAGAAACAATAATATAATTAAATTTTTTCACCTTTTTCCTTAATTATCCCAGGATTTAAAAAAGAAATGTTCCGTTTTTATATAAACATTAGGCCAATATGGACCCTAGATTGGAATGATTGGTTCAACCTATGTACGTGAAACCCTATTTTCAGCAATGGTACCTAATAAAGGCCCTAAAAAAGCGAACCTCAGTGACCATAACTTAAAAGTTGGAACAATTGAAAAGTATCAAATTCCTACTTGAAAAATGTATCCATTCACTAACACAGTTTATACTATTTTATTTAAAGTGATCATTGTACAGTCACCACCATAAAACTCCCATCATATTGTTCTGATCTTGTAATACAAAGGATATTGCATGCGGCAAAGTGGCGGACTGTGATTGTGATTTTCACCTGCCGAGATTATTAAAACAAAAAGTGTCTCTAAACTACTTATCCTAGAAACTTGATCTTCTTTCTACACTGGATTAAAATTTAAAGTAAGGGTTAAACTTTCATTGTAATATCTCGATTTGTTTTGTAGATATTAATTAATTACATTAATTAATTTCAATAAAACTTAAATATGTCTCCTAAGACAGATATTGAATCTGAATGTTTTATGTACTTGCTTCATAAATTTGCTGATGAATCTTCTTAAATTATTTATAGGCCTACGTTTTATTTCTTTAAATACGCAAAAGAATGACAGAATAACTACCTTGGGATTATAATACATATTTTTTAAAGGAAATGACGCCTGTACAGACATATAAATAGACATTCTTTTTGCACACATTTAAAGTATATTGTGAAAATATTTCAAAGCTTTATCTCTATTTTGTGGGAGGAGATAGATTTTGTACGTGGCTAAATAACGTGCAAGACAGCTGAGAAAATGGTGATTCAAATTGCAAGCACTTCCAGCTGGAGGTGCACTGAGGATTAAGAATATGTCAGCAACACCTGTTCCGTGCGTCGAAACGGCATAAAATTTCACACAGGTACACTTTACGGTATGCTTGAATTTCTTACACTAGACCTATAATTTAAAAATAGCTTTTTACTACATGTTCCGCTAAACACCGTTTGTCGGACTGTTAACACGCCGAAAAGTAGCACTTTACCAACTTAGGCCTGTACAGTAACTGTTACCTAATAGACTGGTAAAGTAGTCATGGCAATTGAAAAATCAAAGTCATACCAACCATAACAGGGCTTGAAACAAAATACTTTACCATAAAACAAGACATATACTAGTGTCCAAAATTAAAGCAACAAACTGATATTTCTCCTTCCTGTGTCTACTCGTTTTAAAATTTACGATTTAACACGACATAAAAGTTTTCGGTCTTATATCGTAAATACTTAGAATTTATGTTTATATATATAGATAGGAAAGTCAAGTAGTATAAACACAACTTCTTTAAGTAAGTAGGCTACTTCGCTTGCCATGTCCACCATGAAACACGTAACAGAGATAAACAAATGCTAGAGTAGTGATAAAACAAGAAACAAACACTACAGACGTGGTCAAACATGATTTCACTGAATTTTAAAATTTCATTGCACTCCATTGATGGCTTCATGTGAAATATTTTTCACATACGTATTTTCCAGTTGTTTGATTCTGCCAGATCGTTTGGCATTTCCTTCCGATATACAAATTATTCAGATTAGGCCTACTATGTGGAGGTAAAGTTTACATTACATTGCCAATACAAATTTCAAAATAAATGCTTGATTACTAGAAAGACATTGCAATTTACAAATTAGAATATGAACTCTAAATTACTAAAATAAAATACTAAAAATTACTTTATATATGTCTCTAACATGATAAAAACTCAAAATAACAATAACTTTAAGATTAATGTGTCAGATTACTATAAAGAGCAGTGAGGAGAAAAAGTATAAATTATATTATGTCTCTGAATTTCAGCTAGGCATTCCACATCCTAATCCTAGTTTTGCATGGGATGGAATTTCAGGAGGGAACAGCTGATGCAGTGAATGGTGATGATGATCGGTGGAAAGTAACCATTACATCCTTGATTTTCAATTATGAATTGGGTGAAAGTGAATGACAATTACATTTATTATTATTTCTCCATGGTTGTACAAATCACTAGGATTCTCTGAGATAGGAAAGTTGAGTTTTATCGGTTATGAGGCAAATAGAGACCATGACTGCCTCTATCTGAATTTGTTTGCTGTCACGAGTCTGGAGCACAAATCGCGGCTGCTCACACAAACATGGAGAAAAAGTGCCCAACCGTCCAGTTTCATTCAACCCCAATGTTTTTACTTTTACATTAATCTCCCCTCTTATTACAACGCGACTGGTTAATCTTCATGGATCACGAGGTGCAGTCACTTTCTAAATTCGAGTTTCATATGCTAGTGGCCTCAATGCAAAGAATTCAAGGGAAGGCACAATTGCCAAACTCAGGTAAACCTATGCACGAGAAACAACGTCTTGGAAATCAAGCATAGAACAAGAGACTGCATTGCAGGCAGTGCGTATTCATTATCATGTAAAGGTTTATTGCTAACCAGGGAAGACAAACCTTATCAACAAAACGTAAACAAAATCGTTAGAACTCACTTCGACAAAATCGCGAACAATGAAATTTTCTTGCTACATTTTAGAAACGCCGTCCCACATCTTCTTGGCATCCAACAGAAATATTATAAAAGTTTGTTTTATCATTCTCGAGGCATGACTAGACAGACAGAAAACAGTAGGCCTATTGGGGAAAAGCGACATGTAATATCAATGCCTATTATATTGTAACCGTCAAATGACTGTGCTTATGCCTAACATGGCACGTGAAACGTCTGAATCTGGCGCGCTCCGAGTTTCACGAATGTTTCATATTTGTAGTAAATAGTTATTTATACTTACTACTAAATTCAAATTTTGAAATTAATGTACCTCTGATTTAACATAGAGCAGTACGTATACTCGTCTCCCATGTATTGCTATCTATATCTGTAATTTAACTCACATTCTCTCGTAAATTTGTTATCTGAAGCAATGCAATTAATTTACAATAACCTGAGTAAATTGTAGTGAAAGCCATCTCTATTCATTGTCAAGAATGCAAAAAGCCTACGAAGGCCTTTCTGTGTTTCTGTCTCATTCCCTAAGTACAGGCAATACGACTTTCTCGCTTGACATTCTGACATTGAGGTAAGAATGCGAATACAGTTGTTGCATTATTTGCCATGCAACTTGAAACAAACGACGGCTGGTTTGACACATCTTGACGAAAAAGTGTTTGTAATAAAAGTTTTAACTCTTAGCAAAAGCACCTCGTACACGAAAAAAAATTACGATAAAGGAATCTCTTAATCTAAAACGGTAGTTGTGTAGAAAACGTTGCCACATTACTGCAATTGTGCTGCAAAACTGTTGAATTTATAAAATCAGGTAAAAACCTTCTGGTAGTATCAAATAGTCGTAAAAGAGATATTTTGTTATTTTGCGAGTAAGCATGTAAGGGTAAATTATTAAATGCATCATACTTTAGCTTCAGACAGACGTTGATACTTCTAAAGTAATAATAAATATTAGACTAGTTTTAACAAATTGCATACCGTGGAGTCGTATTTGACCCTCGAGTTTCCCTGCCTTCTTCTACTGCCGCATAAACACGCACTTTCGCAGACACGTTATCTGGTGCACGTGTCCCAACATAAAGACTGGAGTCGACAACGCTTTTCAGTCAACAAGTACGATTTTTGTGAACACCGTTAGAATAATAATAATATTATTATTATTTCCAAAGATTACATATCCCTTCTATGGACGGGTACATGTGGGCATGATGAACAAATTGTCATGCATCTTGTTTTAGACGGCCCATTTCACGGCTACAAACGACAGATACTTAAGTGCAATAAGGTTTTGGGTTATCCAATGATTGAAACCCAATTCAAAACGTTGTGATTAATTATCTCCGTCCTTACCATGAGCTTTATCTCATGTAACTCTGTAATTCTCTTTATGTACACCCTTTTTCTTGTTTATTACCACATTTTGAAATTCTCTGTACAGTGCACGCCGCTTATTGTGATCACTTCGGGACGCATCTAACAGCACCCGAAGGAATAAAATGAAGGATATTTATCCATATATAAGATAATACAACAACAAAACAGAATTAAAAATATTTATCCATAAAATAATATGTAAATGTTAATAACCGAAACACTCATAGGCTAATACAGTAATAGACTCCCAGCGACTATTTTTAACCAGTATCAAAGTTTTAATTGTTTTTACTTTCCTTTAGGAGTCCATTAACCAATAGACTACTCCATACTCAGTTACGAGTGTTTTTGGAAGAAAAATACTGATCTGTTTTGAACACCACGTAGCAAAACATCTGTTCAAGTCTTTTCATTTTACACTAGCCATCACTGCATGTCAACACTGTTATCTTCATAAAACAAAAGCTTCAACTGAGGGGTGAAACATGTTTTATTGCGTAAAAGAGAAAGTTGGGTAATGCCACCCCGTCGAACTGGTCATCCTGTGAGCTGGGAACAGAATTGCTACCTCCAGTACAACACAATACAGTTGACTTAGAAACGAAACCCTTAAAAACGAAATTTTGAATGACGTACAGTACTTGAACAAAAAAGCCGCAAAAAGGGAAATGTGATAACATAAACCGAATCTTTCATCACAATAAACAGCACTTTTCCAATGTATCCGTACGGGATTTCATAAAAGTCACAACATTACCCGATTAAAACATTATCCGCGATTACATTAAGCGGCGTTCACTGTAATAATATGTAATTAATTAATTATAATTTTTCTACTAAAAATTTATTTTAAAAAATCTGTCTCCATTTTACCTTGCTCGTTTTTGCCGGTACATTTAGGGCTATAAGAGAAAATATATCATTGCTTTTTGTACTCCATTGTAGCCTACCGTTAAAGAAAATCTATAATGCATCGAAATCTTCGGTTTCTTTAGAAGCAAATTAAAGGCATTCTTAAGAACCTTACACTTACAGAGTGGTCACAATGGTTGCACCAGCAAGACGCCGAAAGTAAAATATTCTAAAAGTTGGCTGATCATTAAATATTGAAAAAAGTTATTGACTTTTTGAGGTGGAGTTGGAAATGAAAGGGGTAGTTCTGAAATTGCCTGTGAAACTGTTAAAAATTAAGAAAAAGTGTAGCCTGTATATAGTTTTCTAGTTGAGAACCGTGGGATCTTAAGTAAGAAATAACATTAAATATGTATTCTTAATGTGTTTATTGTATTAATTAAACTAAAACTTTAACAAATCTTTAAAAAAAAACTAAACTCCGTGGCGCTACATCCCTGAAGGGTCAAGTCCTACCACCCGACCGCTGCGTCATCTACCACAAGCAGATGTAGGATTAGGGGACATGTGGTCAGCGTGCCGACACCCACGGCCGTTAATGGTGGTTTCCATGACCGGAGCCGCTGCTTCTCTATCAAATAGTTCCTCAATGACGAGGCTGAGTGCACTCCGTTCCAGACTTCCCTACCTCAGAAAAACCCAAGAAGGTACCGGAGATCGAACCCAGGCCGACGGATCTATAGTCAGCGATGCTAACCACAAGACCAAATGGAAAAAAAATCCGATGTGTGACTTGAGGCTTTCCTGGTGTTGAGAATATATTACTGTTTCTCGAGCTTCGGGTTTGGTTCCAAAATTTTGCAGAGGCCTTGGAAATCCAAATCCAAAGCAGAAATTTCGATTGGGATGGCGGTCTACAACTTAGCCAGGCCTGTAAGCCAATATTGGCAACTCTATCTCCCCAATAACTCCCCGATTCCACATTCAACATTATTAAATTCTATTTTTCCTGCCCGACCAATCAGAACTCTCCATTCAATGAATCCACTCTCTAATTTTCCTATTGGCCCACCACCCACCAGTCTTATCCTACATAAGAACAGCCTTTTCCCATCCAGCTCACTTCTCCCAGATGATGGCAGCAAAGATTGCTGCCGAAAGCTTGGAACCAAACCTCCAACTCACCCGGTTGGAAGGCCGACAAACTATTTTTTTAACTTCCAATGGGGCATAAAATGAAAACCACAGTGAAAATCAAAACTGTTTTATTTGAAACATTTAGGTAAACCTTCTAACTAATTCTCTATATAGTCGCGCTCCGATTGAGACATTTGTCGAAGCGTGGTGCCAACTTTCCAATACCCTTTTCGTAAAAGCTTGCCGCGAGCGTATTGAGAAGGGTCAACACGGTATTTTGAAGAGTTTTGAAATTCTTCGTTGGTGTGGAAGCCAGATCTCGGGTTTGTTCGGGAAATTTGTGTGCATCCATTGTCTGGATTGTTCTTTTGATTCTGGGTTCTCGTAACGAATCCACGTTTCATCCCCTGTCAGGATGGATTTGAAAAACTCGTTTCCGTGCCGAGTGACTTTCGGGAGCTGAAGAAAGATCTGGGAGGACAGGGCTTCCACACCAACCAGACCTGACTGCAAACTGGGGATTACTTACATCTTTTATTGAAATAGCCAGGGGCTACATCCCATACACTACGGTACAGCTCCTTTCATCTAATAGCTGGGTCATTATCTCCATCTGTCGATTTAACTGGCAGATGGCGGGAATAGGCAGCATGCCGACTCCCATTAACATGGTTTTCTCGAGCACAGCCGCTAATTTCAAACCAACACAATAACCATATGAGATTGAGTGCATCCTATTGCAGACACCGTAACTCACAAGAATCTGAGGATCTACTGGATTTCGAGCCCGGCCTGGGGATTTGCATTCTCTCTGTCCTTTTCTATTGCTTTATATGAAAAACGAAAGCTTTAAGCGATTTTCCAGAAAAAAATATATTGATTAAATTTTACACACTAACTTCTTGCCTAAAACCAACATACGTTAACTGAATATTTTCGTATAATAATTGCTTGGCGTTTTCCATTCGAGCTACATGCTCTGCCTATCTTGATTTGAGTAATGCAAAAGTGGCGACCTATATAAAACTTGAATTTCATTATGAAACCCTCTTTATTGCACAGTGAATTTTTCCCACGTGGGTTTGAAAAACTCCCAACACCGTGTTCTCTCAAATTCGAGAGTATATTCCTCTGCTGAAGCGTTAAAAATCGCAGGGGCCAAGAAGTGGTGATATTATTTACTCAGGTATTTAAGTGTAGGCCTACTGGTATTTTCAAAAGTCTTGCCGTTTGTTACTCTACCTGGATGAATAAAACACTACTTCTTTACTTTCTGTAAATAAATAAATACATAAATATGTAATTATTTATAACATATATTATTGATGACTATTTTGAACATTACATGCCAATGGTGCAACAATATTCTTCATCTGAATCTATATACGTGTTAACTGCAGAGGTCATATACCGTGTTAGGATCTATGGGTATACCAGTAGACCATGTAACGATTGATGATCATCTGTTTCTGTTCTCACTGTGTAATGGGTTGTTTTTCTTCGCTGGTATTTAATTTTTTAATGATCGTGGATTGGATGAAACGGCGGGAATGAATCATGGTAAGTGAATATCCAACCCGGCATTTCCAAGGAAACCAAGAAAAGCTAAGTCAAATTGGTTTAAACCATCTCAACGAACTCAAAACATCATAAGGAGACAACATCTCCAGGCAATATAGGCCTAACTTGGTTTAGCCTATATGGTGCTTATTAACAGCATCTATACATGACAAGGTATGTTGTAACTAAATATCACAACTAATGATATGCTTTTATATTCAACTGACAAATCACATCAGTATACTGATTTTTCCTAGTTGCAAAGCCTATACGTGTTTTTACGCATAGGGTTATAGGAATGTGTTAAAATAATTCTACTGTGCATAAGATTATAGGGATTAAATGCAGAGTAGGCCTATGCAATGGCATTAAAACGTCATTTTACTTCCAAGTTCCGATTTTGTTTCTTATAATTTTATAAATCATTGTATGTGTCTTAAAACAATCCTAATTTGTGTTGTTATTGATAATAAACTTTGCTCACTTATACCTAGGTAAATTCTTGTAACTGTTTCCACAAGATCTGCCAGTCTGTTGCATAAGGTTGGTTTTCTTTCCTTACATTATAAAGGGGTATAAGGAGTGACATTTTAAGTAAATTCTATATACCCTAATTCAATATGAAATTTATCACAAGATTTGAACCTGGCATTTCCAGAATGCCAGCGCCCGACCCATTCCGTTCAACCCATTCGGATTTTTTCTTGCGTATTTATTAAAAAATAGAAAGGAAAAAAAGAATGTTATAAGTAGGGTTCGGATGTTTATGAAATGTCATATTTTTATCCTGACCTCCATTCTCGCCACAAACACAAATTAAACACGAACTGCACGCTTGTTATCCTAATAGGACCGTTTTTATTTTGCATAATTAAAGTCATATTTTGGTCATTTTTGTGGTTGTTCCCGCTCCCACGGTAGCTCACAGGCGAAATAGGGACACGGGGAAACCTCTCCGGTTTGAAGGATGCTACACTAAGTCAAGTTTAAATACATTTATTGAGCCCCTTGAAAGATACAAAGAGCACAATGGACAAAATGATAAATAGACCCTTTAAAATACAAGATGGAATTTTGTATCTTGCTTTACAAATAAATTCCTCTTCCTAGCGGTGCCGAAGAAGATGAAATGTTGATGAAGTCAAGGGGAGACGACTTAGTAAGCTCCTTCTGGAAAATAAGGCATGCTTGCCTTATAAGACTGATGAATAGCTCGGAGGACCAGAGCAGAGCAATTTTTATAGTCGCGCTTGCTCGGACGACTGAGAAAGAATTTCACTATTCTTGAAGTGAATGCGCACTATCAGCAAATTATTTTAAGGTCGACTTGCTGCTTCGACCGAAAAGAAGAACCTTTAGATGTTGCTTCGACACTGCAACTAAAATTAAGCACTCTGAAATATTCACTTCACAGCAGTACTTACAGTCAATCCTTTTACTTAATGAGTTACGCATTCAAGTCCATACGGTTTGATCAGGGAAGTAAAAAACTTGGCTTCACACATTTGTAATTAAATCACAAATAAATTACTTTGATGAATGTACTAAATTGCGTCTCTGCAATAACTAGGGCTGGGAAACTTCAAATTCCCAGCTCGACAATAAAAACTAGATTCAGAATTCTGAACTGAAAACTAGCCTGGCGAAAGCTTCGAACGAGAGAATAAGAATGAATAGCAAGAATGACAGACGTCACGACATGTGACGTAAAGCAAGAATCCCATTGGCCAAGAAAAACAATAAATAATCAATCTTGGAAATAAATCAATTAAGTTACATTAAAATACTAAAACATAAATAAGAGAATTAATAGCATTACTTCAAAACTGAATTGTTTCTTTAAAAACACAAAATTATGAATAAAATATACTAAAAAATAATCAGACTGAAACTTTGGGTTGGAGATTATAACATGACTATCCAAAAAATGAAAGATGCGACAGTCAAATGTTATTTCTTATGAGAATTGATGGGAGAAAGAACAAACAGATAAGTAAACATATTTAAAATTATATTGAAGACACAACAAGAAAAATAAAACAAACGAAGACACAAGCCTGTTGCCATAGCAACACGGCGAATGACCTCGCGAAACCAGCTAATGCCTCAAATCCGGCCAGACACGAATGCTGGACGGAACATATTGCCCGCGATAATTTCGCTCGTGAAATTATCTAACAGAATGTGACGTCAAGCAAATTCGTGAATGCAAGGATTCGAGGCCAAAACAACTATCAAGTCGCAATAAAGTCAAAATCGGTGGAGTGGGATGCGTCCGGCATCAGCACTCTGAATGAAAGCAGGTGTCACTGTCCCTCTTCACTGACAGGCAGAGGAGCCAACTTGATGAGGGGCCTCTTATAAGTGCCTGAGACAGTGCGCACAGTGACAACTCTGACAAGGCCGTCTGGGCCTGGGTGTACTTGGTGCACCAGACCAAGCACCCACCTATGAGGAGGTACATTGTCCTCGAGAACCAATACAGGGGTACCCAAAGGAACGTCTGGCAGTACCTTATGCCACCTTGCACGACGCTGTAGCGTGTGGAGATAATCCACGGACCACTTCTTCCAAATACAAGTGACCATCTGCTGAAGATGGTTCCAACGGGAACGCAGGCTGTACCCACCAGAGAGGTCAGGACTGGGCACCGACACAATGGGCTTGCCAATAAGAAAGTGGCCGGGAGACAAATATCCAAAGTCATCCACGTCCTCAGATAACGACATCAAAGGACGTGAATTCAAGAATGACTCAATTTGTGTGAGAACAGTAGACATCTCCTCGTAAGTGTACTTACAGGACGAGGACATCCTCTTCAAGTGGAACTTCAAAGAGCGTACTGCCGCCTCATGAAGTCCTCCCATGTGTGGAGAGTGAGGAGGCAAGAAACGCCAATGAATGTTCAAATGCGCAGTGGCGTCTTGCACTGCGGAGTGATGTTCTGATGACATCAAAAGCCTAGAGAGGTTCTGCAGGTCGGCGTGAGCTCCGACAAAGTTTCTACCATTATCACAAGTGATTGAACTTGGAATTCCACGACGACTTGTGAACCTTGACAATGCCGCCAGGAAGGCACGTGAGGTGAGCGAAGTCACTAGCTCAACGTGTACGGCCTTCGTGGACATGCAGACAAAAATAGCAACGTAGGCTTTAGTAGTCACTTTGGACCGCGGGCCACCAAACTTGAGAGAGAATGGACCGGCGTAGTCCACACTAGAGTTTGTGAAAGGAGGGAGAGGATTTACTCTCTCAGGAGGCAGATCAGCCATCTTTTGCTGATAAGCCTGAGCCTCAAAGCGGAAGCAAACACTACAGCGCCTCCGTACACTGCGAACCAGCTTGCGAATGCAAGGGATCCAATACGACTCTCGCAAGTGTGAGATGACTAGCTGAGGTCCTGCATGACCTAGATGCAAGTGCACATGGAGAACTAACTGCCTGGTGAAAGCATGCTCTGCAGGAAGTAATATCTGATGCTTGTTGTCAAAAGGTAGGTTGGACCGACTTAGACGTCCACCTACACGCAGGATGTTATCCTGAATAAAGGGGCATAGTTGCCGGATCTTACTAGAAGAAGGCAAATCTTGCGAGGAAGACAATGCTTGAATTTCCTTTCTGAAAGCATTCCTTTGAATGATTCTAATGCAAGAATGCAAAGCTTCAGTAAGCTCTGACGGCAACAAAGGGCCATTGATAGGTGACTTGAGTTTCAAGTAATTATTAATGAAACGTCGCACATAAGCCATGACCCTGATTGTTTTCAAGTGTGAAAACTTAGTCAGCCATGGGCTTAAGCTAGAGGTTTCGATGGTGACTAGCGCTGCTATCTTCACCTCTGGGAGAGACGAAGACTCGAGCTCAGTGGGCAAACTGGGCCACTGAGTGGAGTCGGCAGTAAGCCAAGAAGGGCCTGACCACCACAGAGAGTTGTTAAGTAGGTCAGAAGGGGTGGCTCCCCTAGAGATGAGATCAGCGGGATTGTCCTTAGATGACACATGCGACCAAGATTCAATGGCAGTGAATTCTTGGACGTCCGCGACTCTGTTAGCCACGAAAGTCTTCAGTTTAGAAGGTGAATGGTTTAACCAACCAAGTACAACCTTGGAGTCACTCCACAGGTGTACTGAACTTATAGAAAGTTGCAACGCAGGTAACACCCGGTGAACTAACGTTGCCAACAAGTGAGCTGCCAACAACTCAAGGCGAGGTATAGTCGTTGCCTTCAAAGGGGCAACCCTAGACTTGGCACAAAGCAGACAGCTCTTGGCCTTATCGAGGTGATTAGTAGATCGTAGGTACAGACAGGCGCCATAAGCCACCTCGCTAGCATCACAGAAACCGTGCAACTGCACAGATACGAAGTTCTGCTGTAATGCTAGCCGAGGGATAGCGATGCTGGAGATGAACTGAAGTTGGTTGTGAATCTTGCGCCACTTGTCGGCGACCGCAGAAGGAATGGGCTGGTCCCATGAAGTAGTCTCCTTCCACAAAGATTGGAACAGAATCTTGCAGTAGGACACTATAGGGCATATTAGCCCAAGGGGATCAAAAATAGAGGCTATACAAGATAGCAATGTCCTTCTGGAACAGGTGGTGAATGGCTTGGAGGGATCGACTGAAGTTTCGATCCTGAGCATATCGTCAGAAGGTTGCCATATGAGGCCTAGCGCCTTTATGGAGGAGGTGTCAGAGTCACCAAAGGTTCTGTGGTCGAGAGACTCCCGCAGCTCAGGAGGAACGTCTTGGAGCAGTTCCACAGAATTGGAACTCCACTTACGAGGATTAAATCCACCTAGGGGGAGAAGCTCTCTCAGCTGAGAGACAATAACCTTGGCCTCAGACAGCGTATCAGCTGTGGCCACTATGTCATCGACATAGATGGAATTGTTTATGATGGAGGCTGCTACAGGAAACTTGCTTCCCTCGTCGATGGCTAGCTGTTTAAGAGCTCTGGTTGCCAGGAAGGAGGCAGAAGCAGTGCCATAAGTGACCGTGGTTAGGTCAAACAGCTGAATAGGGTCTGACACAGAAGTTCTCCAGTAAATCTGCTGGAGAGGTTGGTGGTCGGGATGGACTAAGACCTGTCTATACATCTTCTCGATGTCCGCTGTGAACGCCACTGGATTGAACCTAAAGCGTAGGAGGATCGAGAAGAGGTCAGGCTGCACCACCGGACCTACCGCAAGAATGTCATTGAGTGACTTCCCGTTAGAAGACTTCGCCGAAGCATCAAAAACTACCCTGAGTTTAGTCGTGGTGCTGGAAGGCTTCAAAACGGGATGGTGCGGGATAATATACTCATATTTCCCGAGTGAACTCCGAGAGGCAGGCTTCATGTGACCCAATTTCAGATAGTCATCCATGAACCTGTTATATTCCTCTCGAAGGGTTTCATTTAAAGACAGTCTTTTTTCTAATGAGAAGAATCTCTTCTGGGCTTGTAGCACTGTGCTCCCCAGGGATTCTGGAGCTGATACAAAGGGCAACTTTACAATGTATCGCCCATCGGAGTCACGCTGAGTATTGGCAGCAAAATGCTGTTCACAAACTGACTCGTCAGGGAAGGGGGCTGAGTTAGACACTCGTTCTAACTCCCAGAACCGGGAAAGCTGGTTACTCACTAACTGGTCAGCAGTTAGGAAGGCTGAGTAATTAGAAGACATAGCCTCCGAGCATTCAGGCTCATTTGGGCTTGCTTCAAGACAACGCTTAGCCGTGGATCGGCGTCGATGACCATTGGAAGTATGGCAACGCTGTGAAGGGAAAGGCGCAGAGGGCAGTTTCCCGGCGAAGTACCAACCAAGGTGCGAGTTCTGAATCGTAGGTAACTCACCGGTGGAAATTTGCCCTGGACACACCACTTGGGCGCAAATCTCCACTCCAAGAAGTAGATCGACACACTTAGGACGACTAAAAAATGGGTCAGCCAAGGGAAGATTCGGAGGAATGTTCCAATCTTTGGTCTCAATGAAAGAGTTCGGGAACCTTTTCTCCGAAATCTCCGGAACGACAATGGCCTGTGCATTGTAGCGCCATGAAGTCACTCGCGACTGAATCGCGATGCTGGTTAGCTTATGTGTGCTAACATTAGTGGACAAAATTCCCGCTAGCGTAGTCCGCTGCGCATGAGGAGCTAGTCCAAGACGCCTAAACAGCCTGTTGCTAATAAGATTGCAGTCTGAACCGCTATCCAGGAGGGCTGTGGCCTCAACAGGCGAGCCGTCTGAGTCCAGGATGCGGACAGTAGCAGTAGGAAGCAAGCAGCGCTGCTGGGTCTGACTAGAAGCCATAACACCTGCAGTGTTGGCAGCCTGGTGACTATCGCTAGTCGGGTCGTGGAGGAATGTGCTATGTCTCCCAGCACATCTCCTGCACTGAAAAGTCCTACAATTGTTGGCATGCCCTTGACTAAACAGGCATACGCGACACAGTTTGCGGTCTCTAACAAACTGGTCTCTTTGAGCGAAAGTCATGCTCCTGAAGTCGCTGCATGAAAACAGGTCATGCACAGCAGTACGACAACAGAGACATTTAGGCCTCGAAGAAGAAGACTTTGACTTGGAAGGAGCCGGAGAGCTCGGAACTGACTTAGCAGCCTGACCTTTCGTGGCAGCATCAGTCATCTGCAGTATGCGAACTCGGCTTTCCAAGAAGACAAATAACTCCTTGAGAGTAGGGAGCTTCCCTATTTTGACAGATGACTCCCATTCTCTGATGAGGTTCATCGGAAGCTTGTCGATGATAATTCTGGTAATAATCAGATCTGACAACTCCACTTCTGTATTAAGGGAATTAAGTGCATGTACCGTGCTTATAAAATGATCCAGGTATTTCTGCAGGGATTCTGCAGAATACCTCTCAATCTGAGGGGGAGAGAAGAGATTGTCCAGATGGGTGTTGGCGATTAGCCGGTCGTTATCAAACCTATCAATCAAAGTCTGCCACGCCACCTGGAAAGTCGCAGCAGAGACAGGAATATTCTGAATGACCGTACTAACCTCTGATGACAGGCAAGACTTCAAGTACTGATACTTGTCCATGTCCGAAATGTGCCTGTGTTGAATTACCAACGACGAGAAAGTGTCACGAAACTCGATCCACTCAGAGGGGTTCCCATTGAACTGAGGAAGACGGATTTCGGGGAGTTTCGGTAACAACGGCGTGACAGGGTCGAGCGAGGAGCGCTGACTGGCAGTCTGCGCCTGCTCGGGTTCATATAGCTGTTTCTTTTCAGCTATCATGGAGTCAAAGAAACTGATGACTTTATAATAATCAGATTCCACTGCGTGAAAGTCGAATTCATGATCCTGGTAGGCCTCGTCAATGGCCACCTGAGCATAATCTGACTTATAGGCCTTGAAGATCTCTACAAATTCAGAGCGGCGAATGCGTGCCTCATGAAGCGTAGTGAGATCTTCGATTTCGTACTCTCGCATAATCTGCATTTGACGCAGAAATTGCGATTGCAAGTACTCGAAGCGTCTTATTTTAGCCCTTTGGGCAGCTTCGGCCTGGGCGTGGGCTTCGGCTCTCTTAGCCTCAGCTTCCTCACGGGCCAGGGCGAGCTGGGCCTGGGCTTGCCTTTCTGCAAGGGCCTGCTGGGCCAGGGCCTCCGCTCTCTTAGCTTCGGCTTCCTCACGGGCCAGGGCGAGCTGGGCCTGAGCCTGCCTTTCTGCAAGGGCCTGCTGGGCCAGGGCCTCCGCTCTCTTAGCTTCGGCTTCCTCACGGGCCAGGGCGAGCTGGGCCTGAGCCTGCCTTTCTGCAAGGGCCTGCTGGGCCAGGACCTCCTTGTCAGATAAGGCCTGAAGAAATTTACACAACTGAGAGTTGCCTCTGGAAATGACGGCGTCGACTTCTGCCCTATAGGCTTCTTCAGCATCAGAATAATCCACACCGTCGATTTCAGTCTGCACATGGTCGAACTTAGCTGCAAGTTCGTCTAACTTAGACTCATACTTTTTGAGTTCAGGATATGTGACATCCTCAATGGCTAAATTACTAATGACATTAACCTGCCGCGTAATCTGGGCCTTAATGGGAACTCGCTTGGCTTTAAGAGCCGTCAAACCGTCTGGACTCGACATAGCGACTTGCTTATACAAATGTCTGAATTAAATAGGTTGCCCGCCTAGAGCCGGTGCAACAATGACAAATTAAGGTTTGTTTATAAGAATGGAGTGAGTTGCCCGCATAGGAGCATACGAGTAGACAAAGAAATAGTGTGTAGCTGTACAGGTGTAAGTACACAAATGTAAATGTTTACACTTTACAAGAAAGTACCAAAAACTTAATTGAAATCTGTCAGAGACCTCCCTCAAACGCAATGCGGAGGAGAACCACAGATACTTATAGCAACTGACTTTAAACTACTTATTACTGATGGCTACTGATGGTAGCGTCTCACACCGGCGGCAAACTATACCGGGAGAACAAGATTGATATATAAGAATGACTAGAATTGTGGCTAATCACTGAGGTCTCTGTAATAAGTGACCAAGACAAATTCAAACTGTTAATTGAATAGTTACTCTACGTTAATTATAGGTCACTAACTATCAATGCATCTTCAACCATAGGCCTCTGGGTCATATCCAGGCCCGGAGGAACCACAAAGAGATGTTCCCGCTCCCACGGTAGCTCACAGGCGAAATAGGGACACGGGGAAACCTCTCCGGTTTGAAGGATGCTACACTAAGTCAAGTTTAAATACATTTATTGAGCCCCTTGAAAGATACAAAGAGCACAATGGACAAAATGATAAATAGACCCTTTAAAATACAAGATGGAATTTTGTATCTTGCTTTACAAATAAATTCCTCTTCCTAGCGGTGCCGAAGAAGATGAAATGTTGATGAAGTCAAGGGGAGACGACTTAGTAAGCTCCTTCTGGAAAATAAGGCATGCTTGCCTTATAAGACTGATGAATAGCTCGGAGGACCAGAGCAGAGCAATTTTTATAGTCGCGCTTGCTCGGACGACTGAGAAAGAATTTCACTATTCTTGAAGTGAATGCGCACTATCAGCAAATTATTTTAAGGTCGACTTGCTGCTTCGACCGAAAAGAAGAACCTTTAGATGTTGCTTCGACACTGCAACTAAAATTAAGCACTCTGAAATATTCACTTCACAGCAGTACTTACAGTCAATCCTTTTACTTAATGAGTTACGCATTCAAGTCCATACGGTTTGATCAGGGAAGTAAAAAACTTGGCTTCACACATTTGTAATTAAATCACAAATAAATTACTTTGATGAATGTACTAAATTGCGTCTCTGCAATAACTAGGGCTGGGAAACTTCAAATTCCCAGCTCGACAATAAAAACTAGATTCAGAATTCTGAACTGAAAACTAGCCTGGCGAAAGCTTCGAACGAGAGAATAAGAATGAATAGCAAGAATGACAGACGTCACGACATGTGACGTAAAGCAAGAATCCCATTGGCCAAGAAAAACAATAAATAATCAATCTTGGAAATAAATCAATTAAGTTACATTAAAATACTAAAACATAAATAAGAGAATTAATAGCATTACTTCAAAACTGAATTGTTTCTTTAAAAACACAAAATTATGAATAAAATATACTAAAAAATAATCAGACTGAAACTTTGGGTTGGAGATTATAACATGACTATCCAAAAAATGAAAGATGCGACAGTCAAATGTTATTTCTTATGAGAATTGATGGGAGAAAGAACAAACAGATAAGTAAACATATTTAAAATTATATTGAAGACACAACAAGAAAAATAAAACAAACGAAGACACAAGCCTGTTGCCATAGCAACACGGCGAATGACCTCGCGAAACCAGCTAATGCCTCAAATCCGGCCAGACACGAATGCTGGACGGAACAGTGGTTTTGGTCATATTTGTAATTTAACGTCATATTTCAGTTATAAATTCGCTAAAAGAGCACATTTATGCAGTATGTTCACTAAATTGTCGACTTTAATTTTTTCCGAAAAAATCACGAATATTTTGGTTTTACTCTAACTAAAATGTGAAGGGACAATAACAAGTAATAGCACAATTAGCTCTTCCTCCTGCTTGTTAACAACTTCCAATAGACATGTTTTAAAAATACTTTCAGCTCACATTTGCAGTGGTACCTGGAAACATTAGCAGATTAGAAGTAAAACTGTAAATCACCTGTAAAATTGTTAAAAAGTTATTATTTTATTGAATTCAAGTGGTGTAATAATTTAGTGTCATTGTACGTTTTAAATTTGAACATTTATTTTTAGAAAATATTCTTTTATGAGGTCATATTTATGAAACTATAATATCCGACTCTGTTGGAATAATACATCATATTTATGGGAACATACACTGAATGTCTACTTATCTCTACTTGTCAATTTAACTCAAAGCAAAAACAAAAATTGTGTTTGAATTGTTATCCATTGGCCTTCATGGCTTGATTGGTAAGCTGTGTCTTAGGGCAACTTGTGTATTCAAGCAGCTTCATTTTTTATAATAAAAGATTTCTTCTTCTTGGGTCATATTTCGTCAAATTAAGGTCATATTTACTCATTTTAAGGGCATATTTGCAGTTATAAGATAGCATTTTGTGAATTTAACACACTCAGAAGCATTCAGACATCCTACGTTCGCTTCAGTCCTTTTGTTTCCATTATCAAATTGCTATGCTTTTCTGGTAAAACAGTTTCTCACGATGAGTATGTACAGCGTATGAATATGAATTTAAAAATCGTTTAGTATGTTTTTGTGAATCAGTGATAACTCTCATGGTTGGAGGAAGGCCAAGCAGAGCTACATCCGATTGCATAACATTTCCTGGCCATAAAAGCAGAAGTAAGCTGCAGAATGCTTGGCAAATGTTCATTCTACTCATAAATAGGTTTTTTTTATTCCCCTCGATTTATTGAAGAATACATCTTAAGCGAAACACCTTCTTCTTATATTTATTTATTGAATATCCACATTACACAAAACCCTATTTCACCCGAAGGTACATTAGGGTTGGAGATGTCACAAATGTTACTTACAATAGGTTATCCTGATATTGGAATCTGAATGTCTAATATACACTATTTACAATACTGTACAGTTCTTACCAGGCGTAATGTCTACAATAGTCCTACAGTTTCTTATGTATTACGATATGGTAAGTCTTAAGTTAAAGTTAATTATGTGAATTCGTTTTTATATAAACATAACCTTAAATTATAGATAAGATATTGTTGGAATAAATAGCTTAACTAAGCAATATAAAATAAATTAGCTGAGCAATACATTAAGTTAGGTAAGTAAATACCCCAATGACTGAATAAAAGTGTGAGAGTTAAAGCTTCGAAAATATTCTATTTACAAACGATTGAAAAAGTTTGTGTCCGTTTTTGTCAGCAAGGACGTGTCCAATGGGACTGACATACTCTAAGTCTATTCTGTTCAGACACAAAAGAAGTTCAATCCTCTCCAGTTCATAACGTGAACATGTATACAATATATGTTCAACTGTTTCATCTTGCTGACCGCACTTGCAGGTGGCAGTGTTTGAGATCCGAAATCGGTGAAGATATTGCATGAATTTTCCATGTCCAGTCAGAAACTGCGTCAGAACAAAATTCGGCATCGTTACTTTTCTTCTATAATGTACTGTAATGTAATGGATTTTCAGGCCACCTACCTATTTACTTCCAATTGAGTCATTCATAAGTAGGATTCGGATGTTAATGACCAAAAAAGTGGAAAATATGACTGCACATATGACCTTAAAAATGACTAAATATTACACAAAAATAAACGTTCCAATTTAAAACGTTAATGACAAATTATTACATCACATTAATTCAACTAGATATTAACTTTTTACAGGCGTTTTCCAGCTTTACTTGTAAATAATTTCTAATTTTTTAAAGTAAAGTGTTCCCTATCACAGGCCATGGAGGCCCAGAGGGTTCCAGAAGGTTGAGGCTCCCAGATTTTTAGACAATCGGCACATGAAGGTGGCAAGGTTGTCAGCCTTACGCACCGGCCGCCTTTACCCCCAGGATTGCTGCTGGTATTCATTTCTGTTAGAGGCTGAGTCGACCTCAGGGCCATAGTGCCACCAGAAGTATTAGGACAATTGAAATACTCCAGTGACCTCATCGGGGATCGAACCCGCGACCTTCCGGTTTGTAGTGCAGCGCCTCAACCACTACGCTACGGCGTACCCCCTTCTAATCTTTAATGTTTCCAGATACCACTGAAAATGTGAACCTGAAATATTTCAAAAACATGTCTATTGGAAGTTGTTAACAAGCAGGAGGAAGAGGAAATTTCTGATATTTCTTGTTGTCCCTACACATTTCGGTTACAGTAAAACCAAAATATTCGTGGCCTTTTTTTCGGAAAAAATTTAATTCGATAATTTAGTGCCTATACTGTATAATTGTGCTCTTTTACCGAATTTATAACTGAAATATGACGTTAAATTACAAATATGACCAAGACCATGAAAATAACCAAAATATGACTTTATCTGCAAATTAAAAACTGTCCGTTTAGGATAACAAATGTGCAATTCGTGTTTAATTTGTGTTTGCGGCGAGAATGGAGGTCAGGATAAAGATATGACATGTCATGAACAGGCTTTAAAACTTAGTGCCCGAACCCACAGAGGGAGTTGATTCCGGTTACCAACAACCTGAGTATAGGGGGTGGAGGGTGATTGCGTAGGCTGATAAGACAGTCATTGATAGTAATACCGAGAAGTGAATGCTCTCGTAGTACGGTGCCTCTCAAATTGGTCAACAGTGTACCTTGCCATTGTGCGTGTTTAAATTTATAATACGTGTTCGGCATGCCGAAAGTAAAGTGTTCTAAAACGCAAACATATATTGAAACATTTGGGAGGGACTATCATACACAAATAGGAGAAAGTGTCGTTTTGCATGCTTGTAATGTGAGTTTAGATAATGAGAAGTTATTTTGTGGTCTTCCTATATCTGCATTGCTGTTTGTTTACTATCACGTGAACTAGCATATGGTAGCTAGGGCATACGCCGAGCAAAGTCTGTACAGTACGGTTGCTGTTAACATATTCGATCGGGCACTAAGTTTTAAAGCCTGGTCATGAACATAAGCGTTCTAGGCTTCTGCATCGCTAATAATATTATGAGTAGAGTTAATTCCTGCTGTTGGCTAATGGTCGCTCTGTTGATCGAGTTTAATTCTGTTACGGAAGAAGCATCGTTTTATTTACAAGGCCATGTAGTGACACAAAATAGTCTGTAGACTATGTCATACATGGGCATTTACTGGTTCGCGAACCACTTGTGGTTCTTGAACTTCCCGCATAAAACACAAGATGGCATTGCGGACGTTCGGTGTACGTGGTGGATTATTCCCATGCACGAGTCATACTCTCTTTGGAAGCAGTGACGGGTCGCGACACAGTTCCGATTGGAAAGGCGTTATGACACATTCTAAGCCTTTGTATAATGAAATAATTGCACACGTAAAAGAATAATTAAAAATACAATACTGTTTGTATATTTGTTTACTGTGGTGTAAATTATAAAGTGAAATTAATGTGTCCCTAAGAATGAGCAACCGCCACTGCACTTATTGTCTGCTTGTGTCTCCATCTATCCGTTCTTTTCGAACTATGTGTAAGTTGACACAAGTTTGCGGGTTGCGTGTCAATGGATAGGGGTTTGCCCATGTCTGGACTATGTGGTATAACTCAGGACATTTAGGAAAGAACGATGCTGTCTGCATATTATAGATCCTTGAAGGGAGTGAGCAGAGGAAATGAGAAATACTTACACAATGACAATTCATCAGGTCATAGGCGACTGATATTTCGTGTAGAGTACGATGACATCGTCAACACGACACCGGCAGAAATAGTTATTGCATAGTCGAAATTTGCATGAGAATTTCAGGGGATAATTTCAGAGTCCGCCGGTAAACGCTGCCATCCGACCAATCACAGGCTCTGTATTTTATCCTAGTTGCTTCTACATTCCAAACTACATTCTATGGGTAAAGTATAACAACTAAATATAAAATCTAAACTACCTTACATAGATCATCCCGTTTATGCAAAATTCACTTTGATGCATTTTGTAAATTAGCGGGATATACGTTTTTGGGGCGATTTACTGACTTCAGGGATTTGCATATTTTCAGAGCAGGAAGTTAAGCTATGTGATATGCAAAGTAATCCGTTTCTTCGCAGTTTGCATTGACTTCTGGAAACTTTTACTTCGTGAACAAATCTTTACATTTAGCAGAAGAATTGCTTCCATATTTGGAAGCACGTACTTGTGTGAATCCACATTTTCCATTATGAAGGCAGTTAAATCTTGACATAGAAACAGACTTATCGATGCCCATCTTCGGGACTTGTTAAAAATATCATCTTTGGAAAGCTGTCAATGTGTAATGCATTTTAATAAACGATAATTTAAATTTTAAATAATAATTTTACTCCATTAAAAATGTGAGGCACGTGACGTCAGACCTATTGGCCCTCGTAAGTAAAGAAATTGGCCACCCCTGCTTTACATGCTACTTATTGACATACTTATTTTAGGCCAAATGTAAGTTTAAATGGAGTTACGCCACTTTTGATCTGAGCACCCCATATGTATTCACACCGAATAAAAACAGACATATAGGGTAAATCCGGGTGAGATGGACATGCTTTTTTTAATGCTTAATAACTTGAAGGATTTTCAAGATAATTCGTGTGCAAAATGTTCAATTAGGTCCTTGGATGTCACATTCTCATAGAATAATTTTTTATGGAGAAAAAAAGTAATTTAGGGTGAGAAATCCCAACATTTAAAAAAATGGTGCGTTGGCCATCTCACCCGAGGTGTCAGGGGAAGATTGCCATAGGACATAGGGACAGTTTTCGAAGGTAGAAAGCACAGGTAAAAAAGTAGAAAGACTAGTTAGCTCTTCTCCAATAAATATATCCAAGTAAAATAAACTTCAGTGCCAAATAAGTTATCACAACGTAAAAATAAACATATTTTGGAAAACAGAATCAATTCTGAGTAACTTAAAAGTTCTGATACATTTCTGAAAAGATAACTAAACTCTACTGCATGCCACTACTGCATGAATGGCGGATAAGGGCATACCATCTAAACTCTACATCATTTATCTCCATCTTTCGACTTTGTTAGTTGATGACAGGAAAACGTAAATATGAAAAATAATACAATATTATGGAGCCACCTTTGGCATAGAAACGTGAGTCCAATCGACTTTTTAAGCACATAAATAATTTTGAAAATGAATTTAATAATGTATTTAATTAGGGGTACACTGTCAAAGTCGTCTCTATTTACATACATCTTTCCGGATTGGATTTTCAAAATTGTTTCATTAAGGTATACGTATTAATATGTTCGTTTATGTCAATTCCCTAGCAATAAAAATAAATAAGTAATTGAGAAGCGATGGAAATTAGTCTTAAGTGAAAATTTTTACATTTCGCGTTAGAAAAAATCAGAAGATCTTGAAAATATGGCTCTTAAGTTGTTGGCCAACTCTCCCGGAAAAGAAGTGGGCCATCTCTCCTATTTGTAAAGGTGAGATGGCCATAATCAGTAGTTAAAAATTGAAAAGTTTAGAACAGAACAGGTAATTCAAGTGAAATATATAAGGTTCACTCACCTCACACAGTGAGTATCGTTTAACTGTTAGTAATAATGTCGGACTTCTGCTTATTTCATTCAACATACAAAAAATAAATGACCAGTTAGAAAACAGTAATGTTAAATCAATCGCGGATTTATAAATATAAACAGCGCAGGTGTTCAACGATCGACTCTACCAAAAGCTTGCCGCCTACCAAGTTACGTTCAAATATGTTTATCGGCCTTGAAATCAGAGCGATTGGTGTCTCCCCTGCATGGCCGTCTCTCCCGGAATTACCCTAAAATTGACTTATAAATAATCCATTAATTGAGAGTTCGTAAAATGGGAAAATTCCGTCTCACAAAAGTCTACTGCGTTGGATGAGAGAACTGCACTGAATAAATCAAGTAAATGGGCAATTTAAGAGCTGCCTGTGATAACTCTAAGCTTAGAAGTAGGCCTATCCATCGGAGAAAAATGTTTCAAACATAAATTTTAATTTTCAATAGCCTATAAGTTCTTCTAGTACGAAATTTAAACAAAATAGTTAGAATCGTTTTTAGAGAAAATCGCGAAGAATGGAATTGTCTTCACTCAAAGTGATAAAAAAAGGAAAAGAGAAAGGCTTCTTTTGCTTTTGAAATAAATTATACACATTGTCTGAGATGCTTGCCTTTAACCTGTTAAAAATTAATTTAAGTTTGTTGCTATAGAAACAAAATGGTTTAATTCTCTGACGGGATGAACAGGCATTCTGAAGTTACTCAGGAAACGACGTGCAAAACATTACTAAGGCCTCGTGGTATAAATTTTAATACTAAAAAATAAAATTAATGCTTATGGTTTGTAAAATTCGGCTAAAACTTTGCACCTTTTCTTCTGCTTCAGATCATGTAAGTTACAGTAGGCCTACATCTTATCTGTTATTATTACATACAAATTGGGGTTATGAATAAAAATTGGTGAATTATGTCAAACACGATGTAAAACATTCACATAACTTTCTCAAACACAAGGATAGATTTTGAAATGTTTTGCGTCTCGGTACAGGTTTACAATATTTTGCAATAAAATGACCCTCTCCTTATGTGACTTGAAGATAATTCTATCGAATCTTGAGATCCTTATTCTTGTGACCGAGATGAATAGCTTCTAACAACCGTCCAAAAAAAATCTATAAAACATTAAAATAAAATGAAATCGTAGGCGTTAATAGAAGAAGCCAGATTACAAAATTAGGAAGACGCTTCTTGTAGCAACATTGATGTGACAGTGTAGGTTACATTATATTACTATATTTAAACTCTCTGTTGGTATGTAAAAATGTTTTAAAAATGTGAAACCAGAATTTAATTTTTTTATTTAATTTATTTTATTGCACCTGGTGGCAGTGTTACATGCCTGATAATTAAAAATAGCTCTTTCTATTCAAAATTATAGCATATAAAAATATTTACAAACATAACTACATAATGAGAATATTCTTAAAAAAATTAATACATTATCGTATACCCTATTCAATATATTTTTAAAAATTTTGGCTTTAACAGAAAACGTTTCGAAGGTTTCTGCAGGTAAGTAATTCCAATCCTGAATCCCTCTATTTAAAAAAGAAAATTTGGCAATATTTATTCTCTTGAGGGCTACCCCTGATTTTATGTTTGTGGTCCTTCCCACTTTTGTAATCTGGTTCTTTAATTTTGCTGTGAATTTCTTCCCAAGCAGGTTGTTTCGTGTATACACAATACATACATTTTAATCTATATATTTTACTTCTAGATTCTAAAGATTTCCACCGTAGTGTTTTTAACAATAATACAATATTGCTATACACACTGGAAGCATAAACTGATATGTACATGTACACCATAATTTTTGGATGTAGCACATAGTAAAATTAACAAAAAAATGTTTAAGTATCGAATTATATTAAAAATATGCCTGTTTGTAAAATAAATATTGTACGTTTAAACCGCAGGCGATAAATCGGAGTGACTGATAGTCAAATGAGGAAATGTATTGATATGAAAAGGTATAGGCGTTACTAAGGGGTATTGTTTATAACATTCAGGCTTGTATCTTGTATAAAGATAACTAGTATTGGTGGCTCGTGACTGGGGAAAGGATTTATATGTACTAAATGTTTTCTAAAATATGTAAACTTACAGACTATATAAGTCAATTATTGTATACGTAGTTGACTGCTGTCTCGCCTTGCAGTAAAAATTCGAAATTTTTTGGGAGCATTGAAAAAAAAATGAATAGATTCTGCTAATTTCTGGATATTGTAACAGTTACTAGTTTTTAACTAATAACAAGATGCAACTGTATAAAACAAATATTTACGTATAATGCTGAAAAGACTAAAGTAAAGTATCGATGTTTCGAATCTCCATAGTTCGATATTCTCATAAATACGAACTAAAAATTTTCAACTAACAATAAATTAATTAATCAATCATTCGTTTTTCAGGGCCTTATACGAGCCTAGATAGACGAGGATGTTACAGGATTAAGTAATGAGACCTCATATTTCCGAAACTAGTCGTTAGGTTTTAATTCTGAGATATTCATAAAAAACAGATCTATATTCCCGCTGAAGCCTCGTCGATCTTTGTACTATAACGTATTCAATTATAATGAGAACTCAAAAGTCACAAATTGTGTAATGAACTCATTATTATTGTTGAGATCGTGAGTCTTCCCAAGTTTCGATGGGTTTTTAAGTAAGAAGGAGCACAGGGACATTTGAAAATTTGCACAAACAGTAATGAAAGTCTACTGTGCTGTATTATTTAACATAAGGAATTTTTCGTATATTCCTACACAGGCTTTTTCGTGTAATTTTATAGGTGGTTTCATTTCTCTACTGTATTATTTAAGAAATAATAAGATTTTGAGATTTAAAGGGATCATTAGAACTCATTTTCATGATTATGGACTATATTTATTTTTTGTTGGGCATTCTTTCTTTATCCTAGTTTCACCTCTCCCTTTTAGGATTTACACGACCAAGCCGCCCGGGCCTTACAGGGGAGAGGGACTATCTTTGGACCGCATACATACTTTCTTGACCAGACAAGGACATAGAGGACCTCCCTGGATGAGTGATCAGCCCAATGCCGGGGCCACCTCCGAGACAACACGAACGCACTGGACGAGACACACACACACACAGTCACTCCGAACAAGGCGAGGATGGGATGAAGATGATAATGACGGCCAGATGATATACGGGGACCTCAAGGGCCAAAAGTTACCCGACATCTGTCTTACAGGTGAGGAAAAACCCCAGAAAAAAACCCCACCTAGGTAACTTGTCCCGACCAGCATTGGAACCCTGAGAGAAGAGGAGCGAACGCATCCCCTACGCCACAGTAATAAGTAATAAGATAATGTGTTAAGTATAATGAAAAACAGCATTTTCAACTCTACACGTAGGCCTACTGAAACACAAGACAATTACCGTTCCCTTTGAATTACTTTGTCTAACTGGTGCTCTGAATTATGAAAGTGTAAGTAGTTATAGACGGCGTTTAAAGCAAAATGGCCGCCACCCGACCCCGCCCCGGCGTCGCGACGTCGCCCCCCTTGAAACATGTCACGACATGCACCAACGCGAGGTTCTTTGCTCCATGACGTCATAGGAATTTTTCAAACAAAAGGATACGGTCTTATGTGTTATTGTATTCCCTGGTTCATACCTACAGTGCAATGCAGGTAACGTAGGAATGAAACGATATGTAATGTTTGCACATAGTTATAATAATAAGCTATTGCATCTTTCCGTATTCTGTTAACAAGTGACTCGCACACAAATACGTCTGTCTGGGAATATGATTGTATAAACAGATTTTCTCATGTATCCTAATGGCTAAAACATGTCGTTATAAGGGTCGCATTCCAAACATATCTTATCTCTCTTTTTTTTCTTAAGGGAGAGAGGATTTTAAAGGTGTGACGTCTAAGCACTATACATAACATCCTGACTAAGAGGAAAAGAATTCCTTTCAACAGCTTATCTTTTTTGCGAAACAACAGGAACACGGAAGTGTAGCTTTGGAATGTATCCCTTGGCTTGTTTAGAGATAAAAATATATGATACAATCTTTTCTCTTGGGGGAGAGAGAATTTTAAAGGTGTGACGTCATTAATGTAAGTGTTTCAGTTTTCTGTATAAATACATGTTTCTGTACAGTTCTAAGTTAAGAGTGACCTCACAGTGTGTTTGCGAAGTCATCCATCTGATCCTCTGGTAAGTAATCATATTTTCTTTTATTTACTAATAATTAAGTGACAGTTTATTGTTTTTTTTAAATGATTGCGCTGGCCTTTTATAGTGAACGCCCCTCTTTATTAATTGACTCAAGGATTTTATAATAACAGTTTTAGTACAAAATGTTTGTGGTTCAGAGCTATGAAAATTGTAAGTAAAAATAAAAGCTAATATATGTTCATTGTGTGCGTTTCCACCTAATTATATAGATAGTTTGAATTAAAGAAGTTTCGGTGTCACAACAAAACAAATATGAAAGCCCGCGTTGTGCCCTTTCGTCCTAAGGTGTTCCGACGCCTCCCCGACGCCTGAGTTGTGCCCTTTGTACCGGCGACGCCATGACGTCATGGGAGTGGATTCGAATAATGTAATTACGCCCTTTGGCTCTGTGCTATTCCCGATTCATCCAGACTCCTTGTTTAGGATTTAGGCCCTATGGTTAGTATTCCCGTTACGCAACAGGAACAGTCTCTATACTTAAGCCCTTTGATCCGTCACAGTCCCGTGATGTCATGGTAGTCGATTCGAATAATGTAATTAAGCCCTTTGGCTCTGTGCTGTTCCCGATTCATCCAGACGCCCTAGTTGTGCCCTTTTGGCAAAAATACGTCATGGGTGTCATATGAAAGCGTGAGATGTGCCCTTTCGTCCTGAGATGTTCCGACGCCGCCCCGACGCCCTAGTTGTGCCCTTTTGGCAAAAACACGTCATGGGTGTCATATGAAAGCGTGAGAAGTGCCCTTTCGTCCTGAGATGTTCCGACGCCGCCCCCGACGCCCTAGTTGTGCCCTTTTGGCAAAAAAGACGTCATGGGTCGTTTCGAACAATTGAGTTACGCCTTTTAACACTATGTTATCCATATTCATCCCAAATGTTGTAATTAGGCCCTTTGGACCAAGGAGAGGTTAAAGACGTCATGGTAGTCGATTCGAACAATTGAGTTACGCCATTTAACACTATGCTATCCCCGATTCATCCCGACGCCTGTAATTAGGCCCTTTGGACTAAGGAAAGGTTATAGATGTCATGGTGGTCGTTTCGAACAATTGAGTTACGCCTTTTAACACTATGTTATCCATATTCATCCTAAATGTTGTAATTAGGCCCTTTGGACCAAGGAGTGGTTAAAGACGTTAGGGTAATCGATTCGAACAATTGAGTTACGCCTTTTAACACTATGTTATCCATATTCATCCTAAATGTTGTAATTAGGCCCTTTGGACCAAGGAGAGGTTAAAGACGTCATGGTAGTCGATTCGAACAATTGAGTTACGCCTTTTAACACTATGTTATCCATATTCATCCCAAATGTTGTAATTAGGCCCTTTGGACCAAGGAGGGGTTATTGACGTCATGGTAGTCGATTCGAACAATTGAGTTACGCCTTTTACCACTCTGCTATCCCCCATTCATCCTGACAGCTGTAACTAAGCCCTTTGGATCAAGTAGACTTTAAGGACGTCATGGTAGTCGTTTCGAACAATTTAGTTACGTCCTTTCGCACTACGTTATCCATATTCATCCCAAAGGCTGTAATTAGGCCCTATGGACCAAGGAAACGTTCTTAACGTCATGGGAGTCGTTTCGAACAATGTAATTATGCCCTTTCGCACTATGCTATCCAAATTCATCCCTACGGTTGTAATTAAGCCCTCATGACCAAAGGGAATGTTGTCAGGTCACGGGAATCGTTTCTAACAAAAAAAAAAAGTTACGCTCTTTCGCACTATGCTATTCCCCGATTCATTAATTCATACACCTTTTACCATTTAAGCTCTTTGGTAGAAAATGTGTACGCATAGAGGCGCTGTTATGCAATTAGAAGGTAGGAGGTAAATAACAAGTGTTCCTACTATACTTACAGATACTGTAAGAGGGACCTATGAAAACAATTACGTACAACATGCCTGTAGAGCGCATTCCCTAACAATGTTTTGTTATTAAAAGATAAATAACTTTATACTTACATAACCTTTTATATTTCATCTTCTATACAGCATCTATTCTCCTTCCAGATGAACACTGTTATTATTAACTATATGTAAATGACTGTATGTAAGGATTAGGAAAACGGTTAAGGTTAAATTTCTTTTCAGACCGTCACAACCTTTTTATTGTGTATCATAAGATTGTCACGCTCCTGTGAAATAATGTGTATAAACAAAGGGCTTCACAGTAGTAGTGCTGCATGGTTTATTTCAACATACTGGGTTTACAAACACGATGACAGAATGGAATTTCATCACAAGGAAGTGATTGAAACACACACACACATCCGCGTCAGTACTTGTTATGTGTAATCAATACGACATGTATAAAAGCGTTTTAACATGTGATCTCATACACTCTATATTTCCTAAGTGTCTATAGCTCTACGTGTGATTGAAAGTGATAGTGATTCAACTGCTTCTCCTTCCAGAAAAAAAAACCATTAGCATCAGAGGTATGTTTTATTTAACTTCAGGTTTGTTTAAAAACACGTAATGAATATTGTCCATGATCCATGACTTTAAACTTAAAACAATTTGTTGTGCACATTTTGCTTCAGGAAAAGTATGGAATTTACAGACAGTAATACATTTAGGTAGAATATTTAAATTTGGACAATTGAAATCAAATAGATCGTAGACCTCAACAGACGGAATAATGTTGTGTAGAAATTGTTTCTTCTGACAACCTTTCACAAATACATGATCACAATTGTTGAAAATGTTTCTTACAATATTTTCCATGTGACCATAATCTACAATTCCATGATCGTATTTTAATCCATGATGAAAATGTTCTAAGTAATGTTTTGTCATATCGTTTACAACACGGTCTTCAGGGCTGTTGAATAATAGATGTACACTGTTTTCACATTTCAAATCACAAGAAAAAATTCTTTTACAAAAAATTGACCTGTTGATTGTTCGACAAAACCCTGTACGTCTGCAACTCGGCCACCCTCTACGATCAAAAGAAAACAATATATCACTAACATAATTCATACGGTTTGGTCAGTATAAAGTACATAAATCATAACCTTTTGTTCTTTTTCTTTAACATCTAAAGTAATATTGAACACTACTGGTTGTGAGATTGAAACACACCTGTGAATACAATTGTACTTTTCAATCACAAGTTGTGTTTTATACACTACGAAAAGACACGCTTGAGTTTTTTAATCACAAGTTGTGCTGTGAAAGCACTAATATTTTCTACATCTGAATAAAGTTGTACATTTTCAATCACCAGTTGTGTTTTATACAGTATGAAAAGGTACGCTTTGTCAGTTTTCATCCATGACTTGTATAAATAAGTTAGTTTCATAACGATGTGTAATGTCATTCTCCAAACTATGTGAATAACAAAGGTAATGCAGAATCGTTTGCCTCGGTTTTCAACCAGGAGTTGTATAAATAAGTTCGTTTTCATAGCGAATTACGTGTACAAGGACGACATTTTCAAAAATCATTTGGTACATGTTACTAATATTTTCTACATTTAAATACTTTATATTGTTTTTTTTAACACAAGATTTGTTTTATACAGTATGAAAAGACACGCTTTGTCAGCTTTCAACCATGACTTGTATAAATAATTTAGTTTTCATAACGACTTACGTGTACAATGTCGTAACGTATTTGCTGTGTTTGTCATACTTGTCTACTTACTTACTTAACGACATCTCAAGGTCTTTGTGTCAACATCCTAAAGGGAAAACAGTTTTTGTTTTAATCACAAGTTGTGTTTTATACAGTATGAAATGGCACGTATTGTCAGATTTTCAACCATGAGCTGTATAAATATTTTAGTTTTCATAGCAGTTGTACTGTACATGTAAGACATTTGTATAAATAATTTAGTTTTCATAGCGACTTAAGTTTACATGTCGATATTTTAAAATTAATTTGGTACATGTTAGTAATAATAATAGTATAGTTTTTAATCACAAGTTGTGTTTTATACAGTATGAAAAGGCATGCTTTGTCCGTTTTCAACCATGATTTGTATAAATCATTTAGTTTTCATAGCGACTTAAGTATACATGTCGACATTTTCAAATTAATTTTGTACATGTTGATCTACATGGGTTTCGAAGATTACTTTATTGTCAGATTTTCAACCAAGAGCTGTATAAATATTTTAGTTTTCATAGCAGTTGTACTGTACATGTAAGACATTTGTATAAATAATTTAGTTTTCATAGCGACTTAAGTTTACATGTCGATATTTTAAAATTAATTTGGTACATGTTGGTAATAATAGTATAATTTTTAATCACAAGTTGTGTTTTATACAGTATGAAAAGGCATGCTTTGTCCGTTTTCAACCATGATTTGTATAAAGCATTTAGTTTTCATAGCGACTTAAGTATACATGTCGACATTTTCAAATTAATTTTGTACATGTTGATCTACATGGGTTTCGAAGATTACTTTAAGATAGCAAATACTTTCACTATTATATTTATAGATAGCTGTAGGGTATGAGAGGAGAATATAACATAGTTTCACCATTTGACGACTGAGTTATATTGTTATTCTGAAGAGAAAGAGGGTTAAATCTATTTCTAGTATATGATGAAATGGTTAGAGAAAATATGTTATGACGCTATCCTAGGAAATCGCATTCCTGCATCTAAGTCTATCTATTTCAAACAAGAAACGAATGTAAGTTCAAAGAGGGGGAACCAGTTACTTAATATCGCTATAAAAAAGGTTGACTTTATTGTCCCATCATTAAACACTGTTTCATCGTTCGTTCTGTGAATACTGTAGACTGCATACTTGTCGGCAGCATCAGTATCTGTTCTTCTAACATAGACTTTGTCTTTTCTTTTACAATTAACGAAGTAAGTAACGTCATGTTTGTTTGTTTTCCTATTTCTATCAGTTTCGATGTTTTACTATTTTGTTACTTAGTTGTTAGTCATCATCAGCTAGAGTTTATTGTTGACATAGTGTATAAAAATGTTATATTAAATACCTTTTTTTTTTCTTTTCAGATGGTATCTATAATTGAGAAATTCAATAACACTACTTATGGGGCAAGGTGTGTTTCAATCTCACAACCAGTAGTGTTCAATATTACTTTAGATGTTAAAGAAAAAGAACAAAAGGTTATGATTTATGTACTTTATACTGACCAAACCGTATGAATTATGTTAGTGATATATTGTTTTCATTTGATCGTAGAGGGTGGCCGAGTTGCAGACGTACAGGGTTTTGTCGAACAATCAACAGGTCAATTTTTTGTAAAAGAATTTTTTCTTGTGATTTGAAATGTGAAAACAGTGTACATCTATTATTCGTTTAAAGTCATGGATCATGGACAATATTCATTACGTGTTTTTAAACAAACCTGAAGTTAAATAAAACATACCTCTGATGCTAATGGTTTTTTTTTCTGGAAGGAGAAGCAGTTGAATCACTATCACTTTCAATCACACGTAGAGCTATAGACACTTAGGAAATATAGAGTGTATGAGATCACATGTTAAAACGCTTTTATACATGTCGTATTGATTACACATAACAAGTACTGACGCGGATGTGTGTGTGTGTTTCAATCACTTCCTTGTGATGAAATTCCATTCTGTCATCGTGTTTGTAAACCCAGTATGTTGAAATAAACCATGCAGCACTACTACTGTGAAGCCCTTTGTTTATACACATTATTTCACAGGAGCGTGACAATCTTATGATACACAATAAAAAGGTTGTGACGGTCTGAAAAGAAATTTAACCTTAACCGTTTTCCTAATCCTTACACACAGTCATTTACTTATAGTTAATAATAACAGTGTTCATCTGGAAAGAGAATAGATGCTGTATAGAAGATGAAATATAAAAGGTTATGTAAGTATAAAGTTATTTATCTTTTAATAACAAAACATTGTTAGGGAATGCGCTCTACAGGCATGTTGTACGTAATTGTTTTCATAGGTCCCTCTTACAGTATCTGTAAGTATAGTAGGAACACTTGTTATTTACCTCCTACCTTCTAATTGCATAACAGCGCCTCTATGCGTACACATTTTCTACCAAAGAGCTTAAATGGTAAAAGGTGTATGAATTAATGAATCGGGGAATAGCATAGTGCGAAAGAGCGTAACTTTTTTTTTGTTAGAAACGATTCCCGTGACCTGACAACATTCCCTTTGGTCATGAGGGCTTAATTACAACCGTAGGGATGAATTTGGATAGCATAGTGCGAAAGGGCATAATTACATTGTTCGAAACGACTCCCATGACGTTAAGAACGTTTCCTTGGTCCATAGGGCCTAATTACAGCCTTTGGGATGAATATGGATAACATAGTGCGAAAGGACGCAACTATATTGTTCAAAACGACTACCATGACGTCCTTAAAGTCTACTTGATCCAAAGGGCCTAATTACAACATTTGGGATGAATATGGATAACATAGTGTTAAAAGGCGTAACTCAATTGTTCGAATCGATTACCCTAACGTCTTTAACCACTCCTTGGTCCAAAGGGCCTAATTACAACATTTAGGATGAATATGGATAACATAGTGTTAAAAGGCGTAACTCAATTGTTCGAATCGATTACCCTAACGTCTTTAACCACTCCTTGGTCCAAAGGGCCTAATTACAACATTTAGGATGAATATGGATAACATAGTGTTAAAAGGCGTAACTCAATTGTTCGAAACGACCACCATGACATCTATAACCTTTCCTTAGTCCAAAGGGCCTAATTACAGGCGTCGGGATGAATCGGGGATAGCATAGTGTTAAATGGCGTAACTCAATTGTTCGAATCGACTACCATGACGTCTTTAACCTCTCCTTGGTCCAAAGGGCCTAATTACAACATTTGGGATGAATATGGATAACATAGTGTTAAAAGGCGTAACTCAATTGTTCGAAACGACCCATGACGTCTTTTTTGCCAAAAGGGCACAACTAGGGCGTCGGGGGCGGCGTCGGAACATCTCAGGACGAAAGGGCACTTCTCACGCTTTCATATGACACCCATGACGTGTTTTTGCCAAAAGGGCACAACTAGGGCGTCGGGGCGGCGTCGGAACATCTCAGGACGAAAGGGCACATCTCACGCTTTCATATGACACCCATGACGTATTTTTGCCAAAAGGGCACAACTAGGGCGTCTGGATGAATCGGGAACAGCACAGAGCCAAAGGGCTTAATTACATTATTCGAATCGACTACCATGACATCACGGGACTGTGACGGATCAAAGGGCTTAAGTATAGAGACTGTTCCTGTTGCGTAACGGGAATACTAACCATAGGGCCTAAATCCTAAACAAGGAGTCTGGATGAATCGGGAATAGCACAGAGCCAAAGGGCGTAATTACATTATTCGAATCCACTCCCATGACGTCATGGCGTCGCCGGTACAAAGGGCACAACTCAGGCGTCGGGGAGGCGTCGGAACACCTTAGGACGAAAGGGCACAACGCGGGCTTTCATATTTGTTTTGTTGTGACACCGAAACTTCTTTAATTCAAACTATCTATATAATTAGGTGGAAACGCACACAATGAACATATATTAGCTTTTATTTTTACTTACAATTTTCATAGCTCTGAACCACAAACATTTTGTACTAAAACTGTTATTATAAAATCCTTGAGTCAATTAATAAAGAGGGGCGTTCACTATAAAAGGCCAGCGCAATCATTTAAAAAAAACAATAAACTGTCACTTAATTATTAGTAAATAAAAGAAAATATGATTACTTACCAGAGGATCAGATGGATGACTTCGCAAACACACTGTGAGGTCACTCTTAACTTAGAACTGTACAGAAACATGTATTTATACAGAAAACTGAAACACTTACATTAATGACGTCACACCTTTAAAATTCTCTCTCCCCCAAGAGAAAAGATTGTATCATATATTTTTATCTCTAAACAAGCCAAGGGATACATTCCAAAGCTACACTTCCGTGTTCCTGTTGTTTCGCAAAAAAGATAAGCTGTTGAAAGGAATTCTTTTCCTCTTAGTCAGGATGTTATGTATAGTGCTTAGACGTCACACCTTTAAAATCCTCTCTCCCTTAAGAAAAAAAAGAGAGATAAGATATGTTTGGAATGCGACCCTTATAACGACATGTTTTAGCCATTAGGATACATGAGAAAATCTGTTTATACAATCATATTCCCAGACAGACGTATTTGTGTGCGAGTCACTTGTTAACAGAATACGGAAAGATGCAATAGCTTATTATTATAACTATGTGCAAACATTACATATCGTTTCATTCCTACGTTACCTGCATTGCACTGTAGGTATGAACCAGGGAATACAATAACACATAAGACCGTATCCTTTTGTTTGAAAAATTCCTATGACGTCATGGAGCAAAGAACCTCGCGTTGGTGCATGTCGTGACATGTTTCAAGGGGGGCGACGTCGCGACGCCGGGGCGGGGTCGGGTGGCGGCCATTTTGCTTTAAACGCCGTCTATAACTACTAGTGTATTCTAACATTGCTTCTAATATAACTGTAGTTGTAAAAAATATCAGGCTAGGGCAATAAATGGTCCGTAGTTAGTAGGCTTATATAGATGATCCATAAATTGTGGACCTTGATACTTTCTTTTCGTTATTACATACAGCATTGTGAAGAGGGAAATTTGTAATGACTGGAATTGAACCGGGTATTCAGCTTCCAAATATTTCTCTTGACCAGGACAGAGTGAATATTGTAATAGGCAACTCTGTCGTTACAGGACACTTACCAAAACACTTACTTGTTAAAACTGATCCCTGCCACTTACTATGCGGGTTGCTCACAGCTGTTTTAAGTTACCTTACGTGGGCAAGTTTTGTTATTCGATACTTTTCTAAATGACTCTAATGATTTTAACTACAGTAATCGGTTTATATTAAATGCTATAATTGTTTTGAACATTTTATCGGCAAACAAAATTCTAAAGGGTAATGATAATTATAAGTTGCTACCCCATCAAAAAATGATGGCAATCCCTCGCAAATGCGGTTAAATACTTTGCATGCCTTCGAAAGAATTGACTCTCCCAAAGCTAACACTTATGTCGGAAAGTGAGAAAATTATGTTTTATCCATGCACATAAGTGCTTCAATGTCAGGGGCCCTTTCTAATCAGAACAGGTAAATTCAGCAAGAACTCAGGTTTTTGGGAGTAGTAAATAATGGGGTTGCATATCATACTAAATTTAATGAGAGAATAGTATAAAACGAAAGTAATGTCAAAATGTTCAATCCTGTCAAATATCTGGCCGTTCTAAGAAGGAAACCTGAAGTAAACAAACCCCGATATGCCTGTCTCACCCTAGTGGATTACTCGTATGACTTAAGAGTGAGACAGATATACTGATTTTTGTTTAAGTCTCGGGTATAGACCGAAATTTATATTTATGTATTTATTTATTTAACCTGGCGGAGTTAAGGCCATAAGGCCTTCTCTACCACTCAGCCAGGGCAAATACATGAAATACATAATAATAATAATAATAATAATAATAATAATAATAATAATAATAATAATAATAAATTAAAACAAGAAATGATATACCTGATTACAACAAATGTATAATCAATTACGAAGAAAAAATTCGAACCTGATTACAACAAATGTGTAATTAATTACAAAGAATATATTCGAACATAAGTACTTGAATAATATATAATACTTACTTACTTATCCGGCGCTACAGCCCTGTGTGAGCCTTGGCCTCTTCTACAATATTCCGCCACCTACTTCTATCCTGTGCTGCTGATTTCCAGGGGCGGATGTTCATTGCTCTTAAGTCAGCTTCCACTTCATCACTCCATCTGTTGCGGGGTCTTCCTTGTCGCCGTCTTTTATCCATTCGGGATTTGACAACTATCCTTGGCATACGGTTTTCTTCCATCCTTTCCAGATGTCCAAGCCATCTCATGGCCGAGTGCACCAATCTCGGTATTCAGAATACCGCGGTAAATTTGCTTAGTTTACCCTGGTAAAGTCTATTTTCGTTGCATCGTGCTCGGTTTCGACTTTTACCGCGGTAAGATGCAAACCGGCCGTGAAGGAGCTGTAAAGTGAGAAAACCGCTGTTTTCTTTCCAAGATGGAGATCAGCGTAATGTATCATATTTATGATATCTAGGCCAAAAGCTAATTGAATATAAAGAATAATGAGAGATAGGTGGGATCTATTTGAAGAATGAACGATGGTGCATATCTTTGCAAATACTGTGCTGTAACATCGATTGAAATTAACTTCCTTTCTTACCTCAACTAAACCAGGTCCATCGAGTAGGCTAGTGGGCGTAACCACGATTAGTACGATTAGTACAGTATTTATGGTGTTTGAATTCAAACTTTCAATTCAGACGACATATATAGGCAATATAATAATCCATTTTATCCTTATGAACATTTATTACTGAACAATAAAGCGAGAAATAAATGAAAAATGGAAAACCTGTGGGCCTAGGCCAACTTTGCAATGAATGTAGATGTAGATGTAGATGTAGTTATCTCGTTCTGTAGATCCTGTGTTGAGAGGGACTCAAGGATATAGAACACGTCAGATTACAATATACAAGCAAGTAATAAATAATGATATATAATATACTACACTATAAACTTATTCAAACTGGAAATACTCATCCATATTGTAGAAGGTGTGAGTAATTAAAAATTTCTTGAGAGATCCTTTGAAGGATTTGCTTTTTCTTTGAATACATAATAATTTAATGTTGTTTGGAAGCTTATTGTATATCTGTATTGCGGAGTAATAAGCGCCATTCTGAAAAAGTTTTAATGCATTAACCGGTCTATGTAAATCATTCCTGTTTCTAGTAATATGTTCATGAACACTGCTATTAGTTTGGAATCTCTCAATATTATCTACCATATAACACATAACAGAGTATATATACTCCCCTGTGAGAGTGAGGACTTTTAATTTTTCAAAGAGCGGTTTGCATGATTCTCTCCTTTTCTTTCCACACATTATTCTAATTGCTTGCTTTTGTAGCTTAAATATTTTATCCCTATGGGTCGAGTTCCCCAATGGCTTCATGCATCACGATATAGCCTATGTACCGGTATATAGTGCATGTAATCAATTTATCATACTTGCACACACACACGAACATAATTATAACAGCCCTTTCATGGCTATGTAGATGATTTTGCACCTAAAATTTCCACTGGTCGAACGGGAATAAAAGTGAGGCTATGTCGATCTCAGAAAAGAGATTTCATGGTGTTGCTTTGCCTTAGATATCACAGGTGTGATAATTATTCTTTAAAACATCAATGTTATTTGATTGAAATGTACAGTCATGTGGGGTCTATTTGAGGAATGAACGATCTTTGCAAATACTGTGCTGTAACATCGATTGAAATTACCCTTTCTCACCTCAACCAAACCAGTAGGCGAAATAGAGTCATTTCACGATTGGTACGGTATCTATGGTGCTTGTATGCAAAGTATGAATTCAGACGACATATATACGCAATATAATATTCCCTTTTATCCTTATAAACATCTTTTTATTGAATAATAAGGGAACAAATACATTGAATTCGGGACCCCAATAGCCTACCAGAGCCACCGTGACTGGCAGACGTGCAGAGAGAGAGCGAACCTAGCGGCCATGGAAGAAACTAACACAAACCAACACAAAATTTCTCCATGGGAGAAATTCATAGCAGAGTAACCGCGATATTTCCAAGCATTAGCAAACCGCGATATTTTCGCAATGGTGCACAGAGATTTTGAGAATACCCCGGTATTACGTTTACCGCGGTAACGAAACGGCTGAGAAAACCGGAGAATGGTGCACTCGGGCAAGTCTCTGTGCTTTAATAAATCTTACTATATCTTCCTGGTTTAGTATATTTTGTATTTCAATATTTGATCTTATCCTCCAACCGTTCCGGTCTTGAACTGGGCCGTAAATTCGTCTGATAATCTTTCTTTCAAATATTCTTAATTTTCGTGCGTCATCAGCTAAAATGTTCCATGTTTCTGAACCATATATCACCACGGGCCTAATAAGGGTCTTATATATTTTAAGTTTTGAGTGTCTAGACAATAAGCTAGATTTAAGTAGTACAACATTTGCATAATATGCCCTATTTCCTGCCATTATTCTCCGGTGTATCTCTTCACTTATTTTATTATCACAGGTCAACATGGTTCCCAGATATTCAAAACTTCGTACATTCTCAAAATTATACCCATTTATCACCAAGTTATCTTGTTTCCTTCTGCCTTCTATGGTTGTCATATTCATATACTTTGTTTTACCATCATTTACTTCTAATCCCATCTGTTTTCCTGCTTTCTCCATCTCATGGAACATTTCCTTCAAGTATCTTTCATTCCTAGCAATTAGTACCACATCATCGGCATACGCACAAATTTGTTTCGATTTATATACCATATTTCCTACGTCCTTGATTTTTTGAAGGACTTGGTTGATTGCCATGTTAAACAGTGTAGCTGATAGTGCATCTCCTTGTCTGACACCTCTTTTAAGGGCAAACTCATTTCCGATCCTTCCATCTACCATCACCTTTGCCCTAACTTCTCTCATAGTAATTCTAATCATCCTTATCAGTTTCTGTGGGATTCCTATTGCCTCCATGTATTCGTATAAATTATCCTTAAGTATACTATCAAACGCTTGTCTAAAGTCCACAAACAACATATGTAAATCTACATTATGTTCATAGCACTTTTCCATTGTTTGACGGACAACAAATATTTGATCTAACGTACTCCTACTTCGTCTGAAACCACATTGAGTTTCCTCTAGTATCTCTTCAGCATATGGAGTCAGATTCTGCAGTAGGACGTTTGAGAATACTTTGTAAATTACATTCAGTAGTGTAATCCCCCGATAATTCATACATTCATACTTATTTCCTTTCTTATATATAGGAAAGATTATGCCTGTTTTCCACTCCTCCGGTATCTGCTCTTCCTCCCATATCCTAATAATCAGCTCATATATCTCCTGTAACATTTCCTTGCTGCATTTTTTAATCAGTTCACTGGTTATTCCATCTTCTCCCGAAGCTTTATGATTATTTAATTTTGCAATAGCATTTTCCACATCTTTCAATGTGGGGGCAGGTATAAACTGCTCTGGCCCTATCCGCTTCATCTGCCATTCACCTTTATCCAACTCTTCACTATCTTTGATAATATATAATACAAATTACTAAAATAAAGAAAAAATGAAAGACAAAACAAATACATTCTTAGTTATTACAAAATATAATGAAAATTAAAATATATATTACTAATTAGCATCAATTTCTAAATGTTATTGTATACTAAATTTATTAAATGGCGCTTGAACTGAGAAGTCGTTTGGCAGCTCCTGAGATGGCTAGGCAGTGAATTCCAGTGACGAATAGCTGTTGTTGTAAACGAATTCGAATAATGTGTAGTTCTGTAAAGAAGCATGGATAGTAAGGGGTCAAGCTGAGAGCGCGTGCCCAAGTTATGGTAGGAAGAAAGGTAATGAAAGCTACTGGAAAGATAGCTAAGTGTTGAGGCATGAAGGATTCTATAGAGCAGAATGAGACAGTGAAAATATCTTCGCTCACGCAGGCGTACCCATCGAAGTGGTTCCAGTGACGGTGTTATGTGGTAATATTTACGAATGTTAGATATATATCTGACGCACGCATTATGAACACGTTGTAGTCTTTGAGTCAAATTATTGTTTAAGTCAGTAAGTAGGATGTCACAATAATCAAAATGAGTGTTTGAACAAGCGTTTTTCTTAATTGAAACGGGAGACAGTCTTTTATACTATACAGAGTATGCAGCGTTGCAAATGTTGTTTTGCAGATATTAGCGACTTGCATATCCCACGTTAAATTATGGTCAATGTGTATACCAAGGTATTTAACGGTATTACTATAAGGAATCATTTAATTTCACTTGGTTTAGAAAATTAGCATCTATTTTGGACAATATTGTCGCTTGAGCCCTATTATGATAGCTTGTGACTTCCTAGGATTTAGCTTTAAGTCGTGTCTTTCTGCTCATTTAGAAATCGAGTCTAAGTCGCTGTTGATTTCTTGGAAAAAAAATGCATATCCCTCTTATCATAACAATCTTTAAGCCTTAAGAGCAGCAAATGAAACTGCGTAACAAACAACCTGAATTTAATTCGGATATTATACTGAATTAACTACAATTCTCATTTTAAAATGCCCATTGTTTTGACATTAAATAGTCAAGAGCCATTTGGAGCACCTCATATGCAATCACTTGCCATCTATCGCAGAAGATAACTTCAGGTCAACAGTCTCCTCTTGTTTGATGAACCTAAAACCTCAAAAGTTAAAACAACATTTAATTATGGTCGAACAAAGACTGTTGTATGCATTATGGTAATTATGAAACCCCGCATTACTAGTTTCATAAACATAAAAACTAAACTAAACTCCGTGGCGCTACATCCCTGAAAGGACTAGGCCTACCACCCGATCACTGCATCATTTACCATATTCCTTCTAAAATGGCAGGAGATGGCAGGATTGGGGGCATGTGGTCAGCATGCCGACACCCACGACCGTTAATGGTAGTTTCCATTAACTTTTCTATCGAGTAGTTTAAATCCCGAGGCTGAGTGCACCCCGTTCCAGACCTCCCTACCCCATAAAAATCCGAGGGATCGAACCCGGGAGACGCTAACGCTAACATATTCGTATCTTAATAAATGTCACTGTATGCTTGTTACAAAATGTACTATTTTCACATCAGCAAAGGAAATAACAATCATTGCGACGCGATACAAGCTATCATTAGAACCTATATCTCAAAAACCATAGGAAACACTTAATCACAAAAAGCAAAATAGGTATTGCATGTTGAGAACTACTATCCTTTGATATTCCCCTTGTTTAATCTCCTGACGAGATGAACTGTTACTGGGGAAACGAGGTGTGAAAACATTATGAAGACCGCGTTTAAAATCCTAACATTATAAATTCTTATACTAAATGACAAGAGGATGCTGTAACCTTGTACCTTTTCTCCTACTTCAGGATCATGTAAGTTATACGTCATATTTATCATTATTACACACGAATGCTGGTTATGAGTGAAAACTGTCTCGATCATGAAATGTCTTTGCGTCACGTTGCGGTTTTACTCTACAGGATTTGACGTAGAATAATTATTTATCGAATCTTGATCTCTCGGTTGTTGACTAGCTTGTAACAACAGTTCAGAATTATTCTATAAAACAAATGAACTGTAGACCTAAATAGAAGAGGTCAGAGTTCAATCTGATATAGCAATGTAATGCTGAACGATTCAAAATATATAAAATAAAAAGGTCAAAATTATATAGAAACCCCTTACGGCAACATTAGTAAGCTTCACGACAGAGGATTTTAGTATAATGCCATATTTAAGTTACCTTATACTCTCTATTGATATTTACAAATGTCTTTAAAATGTAAAAACGAACGACGCTGGTAGAAATAATTTGTTCATATTGTGCTTAGGTACACTATAAAATTAATAAAAGATGTTTAGACGTTAAATCATCTTAAAAAAAACTAGACCTAATGGTAAAGCTAATACTTTTCACACTAGCCAATTGGCCATTTAATATTAGTGAATGCTTGTGTACGAGTCAAAAATGTAAACTCCACTTATGATAATTTATACCGGTACTTCTAGTTATAGTAGATAACAATGCAATTATATAGCCCACACTAAAAGATTTCTTTGGTTTATATGATATTCTTCGTTACATTATAATTGCACCCTGGAAGACAAAAATATGAAGTTTATTAGTACTTAAAAATAAATAAAAACATTTTTTATCAATTCCAGAAAATCTCTCCCCGGCCAGCCAATAGGAAGAAGATGTAGAAGACAGTGTGATGCGGTGCCTGTTTCAAAGGTAAGCTGGTTCACACGAATTATTTTATTTGTAGCAATTAATAAAGCCCGATCCATTTCCCTGTTATGAAAACGATAAGGCATGCTTTATAGTCAACCCGTTAGCAATAATGAAGACCGACGAACAAAATAATATATTGCATTTTTTTAATTGGGTGTTAGTTTATATACCACGAAAAATACACAGTTGGCAGAAAGTAATTATGAACCTTATGCGAATTCAATAAAATACCTACTAGAACAAAAGAAATGTCAAACATGCCGAAAAATTCCCATTTATACTTTGCTGTCGTTATCGCTGTGTACTAGAGGGAGCAGGATAATATTCTACACTATTAGCGTTGAGAAACGGTTGATTTTGTTATTTATTTAATCACCGATGGTACCTATAAAGACTACCACACACAGAACGCTATGCTATGTTACCAATGGGGAGGGGCCGTAGGGGTCTAACTATTTCTTTTTCATTGATTTTGGCTTTTATTCGTCGAAAGTAATTACCTAATAAAATAACATTCATTTAATTAAAATAGAGAACAAAATGAAATAATAGCAATGTATGCAAGTTGGATAGTATTTCTAGACGTCTTGTGTCAACTGTTAGACCCGACAATTAATCAATTTCATGTTTCCAGTGGTATATATTGTAAAATTATTAAAATGTATAGAAATATCCGCCTAATATGAAGCAATCAGGAATATAACTACTGAATTAAAAAACACACTTTTGAATGATAATTTTATTATATTAGGCTATCAGTTATAGGCCTAACTGTATCTTATGATAGCAATTTTTAAGCCCAAGTTCAGGCTATATTGAAATAAAAACTTGAATTAAAACTTGATATCAGCTACCATTAGACAGCGTTTGCTGTAATAATAATAACTGGGCTCACTATTATTTCCAGTAAAACTCTTCAATAATTGTATTTTATTGTCTTATTTTATTTGTGATATCTAAAAGTTAAAATTATTATGCTTAAAACTAGAATTGTTTGGTAATAATAGATACATTCACTTCTGTGAGTTTATAAGCTTAAATAAAATATGCCTGCCACTGTACGTACAATTGCTATGTTTAGTAAAGGCGCACTTTATGCTATCAGTCCACAAGGTTAAAATAATAGCATATAGTTATGCGTGTCAATTTTTTTAAAACACAAATAGTAGAATGCTGCGTGATATTTATATTAATTGCTACATTTTTGTTCTTAGAAGTGTGTCCACAAGTGAAATTGAAATTTACGAAGATAATATCCGTGTTGTTTTCTTGTTCGTTCAAAGTAGTAGGCAGTCTTGAGGCTGAAATTTCCTAATTAGCTTCAGTTTTCAGTTGCTTATGCGTTGTTGAGTTGAGATGCATTTCGATGTAAATATTAACTGCCGTTAATATACTCCTTATAATGATTGAATCTTAGCCGTAATAGTAATATAGTCGTATTAATTAATCTTTATTTATTTTTATTTATTTTTATTTTTATTTATTTATTTATTTATTTAATCTGTTCCATTATTTCTTTTATAGAACAACTTTTCCATTGTCCCTTAATTTATAGCATCTGATTTTACGCTTAACTTCTAAAAAAACACATCCTCAATAACTCCGCGATTTTAAATTTAAATACTAATACAATCGCATATCAATTTCTAGGAATGACTGAAGATGGTGTACCTTTTACATCGAAATGCATCTCAACTCAACAACGCATAAGCAACTGAAAACTGTTTAAAATTAAATAAAAAGAACTTTACACTTCTTTTAAATCAAGTAAAAATAAACATCGAACCAATACTTCATCTAATCATTACTAATACAAATTTAACAGGAATTCAAAGAAGTCCTTCGGTTCATACCTGATAGAACGATATTCCCACTTCTAGCATTGTCATCCAGTTTCTCTTGAAATCGGACTGAGCTCCTAGATTATTTTAAGTCCCAACTTAATAATAATGCTTAAGGTATATATAATGTGGTTTCTTAACAGCGTAGTTATTTTCCCAACAAAGCACCATTGATGAAGAAGCCGCACGAAAATACTTGCAGGTGAGTGAATATGATACAGTTATACAGGAAGGCGGAGGTGTCCATTTAGTGTGGTATTTTAAAATAGAGTCTACAACACTTGTGAAAATTTAACAGAGATATGCTGGACATTCATATATCAAATCCAAACAAATATTAAATATAATTTGTAAACAATTGTTCCTGTCGTTTTAAACTTTCTGAACTATATCACAAACTCTCAATGGGTAAAAGGCGAAAATGAGGAAAGTTGATACTTGGAGGATTTTTGTGCATGATAATTTGTGTACATTTCTGTTGGCAATGATTATTAAAAGCCTCGTATTGTTTAGATTCGCTTATGAAAATAGGCAGAAGCATTATGTAGATTATATCATTTGACTGCTGTCTAGTGTGTATGTGTATATATATATATATATGTGATAGATGTGTCTTCAAAAAAGAATAGCATTTATTTACAAACACCTATTCCATTTATTATTATGGCACTAGGATTCGAAGAAAGAAGAAAACTCAGTTCGGACCTCAAGTAGAAACACCTAAACATTGAAATAAGTTTAACAGCTTGGGCATATTATGGATTGTATCAACTGGAACTAAGAGACGAGAAAGAACAATAGAACATCAATTATAATAGGAATCTCGCTTTAAAGGAATAATAAGAAAAAACATATTATTATGTGTTCGATATAAAGGAAAAAGAAGAAAAAACGATATTATTATGTTATCGATTTAAAGGAAAACTAAAAAAAAAAACTTCCTATTATGTGATCAATTTAAAGGAAAAGGAAGAAAAAACCGATATTATGTTATCGATTTAAAGGAAAACTAAAAAAAAACCTTACCATTATGTGATCAATTTAAAGGAAAAGGAAGAAAAAAACGATATTATTATGTTATCGATTTAAAGGAAAACTAAAAAAAAACTTACTATTATGTGATCAATTTAAAGGAAAAAAAAGAAAAAAGCGATATTATGTTATCGATTTAAAGGAAAACCAAAAAAAAACTTACTATTATGTGATCAATTTAAAGGAAAAAGAAGAAAAAAACGATATTATTATGTTATCAATTTAAAGGAAAACTAAAAAAAAAAACTTCCTATTATGTGATCAATTTAATGGAAAAAGAAGAAAAAACCGATTATGTTATCGATTTAAAGGAAAACTAAAAAAAAACCTTACCATTATGTGATCAATTTAAAGGAAAAGGAAGAAAAAACGATATTATTATGTTATCGATTTAAAGGAAAACTAAAAAAAAACTTCCTATTATGTGATCAATTTAAAGGAAAAAGAAGAAAAAACCGATTATGTTATCGATTTAAAGGAAAACTAAAAAAAAACTTACCATTATGTGATCAATTTAAAGGAAAAAGAAGAAAAAAACGATATTATTATGTTATCGATTTAAAGGAAAACTAAAAAAAAACTCACTATTATGTGATCAATTTAAAGGAAAAAGAAGAAAAAAACGATATTATGTTATCGATTTAAAGGAAAACTAAAAAAAAAACTTCCTATTATGTGATCAATTTAAAGGAAAAAGAAGAAAAAACCGATATTATGTTATCGATTTAAAGGAAAACTAAAAAAAAAACTTACCATTATGTGATCAATTTAAAGGAAAAAGAAGAAAAAGACGATATTATTATGTTATCGATTTAAAGGAGAACTAAAAAAAAATTACTATTATGTGATCAATTTAAAGGAAAAAAAAGAAAAAAATACGATATTATGTTATCGATTTAAAGGAAAACTAAAAAAAAAAACTTACCATTATGTGATCAATTTAAAGGAAAAAGTAGAAAAAGACGATATTATTATGTTATCGATTTAAAGGAGAACTAAAAAAAACTTACCATTATGTGATCAATTTAAAGGGAAAAGAAGAAAAAGACGATATTATCATGTTATCGATTTAAAGGAGAACTAAAAAAAATTACTATTATGTGATCAATTTAAAGGAAAAAAAAGAAAAAAATACGATATTATGTTATCGATTTAAAGGAAAACTAAAAAAAAAACTTACCATTATGTGATCAATTTAAAGGAAAAAGAAGAAAAAGACGATATTATTATGTTATCGATTTAAAGGAGAACTAAAAAAAAATTACTATTATGTGATCAATTTAAAGGAAAAAGAAGAAAAAAACGATATTATTATGTTATCGATTTAAAGAAAACTAAAAAAAAACTTACCATTATGTGATCAATTTAAAGGAAAAAGAAGAAAAAGACGATATTATTATGTTATCGATTTAAAGGAGAACTGAAAAAAAAACTTACCATTATGTGATCAATTTAAAGGAAAAAGAAGAAAAAGACGATATTATTATGTTATCGATTTAAAGGAGAACTAAAAAAAAAATTACTATTATGTGATCAATTTAAAGGAAAAAGAAGAAAAAACGATATTATTATGTTATCGATTTAAAGAAAACTAAAAAAAAACTTACCATTATGTGATCAATTTAAAGGAAAAAGAAGAAAAAGACGATATTATTATGTTATCGATTTAAAGGAGAACTAAAAAAAAATTACTATTATGTGATCAATTTAAAGGAAAAAAAAGAAAAAAATACGATATTATGTTATCGATTTAAAGGAAAACTAAAAAAAACTTACCATTATGTGATCAATTTAAAGGAAAAAGAAGAAAAAAACGATATTATGTTATCGATTTAAAGGAAAACTAAAAAAAAACTTACTATTATGTGATCAATTTAAAGGAAAAAGAAGAAAAAACGATATTATTATGTTATCGATTTAAAGGAGAACTAAAAAAAAATTACTATTATGTGATCAATTTAAAGGAAAAAGAAGAAAAAGACGATATTATTATGTTATCGATTTAAAGGAGAACTAAAAAAAACTTACCATTATGTGATCAATTTAAAGGAAAAAAAAGGAAAAAATACGATATTATGTTATCGATTTAAAGGAAAACTAAAAAAAACTTACCATTATGTGATCAATTTAAAGGAAAAAGAAGAAAAAAACGATATTATGTTATCGATTTAAAGGAAAACTAAAAAAAACTTACTATTATGTGATCAATTTAAAGGGGAAAAAAAAAATACGATATTATGTTATCGATTTAAAGGAAAACTAAAAAAAACTTACTATTATGTGATCAATTTAAAGGAAAGAGAAGAAAAAGACGATATTATTATGTTATCGATTTAAAGGAGAACTAAAAAAAAATTACTATTATGTGATGAATTTAAAGGAAAAAAAAGAAAAAAATACGATATTATGTTATCGATTTAAAGGAAAACTAAAAAAAAAACTTACCATTATGTGATCAATTTAAAGGAAAAAGAAGAAAAAGACGATATTATTATGTTATCGATTTAAAGGAAAAATAAAAAAAAACTTATTATTATGTGATCAATTTAAAGGAAAAAGAAGAAAAAAGAACGATATTTTTATGTTATCGATTTAAGGGAAAAATAAAAAAAACTTACTATTATGTGATCAATTTAAAGGAAAAAGAAGAAAAAGACGATATTATTATGTTATCGATTTAAAGGAAAACTAAAAAAAACTTACTATTATGTGATCAATTTAAAGGAAAAAGAAGAAAAAAACGATAATATGTTATCGATTTAAAGGAAAACTAAAAAAAACTTGCCATTATGTGATCAATTTAACGGAAAAAGAAGAAAAAGACGATATTATTATGTTATCGATTTAAAGGAAAACTAAAAAAAACTTACTATTATGTGATCAATTTAAAGGAAAAAGAAGAAAAAAACGATAATATGTTATCGATTTAAAGGAAAACTAAAAAAAACTTGCCATTATGTGATCAATTTAAAGGAAAAAGAAGAAAAAAAAACGATATTATTATGTTATCGATTTAAAGGAAAACTAAAAAAAAACTTACTATTATGTGATCAATTTAAAGGAAAAAGAAGAAAAAAACGATATTATTATGTTATCGACTTAAAGGAAAACTAAAAAAAAAACTTACTATTATGTGATCAATTTAAAGGAAAAAGAAGAAAAAAACGATATTATTATGTTATCGATTTAAAGGAAAAATAAAAAAAAACTTACTATTATGTGATCAATTTAAAGGAAAAAGAAGAAAAAACGATATTATTATGTTATCGATTTAAAGGAAAACTAAAAAAAACTTACCATTATGTGATCAATTTAAAGGAAAAAGAAGAAAAAGACGATATTATTATGTTATCGATTTAAAGGAAAACTAAAAAAAACTTACTATTATGTGATCAATTTAAAGGAAAAAGAAGAAAAAAAAACGATATTATTATGTTATCGATTTAAAGGAAAACTAAAAAAAAACTTACCATTATGTGATCAATTTAAAGGAAAAAGAAGAAAAAGACGATATTATTATGTTATCGATTTAAAGGAAAACTAAAAAAAAACTTACTATTATGTGATCAATTTAAAGGAAAAAGAAGAAAAAAACGATATTATTATGTTATCGATTTAAAGGAAAAATAAAAAAAAACTTACTATTATGTGATCAATTTAAAGGAAAAAAAAGAAAAAAATACGATATTATGTTATCGATTTAAAGGAAAACTAAAAAAAAAACTTACCATTATGTGATCAATTTAAAGGAAAAAGAAGAAAAAGACGATATTATTATGTTATCGATTTAAAGGAGAACTAAAAAAAAATTACTATTATGTGATCAATTTAAAGGAAAAAGAAGAAAAAAACGATATTATTATGTTATCGATTTAAAGAAAACTAAAAAAAAACTTACCATTATGTGATCAATTTAAAGGAAAAAGAAGAAAAAGACGATATTATTATGTTATCGATTTAAAGGAGAACTGAAAAAAAAACTTACCATTATGTGATCAATTTAAAGGAAAAAGAAGAAAAAGACGATATTATTATGTTATCGATTTAAAGGAGAACTAAAAAAAAAATTACTATTATGTGATCAATTTAAAGGAAAAAGAAGAAAAAACGATATTATTATGTTATCGATTTAAAGAAAACTAAAAAAAAACTTACCATTATGTGATCAATTTAAAGGAAAAAGAAGAAAAAGACGATATTATTATGTTATCGATTTAAAGGAGAACTAAAAAAAAATTACTATTATGTGATCAATTTAAAGGAAAAAAAAGAAAAAAATACGATATTATGTTATCGATTTAAAGGAAAACTAAAAAAAACTTACCATTATGTGATCAATTTAAAGGAAAAAGAAGAAAAAAACGATATTATGTTATCGATTTAAAGGAAAACTAAAAAAAAACTTACTATTATGTGATCAATTTAAAGGAAAAAGAAGAAAAAACGATATTATTATGTTATCGATTTAAAGGAGAACTAAAAAAAAATTACTATTATGTGATCAATTTAAAGGAAAAAGAAGAAAAAGACGATATTATTATGTTATCGATTTAAAGGAGAACTAAAAAAAACTTACCATTATGTGATCAATTTAAAGGAAAAAAAAGAAAAAAATACGATATTATGTTATCGATTTAAAGGAAAACTAAAAAAAACTTACCATTATGTGATCAATTTAAAGGAAAAAGGGGGAAAAAACGATATGTTATCGATTTAAAGGAAAACTAAAAAAAAAACTTACCATCATGTGATCAATTTAAAGGAAAAAGAAGAAAAAAACGATATTATGTTATCGATTTAAAGGAAAACTAAAAAAAAACTTACCATTATGTGATCAATTTAAAGGAAAAAGAAGAAAAAGACGATATTATTATGTTATCGATTTAAAGGCGAACTAAAAAAAAATTACTATTATGTGATCAATTTAAAGGAAAAAAAAAGGAAAAAATACGATATTATGTTATCGATTTAAAGGAAAACTAAAAAAAACTTACCATTATGTGATCAATTTAAAGGAAAAAGAAGAAAAAAACGATATTATGTTATCGATTTAAAGGAAAACTAAAAAAAACTTACTATTATGTGATCAATTTAAAGGGGAAAAAAAAAATACGATATTATGTTATCGATTTAAAGGAAAACTAAAAAAAACTTACTATTATGTGATCAATTTAAAGGAAAGAGAAGAAAAAGACGATATTATTATGTTATCGATTTAAAGGAGAACTAAAAAAAAATTACTATTATGTGATGAATTTAAAGGAAAAAAAAGAAAAAAATACGATATTATGTTATCGATTTAAAGGAAAACTAAAAAAAAAACTTACCATTATGTGATCAATTTAAAGGAAAAAGAAGAAAAAGACGATATTATTATGTTATCGATTTAAAGGAAAAATAAAAAAAAACTTACTATTATGTGATCAATTTAAAGGAAAAAGAAGAAAAAAGAACGATATTTTTATGTTATCGATTTAAGGGAAAAATAAAAAAAACTTACTATTATGTGATCAATTTAAAGGAAAAAGAAGAAAAAGACGATATTATTATGTTATCGATTTAAAGGAAAACTAAAAAAAACTTACTATTATGTGATCAATTTAAAGGAAAAAGAAGAAAAAAACGATAATATGTTATCGATTTAAAGGAAAACTAAAAAAAACTTGCCATTATGTGATCAATTTAACGGAAAAAGAAGAAAAAGACGATATTATTATGTTATCGATTTAAAGGAAAACTAAAAAAAACTTACTATTATGTGATCAATTTAAAGGAAAAAGAAGAAAAAAACGATAATATGTTATCGATTTAAAGGAAAACTAAAAAAAACTTGCCATTATGTGATCAATTTAAAGGAAAAAGAAGAAAAAAAAACGATATTATTATGTTATCGATTTAAAGGAAAACTAAAAAAAAACTTACTATTATGTGATCAATTTAAAGGAAAAAGAAGAAAAAAACGATATTATTATGTTATCGACTTAAAGGAAAACTAAAAAAAAAACTTACTATTATGTGATCAATTTAAAGGAAAAAGAAGAAAAAAACGATATTATTATGTTATCGATTTAAAGGAAAAATAAAAAAAAACTTACTATTATGTGATCAATTTAAAGGAAAAAGAAGAAAAAACGATATTATTATGTTATCGATTTAAAGGAAAACTAAAAAAAACTTACCATTATGTGATCAATTTAAAGGAAAAAGAAGAAAAAGACGATATTATTATGTTATCGATTTAAAGGAAAACTAAAAAAAACTTACTATTATGTGATCAATTTAAAGGAAAAAGAAGAAAAAAAAACGATATTATTATGTTATCGATTTAAAGGAAAACTAAAAAAAAACTTACCATTATGTGATCAATTTAAAGGAAAAAGAAGAAAAAGACGATATTATTATGTTATCGATTTAAAGGAAAACTAAAAAAAAACTTACTATTATGTGATCAATTTAAAGGAAAAAGAAGAAAAAAACGATATTATTATGTTATCGATTTAAAGGAAAAATAAAAAAAAACTTACTATTATGTGATCAATTTAAAGGAAAAAGAAGAAAAAAAACGATATTATTATGTTATCGATTTAAAGGAAAAATAAAAAAACTTACTATTATGTGATCAATTTAAAGGAAAAAGAAGAAAAAAACGATATTATTATGTTATCGATTTAAAGGAAAACTAAAAAAAAAACTTACTATTATGTGATCAATTTAAAGGAAAAAGAAGAAAAAAACTATATTATTATGTTATCGATTTAAAGGGTAGGTTAGTGAATGATGGGCTGTACGACAGGAAGATTATAGCCGCATACAGGCTATGGAAATGAAATTTTAAGATCATTATTAGGGTACACAAGATTAGACAAAGTAATAAATCAAGAAATAAGAGAAAAATTAAACATATTCTCAGTGCAGGATGAAATATTAGAATATAGAGGGAACTGGGAAGAACACTTACAGAGAATCAAGGATTCCAAAAAAGGTGTTATACTACAAACCCATAGGCAGAAGAGATCCGGGAAGACCTAGACTCAGCTGGATTGGCCTAATCTCTGTTAGGCAGAAGAAGAAGAAGAAGAAGAAGACTTTCATCCAAATCCACTGTTACTTGAATTCATGGAAGTGGAGTGACTTCTAGCGATGACCACAGATTAAAAAGATTATGTTTGTAAAATATGTTTTTCTATAAGTCAAGCGCCTTGTATTTATAAATTAAAATCATTAAAAAAAAAGGAATAAGAAAAATTACAACACGTTTTCATCATGTAAGAAGGAGAAATAACTATTTTATGGAAAATGTAATGTTGTTATTGCTGTAAAAGAATAATGGCAGTGTGAATATTGTAATGTGGATAATTAAAAACTATGTTAATTGATATTTTGTTTTACGAATTGATATAACTAATTGTTTTTAAATATTTTCAGGTTTTATTTATAAAATTAAATATATTTGAATTTTAGACCAAATCTTCGAAATATGTTATGTAAGGATCTTGGTATACGGTTCATAAAAATGTAAAATTCTGGTGCAGATTTTGGCTTAAATTTTATCGAAATTTCGGAATAAAATAGAAATTTCTATCTTATTTCTCATTAAAATAAAATATCCTTATAGCTTGTGTATATTTCTATCATGAGGATTGCACTTGACTGCTTGTACCTTTGATAACAGAATCTTACTGAAGGATGGGCCGACTCTTGCTCGTTAGGAAATTCAAGTTCCATGGGACGATTCATTGCTCAGTTTGTGCAATTACAGAACTTTTGTACCGAAGATTGTACCGAATACGTTGGTTACAATGCTGAAGTTGGGATTTTTTTCGACAAATGTTTGCAAACTTTTCGTTTACTGCCTCCCATAACCCCCAAAAACATATTTTTCCTGCGAATAACGCCAATTCACATAAAAACATGAACTAAATTAACATAATCCCAGTTTTTAAACCTAATTCTAGCAAAATCTTCATGTAAATTCATTTTGAGGTATATATTCAACAAATAAATACGTCGGCTCTCTCTCGCCATAAACAGGCAATTTTCACTGCAGCCAAGGAGGAAGACCGGACCTTCAACGTACGATAAAGCATAAATCAACCTACCATACATTCTCGCTTCTATGGCATCCCAATCATTTTTTTATATACTATATAATGGAATACAAAAATTCAGTTTTAAGGAAATATTCCTTATATTAATATTCAATGTAGACATCAATAGGCCTAAGCAATTATGACAATTCACTACGAACTTATGAAATATTCCCTGCAATGAATATACGAGTAAATAGGTCTACAAGCGGCGTAAATTTTTTATTAAGCTGACAATGAAAATACCTGGTTTTCATAAAGCTAAATCGTGACAATTATGCGTGGATTACATAAGTTGCACAGAAAGATCATATTTTTAAAACAAGCAAAGCCAATTTAATCGTTTTGCTTAAAAATAAGACCATCTGTAGTTACATGCTATCAGGCGATGACGAGACAACATTTGCAGTTTGCCGGCTCATCCTTTTTGCAGCCTATTTTACAATGTACTGAAAACAAACAGACTTGATTCGAACCTACTCGCCTGTTTTGATCAGCATACAGAGACCGATTTGAATACAACTCGTGAAAATGGTCAACATCCGCTAAATCTTTTGAAGATCCATCGATGAAGTCAAAGGAGACAGTGAAAATTCAACGAAACGTACGTATTTACCTCTTAGTTACTTTAATGCTATTCGTTTTGTCCTGTAAATGTTGAATCAGAATATATAGACTATGGGCCAGTTGTATAAAACTCTCAAACTGATGGTCGTTTTTAACTGAAAGTTGGAAAATAACTAGCTACTTATGTTGTACAAAAAAAAACCATTGAATGTGTAACTCACAGTTTTAAATAACTGGAGGAAATAATAAAACATCTGGCAAAAGTGTAAAAGTTGAGGGAAATTTGCAGAGAGTATTATGTGTGTATCTTTGGTATTTGATTTTCAGTTGTTTAATTATAGACAAAGCACCATGTTACACATATGTCTTAGGTATTTATTTCAATTGCTTAATAAAGATGAGTTTTTTAATCATTTCATTGAGGCTATGTATATTTTTGCTTCAAACTGCTTTAACCTGTCTATAGAGGTGTTTAGGTGTGTAAACCTACAGTACCTATAATGCCTGGAAGGTTACGAATATTGTAGATATCTAATATTGTTTTCTTAAGACACTGTCCTTAGTTGGAATTCAAATAAACCGAGGCCTTAAAGTATAATTTTCTCTTATCGAATTTTGAATGGTTCTACTCGCTGTTCCTTTGTACTCTGTAACTATTTGGAAGCTTCCAATCACAATAATTCGCATAGGACCTCAGGGCTGATCCTGAGCATCATGAACATATGGCGAATTCGCTTCGTTCTTGATTGAAGTGGGAGACATAACCTCTGTCTAGTTGTTCTGCCCAAATTTCGGTAGCATGTCATGCAGTACTAATAAAGGAATCCTTCTGTTATGACATTTAAGAGATTCATGATGGGTTTTCGTTGCATCACCAGATGGGGTATCAGAATAATCAGAAATCTAGAAATAAATGTTGCTACCATAACCAACAACAAAGCCAAGGTACTGGTGTCTGTACTTTTAATGTCATTAGACATTAGACTGAATCTAAATGATATGAAAATAATAATTAATAACTCACATTGTGCTAATAAAATGGATTTCTAGTTTCTTTTTCACTGTTTGAAATGTATTTAAAATTTGCAAATCATCAGTTAATGTTTTAACTTGCAAAAATGTACCAGTTATATTAAACTGTTGGTTTAGGATGAGATAAACTTGGATGAATGTTTATACAGTTTACATGTTTATAAAACTGGCCCTAAATCTTTAAATTTCTGTAGAGTCAGTGTGTTTGGAAAATGAAAATATTTGTAATAACTTGACATCGTATTGGCAAGAATGAAAGGCATTTCTTGAAATTAATAGAATTTAGATATCATAGCATTGATTTGTTCTGAAATCTCAACAAATAGATACGTATCTGAAAACAACAATTTAATGTTATGTATCCATTACAGTTAATTTTAAGAAGATACAAAGGAGATTCAATTTAATTTTTCCTGCTGTAATGCATAAGCATTTCCTTAAGTTTTTTAGATAGCCGAGAAAAATGGTGAACAGACAGGAAGCCAACTTTTTAAGAGAGAGAGAGATAATAGCCGGTCAAGTAGTTATAGTGTTATGACTAGGGTTCAGTTGTTTATGACATGTCATATTTTTTGTCCTGACCTCCATTCTCGCCGCATTCACAAATTGCCCGCTCGTTATCCTAATCGGGCAGTTTTGTTTTGCATATAAAGTCTTTCTTTTGGTTTTGGTCATATTTTGGCCATATTTGTAATTCAACGTCATATTTCAGTTATAAATTCGCTATAAGAGCACAATAATTATGCAGTATGTTCACTAAATTGTCGACTTTAATTTTTTCCGAAAAAATCACTAATATTTTGGTTTTACTCTAACTGAAATGTGAAGGGACAATAACAAGTAGTATAGTCCATGTGCCAGACCCATCGGTCATTATAATTTGGGGGGACTGAATGAAACTTATACCACACGTTCCTGGGGTCATGTGGAGCAAAAAAGTCGGGGGGGCCATCATGAGGAGGTAGCTTTCAAACATGGCGGCCATTCAAAATGGCGGACGACTGTGAATGTTTAAATTCAAATATCTCGGGACTGGGTTCATCAATCTTGAATTTTGTTTTTTCAAAATGTAGGTTATTCTTCTGGCTACATGTTTGTTCAACATGTATGTGGCCAAAAAACCAATATTTATTGGTCAAAATTCTAAAAATCGGAAATATAGATTTTTTGACATTTACGTTTTGTGGTTTATTACTCTAACCGTTGGGTATATCGAAAAAGTGTCTGAAATAAAAGTTGTAGAGACACATCTCACCTTTAAAACGCAAAAATGAAATCCAAGATTGGATCAATAGAATCCGAGATATCCAGATTCAAAGCGGGCGGAGCGGGGTTGAGCATGTTGACCGAGCGTTCGGTGCAGCATAGTGAGAGGCGAGACTTGGCGTAAAATCCTGCGTTTTATTTATTTTCAGCCTCAGTAATTGCTTTATCACTAGATAAATTTACATTATTTACTAATGTGCACTGTTTTTAACATGATTATTAAGCACTTTCTCATAAATACAATTAACAACTATATTGTTTATCTGGGAAATGGACGTCAATAATTACCAACTCATATAATATACTGTCAAGGCTTTTATATCCGATTTTTAAGATGAAATCGTTAAAGGAACTTCAAATAGTCGAAATAATTAAAAGAGGAAAAAAGTATTACAGTTTAGGTATGTATCGGAGACTTTTAACAATACTTTCAGAAATGAACACAGGATGTAAGCAACTAAGAAATAAAAATTCCCATAAAATGCCTTATACGATATTATTAACAATGTTGAATTAAGTCTTCTTCACTAGAATCACTTAAGTCAGGTATTATAATTATTGCTCTCGTCCTCAACTGCCGTTGCTTCGGCAAACCCCTTGCACCAACAGCTCTCGATTATTCAGATTTGAGTTGCTAAGCACGAGTAACTTTCTGGTGCACAGTTGATCAAAATTCCGGCCTGGTAGTTGGCACGTCTATTGTGTTTTCTCAAGGTGTCTTTACAAAGATACATTTGGAAGCTCTCAATCTGGCCCTCTGAACATCTGGTAGCGCAGCTCATTTCACCTTGCGTTTGGGGGCATACGACTGGAAGACAAATTCTTCTTTGCTGTCATCAACAGCATTATACATCATCCAATCTTTGCCTAACTTCCTGAATGCTTCAATAAATCTTTGTTCCTTTTTGCACAAAAGCTTTCAACTTTCCCCTGGCCAGCTAAAGCACTGATTGTGTCGCAGCCAGACCAGCAGTAATACCCAATAAGAGCTGTAAAAAGCTGTTCGCCTAAGGCAGATACTATCTGGGAAACTTGCATATCTGTTAAAACTGGTTTGTTTGTTTCCCGATTCAGAAGTTTTTGCTTTTTATGGTTTTGCAAAAACCTACAGCCAAAACTAATACATCTGTATTGATTGAAAAGCAAAGAACTGATTCAGATGATGTAGCGGCGTTCCTTGCATGCAGCATCATTCTGGAATCAGCTTATTCTTGAGTGCAGAACAGCTCAGGAACATTTTTTCTCCTAATATAAATGATCATGAAGCAGATCTCACCAACTGCTACAAAGATTTCTAGGTTTCCAATTATGTTTTCAAATTTCTCCTCTTACAAACTGCAAAAAAATAATTTTGTCATTATATTTTTGCCGTAACTGTTCCTTAGAAGCGTCCTCTAACAAACCACTCTGTGGCCACCCTTGATTTCACTAAATTTGATACCTTCAGCTGTTCCGCTTTTTTCCCGCTCCAAAGATTTGATCGAAACCTCTGAATAATATATGTCAACCCTCCGACCTATATTAAAAACCTGCTTGAGAAAATTCGTGGAGAATTCGTAAAACTTTTTTGTTATCCTTTGACGGACTGAAGCACGGCTATTGAATCAATGATTCAGGCCAAATCTTTTTCCGGCAGACTGGCAGGGGTGGTGTATACTTCCAAAAAATTTGATAATACTGATTTGTACGTTTTCTTCAAAGGCCCATTAACATTCGCCGGTGCCAGAGGATATCTGAATCCTTCCATCATGTCAAGTTGTTGGTTTTCTGCAATAAAGGTCATTTTGCTGAATAAATTTCGATTGCACTGGAGGATTACTTCTTTGTTTTCAACCTTGGTTTTTTTGCTCTTCTTTAGTCTACTAATCTTAAGACCCACTTTCTTAATACGTTTATGAAACCCTTCTCCTTTAGCTAGCCGAAACGTGAACTCTTCATAAGCTATTTTCCCCTTGTTTTTCGAATGAATGTGATCAGAAGAACATATATTCCAGTAGGCAAATGTACAATATCTTAAGGGTTGGAATCGAAGGGGATCGTCCACTCGGCTAGAAGGTCAGTGAGAGTTGTCACGTCTTTCTCATCTCTAAGTGTCCTTGGGCTTTGGAGGTCAGGGTGTCACTAATCTGTTTCTCTGGATGATAGAATGCTGAGGAGGTTCTTTAGCTCTGTACTCAGCATTAACATATTACCATACTACAGCCTACTTTTTCAGACTGAAATCCTTAGTATCTTCAGGAGTTTGGGTGTCTTTGTTTACAGTCTCTTTGATGGCTTGGTCCACTGGAATTCTAGAAAATGGGTTGTTGCTTCTTATTTGTACTGAAAACCTCCTTCTACATAATATTGGTGAACATATGGGCTCTCCTTCTAGTTTAGATAATTCAAGAAAGTGTTATGATAGATAATGTGAGTAGTTCACTCTATCCAGCGCAAAAATTCAAGGCACAATTTTTTCAACAGCAGCTAAAAACATAAAAAGAATGCCTTCTCAATTAGTCCGAAGAAAAACGGAAAGTAGCTCCACTAGGGCGATATATTTCATCCGAAAGGACAGCATTTCTTCATTACTTGTAAGAAGATGTACCAAGTAGAGTGACTTGAACATGTTCATCTTGAAGTTCAGAGTTAAGGGATGTATAGTGATGTTCATTTCCCAGATAAATTGTATAATTGTTAATTGTATTTATTACTCAAATCCGATGCACCGAGAGCTGTGGGTGCAAGGGGTGTACTAAAGCAACAGCAGATGAGGAAGAGTGTAATTATAATAACTGATTACAGTGATTCTTGTGAAGAAGACTTATTTCAAGATTGTTCATAATATTATAGGCTATAAGGCATTTTATAGGAATTTTTATTTCTTAGTTGCTTACGTCCTGTGTTCATTTCTGAAAGTATTGTTAAAAGTCTCCGATGCATACCTAAATTGTAATACTTTTTTTTTAATTATTTCGACTATTTGAAGTTCCTTTAACGATTTCATCTTAAAAATCGGATATAAAAGCCTTGACAGTATATTATATGAGTTGGTAACTGTTGATGTCCATTTCCCAGATAAATGATATAATTGTTAATTGTATTTATGAGTAAGTGTTTAATAATCATGTTAAAAATAGTGCACATTAGTAGGTAATGTAAATTTATCTAGTAATAAAGCAATTACTGAGGTTAAAAATAAATAAAGTGCAGGATTTTACGCTAAGTCTCGCCTCTCGCTAGGCTGCACCGAGTGCTCGGTCAACACGCTCAACCCCGCTCCGCCCGCTTTGAATCTGGATATCTCGGATTCTATTGATCCGATCTTGGATTTCATTTTTGCGTTTTAAAGGTGAGATGTGTCTCTACAACTTTTGTTTCAAACACTTTTTCGATATACCCAACGGTTAGAGTAATAAACCGCAAAACGTAAATGTCAAAAAATCTATTTTTCCTATTTTTAGAGTTTTGACCAATAAATACTGGTTTTTTGGCCACAGACATGTAGAACAAACATGTAGCCAGAAGAATAACCTACATTTTGAAAAAACAAAATTCAAGATTGATGAACCCAGTCTCGAGATATTTGAATTTAAACATTCACAAGCGTCCGCCATTTTGAATGGCCGCCATTTTTGAAAGTTACCTCCTCATGATGGCCCCCCCCCCCGACTTTTTTGCTCCACAAGACCCTAGGAACGTGTGGTATAAGTTTCATTCAGTCCCCCCAAATTATAATGACATGGTCGATTTTGGGGGTCTGGCACATGGACTAATAGCACAATTAGCTCTTCCTCCTGCTTGTTAACAACTTCCAATAGACATGTTTTAAAAATATTTTCAGCTCACATTTGGGAACATTAACAGATTAGAAGTTCTTTAAAGTAAAACTGTTAAAAAGGGATTATCTGATTGAATTAGTGTGATGTAAGACTTGGAACATTTATTTTTTGAAAAAACCTTGTTTTATTAAGTCATATTTCGGATTTTTGGGTCATATTTAGTCGTTTTAAGGTCATATTTGCAGTCATATTTTCCACTTTTTTAGGTAATAAATATCCGATCCCTAGTTATGACTAGGGGGCGGATTTCTATGGCATTTCATATTTTTTCCCTTTGCAATATTTCAGGTTTCCGACTACAGTAATTTAAACCAGATTTCAAGCATCCTGGTGAAAGTGGAACGGCTTTTATTGTGCATATAACTGCATATTTAGGAAATTTTCAACTATTGCAGCATATTTAGTATGAATATGCATATTTAAGTCATATTTTTGGCATATTTGTGTGCATAGTAAAGAAATTTTGAAGTTTCATATCATTTTTTGTAAATTTTGCATTATAATGATACTTTTTGAGAATTTACAGATATTTTAAATAATTAACACTATATTTTAATAAAATACATTGTAATGAAACTTAAAAAGTATATACACAATGTGTAAATGGTAAAGTCATATTTTAAATTTTATTGGTCATATTTTAATGTTTTTTAGGTAATAAATGCATGCATATATCCTATTTTTTAGGTCATGGAAATCCGCCCCCTAATTATGACTATTGTGCTGTACGGTGCAGGCCAAAATGTAATTTCTAAACTCTAAGCTCGAATTATGTAGACGTGCTCCAATGCTGAATTTATTTGGATCGAAACTGTTCCTACAACGGAAGAGGTAAACAGAGGAGACGCTCCAATGTTCCCAAAAATGTAAATTATTGAAAACGCCTTCACGTTGAAATCGCTCAACGAAACTCTACTCAATTTTCCTCAGCGACTATGGAATTGAAGTCAAGGGTAATAGCCAACAAATTTCATAATCAAAATCAAAATGAAGCGTTTATAACAAAATTTACTAGAAATAAATAAATGATAGCCTTGAATAACCTTTAACCGATTCGATGACGAAAAGTCACAGGACTCCGTCAAAATCCGTTACTGCTGGTCCAATCCGTTTCTTGATAGGGCGTACCGTTTAGCTACTATAAGGATCAAAAATCCCTTTAGGCAGGCCTACAGGCTGAGGTAGATTTCGAAGTGCTTTTGGTTTAATTTATTGTCGGACTAAATTTATTACGGACTAACGGCCTAAGTCTGCCAAATTGCAAGCTTCATGTGAAGTGGGTCAACATTAAAATATGAGTGAGTGAGTTAGTCGCGTGCGTTTATAGTACAGTGGTACATGATTATTATCCATTATGATACATTATACTGAGATAAAACTTTTATTCGGATCTTTTTTTTATGCACCGACCGTCTTTACCCCCAGAATTCCTCCTATACTTGATCCAAGATGTGTACGAGCAAAAGTAAACAACCGAATGTGAATTGTAATACTACGCTTCAATCGGGTGGCGCCTCTATCCAGGATAAGAGAGGAATAAGACAAGGTGACCCGATATCTCCTCTGCGTTTTAACCTTGTTATTGATAATGTTATTCGCGATATTGAGTCGGCAGGGCTGGGATTCTCGTGGGGAGAAGTGAGAACGGGAATCTTAGCCTTTGCTGACGATATCGTCTTGCTAGCTAATAATAGAAATGATTTGCAGAGCGAACTGAACACCTTGTTCGAAGGTCTGACCAAAGTAGGTTTGGAAATTTCGGTTAGTAAGTGCTGTGCCTTAGAGATCGTTGTCACCAGATATCTGGTTCTCAGTCGACCCTTTAGTGAGGGTGGGGAATTCAAAGATTAATTTCTCACCTCCTGGAGAGACCTTAAAATATCTAGGAATAAATGTAGACCCTTGGAATTTTAGAGGGGACGGCGGGGTGCTTGGTGATAGGATTTTGAGGGCGGCTCGGAAAATTCACTCTTATCCCCTTAGGCCGGCGCAAAAGCTCGATCTTATCTCCAGGCACCTTATTCCGAAATTCTTATATGGATTAGTAGCCAGTCCTCCGAGTAGGCCTCTATTGGTTGCCTTTGACGATTCTCTTCGACAAATACTCAGGGAAATTCTGCACCTCCCGGCGCAGCTCACATCCGGATTTTTCTATGCTCGGTGCCGCGATGGAGGCCTTGGTTTTCCAAAATTAGAAAATATAGTGCAGCTTGCTGCGCTCAGGTTAGCGTCCAAGTTGCACTCTAACAATGACCCCATCGTTCAAACAGTAATAGCCTCTGAAGACTTTCAACATAAGAAGCGTGCTGAAAGACTCGGTTTGACCTGGCCCTGCTCGATTAAGGACATTGAGAGGAAGAAAACAGTTCTCAAAGAGAACGATAGGCTAAAGTGGGCCTCGTGTATTTGGCAAGGAAAATCAGCCCCTTCTTTCTATGATAATAGAATAGGAAATGAGTTTTTGTATGACAAGAATCGGCTTCCATCAAGGTTACTCATTGAGGCTATTAAACTTCGCACTAATACAGCCCTTTGCAGGGTCCTTGAACACCGCTATAGACCCGAGGTTGACCCCATCTGCAGAAAGTGTGGTATACTTCCCGAAACCCTCGGGCACATTCTCGGCCAGTGCATGGCTAATAAACAACCTCGTATGAGGCGCCACGACCGGATTGTGTCCGAGGTGTTCGGGAAGATGGCTGTAATACCTAATTCCGAATTGTACAAGGAACATAATTTCCCCATTTCAGCCGGCGTATTTCTGAGACCCGATTTAGTTTTAAAAGTGACTAACAAAGTATGGGTTTTAGATGTCACGATTAGATACGAGGATGGGGACAGCCTCTATATGGGAGCCAAGGAAAAGTCTGATAAATATGAACAACTGAGGGATAGCTTACAAGCTAAATGGCCGAATACTGATTTTGAAGTAAAACCTCTTGTGTTCGGATCTTGTGGCTCTCTGCCCGAAGCCACAAAATCTACTATGCTATTGCTGGGTTTAAACCGGGTGGAGTTAACTAGGATTTGCGTGGAAGTTTTAAAATCTTCAATTTTTATGATGAATTCATTTAGAGACAACAGATAGTTATTTTAAATAGTTAATTTTATTGTTATTCGTATTTGGTGTGATTTAGTGTTGTAATGGTTTAATTAATGATTGTACAGTAGCTGTTGTCTGGGGAGGGTGGATGCAAAAATTACCGATAGGTCTCCTCCCTCTCCACAGGAATTGCCTGGCAAGCGTAAGAGCGCATTTTCAAATACAAAGCACAGTTCACAAGAGTTCGTTTTTTAGACTGTTTAGTCGATTACATAAAATAAAGTAAATTGAAATTTCTTTTTCAGACTAAGTGCCAAGGATCCTGGGCTTGATTCTCCATGTTTTCTGTGTGTATAGGCTATATATTTACAATCTGTATTTTCTCGTCGCAGGACAAATATTTTCCTCACACGTTCTTTGACGTAATTTCTGAGGGTCCTGGCTCGCGATTTTCTTCTATAATACAGATTATTAGAAGCCATGACTATTACGTTTAGTTACGATATGTGGTGTAATTCATCACACATTATGTAAATGAAAAGTACAACGAATTAATTAATTATGTTATAAAATACGTCTTTATTAAGTAACTTATGTCACTTGTTTTTCTTCAGAACAACAAATTTGCCTACAGGATCGATGTGCACGGATTTCCACGGACGGGTGGTGCTTTTTGTTTCTCACCGTGGCAGGTTGACGAACATGACGCTTCTTGTACATGAACAAAGATATTATCGTAGTAGGGCATTCTGAATTCTGCCGAAGGGGAGGTTTGTTGTATTGGTGAACCTGTTTCCCAGAATTAAACGTGTTCAGCTGGTGCGACGTCACTCCTCTAACGTCCAATCGCCTTACCGGAGATAAAAATATGGCGGAATTTACGCTACTTTTCGCTAGATCGTGTTATATAAGAAAGTATACCGTTTAGGGCGGGGGGGGGGGGGGTTTGGACCAAATCATTCGTCGAGGCAACATCGCCTCTCCAGAGAACTATCTATAACAAAATACATGTGTTATTAAGTGTTTTATGAGGAGAAAGTTGGTTGTCAAAGTGGGCCCCCTACTATGCGACTTTACCAAGGGTAGTTATAAGACAGTCATAATTTGTACAAGTTCAACCCTTGTCTGGCGTGCATGAGGCTGAGGCTCCTTGCAATGTGACGTGTTCATATGATTATGAATGACTGGAAGCAATAAAGTGAAAGACTTCAAAGCCATCACTTGTGATAAAGGTCAGCTGGCTCTAAACTGAGAAATTTAATGGTAAGTAATGGAATGAGAGAATCCTAACTCTAATTATATTTATTACGACAATTAGCGAATATTTACATAATTCATCATGTAACGAATAATTCAAAACCACAAAATTAAAATAAACCTATTTGTTTCATTAAGTGAGATAGCCAATGCCATGTTGACACCGTTAAGATAATGCTGTGTTATTTCTTTATCTTAAAACTCTCTTATGTGAGTTGTGACAGTAATAATAACATAGCCTAGAATATATGTGGCCTTTTGCTGATCGCCCAGTTCCCCTTCCACCAGGACTGTGGTTCTGATTTCGTGTTGTATGTTAGGTTAGAATGCATGCTATAAGAACTCACCCCGTCCAGAGCACGAACTCGATGTTCTCCCCCTGCTTCCTCACCAGAGCCCATGGAGAGTCACAGCTGTAATCACCAAACTTCCCTCCCGGTCTCCTGTTCGATGCTCCACCTGTCCGTCGGCACTCTGCAACAAATTAAAACATCCATCAAGTCCACTCTCAAGAATTTAAATGCCGACATTTCCAGCCACATGCAACATCTTACTGACGCTTTAAACAGTCAGTTATTACTTATTACCTATTTCAATTGTAAATAATAAAACATCATAAAGCGCCAAAATATTCCACCTATTTATGTTATTTCTCTTTGTGCTAACATAAAAGTAATATAAACTGACTCATATTAACTACGAGGACCATTCAATAATAAGACACAAACTGACCTGGAAAAAACCGTTCATTTTTACAAAACAAGACTTTTCCTACTTTTAAACATAACCCCCATCAACATTTATGCACTTGTCCCAATGAGTTACTAGCTTTTGTGTACCGGCTGTCTTGGTGTCGGAGCCAATTTCCCACAAATTTCTTGACATCCTCGTTATCCTGGAACTTCTTCCCACGTAATGCCTCCTTCAGTGGACCAAACAATTCGAATTTCAAGTGAGGAAGTTGCAACTTCAACAGGCCGGCCAGAACGGTGTTCGTCGGTCACTGATTCTCGACCACTTTTGAACTGTTCTACCCACTTGTAAAAATTTCCACGGTTCGTACAACTTTCACCATACACTTTAGTCATTTTGGAGTATATATTAGCTGGTTTTTAACTTTCAGCAATCAAAAAACCAATCACAGAACGTTGTTCAACCAATGTGGTATTTTGAAGAAGACCCGACATCGTTATAAACAGAGCAATTTTGATCCATCAGCTGATTACAACTCGTCCCAGTGATGCCAACTTAAAATTCTAAATGTATCAAACTTGTACTACCAACCGTCTTTTCCCCAGACCAATTTGTCTTTTTAATTATTGAATGCCCCTTCTCATCATGGAATAAAACATATTCCTGTCACATATTAATACTTTTGTACAATTTTATTGCATGTAACATTATATGGCATTTGGGTACAGCAGGACCTCAGTGATGTTTCAGTATAGTCACATTATAAGCATTTCATTTCCATTAAATTATCTATAACTTATATGGTTCTGATAGATTCTAGAAATAAAGGCAGTTGAGAAGGTTTGCTCATCATAACACAAGTCTTATTAATTTAAGCTTTTTAGTTATATTTTAGTATGGCGAGTTAGGTTAGTTTAGTTAAAACTATAGTCTGAACCCTCGGCTACTTTATAAGTAGGGCTCGAATTTTTCAAAATGCATATTTCGATAGTTATTGATGTTATTGCATATTCTAAACACAGAAGCATAATTCTGCATATATGGTTGAAATTTAGGACAATTTTAAGAATCTCTCTCAAAACATACTTTGAACATCCCTTCCAAGTTCCCATTTCCAACTTTCTGAGTAACGGCATTTAAGTTTTACCGCTAGAAATGTCTACCTGGCTGCGGGTGGTAGTGGGTTTTACAAATGGAAATAGGGTATGTTTGCCAGATGAATGTTCCGAACTTTTGGCACCAGTGTATAAATACTGCCCAATCACTTCAGTTGATGTAGAAAGATCATTCTCGGCGTATAAACTCATTATGACGGACAATAGCATAGTTTGTCTACAGAAAACATTGAAAGACTACTAGTTACCTATTGTGATGCTACTTTCGGCAAATGAATTATGTAAGTAGGAGAATGAATAAAATTACACGTTTTTCTTTCTTTCTTCTTCGTAGTTTTACCTCTCCCTTTTAGGATTTAAGCGACCCAAGCCGCCCGAGCCTTACAGGGCCGCGACCTGTCGGGAGAGGGATTACCTTTGGATCACATACATACTTTTTTGACCAGACAAGGACATGAAGGGCCTCCCCGAATGAGTGATCAGCCCACTGCCGGGGCCACCTCCGAGACATCACGAACATATAGGACGATACACACCCTCACTCAGAACAAGGCGAGGATGAGGATGAAGATGATAATGACGGCCAGATGACATCCGGGGACCACAAGGGCCTAAAGTTACCTGACATTTGTCTCATAGGTGAGGGAAAACCCCGGAAAAAACATCACCTAGGTAACTTGTCCCGACCAGGAATCGAACCCGGGCCTGCTGCGTGAGAGGATTGAACGCATCCCCTGAGCCACAGCGGTGGACAAATTACACGTTTTATAAATGCAAATTTATATATTTTTTAATATTTGCCATATCTTTTGTGCATAATTGCATGCATATGTGAAGAATAATTAACTATTTGGTAGGGAATAAAATGTTAGCAATATATTTATGTAGCAAATATAAATGTACAATTAATTTTTTTTACAGACACTAAGGCCATTTTTGGTGCATGTTTTCCACTTTAGTTACAGTTAGGTGAGGCTAACACCACGAAGCGGTTTTACTAAGTATTCAAGACGAGGACTTGAAAATGTTTTCAGATGTGTAACATATTTTACGCGTTACTAAAGGAAGAAAAATAAATATTTTGACATTCGAGATGAAAAAACTGTGTAGTTAAATAAGATAAATATTACAGTTGGTTCTAAATAATTGGAGGAATGCTTAACATTGTTTTAAGTTCTTTGGTTTACTCATGAATTTTAAACTTTAACTTCGGGTGTGTTGCTTGCAAACTCCAAAAACTGAAACATTTTTTTTCTGCTAATACCTTGCTACGTGCAATTCCTGCAGAAACAATTGAAGAGTGTAACCCAAATAGCTGCTAAGTGCCATTTTTGTAAAAAATTAGTTTTTGCATCAAAACCCATCTATATGTCATTGCCAATTGGCCCAAGACACGGCTATGTGCCACAGTATTTAGTTTAGTTCAAACATTGATCACAAGATGGAAGCTCTGCTATGTCCCTCAATTATTTACCCAGAAGTCTGCTAAGTACCAACAGCTTTTAGAAATGGAGGGAGGTAGTTCAAGAGTTTTACATGTTGAAAATTATGTTGAAATGGGGGAGAGAAGAAGAAGAAGAAAGAAAGGTTCAGATTATAGGTTAGATGTGCAGAAGAAACTAAGAAATAGTGGAAAAGTTCTTAGTATCCGGCCATAGCTACTTGCTCTGTGATAGGGACTTCTCTTCCAGATAGAGAAGAGAAAGAGGCTTGCAAGGCAAGTCCCTGAAGAACTTCATGATATTGTCAGATCTGCTAAACATGATAACAAATTTGACTGAAAACAGATTTCTCAATATTCTGGCTGCTGCTGAATCCTTGATAACAATGAAGAATTTGCAGATCTCTAAGGTCACAATGTTACGCTTCTCAGCAGAGAAACCTGGGGTCGTAGGAGTGAAATATAGCTACAGCGTATTCTAAAAAAAAGGAGTGAATGTGTCTGTCTTCAGAAATGTAACATTCAACGGAATTGAAGGGCCAAGAATATTTAGCAAAGAAGAAAAAAAAGACTTGTTATCAATGTTACCATATTTGGATCAAAAATACAGGTTCTTTTATGAGAACTTGTGTCGTACTGATGTAGACTGATTTTGTTTTCAAATTTCTTTCAAATGGCCTACCTGTACTGTAAGACTAAGACTACCTCTGGCACTTACCTGAGTTTTTAGTCAAAGTGTATTGGCACTTAGCTATGTTTAGTGTTTCTGAATTTAACAATTTCATACTACTTATGTTACATGTAATATCATTAATTAAACATAACAATCTAAATACAATTATCCTTCAATTTAGTGTACACTATATTCTATATTAAAATTTAAAATCAAAACTTCTGGAATACATTTTTTACTGTAACTCCTAAACAACTTTCTGGCACTTAGCAGGTATTTGGGTTACACTCTTCAATTATACCTGTTAAGTTACATAAAGTTATAAAATAAAGTTCTGGGTCCATTCAGTGCTTTATGTATAAAAACGGACAGAAATAAAGGCTCAAAAGGCTGTTTGTCTTTCTTCAAGTTGGTGTGAAACTGACGAACGATCTTTTGATTTTCGCAAATAACTCTTAAAGTAAGCTTACTACAGAAAAGGCTATTCCTTTATTCATTGTAAAACACTCAATTCCGAGTCGATTGAATTTAACAGTGAATAATTTCATACATTAAAATCATTCCTGTTTTGACTGGTGGTCAATGGAAAACTGTAGTGGGATGAAGAGAGTGAGACACAGCATTATATTCAGAGACTACCGGGTTTTGTTAACTGTGTGTGTGTTTTTTTACTATAGCCTACTGCAGAAAATCACAGCCTAACTTAACCTCGCTGTAAATATCAAAATTGCTCATTCTCGGTAGCCTATGGGAAATAAAGTCTACAAAGTTTGATACTGTACAGTACAGTACCATAACTTGTATTAATGGTTTTACACCACTATGACAGTGCACCTGTTAAGCATATTATACTAGCGTAAACTGTGAGAGGAAGTTATGCGGAATGAAAGTTAGGCTCCCGAAAGTTATTATATAAAGATTGATTATCCCAATCATACTGAGAACTGCCATTTGGTATATTAACTTATATAAATGAGCAATTTTGATATTTACACGTTAAGTTAGGGAGCGAAAAAATAGTTTTATGCTGCACACTATTCCCAGCTCCTCTCTAATGGGCCCCACCTGGGAAGGTGGGGTTTAGGGTTTCGTCACAAAAGAAATTCAATGTGAGACATAATAAACCTCGTGCTATTCAGTATATTGCCCCTAAACTAACATAAACGTTCCTAACCTAACAAAAGGCGAAGCATGGATGGTGCGCAGCATAAATCTACCTTTTGCCGCACTATTCTTCCTCGTGTTATCTACACAAATATTAAAAAGCACTTGCCTCCTTTCCAAATTATATTTATTCTTCTGCACTGGGTTTCAGATAACAAACAAAACGTATAATTCACAGAACACATACTTATTATTCTTCTGCATTGGGCGTCACCCGCGTCACTGGTGGTGGAGGTGGTGTTCTTCCGACGCAGCGCAAGCTTACCAATAAAGTCAGAAAAATAGTCCTACTGAATGTACGGATGTAATCATTTTAAACCACTTTTTTATTAATTTCTGATTAGCGTGAGTAAATTGTATTGCGTTCCCTTAATTTAACCAAATCGATTTACTAGAGTAAAACACAATAAACCGGTGATTACAATATCCAATTCTAGACGTAAAATTTACGTATAGTTGCCAATTTTTTGTACGTTATTTTGATATTAGCAAACGAGCAATTAATTCGATTTTGTTTTATATTTAGTCCTACTTATGTAACAGTAGTCGGCTGCGGTGGTCTAGAGGTAGTTTGCCCGCCTCTAGATCCGAAGGTCGCGGGATCAAACCCGGCCGCAGTCGATGGGTTTTTCAGGACGTAAAAATCCTGGGCACGGAGTCCTCCGGGAGGGACTTTAAGCTGGGGGGGCGTGTCGTAGATTTACGGCACATAAAAGAACTCCAAGCCTAAATTAAAGCCTCTGGACAAAATTTCTCGGCCCTTTCACGTCCAAGTAATACCTTAGTTTCCGGAGGGGGGTTAAGAGGCGATGGGCTTACCACCTGTCCCTCTGTCCTCTCTAGGAAAATAAGCGTACCAAAAATTCACATCGGTACACAGAAACCTCAACTTGGAGGCCCTTCGCCCCAACATGGGGCATAGGATTAATGTAACAGTAACTTTAATTTTGGTATATTATGAATATAAAGCAGGATTAAATTACAACAGTTTTTACACATGTATATATTGGATATAAAATATACGTATAATTTACGTTTTGACTTTGACCAAACGTAAGATATATATGTAGCTCTAAAATATACGTATATTATACATATCGTGCTACGTGGGGTGCGATGTTTATTATGATCTCTGGTGCAGCCATTACAGTGCGTGTACGCACAGCTACAATGCACGCAGGGCAGTTCAGTGTTGCCAGACTGCCTATTTTAAACAAAAGATCGCACGGCAGATAAGGCAGCATTTCTTTATAATAGATATATATATATATATATATATATATATATATATATATATATATATATATATATATATATTTTCACTCTGTGAACGCTTATGAATAAAATGTCATTAATGCAATGTCTGAAACAAACTCCTATTGGTTTGTGGTCCGCACTTTGAGTAAGAAACAGTCATTGCGGGAACGAATAGCAGATCTTGTAACATGACGAAGTTGCGAATAACGAGTCAGTTCCAGTAGTTCTGAATGCATCCGAGAACTGATTACTCGGTTCTGCTCATCTCTAATGTCAAAGCATACAATGACACAATTAGGTAACATATGTAATGCTCTTGAGATGGTTTATGTCCACCCGCATAGCCAGAGCGTAAAACACAACTCGAATGGGTGCAGTCATTTCTTTATTAAAATAATAACGATGATGACGTGCCAACTAGGGTAGAAATTAAATAAGAACGTCCTTGTTATTACCGGCTCCTTCTTGCATAAAGTAACAGAGACATGACGCTTGACGCATGCGCGCATCTTTCCAACTGTTGCGTAATAATATGCTAAGGGAGCAAAATTCATTACTCGTCAAAATTTCATCGGCCACTGCTCCGTTTAAAGCTCTTGGTGAATTTCTTTCATGTTTGGTAATGAATACGACAGCATGCAATGTACAATAAAAATAAATTAGGTCTATTATTACACTATGACATTTCTATGTCAAAGAATATGAGAAAGTATTTTCTCACACCGATGCGATTATATTAGGCCGAGAATTAAATTTTAGATTATGCAGATGACGTTTGTCTGTTGGGCGATGACATAAACACAATCGAGTGAAATGCAGAAATGTATGCAGGGATGTTGGATTGGAAAGAACTAAGTATATGTCCATGAAACATCAAAATAATGCCATAAAAATATTAGAATAGCCGGTAAATCGTTCGAACAAGTAGATGAATTCAAATATGTGGAAGCAATAATTACAGACACAAATAATATTAAGGTAGAAGTTAAGTCTCGACTGAAATCGGGAAATCCTTGTTTTTATGCAGTTCAGAAACTCTTATCTTGTCGTCTTTTGTCCAGTAATCTAAAAATAAACATTTATAAGACTATTATTATCCTGCCGGTCGTATGTGAATGTGAGTCATGGTCGCTTATTCTTCGGAAAGAACATATTGCATAATGACGAGCTTCATAACCTGTACTCGTCACCGGATATAATAAGGTTAATTATATCACGGAAGATAAAATGGGCTGGGCATGTTGCGCGCATGGGGGAGGAAAGACATATCTCAAAGGTATTGAACGGAAAACCCGAAGGGAAAAGACCACATGGAAGATCTAGATGTACGTGGGAGGAAAATATCAAGATAGATTTAAGGGAAGTAAGATTTGCGAGGGGTGGTTGCAGTTAGCACAGAATACGGTTGAATGGCGGGCTCAAGTAAGCGCGGCAATGAACCTCCCGGTTCCATAAAATAGATAATATTCCTTTAGCTTTCTTAGGAATTGTGTATTGCCATTGAGTAAGTAAGTAGGTCTACTATAACATATAACTCTTATTATGGTAGTAGTAATTTGTGCACTCAAGATCTTAGGCTAAATTGATTGTTGTCAAGTTGACAGCTTGTATTTTCAGAAAGAGAAAAAAATATATATATGTATTAAATATATTTTTCAAACTGACTTGGCGGCCTACAAGTTGGAACATCTGATATGGCCTGTACAGTTAAGTAGTTAATATGACGAGAGAGTGCTTCAGTTGGAACAAATATTTGAGGGATTCATCCTTTCTGTGGTAGTTTCTATCAATAGAATGGTAGTACAGAGAATGGGATAAATATGTGCTTTATCATTATTATTAATTCTGGTGACGCACATAAATGTAGCTTTTTATCAGTTTTGTTTAAGCAATCGTAATTATTATATGGAATAACAAGTGAAGGCGTTGATATACGATGAAAAATTACCTTCGTTAATAAATATCAGAAAGTCAGTTGAACCGCAAGTTATGGTGACTTTTATAAGGTTTTAACACAAATAATGTATATTATCAATTACCAACAGTAGTGCATAAACGGTACTCATAAGGAATCACCCTAACGATAATTTCTCCAAGTCACCCAATGTGAAACCTAAGCATGAGACCCTGATCACTGCCATCTACCGGCAGAACGGATAACTATTATTCCAAGAAAGAGTAGTGAATGTAAGTTCCCAGAACCGACATGATTAATAAATGCCTAATATTAGAAAAACCTGCCGACATATTGGTAACTTTTAAAATAAAAACACGAAGCATAACATTCCACCGCTTCTAAAGCCCACTGTGGTGAGCTGTGCTATTGGTTAGTTGCTAGGGAACAAAGAAACCGTCAACTGTTTTATAGTATAAAATTCTAGCACTGCACCTTGTTGTTAATTAAATAAGATACTTGCAAATTAATAAAGATATTACATCAGAATGGATTGGGGTCTTGGATTCAATAAACATGATTATCTATTCAGCCAATCACAGCGCAGCAAGCATGTACGATAAGTTTTGCGAGACAATTATTCACTGAAATTAATATAATGAACTATAAGACACACTTATGTAAGCTAGAACATAGGCTGAATATCAAATATCTGGTAAAGTAATTCTCCATTCAGTTTCTGTGGCCATAACATTTGCTTAGTGAATGCCCAACCCCACTCCACCACAACAAACTCTTAAAATAAAACTGGAACTTACCTTATTCAGCCAAAACGTATCACGTTCTATGTCCAGTAGATTCCGTGGCATCTAATTCGATTATTTAACACAACACAAATGCAAGAAAACCACTCGAAAAGTACACAAACACACGACACACGAACGACACCGCGCGCGGAATTTTTCCACAGGTAACTAACTCACTGCCCCGTAGATAGGACTGCTAGTGTCGCAAAGTACAGTTATGATGAAAATTTCTGCAACACATACGTCAGAGGACTTAGACTTCAGGAGGACAAAGATAAATTGATATAAAATGTCTACAGTAGGTTAATGGTATTTTAATATTCGCTTTAATTAAAGGAGAGGATGCGACCGTTCCTCTCACGCAGAGGGCCCGAATTCAAACCTTGGTCGGCTCAAATCACCTAGGTATAGTTATTTCCGGGGATTTTCCTCACCTATGAGGTGAATGTCTGGTAAAACTTTAGGTTTTTGTGGTCCCTAGACAACTTCCACGCATTCTAGACTATAAGGGTGGTAAGGGTGGTGTGCACCAAACTCATGTCGTTTACTCTTTTAGTCGTTTAGTAGTTCTAACTACTTTAGTAAGCTACTCTTTTAGTAACGTACTCTTTTAGTAAAAGTGGCGTGCACCAACCAGGAGTAAACTAAACTCTGCGACCTTCAACCTAGGGTAATGTGCTAAAGAAGTAAAAATTTTATTTACTCCCAGAGTAAATGTACTTACTCCACAAGTGGTGGAGAGCACCAACACGGAGTACGTTACTAACGTAGTAAGTTGTGGAGTAAATAAGGCCAATATTTACTCCTACTCAGGGGGTAGAGTAAAGTTGTTTAGTAAGTGTGTTCTGTGGTATTTGCGTGAGTTATGAGTCACATATCACATTAAATGGATTACATAGATCATTCTGGGGATAAGTTATTGAGATGAGGAAGGTGGTGTACCAAAAATGACAGTAGTTAAGTAGAGCAGAGACCCATTTACATTGTACAATGTCCACGAATACCATTGACCTCCATATATATACCTGGACTTAGCACTAAATACAATCCTCTGTACTAAGATGTGAGGCCACTTTTTCGACTAGTCTCGCCCGGAAACTATGGCAAGAAACTATTTGTCTGCTCAATACGAAACGTCAAATCGCCTTTCTTGTATGGAATTATCACATGTTTGGTTTGGAAATTGAAGATGTTGTTGACGAATCATTGTAAGACAGTTCTTCTTGCATGCATTATAAGAATAATTAATATTGACTTATTGAAAGTATGTCATTATTATAATTAAGATTAATATTAATACATATGTTTTTACCCGTGACTTCTGTCGTTTCAATACATGTAGGCCTAACCGACAAAATAGCATGTATTCAATACTACACTTATTACATTAAATTAGTATTACGTTGAAATCTTTAGAAATTGAAATATATTGTTCTACTTCAAAATCGTCATCATTCATTTTAAGTATATTTTATTGTGATAATAACGTTTAATACCATATTTATTAATTAATCCTTAATCCAGATGTTAGCAATTTTTAGGATAGGCCTATATCATAATTCAGGTAGGATGGCAATGCATGGAAACATCGAAGAACTAATAAAAACACAACAATGGGCAGACTTAGTTTTGCATAAAAGAATGAGCTGAGGTAGGTAATGATTGAAACTGATTAACTTAGATTAGAAGTATTTGTAAAAGGCTCTCATGTATAATCTATTTAATATGTAGATTAAAGAATTGTTTATCTGGGAGCAATAATTACAGACACAAATAATGTTAAGGCCGAATTTAAGTGTAGCCACAAATCAGGAAATGGCAGTTTTTATGCGGGTAAGAAACTCTTAACTTCTCGTCTAATGTCCACAAATCCAAAAATAAAAATTTATAATACAATTATCCTGCCGGTTGTATTATATGAAACATTATGTGAGACATGGTCGCTTACTCTTCACGGAAACAAAATCTGAAAGTGTTCGAAAACAGGGTGCTTAGAAAAATATTTGGGCCTAAGAGAGATGAAAATGGGGACTGGAGAAAACGGCTTGATGACGAGCTTCACAACCTGTACTCGTCACCGGATATAGTAAAGCTAATTAAATCATTGAGGATGAAATGGGCTGGACTTGTTGCACGCATGGGGGAAGAAAGACATATTTAAAAAATATTGACGGGGAGACCCGAAAGGAATATATCACTTGGAAGACTTAGACACAGGTGGGAGGACAATATTAGGATAGATTCAAGGGAAGTAGGATTTGCGAGTGATGGCTGGATGGAGTTAGCACAGAATAGGGTTGAATGGCGGACTCAAGTAAGCGGGGCAATGAACCTTCGGGTTCCATAAAACATATTATTCATTTAGCTTGCTTAGGAATTGTCCATTGCCATAGAGTGAGTAAATAAGTAAGTATCTTCAGATTATGTAAAGACTGCCTAATATGCATTTTTTCAGAGCATAATATAGTGTGATCTAGTAGTAGCCTATGGGGAAATGGTGTAGGAATTAATCAAGTATTATTTATCCAGAAAAAAAAACAATTAGAATAATAACCAATGCTAAAAAAAATAGAGCATTGCAAACCACTATTTATTGAGACAGGCTTACTAACAATAATAAATTTGTATATTTTTTATGTCTTGTCATAAGTAAAATATAACATAAAACGCTATCAAACACGAAGTTCTTATTTATCAGACCAGAAATCAAAATAAATTTGGGACAACATTATATAAAAAATACCATATAAACTTCAAGAAATGTCCCCAAATTTGTTTTCACAAAAAACTATATTCCTAGCTTTAAAAAATCCTTTTTTATAATGTTAAAGAATACTTAAAATCAGATTTACAAATAGAATAGAGCATCTTAGCGTAAGTAATTACATGTGTAATCTGCAAGTATATGTTATTCATTTAGTGTCACTTGGGTTATGGCAGTAGTATAACTTAGAATAATAATTTTGACTAAAGTAATTAAGTTTGTAAGATTGTAAATTTTGTCGGTTAGACTTACATAATGAAAGAGAAGTCACAGGTAAAACCATTCGTATTATTTGGAGCTAAAGGTAAGGTAATGTTCACTCTATCGCAATAAATTTTCAGGCACTCGTATATGCCTACTTGATATTTCTTGCTGAGCAGACAAATAGCTTCTTGCCAGATTTTCCAAGCGGAGCTAGTCGAAACAGTCGGCCTCACTTTCTGTGCTGACTCCTAACTCCAGTTCTATTCTAGCTCAATGACGAATACAGACAAAGGTTTGAGTTCCATAAGAAATGTATAGAAATGCTGCTTGATATGGTAGAACCATTTCGACACAATTCTGACAAGAACTCTGCTCTATCCCGAAGACTACAATTTCTTTGTGGACTACGAATCTCCCGTACAGGTGTTTTTAAAATTGTGGCAGGTGATTTAATAAATATTAATCGAACCGCACCTAGTAGGGCATTTAATAATGTAAATAATTGAGCTCATAAATGCTTACATGAAATACCGTATATAGAACGCACATTTGGCGTTTGAAAGAAACGTTATCAGATTCTCACTACATTCATGAAATTTCAGCCAGCCAAATGTGGAAATATCATTGCGAATTGCGGTCCAACTAGGAAGGCGTCCATTAAAGGTGAGGGGGAGAGTGAGTGGAAGGGACGTTTTGCATTGCACGGTACAAGGAGCGCATGTGCTCTCAAATATCTTCCTAGCTGGATCGGCCTTTAGATGCTGCAGTTCTCCCTAACTTTGGGTTAGAAAACGACGATGTATTTCATGCTAATCCTATGGATACAGATATCGGCGAGGTATAGTATAAATTCCAATAAATGAAAGCCTCCGTTCTCGGAGCTACCCTGATAACACTTCACCTCTGCTACTTAACCGTAGAGATTACTGAACAATAGGTGATTCTCATTGTTAAACGATTTATTGTAATTATTGTAAATTAATTTTATTAGATTACACTTCTATAGCTTAACTTAAAGCACAACATTGCGAATGCCTGGATTATAATAATAATTATAAGAGCTAAAAGTTAAATAGTTGCACCCGCAGTGTTAATGTCCTTTTTTCTGACCCAGGTGTAAAAATGGCCAAACAGGCCACATCGGAAGAAAATTTGACTGACTCTGGGATTAGCTAACAATGAGAAGGGGACACATTGTAAAACCATTCCTTAAAGACTCCCCAATTCTCGAATGGTGGAATAGGACGAGGCATTTATGTTTGGGAATAAACTATAGCAAATGCTGCAGGTCTATAGTATATTGCTAACTATTTTAACTAACCCTGTGGACGGGAAAGTGGGAAGCATTATAAACTATGTAGAAGAAAAATGCCAACATGAGTGCCGAAAGAAAATTTTAAGGAGGGGCATTGGAGGTTGAAGCTGCACAGGATCTAGAGAAACACACAACCACCTACATAATTATTATTGGAGTTCATAGATTGCGAAATATTGTACCGCCATTTTTGTTTAAATATTACATTTGTCAGTTGTAATATTATTATATTTTTATAAGGTAATATTTTGTAAGAAAATGTTCTGTGCATTTGAAAAAGGAAGTAAACATAATGCCTCTTATTAGTTTTGTTGTTATCCTTTTTATCCCCTCTTTTCCATGAGTTTGTGTAATACTCATTAACATTGTAAAACAGTCAATAAGTATTAATAATTCATTATATTGGGATTTATCATAAACAACTGTAGAATAATTGATTTGTCGTTTTTGGGGAAGAATATGTAACTTTAGGCAGTATAAATATTTGAATATATTTTAGAACTCTATTATGCTTATGAGAGAAATAATTGTAATAATGACAGTGAATCAATGATGAAAATAAACTGGAAATTCCAATTGTTTGCATTATAATACAGAAATCGTTTGCACAAAAATTGTAAATCACAGTACCCTAACGTAGGCTACTAAACTGAAAATATTCTTCCGAGGGAATTGAAATTAGTAATGAATAAAACACTACCAATAGGCCTATCTATATTAATAAAAGGAAGTGTCTGTCCTCCGTCTGTCTGTCTGTCCGCGATGCCCAGTGAAATCTACTCAACGCAGAGATCTGAAATTTTATACATAGGCGGACTAAAGGGTCGGAATGTGCACCTCGAAGCCGGAATTTTAATTTTCGCTTTCGTTCGTGAGTTATGAGTGAAAAATGAGCAAAAAACGTGCATTTTTTGCGTTTTCGAAGCATCAGTTTCGGTAATAAATTTCAATATCAAATCACTTACAGATGGCTTTGGCTATTTTTGTCATCATGCCTCATACCTTGGAAATAAAAGCAACGCGATCGCTTGATTTTGTTAGTCCATCCTAGACGATTCATTTGTTTAGAGTGTCAAGGCCCACAGACATATGACATTTTCAATCTACACGGAAGAAGGATAATCAACCCTAAATATGGTCAAACATTGTTCGATTTGGACGAAACTCACTGTACAGGGGTTTTCTGGGCCAAGGAACTCGAATCTGAGGTCGCTTTTACCAGGGGATGCTACCTAATCGTGGAATGCACTCCACGTGATTTAGGTGTTAATAATTATAATGATTTAACTATGCTCTTAATTTTTAGTTTTTAATTTTTGAAATAATTATCGCGGGGGGAAGCCACGGGCAACATGCGGGCACATGCTGTTTGTCTGTCTGTCCACGATGCCCATCGAAATCTACTGAACGCAGAGATCTTAAATTTTAAAGATAGATGGACTAAAAGGTGGGCGAATGCACCTCGAAGCCAAATTTTTAATTTTAGCTTTCGTTCGCGAGTTATGAGTGAAAAACTGGCAGAAAACGTGATTTTAGCGCTGTCGAAGCATCAGATTTCAGTAATACATTTCAATGTTAAATCAATTGCAGTTGGCTTTGGCTATTTTTGTCATACCCTGGTAATAAAAGAATCGCGATCGCTAGAATGTTGTAAGCCCACGCTGGTCGATTCATTTGTTTAGAATGTCAAGGCCCGTAGACATATGACATTTTCAACCTACACGGAAGAGGGATAATCAATATAGGCCTAAATATGGTCAAACATCGTTCGATTTGGACGAAACTCACTGTACAGGGGTATTCTGGGCCAAGGAACTCGAATCTGAGGTTGCTTTTACCAGGCGACGCTATCTAATCGTGGTATGTAGTCCACGTGGTTTAGGTGTTAGGCCCTAATAAATATAATGATTTAACTATTATGCTATTAATTTTTAATTTTTGAAATAATTATCGCGGGCGAAGCCGCGGGCACATGCTAGTTTTAAAATATGACGATTGTCATTAGTAATAACTCGTATAACCCAAATTCATATTCATTGTTTCAGCGAACCTTTCCTTTTCATTCTGTGGCACTTTAATACTGGCTATTAAAATGCACGTGTTCTGCTGCGCTGCACTAACGTTTCTGCTCTGTTCTGCGCAGATTTCGTCTACTTCTTTAGTAAAAATCGTTTACTACTTTAGTTACAACTAAAGAAGTAACTATCAATTGAGCTCTCCAACACCAACTAAAAGAGTAAGTTACTAAAAGAGTAGCACTAAAGTAGTAAATCTAAGAAGGGAACCTTACGTAACTAAAACCGGTTTGTCTGTCTCACTCTAGCACATTACTCGTATGACTTAAGATGAGACAGATGTACTGGTTCTTGTTTACTTCAGGTTTCCGTCTTAAATTTACTACTTTAGTTTGGTTTACTCCTGGATGGTGCACGCCACCCTAAGTGTGGTGTGTCTCGTGTTGTCTCGGAGGTGGCCCCGGCATTGGGCTGATCACCCATTCTGGGAGGCCTGCCAATGTAATTTTCTGACCAAACAAGAGTGCATGTGATCCAAAGGTAGTTTCTCTTCCGACAAATCTCGGACTGCGTGGGACGCTTAAACGTCCCTACAATGGGAAATGTTAAACTAAGAGAAAGAAGAAGATTTAGTTCTAACATCTCACTGCTTCATGTCTATGCGGGTAGGAAGTGTTTGAAATATTGTCTGGATCGTTCGTAAAGTGCTTGGGCCTACCATCAACAGAAACAGCCTAATACAAACTATAACGATAGGCCTTATAGTCCTAGTATAAATAAAATCTACAACTCCATGGTTCTGTAGTATCACTGTGATATTTACCTCCCTCCGTGTTTCGATTTCATTGGGAGATGGCAACTTGTAGGTTAAAAAGAGATCTCCGAAATTACCCATTATATATTATCTATGTTAATAAAAGGAAGTGTCTGTCTTTCCTTCTGTCTGTCTGTCCGCGATGCCCAGCAAAATCAACTCAACGCAGAGATCTGAAATTTTAAACATAGGTGGACTGAAGAGTCGGAAAATGCACCTCGAAGCCGGAATTTTAATTTTCGCCTTCGTTCGTGACTTATGAGTGAAAAACGGGCAGAAGACGTGCATTTTTTGCGTTTTCGAAGTATCAGTTTTGAGTAATACATTTCTAATCAATTACAGTTGGCTTTAGCTATTTTCGTCATACCTTGGAAATAAAAGCATCGCGATCGCTTGAATGTTGTAGCTCACGCTGGTCGATTCATTTGTTTATAATGTCAAGGCACGCAGATATCTGAAATTTTCAGCATAGACGGAACAGGGATAATGAATAGCCTATAGGCCTAAATGGACGGAACTCACTATGCAGGGATTTTCTAGGCCAGGGAACTCGATCGCTTGATTTTGTAAGTCCATCCTGGACGATTCATTTTTGAAGTAAAACTTCTTTAGTGGCGGTAGAGGGTAAATCTGGAAAATCAGGCACACAAAAACCGTCACGAAATCAGTCACAATCAGTCACGTAATCAGTCACACTCTTACTTGTTTCGGTGCGGACTGCACAGAAAACAATCAACTCAATGATTAGGAGTAATCAAAGGAAATTTTTCAGACCTTACTTCCTCAATGGCAATAGACAATTCCTAAGCAATCTAAAGGTATATTATCTATTTTATGGAACCCGGAGTTTCATTACCGCGCAAATCCAAAATTAAAAAATACAAATTTCAAAAATTAAAAAAAACAAAATTAAAAATTATAACATCCAAAAATCCAAAATTTAATAAATAATAAAATCAAAAAATAAAAAATTTAAAAAATAAAAAATAAACAATTCAAAGATCGAACATTTAAAAAATCCAAAATTAAATATTCAAAGATCCAAAATTAAAAAGTCCAAAATTTAAAAAATCCAAAAACCCAATATTAAAAAGTCCAACAATGCAACATTGAAAAAATCCAATAATCAAAAATTGAAAAAAATAAATAAATAAAGTTTTACTTCTGTCGCGTGGCGTTCCACCCACTCTTTTTTAGAATGAAAAAGGCCAAAGAAATAAAAAAAATTCACGTTACACAGAAGAGGGATAATCAATGTAGGCCTAAATATGGTCAAACATTGTTCGATTTGGACGAAACTCACTATACAGGGGTTTTCTGGGCCAAGGAACTCGAATCTGAGGTCGGTTTACCAGGCGACGCTATCTAATCGTGGAATACACTCCACGTGATTTATGTGTTAATATATTGATTTAACTATTATGCTTTTAATTTTTGGAATAATTATCGCTATCGCGGGCGAACCCGCGGGCACATGCTAGTCAGAAAGAACCCATTCATCTAGCAGAGCTCCAAGTTTCTGTTGAAGCCTCGTATGTGAACAATTATTCATTTTGGCACTACAATCGAATGTATTTCAACTATTTACATTCTTACAATGCTGGAATTGGAATGTTTTTCTCCTCTCCTACAAAGTTGTCATACAAGGTCTCTCACCTCATCCGATAAGCTCCTCCCTCAAGTAGCTCCTCACGAGGCTGGGTGCACACAGCTCCCTATCTCATACAAATCCAAGAAAGTGCCGTAGGTGGAACAAGAGCTTAGAGGCAGCCTACGTAGTAGCAACACAATTACACGCAGGCGATCTTGATACTCACTTACTTATGAGAAGGGGTGGGATTTTGATCACCTAACTTACAAAATACCAAAAAATGCTCCTCAAGCAACGCTTTTATGACCAAAAAATGTTTCAGAATTACCCTAGAGATTATGATGGCCTGAACATATATGTTATTTTCTAAATTTGCTTTGTGGAAAATGAGGGTTTTGTTATTATTTAGAGTGTTAATTTTAATTAATAGATGTGTAGCCTATTATGTGCCAGAATACGGTGGACGGGAAAAATGCCTGTACGTCTGTCGGTCATCAATGTATCTGTACACATCACTACTCGAATATGGTTTTTCAGATTTTAATGAAACTTAGTATACGCACCTTTAACGTTCGTAGGAAGAACGCTATTGATTTTGGACCAAATCGATTGACCGGTACCGGCGTAATGACCAGTCAAATGCTTTTTAAAGGGCAGATAAATAATCACTACACTGATATAATTTTTGCCCATTTCCAGATGAGCCAGAAACTACAAATGTGGCACACTTACAGCTAGGCCTATAACCGACGAAAATTTTCCAAAAGTTCAGATTATTTGTTTATCCCCGAAATAACATTAAAAATGGCGGACGCAACTCTAATTTCTGTGAAGATGTTCTTTAGACCTTATTGTAAGTAAAAACCGATTGCACCAGCAGTAACGAATTTCAAAGACCTGCAAGTTCTTCTTCCTATGACTTTTCTCGAATCTCTATCAGGTAGGTTTATACCTTAGATTAAATAAGATTTTTTTATTCTAAGCGTATTTGTGTAAGCTTATTTTCTTCATATGATATTTCTGACACATTTACAGGGAAGATAGAATCGTAAAATCAACATAGGAAAAAACAAAGTTTGGATTTCTAGCAGCCCCTTGAGTATTTGGGTGGATAAACCAGATGTCATTCGCATTTACGACTCTAAACTAGTGGTCTTCAACCTGTGGCCCGACCCGTCAAGTCGTTTTAAAAAAAAGAAATAAATTTTCTTCCGGTGAAGTTCTTTAAAGTAAGATAAAGTCGTCATCAATCTTCGTGTTGCATCCCTGAAGATACCTTACACAAAATTATAATTTTAAAGGCAAGAAAGATTTAAACGTAAAATGTTTTCTTCCTCATTCTTTCCCCTGAAAGCTGGTCAAATTCCTCCTACAAGTAACGCGTACCACGGTTTGACAATTGCTGCTTTAGAGCTTTCCTAATTTCAGCATTGTAATGCATTGCAGTGTTGTTTCTATTAGATACAGCGATATTGTGTTGCATGCACCGCCGTCTCGAGAATTACACTGCCTGTCCTATGCTTTATTTTAACATGGAGCTTAGAGAATTGCTCAATTGCCTAATTTCTCCAGTAGAGGCGACACAGTTCACACCCAGATTGCAGCAATCACCGCCACCTATACAACCGCCGTCTCGAGAATACACGAGTAATAGAGTCTAGAAGGCAGTGCCCTATACATTACCGTACATTGCTTCTATGCGTTTGCTACGTCAAAATAAGCATTAAACAGACACAGATACTTGTGTTATTTGTTTAGAACATAATATTATTCCAGTATATGACACTTACCTTGAAATGGAATTTTGGAGAAGTAATTAAAATAAATATAAATTAATTAGACGTATTGATAGTAAATTTTATAATTATTATTTTACAAAATTTTATTCATAGCAATTAAGTACCGGTACCTAGAATAATACAAGTTTAAACATTCAGTTTATGCTATATTACGAGACGGCGGTGACAGCACTACATAATCAACAATGTCGTAACAAAAAACAAGAAGCAATCTGGGTGTGAAAGGTGCTGCCATCTGTAATGTCGCCGAGTACGCAAAATTAGCCGTATAGTGCCCGGTTTCTACAAACTTGTGAATTACCTATGGGTAAATTACCCATGGACAAATTAGTTCCATTTAACCTACAATGGTATAATGAGCAAGGCCTTGGAGTTGTACAGTTAATTTAATTCAGAAGGCTTTGATTCTCATTGTTATTGATCCTATGAAAGGTTAATGTCGCCGAGTACGCAAAATTAGCCGTATAGGGACAGGCAGTGTATACACGAGTAACACAGTTTAAAACGCAATGGTTGCATGTAATAGATTTCAATTGCACCTTTCTCATATTTAGGCGACATCGGACATAATTAATTCACATAAATATTTGCTACAGTTATGGCCGATTGTATAAACAGTTTGATCTCGGATCAGGGACTAAACTGATCTCAGTTCACGCTGAACTCAGAAATTTTTGTTGTATAAACGTTAATCTGAGATCAGTTCGCACTGAACTAGGATCAGTTTTGACTGGAGAAATTTTTCCGATCAAACTCGTTGATCTCAGAAACAAGATTAGCTCATTATAAACGTAATATTAGGCCTACCTGTGTGGTTGCGATAAATATAAAGAAAATACACAAAAGACAACTTCAGACATTTCTAGCTATAACGTAGTTGTGCGTATATAGGCTATGTTAGGCTCCTTACAATGCAGTGTAACATAACTCTACAGCATAACCTGTACGTTATTATTATCATCTCATTCCAATTTTCAGATATCTCATGATGATAAAAATGATGAATTTCGTCGGGTTCCCCGTGAGTTTTATTTTACTATATGCTGGCGAAATCCAAGCTCCGCCCACTCCAGCCGTTGCGATCCTTGGCGACGGCCCGCTAGTCCTTTTCGTGCTCTACCAAAGCATTTGCACTAATTACTACAATACGAAAATAACCCGAGGATGGAATTAGTAGTGAGATACTTTTGAGGGTCTTCGAACTTTTCTCCTCGTTCGTTACGAGAATATACAACGAATGTTTGGCGAAGGGATGCTTCCCAAAGCTCTGGAAAAAATCACTCATAATACCCATAATCAAACCAGGAAGAAATCAGATAAGAGAAGTATCTAAATACAGACCCATAAGTCTAATAAATGTGGCAGGAAAAGTCCTTGAAAAGCTGCTAATAGAAAGAATACTACATCAATTTTACACAAACAGTTTAATGAACCCCAACCAATATGGTTTTACTCCACAAAGAGGAACCATTGATGCTGCTATGGATGCAAAGCAATTCATTTCACATAGTTTGGAAGAACGGAAATGTGTTGTTATGGTCAGTCTAGACGTACGAGGCGCATTCGACGCTGCCTGGTGGCCCAGTATACTTCTAAATCTGAAAGAACTAAAATGCCCAAGAAATCTCTACAAGCTTACACAAAGCTATTTTAGCGAAAGATTTGCTACAATGCATACAAATACTTATCAAGTCATAAAGCAGGTGCACAAGGGATGCCCTCAGGGATCTTGTTGTGGCCCTGGCTTTTGGAACATTATGTATAATTCATTGTTAAATCTTAACTACTCAAAACATTCACACGCACTGGCTTTTGCAGATGATCTTATACTGCTGACCAAGGGAGCTACTCGTCTTGAAGCAGAAAATTATGCTAATTCGGATATTTATAAAATACAGAATTGGGCTTACCAGAACAAAGTTGACTTTAATGAAAGTAAATCAAAGGTCTTAATAATTTCAAAGAAGAAGAAAGACCGGGCTGAGAAAACAAATATATTTTTAAACTACAAAGCCTTGGAACAGGTTAGAGAATTAAAATATCTAGGAATTTACTTCAACGAAAAATTCAACTTTGGTAAACATATCGACAAAATAACTGAAAAAGCACTACAAGTAGTAAATATCTTGAGTAGAGCAGCAAAATTACAATGGGGACTAGGGCACTGTGCCTTAAAGACAATTTATAAAGGAGCCCTGCTCCCTATGTTAACATACGGCTGCCCAGTTTGGTATGAGGCATTGCAAACACAAAAAAATTTAAGGAAACTGCAGCGAATACAAAGATTAATTAATATCAGAATGGCCAAGGCTCACAGGACGCTGTCATTTGAAGCCTCGTGCGTGGCTGCCGGAGTTCAGCCTATAGGTATAATAGTGACACAATCTGTAAAGATCTATGACGCAACTCATCAAAGTAAAGATTTCCGTGTAGATTATGACAAGCCTCTACAAGTAAAGGACTGGCCTCATCCTGCAGACAGAACATCAATTGAAGAAATTAATAGTTCTCTAGCATATGAGTTAGAAATCTACACAGATGGCAGTAAAATTCACGGAAAAGTAGGCGCAGCAGCAGCATTTTATAAACGAGGACAATTAATTCATACCATGAAGAACAGACTTCTCAGTGATTGTTCCAACAATCAGGCGGAACAGATTGCGATCTTAAAAGCTATTGAAACAATCAATGAACTACCTATTCCACTCGAAGAGAACAAGGTAGCAATCTATACTGACAGTAAAATTACCCTGGATTTACTTCAGAACAACCGTAATCACAGCTACCTTATCGAGCAGATCAGGAACTTGGTAAGAAAACTCAAGGATCACAAAATACATTTTGGATGGATAAAGGCCCATGTGGGATTTGCTGGTAACGAGATGGCAGATAAGCTAGCTAAGGAAGCAGCAGGAGATGAAGATAGAGAACCGGTATACTCGAAAATTCCCAAAACTGCAATAGTTCGAGAAATTAAAGAAGAAGGCCTAACAAAATGGCAGGCGGATTGGACCAACACGACTAAGGGAGCTACCTGTAGGGCCTTCTTCCCATCAGTTCGTCAGAGAATAAGACAAAGGATCATAATGACAGCACCAATCGCAGCAATAGTTACTGGACATGGAATAACCAAATCCTACCTGAAGAGATTCCACATTACGAATGATGACACGTGTTCCTGTCTTCAAGAGGCCCAAACTGTAGACCACCTTTTATACAGATGCAGTAAACTCCAACAACAGAGAGACATTTTAAAAAAGCATATTGCAATCAAACACGGGCAATGGCCGGTTCCTCCAGATCAACTCATTGTGAAACACTATACATCTTTTAAACGTTTTATACACGCAATAGACTTCAGTTCATTATAGTTAATAATAATACAGGTTTAGATAACACAGCTGTTCAATGATAGAATTTTATAAAAAAGTTGTAATTTATTAGAATTAGCTCAGAAACTATTAACTTAATTATTTAATGTATCATTGCAAATACTTGTATATACTTAATTTTTTTTTCTAATGAGACATAGCATGTAGTATTGCAGCACTTAAGCAATGGAACATGCTGTATTCATTCAATAAAAAAAAAAAAAAAAAAAAAAAAAAAAAAACCCTTGTACCACAATTGCAATTAATACGAAATTATGAATCTTTACCATTTCATGCAGCTCTCGAGCCTAAACTTAAATAAATAAATTCTCGCTTCGCACCTCTGTGATCGCTAGATGGCGTAATGTGTAAAACGACTGGCTACCATGCTAGCGGTCTCGTGTTCGAATCTTCTTATATCCAAATTTTATAGGATAGAAATAGGTAGGCAGGATAAAGGAAAAAAGGGATTGAATAGTAGAAAGGGGAAAAAATAAAAAATTTCCAAATTTTCAACGCTGCTAAACAACTAGGACTATGGTGGAACTACTAGGAAATCTCGAGTAGGAGGAGCTTAAGGGGAGACCTGTTTTTGGATTTCCCCCAAATGCTTTCTTCGTGAAATAAAAATTTTCGAAATATACATACAAACAAAATTATAATTTACATGACAGAAACATAATCCCCAGACGAGAAAAGTTCATGTTTAGGAACTGCAATTAACATAATATTAATAAAATCATTTATTCAGTTTTTAAAATACAGTCTTATGTTTAACATCAGAAATAAAATATTTATTCTAATGAAGAGGAAGGGGGAAACGTCCCCATAACACTAGCAGAATTTCCCCATTGGATGGCTATGCCTATGCGCTGCCTCAGTGGCACGAGGATCGTTAGTAATGGACTGCAGATGTTTGCCCAATTCACTTTGGCTTCAGAGCACCAGGGACCAAAGGTTTCTACTGCGAAGACGACAAAAATTTAATTATCGATTATAGCACGATATTTCTACCTCTTTAGCAGGACAGCGGATTCAGCAGCAGACCCAGCAAGTTTACAGGTGGAAGATAAATGGGATGGTGCTACTGTGTCTACAGATGTTGCGTCCCACATCAAGGATTTGCCTTGTCTCCATGGAATTAGTGTCAAACCGACTGGGCGTTTGCCGTCAGAGCGGCTGATACCTACGATTGTGTAGACCACGAGGTCCTCTTAGATAAGCTAGTTTACTATGGAGTCTCAGATAAAGGTCTATCACTGCTGAGATCATTTCTAGTGAGTCGACAGCAGATAGTGTGTATAGGTAATGATAGGTCTGACAGGATTGAACTCAAGTTTGGTGTACCACAGGGCTCAGTGCTCGGACCCCTGTTGTTTACTTTAATGATTAATGACTTGCCACATTTCATGAACACTCAAACAATATTATATGCAGACGACACAACTTTCTTAAATTTTAGCTCTGATTTTAATGAGCTTCAGAACTTAATTCAAAATACTATATATAATAATATATTTTTTATTGTCTTTCAGCAGTACAAAATTGCAATAGACATTGTCACTAAATATAATTGTCTAAAAACTGATACATTTAAAAGAAAAATATTCGTTTATGTCATAAAATGGATTTTGAACAAGCCATTTATGTAAACTTTTTTTGAACAGCCCATAAGTTAATCGTTTACTGGCTTCACTTAAATTGTTATGCAACTTTACACTTAGTACAGCATAGCTGTTTTGACTTTTGGTCAACCTATTGTATGGGATGTCCAGCAAATTACGGTTTCTTGTATTATAGTCATGAGTATGGGATCTATATATTGCAGAATCTGAAATAGAGATCTTATGAGCATAGGATAGGCACAAATATATATACAGATTAACAACCGTCAATATGCCACTATTCACAAACAATGGCTTGCAGTGTGCAGTGATGGAAGTCTTATTTATTATGCGCAGAGCTTTCTTCTGCATTAGAAGTACCTTATTTATGTGACTGCTATTACCCCACATGATCAATCCATAGTTCACATAATTTATCATCATCATAATTCATCACTGCCATTCCTGTATCATAAATCATTCTAATATTAGCTAGAAGCCTACTGTTTAAAATTTGTAAAAATTGTCTGTAGCTTCTATAAATAAATAATTGAAATTGAAATAATAATAATAATAATTATTATTATTATTATTATTTTTATTATTATTATTATTATTATTATTATTATTATTATTATTATTACTATTATTATTATTATTATTATTACTATTATTATTATTATTATTATTATTATTGTTGTTGTTGTTGTTGTTATTATTATTATTATTATTATTATTATTATTATTATTATTATTATTACGGGTTCCAAGATAGCAGGCACTCCAGCAGAAGTCAAAGTTCTTTTGATGATGTCGTTCAAGACAGAATGCCTGGAGAATCTGCCAGAGTTCCTGGAGCAGCTCAATGCATGGTGACCGTAAGAGTCAGCAGCGGCCCCACAAACACAAGTGTGCTCCTGGCAGATTTTACAGCCTAGACGTAGTGCTCCAGCAATCCGAAATGAGCAATTATCCATAAGTGTGCCAATTTGAGTAGATGGTATGGCCGAGAGCCAAGAGCTTGCTTCTTTAGCTTGAATTGCATGGAAACGTGCTTGATCCTGAAGGGAGTCCATACACGTAGTTAATGATTTCAGGACACGAGTAGAGTTAATGATGTCCCAATGCTTTTGTATTTCTCGTTGTTCTGGAGGGTCTTGAGAATCAGTGAGCTGAGACCAATGTTGTAAAGCTTCTGTTAAATGACAGACCTCGAGATTGTCACCGTAGTTAGAGACTTGAGACTTGACGAAATCGAAGACCGAATATGCAGAAGCTATAAAAACTGGTAAACAGATGTCAGACAACGTTCTAATACCAAGACCACCTAAGTTAATGGGTAAACTAGATAAACGCCAGTTTTTATCTTCTAATGGGAAGTTGAGGATTGATTCCAAACAGTTCCGAAGTAATCCGTCTGCTTCCTTGAGAAGCGAAGGAAAGAACCAAAGTGGGGTGGTTCGCAAGTAGCATAGTAGGTAAATTTTGGAATCGCAAAACAATTTTTTAGTAAGAAGTACGCTACATGTGCATTTAAGTCAAGCAAACGTTCCAGTGATCTTTTCATTTCTTGAATCTTCATATGAGCCGTTGATTCTATATTTTTAACAAAAATTGGAGATCCTAAAAGAGCTAATTCTGATTTAGAAATTACTCTTATGCCAGGGGCAATCTTTCGAAAATTGGAAACAACTGTGTCATCTACTCCAGAGCAGAAATATAATTCACATTTATATGGGTTTATCTCCAAACCCAGAGACTGACAATCCTGCACTACTTTCTGGAAATCAGCAAGGACTTTGTCTGGCTCATCACACAGAGTACCATCATCTAAGTAAAACAAGTTAAGGCAGCTCTCCAATTCTTTAACGACAGGATGGATAGTGAGACTGAAAAGTAAAGGTCCTGTAGGGTCTCCTTGTTGGGCACCTCTTTGTGATGATATGACATGTGACTGAAAATATAAGTTGGATGGAAATCTATATGCTTGCCACAGAAAAGCATAAAGTTCTGGGATCTTTTCTCTGACATTATTAAGCATGCAGTCTCTTTCTATGCAGTTAAAAGCATTGCAAAAATCAATCTTAAGAAGCACTTTGCTACTTTTTCATTGTTTGCTAAGAAAGTGCGTACAGAGTGAATGACTGCTTCACAGCCATTACTAGTGCCGAACCCTAGCTGGTGAGGAAGAAAATACTCACTCGATTCTTTTCTAACAGATGAACAGGCTAACTTGGACACTAGCATGTGAAAAACGTTACCAATGGCAATTGGCCGAATTCCACCACCCTTCTTCTCAAGAGCAATTAATGTTGCTCCATATAAGAGTGGACAAATAGTATCAATTACTTTGCCTGCTAATATAAAGTTACATAAATTGGTAATAGAAAGGAGAAGTCTTCTACCAGAGTCACCAGCAGACGTCTATGTAAGGTCACTGATATGTTGTGGTCGTAATCCATCTATCCCTGAAAAAAATCCCTTAGGAAATCTGTTAATTGCTGTTGTGACCATTTCCAAACTAACAGATAAAGATGGGCTAGTAGCAGTGGCGAAGCGTCCGATGAAGCGCTGGAAGCGCCGCTTCCCCTAAATTTCCAAGGGAAATATTATTATTTAAATCGTCCTGGATTTAAATTTATCTATATGTTCATACAGAACCATTCGAAGTTTTAAAATCAAGACAAACTGGATGTCAACGGTAACGTTGCACGGAGATGAGTGACTGTGCGCATTATTTAATATTTACTGATCAGAGTGGTGGGGTGAAAGCAGGAGGGCAGGCCAACAAATGCTTTAGACAGATCAAAAAAAAAAAGGCGCTAACTTTCTCATTATTTTCTAAATTACAATGAAAGTACTAAGTTTTTGGGATTGTGGGTGGACGAAAATCTAAAATGGTCTCTTCAAATTAAAAAAACAGTCTTTCCTCATCGTTTGTCCTTTTTTCTTGCTGAAGTCATCATTGTTTTATCCGTCCGGCTAATTCTTTGGGGAATCTGAGTTTTCTTAAATTTCCTCGTAGCAGGTAACCAGCCTTGCCAACGAGTAAGTCCAAGGTGGGGCTACCACCTCAAAGCTTTGTATTAACCCCAGGTGGCGGGCCGCCTCATCCGCTGAAATATAGTATCACCGTTAAGGACTTTACCTTTGTTACCCCAGGCATGGGTCCTACTTATCCCCTAGGATAGGGCTGCCTCTTCCGCTTGTCATGCCTTTTTGAAGCTTGTTCTCTATGCCGTTCCAACTGTTGAGGTCTTCACCCGTATTCCTGGGCAGGGGCTCCTGTCATACTCCAGGAGACTGGGTCCTTGTCCGAACTTCATCACTATTATAATATTATATAATAGTGTCCACCCCCCGACTAGGACGCGCCGGTCAAGAATTACCCAGTTGTATACAGTTACAGCATAAGCCCCCTGTATACACTAGGCCGGGTTAATAGTATTGGCCTAATAGTTGTTCATAATTATATATTAATTTAAATAACACCATAATATCACTGAGAAAATGTCTTAATGGAGGGTAAACATTTAACTCTATAACACAGAAGGCTGCTATGTATGTTCTTACTTTCTTAGGCAATGAAACAAATAATGTATAATTTAAATAAACTATACCAAATTAATCTAGCTAAAAATAAATAAATAAATAATTACACAACCAATACTAAATGATTTGCTGAATATAATTATAATTTAATGGTCTTAATAATAAAATTTTGTACCATGGTATGCAAAAATATGAATCTTCCCACTTGAAATATCATTACATAATGCAGACAACAAATAAGACCCTCACCACTCTAATGACGTGCAGATACATGGTAACACTTTAACCAGATCTGTTTTGTACCCAACTTATTAATCATCCACTGCTGAAATGCCTAGTTTTGTGTAGCATTTATAACAGATTTAATATAACTCCCCCCCCTAAAAGCCGCATCACCTTGAAGAGGTGGGGGGGGCTTGTGTGTGTCAGCGATCCTGTGGGCTGTACTGGAGGTGCTTGTCACCGGCAGAGTCTCTCATGCCAGGGAGGCCACAGGTTAGACACCAGACGAAGAAGCGGCTTAACATCGGAAAACCCATCCCAAACAGGGACACCCAGTAGGTGACCTGGCCGGGATTCTCCCAGTTGGAGACCCGGTACAACGAAAAGGGCTCTGGTCACCTAAGCTAAGGTGGAAGGCATCGTGCCGAGAGCTGAGTGGCACTGGGGTGAAAGACAGTGTCTCTAACGATCCCCTCAGGGCACCAGGTGACACCCTGTTGTATGTAACCTTGCACGTGTATGGGGCTCTGCACGTGTTGACTTCTATTCCCCATTACTCGTGGGACTAATATGGAACCAAATGAATTAAAAAATAATAATAAAACAGAAGAGGGCAGGGACTCTAAGCAGAACCTGTCCGAAAATATACCAACTCAGGGAGCTGGCAGTTCCAGCAAACCTGACGATAAATCTGCTGAATACAGGGACTCTGAGGCGAACCTGTCTGATCACAGGGACTTGGAGAAAAACCTGCGACAAACTACTCAACCTCAGGCAGCTGGTACCTCCAGCATATCTGACGATAGAGACGTAGGCCAGATGGCATCTGGAATCAACCGGTTGCACCTGCAAAAGAAGCTATCAGGGGCAGCCAGAAGGAAACTAAAGAGGTTACAGGAGGATGCTCAATCTAACACCGGGGGTTCAAAACAACCGGGTCAGGAAAGACATACCTACTACACGCCAAACAAGTCTGGGTCAGTCAAAAGAACCAGGCCGATGAATGATACGCCACCTGATGTCAGGCCATACCAGAAAAGACCCAGGGACCAAATGGAACCTGGGGTCACTTACAGGGAGGCACTGACATCACATAAGCTGGCAATCGTTAAGGATAAGTACCCTGAGGCTAAACTCTTGGAAGAGGAAGTCAAACTTATTTTGGGGGAGATTCTGAGGGCGGTGGACGGGATCGCTGAAGGCGCACCAGCTCCGTGGCTCAGAACTTTCACTCTCCAAGAAGGTGCTATGATATATTATTGTGATGACGAATTTAGTGCCAACTGGGTAAGGACCACACTCAATGAGAAGAATCTTGGGGACGGTCTGATACTTAAGGTTATTGAGGCCAGGGACTTGCCCAGACCTGTCAAGGTGGCCTTCAGGACTCGGGATGTCATGATCGAGGACGCGAATGTGCTGCTGAGACGGTTGAAGGCTCTCAACAAAGGCCTCAATACAGAGCACTGGAAGGTGCTAAACAGACAGGCTGACTCCACGGGACAGAGGCTTATACTACTTGTGGACCAGGATTCAGCTAAAGCCATCAAGGATGCCAACATGGGGGCATATACGGGACTAGACTGGGGTCTTTTTAAGATCCTGGCTGATCCAAATAAGAGCAAAGGAGTAGAAGGCGATGTAACGTGGTTGAATTCTCCCGCGAATCTCCCCCTCTCAGCTCTGCTTGATTGGTAGCCATTTTGTGTTGGTGCTGCTCTCTGCACGTAGTGGCAGGTTACCGTACTCCGCGGCGTGAGTGCAAATCAGATGGATTGGGACCACGGTTGAGTGTAGTTGATTGTGCTCAGAGCTGATGGAGGGGATCTTGGCCGTCTGCGTGTAAGTCAGCATACCATGTTTAAATTATAATATTAAAAGGGTATAGGTGCCTTCAGCGCCAAAGAAATTTTTCAATAGTTAAATTATGTAAATTAACTAAAAGCAATCTAGCAGACATAAAACTATGTTCTTAGATATATTCACTTAATTGAATCATTATGACTTTGATAGTTTATTTTGATGGAGCATTGGCTCTTAGATCTATTATTTAAAGTTTAGTATGTGCCATGGAAAGTTGTAAAACTCTGGAAAATTCCAGCTCCTTTTGCTATGTGTGACGTCACTGCTGCTCGATCAAACTGGTTATATTGCATGAGCTGATGTGTGACGTCACTGCTTCTTTAGAGTAAAATGTCTCGTAACGGCTTTATATAAAAATTTGCCGCTTGCTCTTGATTTTTTTCATTTTATTAATATTTTCTTTGAAGGAAAATTGGCTTATTGTAGTGTCATTCCGTATATGTATATTTTGTCAGATCTGATCTAATTGGTACAGGATTAAGTGTTTGAGAAATGGAATAATCTGCTAAGCCTGTAATGATCCCCTTTTTGTTAAAGAAAAAAATAAGGAGAGTAGCTTGACTGTACTTAGTTCTTCGTTTTCTGAGTTTATTTTGTTTAAAGTTTGGAGGTAATATTATAAAGCACTAATGTGCGTTTAGCCTTGCAGTCTCTGTATGCAAATCGCTAAATTTTGATATGTGTAGAGATGTATATTGAGTGTAGAGCTCAACAAAATTTATATTTTCTTCCTAAGAAAGTTTCAGGAATTTTCAAAGTGGATTCATTATTCCCCGTTTTGCAAATAAATTAGGCAGTTAAATCTAGTAGGGTGAGCTGAATATATATATAACTTGTAGTTTGGTTATATGCATATATTAGGCAGTTTAGATGTTTCAATTAATTTGGTCCTAAGTTTTGTACCCAGGAGATATATTTATAAAACTTGTATTCCAAAATTGTTTATTCTAATCCTCTTGAAATTTTACAAATTTCTAGAACTAAATTTATTTCATTGTTGTATATCAGGTCGTGTATAGGCTGCCCATTTGTAACGAAACAATTTATTAGTAACTTAATTTTGACTTTCTACAAGTTTTCAAAATTCTTTATTCTTTTTTGATATTTTTCAAATTTATAAACTGAACTTATTCCATTGTTGTATCTCAGATTGTGTATAGGTTGCCCATTTGTAACGAAACAATTTATTAGTAACTTAATTTTGACTTTCTACAATTTTTCAAAATTCTTTATTCCTTTTTTGGTATTTTTCAAATTTATAAAACTGAACTTATTTCATTGTTGTATATCAGGTCGTGTATAGGTTGCCCATTTGTAACGAAACAATTTATTAGTAACTTAATTTTGACTTTCTACAAGTTTTCAAAATTCTTTATTCTTTTTTGATATTTTTCAAATTTATAAAACTGAACTTATGCCATTGTTGTATATCAGGTCGTGTATAGGTTGCCCATTTGTAACGAAACAATTTATTAGTAATTTAATTTTGACTTTCTACAATTTTTCAAAATTCTTTATTCGTTTTTGATATTTTTCAAATTTATAAAACTGAACTTATTTCATTGTGGCATATCAGTTCGTGTATAGGCGGCCCATTGTTAACAGAACAATTTAAGACATTAGTAATTTATTTGGCCTTCTACCATTTTACAAAATTGTTGATATTTTCCGAGTCATAAAACGGAACTCACTTCTTGGTTCCTTTATAGTCTGGTGTATAGCCTCCCTATTCTTACCAAAGCAGGCTAAGCAAGAAATTCTTGGAATTGCCTCTTTTCAATTTTGTAATTCTCTTATGAGGCAGATTGCTAATTTGTTTATTTTGGATTACCAACATTATTCTTCATAGGATAATACACCTTGCTTGATTCTGACTGATTGTTTTTGAGCTAGGATTAGGTCTGTGATTTCAGTCCCCGAATAGGAATGAGGTTAAGGGGGAAGTGCATAAAATTGCATATATATATATGGAGTTATAATGTTATATCTTTATTATATATTATATATTGGTGAGTCAAGTCACTCTAATTATATAAGCACTATTGATTATTTTCATAAATTTAAGAATTGTGCTATTGACCAATAAACATTGTTGTTTCATGGTTTCCAATTAAAATTATATTGTTCTGGTTATATAGGCCTACCTTATCACAGGATTTTCTTATTTAACATTTTTCCTCCCTTAAATTGGCTTGCTCTGGAATAGGTGATATCTACTCCTCTACGGCCCTTCTCGTCACGCTTAGTTTATGTTGTGTCATTTTCAGGAGTTGTATATGAAACTTAAGTATTACATCTTCGGTAATTATTCAACTCTTATAACCCTTAATTTATATAAATACGGATATTAAGAACATTGAAAGATATTTCTAATATACCAAAACAAAAAAAAACAACGTTACAGCGACAAGGGGGACAAGGCAACTGAGGGAGCCGAGGCCACGGTGACCGCACCGGAGGCCATGGAGACTCAGGGAGCTGGTTCCAATTAAGGTAAGAAATCATTCTCTTTCCATTTCTGTATTTCTTTTTGCTATGGAGGAACTGTCACTAATCCAGAAAATCTACACCACAGTAAGGCTGCATCTGCTGCCTTATGCAGGAAACTAGCAGTAGAAAATATAGATATAGCTCTAATTCAGGAACCTTGGGTTTACAAGGGTCAGATAAGAGGACTTAACTGTGCCAGTGGCACAATCTTCAGTTCAGGTAGTACAGGGGATACAAGAACCTGCATCTACATGAAAAAATGGGTTAAGGCTATCCCTATTATACGATTTTGTTCCAGGGATGTAACGACCATTGAAATGACCATGAGGGTACAGGGAGACAGCAGGCCACTCTTGTTGGCCTCTGCATACCTACCCTATGAAGAAGAGGATCCGCTATCTGCCATCATTAAGGACCTCATTCACTATGCAAAGACATCAGGAAAGGAGCTCATACTTGGATGTGATGCCAATGCAGACCACACTATTTGGGGGAGCACAGGCATCAACACAAGAGGAGAGCTACTTTCAGAATACCTGGTAAGTACTAACCTAGATATTCTCAACAGAGGCAATGAACCTACCTTTGTTATATCAACCAGGAAGGAAGTCATTGACATTACACTTGGAACCACCCTCATTGGGAGGTTGGTAAACAATTGGTATGTATCATCTGACGTATCTGTGTCAGATCATAGATATATTAAGTTTAAGATAGGGTCGCAGGGCTTTGAACCAGTGACATATAGAAACCCTAAAGACACTAATTGGCCTTCATACCAAAAAGACCTTTTAGGACTTACACAGGGCATATCAAAGAACATTCGTTCGGTGGTAGATTTGGAGCTGGCTGTTGACCAGCTGCAACAGGCCATTCTCCTATCTTACACTACAAACTGCAAAGCTAAAGTTGCTTCCACATCAAGGAGTGTACCTTGGCGGTCTAAGGAGCTTAGCGAACTTAGACACAGCTGCAGGAGACTCTTCAACCTGGCTAAAGTAACGGGGGATTGGGATAGATATAAGACCGAACTTACCCGATACAATTTTCAAATAAGGAAGGCTAAGAGAGCTTCATGGAGGGAGTACTGCAGGAGCATTGAAGATGTTTCCAGTGGTGCTAGACTCGTGAAGGCTCTAGCTAAAGGTAACATGCATCAGCTAGGTACCATAAAACTAGCTGATGGCAGGTATACAATGACTGGAAAAGAAACTCAAAGGGCCGATTGTATAAACATCACTGACTGGAGATCATGTATGAAGTTTTCTTTTGTGTATTTTCTTTATATTTATCGTAACCACACAGGTAGGCCTAATATTATGTTTATAATGAGCTAATCTTATGTCTCAAATACGAAAACAGCCCCTTGAACTGAGATCAGCTAGTTTGATCGGAGAAATTTCTCCAGTCAAAATTGATCCAAGTTCAGTGCGAATTGATCTCAGATTAGCGTTTATACAACAAAAATTTCCGAGTTCAGCGTGAACTGAGATCAATTTAGTCTCTGATCCAAGATCAAACTGTTTATACAATCGGCCCTAAGAGCAATGTATGAGGTTCATTTTCCAGGGTCACGGGAGATTGAGGAACTGCACTGCGAACAGGGGCAACCAAACCTGGAGTCAAATATCAAGACAGACAGGGAGGATTGGCAACTGACGCGGGCAATATTCAATCAAACCGGAATCAAATGGGCCATCAGCTCATTTGAACCTTATAAATCAGCAGGGCCAGATGGACTGATACTCGTTTTACTACAGCAAGGGATTGACTCAATAGCATCCCTGCTATGCTACATATTTAGAGCCAGTCTAGCTTTTGGGCACATACCTACGGCCTGGAAGCAGGTAAGAGTGGCCTATATACCTAAGCCTGGGCGTCCCAATTACTTTGACGCCAAGGCCTACCGACCAATTTGCTTATCATCTTTTCTGCTGAAGGCAATGGAGAAACTTGTCGATGGGTACATTAGGGAATGCGTGCTGAGGGATTATCCTCTTCACAAGTACCAATGTGCTTACCAACCTGGCAGATCTACTGAAACTGCTGTTCAATATGTTGTAACCAACCTGGAGAAGGCACTTTATGATAAGGAGATTGCTCTAGGAGCTTTTCTGTACATTGAGGGCGCTTTTGATAGAACCTCTGTCAAGGCCATCATCCATTCGGCGAAGGAACATGGTATTCCAAGCACTGTTCTTCGGTGGATACAATGCATGCTGGAGGACAGGAGCAATATATCGACGATATGCGGAGAGACCATTCATGTCCTCACATCAGAGAGAGAGAGAGACAGAGAGATTCAGAGTGAGTTCCCTGGTAGGGATATCCACCTGTCGAGGCCGCCTCGCGATTACGCATAGCCCATGTGACACGGAGAATGAGGAAAGGGCAATTTGGGGAGGGTAGGAACCGTTCGGTGGACCCAGCACCACCTAGGCCTCCCCGCCCTCTAGGTCGGGAGCATCGCCGTAGTAACGCCACCGACGTCCAATCAGGGCAGGGATCGTTGGACTATGCCTCCCCCTGCTATGGTACCGGTCACGCACACACGACGACCCCCCTCCTCGTTCCCCGAGTACGGGAACCACTGCCACGTCGAATCCAACACCAAGCACGGTAAAATCCGGGCCCCGGTCGGGCGCCTCCGAAGAGAACGACCCCTAAGGGAACCCAGACCGGCCTAATACCGTCCCGACTACTGTATTCAGCAACAGTCGACTAGGCCAGAGCTCCGTCTGCAAAAACGGGGAAACACCACTTGTAGGTGGAGATGACCCTTTGACGGCCAGAGGCTAAGTGGCGACGCAACCTGCCCGCCATAACATCGCTTATCACGCCCATCCGAATCCTAGGTGCCCCAGTACGCACCACCCTCACTGGTACTTCAGTCTACAAAGGGGGTCCCGCCCGTTACCCCGAAACCGGGGATAAGGCTAAGGTACACCCCTCCAACACCATGTCCCTGAAGTACGACACATGGCGCCCCTAACTGTCCGGGGAGGAGTATTCACGTAAACGCTTATTCCTCCTCCCCCCCACACCATCACAGTGTGGGGCCTGCATTCGCAACTTACAGGACCCGCCCGATAGCCTAAGAGGAGGCAACTCTGTGTCATCCCAGAGCCCTGGTCACCGGTGCTCCCAGCCCCCGGGTCATCCCAGCACGGGCATGTCCTCACATCAAGGGGATGTCTTCAGGGAGGCGTTCTATCGCCCCTGTTGTGGAACCTTGTTGTGGATGGCCTGATTAAGGATCTCAATAGTAGTGGCTATTTCACGGTGGGCTACGCTGATGACATAGCAATTATAATCAAAGGGAAATTCCCCGGCACGGTTTCCAAAGTGCTACAAGTGGCACTAGGAAAAGTAGAAAGCTGGTGCAACAGATGTGAACTGTCTGTGAATCCAAGCAAAGTGAAAATTGTACAATTTACCAGACGCCGGGATCTGGGGAACTTAAGGGAACCCAGACTCGGGGGGCGGGTAGTGCAATTCTGCAATGAGGTTAAATACCTTGGAGTTATTCTAGACAAGGGACTAACCTGGAAAAGGCAAGCAGACGCATGTATCGACAAGGCTTACAGGGCCTTTTGGACATGCAGGACAATGCTTGGCAAAAAGTGGGGACTAAGACCTAAGCTGGTATACTGGATTTATATCACAATGGTCAGACCCATTATTACCTATGCTGCTTTTGTTTGGTGGCCTAGGACTCAACTGAAGTCATGCAAGGATCAGCTCTGCAAGCTACAGAGACTGGCCTGCATTGGCATAACAGGGGCTTTTAGGACTACTCCTACAGCTGCCATGGAAGTCCTATTGGACCTGCCCCCTCTTCATATCTGGGTAGAAGCGGAGGCGCGAGCGGGTCTTTATAGACTTCGGTGTAATGGCATTGAAAAGTTGGAACTACAATGCTTCGGTCACATGCAATTCTCTGGGGACAAAGGTCTGGACAATTTTATGACTATGGGATCAGACAAATTAATACCTAAGAAAGCAAGTGAAAGGAAATTCACTATAGCATATCCAGAACGTAGTGAATGGGACAAAGGAATTGAAACCAGGATTCAAAGTGACGGATCCAAAACTAAAGAAGGCACTGGGGCAGGACTGTATGGTTGTGGTAAAGAGCTTTCATACAGCCTTGGCTTGCATGCGACTGTGTTTCAAGCAGAAGTTTATGCCATCATGGCAAGTGCATGGGAAAGTATTAGCAAGGGCTATATGCATACACACATTACTATACTTTCTGACAGCCAAGCAGCCTTAAAGGCTCTTGAGGCAAAGGAAATAAGGTCTAAACTAGTCCTCGAGTGCAGGGAGTCCCTAATGACACTGGCTGAACACAATGCAGATAAACTGATGTGGGTGCCAGGACATAGGGGATTCCATGGCAATGAGAGGGCTGACGATTTGGCCAAAAAGGGGGCAGCTCTGCCCTTTGTGGGACCTGAGCCCTGCCTGGGACTGCCCTATGGTTCTATCCGAGGAGCGGTTCGGGAGTGGGCTAACAGGAAACACAACAAACATTGGGTAGCTGTGACAGGTCACAGACACTCTAAGATGACTATCAAAGAAGTCATCAAAGGCAGGACCAGAGAACTGCTTAAGATGGATAGATTCCTACTCAGCTGGGTTGTGGGATTTATGACTGGACACTGTCGGCTGCTGGGACACCTTCATAAGGTTGGCATAGCAGACGACTCGATGTGCAGGAGATGTCGAAAAGATGAAGAATCTGCTCTTCATCTTCTGTGTGATTGTGAAATACTTGCGGCCATTAGGGCCAAGCATTTCAACTACTGGTTCATGCCAGCGGATGAACTGTCCAAGGTCTCAATCAAGAAGCTGGCACTCTTTATCAAAGAGTCTGGTCTTCTAAGGGACTAAAGTTAGGGGCGCACAATAGATCAGCAATGGTCGCGGTGCATAGGGCAAAATGCCCACCCTTTCTCAAAATAATAATAATAATAATAATATAACTCAAATATGCTGTATTAAAATATAGAACATTTGATATAGCCCTAATCTGCGGAATGTAAAGAGAGTGAAATAGTTACTTGAGCAATTTTGTAATGAATGTCGCTATTTTCTTAATGAGTAAAACATTTTTCAAGGTAAAAAGAAAATAGCTTGAAGATCCATTCAACAACATTTTTGCTACACTAAATAAAGAATACTCCCCCACCCTACACTAACAGTCATGCAGACATATCTTTTAATAAATAAATTGCACCCAAACAGCCATACTTGGAAGATGGTTTACATGTTTGCATATTGTTCTTTTTGTACAGAGTTTGATATGGTACTGATCGCACGGTTTCTCACATATCTTTTGATATCACATGACATGTCTATAGGACAATTGGATGTCTATCGACAAACATTGATTTAACACAGGTACTTCCGTGTGGTTCTCAACAGATTTTCTATGATTCTATCATCATTTTATTCATTGTACGAATTAATTTAATTATGTGGTTCAGATATCTTAAACACATCAATCATCATATTGAAAATCACGAGATACAGTGAATCCCACGCAAGAGTTGGCCAATGACGCAGGTTTCTGCGTAACGGCGGGCACAGCTCCAACTCCCGAGCGATCACATGGAGTATCTATGCAAATAAAGCCGCGATCGGTGTAATGATTCAGGTTCTCACATTTACAGTTAAAATTACAATGAAAATAACCACGTACCTCATCACAAGATATGTTGGAAATGTTCTCCTCTTGCATCCACAAAATACTGGCACCTTTTTAGGAAATTTTCTTTCACGTGCGTTCAGCTTCCGAGACAGAGTTAATTTCTCTTGTGATATTGTCTTTAAGTTCTTCTAATGTATGGGAAATTGGCATATACACTTTATTCTTCAAGTTTTCCCATAAATAATATTCACATACTGTTAGATGAACTTAAAGACAATATCACATAGGCCTATAAAAAATTATTATTGTACATACAGTATTTTTAAAAACTGTAAATGCAGAATGGATGTTGTAGGTCAAAAAAAATTGTTCCTTGTTCTTGATTGGGGCATTTGAGAGAAAAGTAAGAAAATAGTTTTTAAAATTGATATTTTGCATTATACTAACCTAGTAATTTATTTAAATATCACCCTATGCAGAAAAAAGACGACAAAAAAAGTTAATGTACTCATGTAAATGGATGAAAACAACTAAATTAGGTGGGAAATGACATGAAAATGACAAAATAATGTCGTAAAATTGAAATAAATGTCCTAAAAATATAAAATTGCATAAGATATCAAAAAATGACCTAATAAAAATGCATTTCTGCAAACTAGAGGCCATGATTAGGATTTATCTAGAAGTTGGCAATGTCTATGCAGCATCAATAAAATATGAAATGTCATTAGAATCCGGGCCCTGCTTATAAAAATAAGTAATTATTAGGACTTCTGTAAATATTAATTCTAACTCATAGGTAAGAAATAAATAAAATTAGCCTAGACATCCCAAAGGGCAATGGCCTCCTGCGGATCGCAGGGCAAGCTCATATACTTCTCGTTAGGTGAGCTAGTCATAGCGAGAGATAATATCAGTATTTTAATTTGAAAACTAGCATTGTAAACTTTAGTAATTAAGTTATTTAATAGTTAATGTAGTTATGTCAGAACCTGACTTGTCCTAAATCATGTAAAATGATCACATACATTATGTGGAGCTTTTTGGGCTAGTGAACTCGAATCTGAGTCTCTTTTCACCCAGGCAGCACACATTCACCTTGAGATGCACTTTGAAGCCGGGTTTTTGGCTTTTTAATTATCACTCATTTTAATTGTTTATGCATGATTGGGGTAGGCCTATAGTTTAAGAACATGTGGTTCGTTCTAATTGCATAGTTTCAAATCAGTATGCCCATATGGCAGCACAAGATTCGATTTATCCATTTAATTATTTATATTTATTGCATAGAATATAATTAAAAATAAAATGATGTAATTCTGCAATTTACGTAAAAACGATGTGTTAACACCATACATTTTGTAGCAGCATTACAGTAAGGTAAAACAGTAGCAAAGCTGTTATGCGCATGGTCTGCCATGACTGGTGGTGAAACAAAGCTTAAGTGTAGACGCCAAGCAAGTAACAAGCAGAAGTTCGGAGGATTTCAATATGACTTTGACTCTGGGTAGGAAGCACGTCATCGCGTGTGGATTCCCGCTGAAAAACCAGGATTCACGAGTGGAGAGTGTTCTTCTTGTTGAAAGTGTTAAGACGGAGAGATTTTGGCTGGCTGTTACCGTGGACGCTATTTTTATAATTACAATTTAACCTACCATATTTAATAATTCTTTTATGATATGTAATGTTAATTGTAACTGTTTAATTAAGAATAAAATTGGCAAAATACTTTCATATATGGGCCTATAGATCTTTTTTTTTTTTTTTTCAAATTTCCTTTCCTTAAATTTGGATGTGGGTATTATTCAGGGGCGGGTAGTATTCAGGTATATGCTAAATTGCCAGACTGTTTATTTTACTAAAAAAATTATCCATTCCACTGAAATACAGTTTAAAAATATCATTGTTTATAATATTTTCTTTAACGTTAAGACAAATTTTCCTGTCGCAGAAGAGATTCGATGTGAAACACAATAAACCCCACGTTATTCAGTATATTGCTCCAAAACTAACATAACTGTTCTGAAGCTAACCTAATCTTCCACTGACCTAGAATTTACCTGTCATTATTTACCTTCATGTAGAAGCTTTTTTACCCTTCCATAACCCTCATTTATCTTCCATAACCCTCATCAGTCAAAATGAAGAAGTGTGACATGTAGAAACAATTTTTTTGGGGGGGGGGGAAACGCATGAATCTGTGGCACCTTAGCCCCCATTCCTACTTACTAACGCCTAGTGGCGTGATTTGAACTACTAGGAACGCAGGGCTGCAACATCATCTAGTAGGCAGAAGGTGGAACGGGAAAAAATTAAATAATTTGTATCTTCTTTCTTCTCTTGCTTTTCTCTCACCTTCTCTTTACCCCCCCCCCCCCCCCCCCCCCGTACCTATTTGGGACATACTCATATCAGTAAATTTTGGATCGATTGGTATACAAACCCAGGACCAGTAGCATCATTGCTAGCAGCTGAGCAGTGAAGGGAATATTCATCTACGAGAAGTTTAGAGAGCTTTAATACATAAGAAATAGCCGCTTAGGTGCAAAGGTGATTGTACTTTAATTACAATAACATGCAGTACAGAGGGGAAAGGTTGCAGCTTAAAGGCCGACTGGGGAAGGAGGCCATTGCCATGGCATGCGCAACGAGAGCCAAGGTGCCGGAAGCAGAAATCCTTGTTCCCCACTGCTACCCATTAATAGGACCGTCTGGGAAGGAGGCATCTAGCAGCGGCATTTGAACTACTTGCAATGCAATCTATTAAGCAAAAGGTGAATTGTGGATAAAAATAATTTATTTCTCCTTTATTAAGGCCAATTTATACTCAGTAGTGACATGACAGGCGATGTTGAAAATATTATTCTAGGAAACCGAGTGTTGTTCATACTCGCCTGGCGCCTGCCATTGTCATACAGTGACAGTCAGATATTTTTCTCATTTCATGGCCGTGCCACTTTTCAAAGTTTAAATTTATTTTTTACTATAGGAAACTGTGACTGGTGTGTAAATAATTAACAACTTCCTCTCAGCACCAGTAAGGCAGATTAGATTAGGTTAGGTTAGGTTAGGTAGCTTTGCTATGCTTGCATTCAGTTAGAAAGTATAGCAGAGCTAGATTAAATCCAATCTGAAGGAGAAACTTAAGTAGTCAGAATTGAGGCGCTGCAGCATCGTTCACAACTGCCCTCCCAATACAGCAGTCTATTAGTTTATCATCTCTCCTACTTCTTGTCTTATTTTCGTTTCACACGCTCCAATGCCTAGAGCCACCTATTTTTGGTGAACATTTTTGCCAGGTTTTGTATAATTTTTTACAATCGTTTCAGAATATATATAAACACACATATATCTAATTTATTTATTTAAATACAATACAATATATTTAAGAAATGCTCACAATATATACTACATTCTTTAAGATGCATCTCTAAAAAAATGTAACTTTGTTGCTAAGGAGTGTAAATGTCAATGGAACAAATTTCATGTGTTGGGGATGACTTCCCACAGACTGTGAAGCGTGAAACCCTCTTTGAGTTTCTCGATGGCCAATCCAAGCTCAGGGTTGTACACAGGTTCTCTATCCTTCTCGTGACCTGTGTCTGCAAAGTATGCTACAAATGCATTCGACAGTTCGTCTGCCTTGTCGTCAAACTCCTCGACATCTTCTATCAGAGACACTGGCTCAGGATTCGTGTCAACCTGCATAAGAAACAGCATAAGAGTAGTATCAAGTCTGCACCAAATATTAAATTATTATAATTTCTTATTTCGTTCATCGTTCATATGGGCATAGGACCTCCAAATGAAGGCTAATTTGGTTACTTTTATTTTCCTATAGAGAGAGCAGAGGGATACCTCACAAGCCTCGCAGGAAACAAGGTCCACAGGCTCTAATTTAGGCTTTGAGCTTTAGCATGCTGTAAATTAAACCAGAGGTATCCCATGGCAAAGTTTGAACCTGCAACCCTTGGATATAATTTCTTAATGAAGTATGTAAAGGGTGTTTCAAAAAGAGTGCCGGTTTTTAATTGCTTGCCATTTTGTTGTTTTTCGGTTGGCGACATTGTTTTGCCCCATGTTTGCATCCGGAAATATTCCGATTACCATTGTTCATCATTCTGTGTGGCATCATGGAGCAGTTCACAACTGAGCAACGTGTGTTGATTGTGAAAACATTTTATCAAAATGGAGAAAGTTATGCAGCAACTGTCAGACGACTTCGTGCGATTCTCGGGCGTAATGAAGCACCAAATGAATCAACAGTGTGCAGACTTATGAGAAAATGTATTGACACAGGTTCAACAGTGAACAGTAAAAGTTCTGGGAGTCATCGTTCTGGCCGGTCTGCCCCAAATATTGCGTTGGTTCAGGATAGTGTGAATGTTAGTCCAATGAAATCGGTTCGTCGCCGTTCCCAAGAATTGGGCATAGGATATTCTTTAGTGTGGCGAATTCTTGTCCACGATCTCCAGTACTATGCCTATAAAATTCAACTAAAACAGCACCTAAAAGTGACAGATCATGCAAAGAGGCGGAATTTTGCTTGCTGGGTTCTGAGAAGACAACAGAAAGATGAGGACTTCGCAAAGAAAATAATCTTCAGCAATGAGGCACACTTCCACCTAAACGGATTTGTCAATAAACAGAATTACCGTATCTGGGGGCAAGAAAATCCTCACGTGAAAAGGAGATGTATCCAAAGCGAGTGAATGTTTGGTGTGGATTGTGGGCAGGTGGTATCGAAAATGAGGAAGGAGAAGCTGTAACAGTTAATGGAGACCGATACCGCACAATGATAAGAACTTTCTTGTGGCCTCACCTCAATGCCATGGACAATCAAGGGTTTTGGTTCCAGCAAGATGGGACTACCAGTCACAGTTGACTTGCTCTGTGAGAGGTTCCCGAATCGAATAATCTCACGTCATGGCGACCAGGAAAATGGTCACCATGGTCATGTTATTTAACCCCATGAGACTTTTTTATGGGGTTATGTTAAGTCGTTGGTTTATGTCAATAAACCCCGAAACACCCTGCAGCTAAAGGAGGAAATTCGACGAGTTATCGGCGAAATTGAAGTGCAAGCTTGTGAGGCAGTCGTCAACAATTTCACAAACAGAGTTCTTACATGCCAGCAAGGTAGAGGGGGTCATATGCCCGATATAATTTTCCATACTTGAAATGGGAAGGTGTGATGAACAAGTTCAAGTGCTTTTAAAAAGTTTAGCTGAGAAATAAAGTTCATATTTTTATATTTTAAAACCGGCACGCTTTATGGAACACCCTTTATTACTGTCTCACCTGCTCTCCTACTTTGAACTGGACTCCAAACAAAGGAACCTGACCGTACACTTTCTGAAGCGACAGCAACTCCTTGTGAATGGACTGAAGCTTGTCCTTGGGATCGATGCGGAAACCCAGGACATATCCTCCACAGGATTCAGCGCACTCCACTACCAGCGCTGGACCGAACTTGGACTCTCTGATCCTCACCTGAAACAGTCACACAATGGTTCAGATTATCACACTAAAATTTTGAAAAATGTGTAATAATAAAAACAAACAACAATAGTTGCATACCTTAATGGAAAAAAATCACTGCATCATTTCTGAACTTTGTTTCTTTCCTACACTTGTCACTATTGCATCACACCAATACACATGAATACAGGGTATCCACAGAAAATAAGAATCAGTATTTTATAATTACAACAAAAAATCCAGCTTCCTCCATCCCCGGAATACAGCATGGTCATTCTTTAATTGATATCTCAAGGGTCTAAAAACGTAAAAATAAGTAAATGTTAAAAGTATATATAAACAAAAAGGTGTTTTGGATAATAGACGTTCGGATTGCTGATCGTGGGAAGCCACAGTGCATGGACAGCATGCCCTTAATCCCCCCCCCATAAAAGTAATACCGTTCATTTTGTACTTTATTGATAAAATAATTTTAAAATTATAAATGTGTGTATTTTATTCAGTCACCTACAGTCATTCAATTAGCAGTTAGGTTAGTTTGCATACTCACATGATTTATTTGTAAGTACGGGAGGGAAATGTTGAAATTCTCATTCATGTCAGCAAACCACACGAGCCGAACATTGGTGATGACAAAGGTCCCTAGATTTCCCTGCAAAACACAACACAACATCCCGCATAATAGTCACATCTTACGTTTAATAATATCTGACGTCATAGAATTGGATGGCCTGCTTATTGTTAAATTCAAGTTTGTAAACAACAATGCATGGGAACAGTAATCATGATTGGTTATTATTAACGCACAAAATATATTCAACAATTGTCGATTAAAATCACAGTAGGACATCTGCAGTAGACAGTTGTATTTGGACAATGGAAAAACATTTGAGTATTTTGAGATCAGTTAGAGCCTAAGTGAGATTTGTATTATTACCTGGTCACTGGAGAGGTTCCAGACGCCAGGGACTGTTGTGTACACTTGCTCTAGTGGCAGGATCTTGAGTTGTTTATTGTGTATGATAGCGCCTCTCAGCTTCAGTTCCCTGTACATCCTAGAAGAAGTGTATGCCCTGCAACCAGAGAAAGGCAGTTCAGTGTTGCTAGATGACACAGCACACAACAAAATTGTCAAGCTGAACGTTTGAATAATGACTGGAGTTATCAATGGACTAACTTTTCAGTAATTCTCACTTCTCGGGGACTGACTCGCATCACGATCAGAGTAATCGATTCTGCCCATTGCTAATTGCAAGGTCACCTTCCCAATAGGGTATTTCCCTTCTGAGGGTATTTAAAACTTTTGAGTTTTCCCTCGCTCATTAACATTAGTGTTTACCTAGAAACAGGCCTCAAAGGCTTTCCACGACTCGCTAAAGAACGGCTAATGTAGTGTCTTCACCATTTGAGAAAAGACATGAAAATGGAAAAGGTGCTGAGAGTCAACATTAACCCTTGCCCATAGTGTGCATCACTGAATGTATCCTACGTAATCATTTGTCAACCAACAGGATTCAGTAAACTGACTATGTTATGTTTTCACTGGTTCATGTAGCTCAAAGTTTATACAGATAGTAATTCATCTTCTTTAACACTTACTTGTGTACGCCCATGACAGAGGTGAAGTGCCTGGAATTTCCTGCAATCAGATTGGTGAAGATGAACTCAAACCTCGTGTTGTTTGACTTGGTGAGGACGTGGAGAGCTTCTGTCATGCCTCGCAGTTGCTGTCAAGTAAAAACAACTTTTTAACATAATACCCCAATCTTTAGAATGACTCGAGAACAAAAGATCGTATGAAAACAAAACTTTGTGTTTGGATTAGGTATCTTCTCCTACTTTTAATGCCATTTTACATGAAGAAAATTTTGTTTTTCACAATGTCCCCTTGATTTATGGAAGGCATTTACCATAAATTATGACTATAATGCTCATTCGTGAACAGACGTAAGCGTAATTCAGAACTACTCAATTAAATCATTGTTACTGATTCATATTGGTACGTATTCCATTCATGCTATCGAGGTGATTGCATTAGAACTATCTTCACATGGTACTTACTGAATTCACTGTCTTGGTCGCTGCCGTCACTATGCAGTTGTAACCAATAGCTGCAAGAGAAATCAAAACAGTATAGGCCTAGTACAGCAAGGTAAAAATGTTGGCCGCCTGCCTGCCTCTAGATCCGAAGGTCGTGGGATCAAACCCGGCTGTAGCTGATGGATTTTTCAAGACTTAAAAATCCTCCAGGAGGGATTTTAAGCTGGGGGCCTGTGTCGTAGATTTACGGCATGTAAAAGATCTCCAAGCATAAATTAGAGTCTCTGGACAAAATTCCTCGGCCCTTACACATCCAAGTAATACCACAGTTTCTAGAGGGGGGTTGAGAGGCAAAGGGCTTACCACCTGTCATTCTGCCCTCTCTTGGAAAATTCACCTAGGCAACAGAAACCTCCACTTGGAGGCCCTACGCCCCACCACTGCACTCGGGGGGGGCAATACAAAAAGACAGTCAAGACCTTGAGTGGGAGGATTGTGATTCATAGTTCATTCCTATTTCAGGGTTTTGGCTACTTCTACCCGATACTTTCCAAAACTGATAGAACAATAAGTTGTAGTTACATGAAGGAAACATGAATGTTTACAAGATTCCCACATATACTTCTTATTGGCCCAGCATTTCAACATGTATGATATATATACATCTATGCTTTAGCTTGAATCCTTGTAACTAATCTGTTGCTGAAATTATTATTTAACTCTACAGGTGCTAAAGGTCATTTTTGTGTAGTGCCACTTTCTCTGTATTACCAACAACATATCACATAAATACACAAACAAGTTGTGGAATGCTGAGGCGAGGCATTGCGAACGCCACATAGAATCTGTTGCTTTGGTTTGGATGGGAGATCTTCGACTTCATGACTCGTATGATGTGGGCATTTCTTACTGGAACTTACTTTCTCGATCAACCTCGTAATTCTAACTTGATTTAACATTTTTCTAGAGACGTATTTAAATACAGGTTTGCATGTAACCACTTTGCATTCTATTAATACTTTAGTGCAAACATAGAACACGTACATCTTGATGATAGAATATTTGATTCCTCTTTCCCCCTTTTTATCATCTTATTTTTGTACACCTAACATTTTATATAAACTTACCTTGGACGTGTGAGGATTCGATGCACAAACCTTTGGATTACCAGTCAAACACACTATCCATTCAGCTAAGAGGTTCTTGCATACAATTGGTGGTATAAATAAAACCAAGCAGTGGCTCAAAACTCACTAATTCCTAGCAGCTGCTTGGTTTGGTATAAATAAAACGCGGCTTCCTCAGCCACCTGCCTAGCCGTTGCTCAACGACCTTGACAGCTTAGCCACTGCTTGGGATTTGGTATAAATAAAACTAAGCCGCGGCCTCTGTTGGTAGCAGCGGCTTGCTTTTTTCTGAGGTACCTCATTTGCGAACTCAGCTTGCTCAAGTGAAGTTTTTAATCGTATCGGCGGGGTTCATGGGGGTGATTTTTTAACGAATATGAGTAATTTATAAGGAACGTATGGATTATGATGTGCACAGATGTAAAGAACCGGTTGTACAATAAAATTGTAAAACATGTGTAACTTAACTTTGTTATTTTTCTTTTTAATAATAATAATAATAATAATAATCACAAAATTAATACATAATTATAGGTCTAACACATTCTCATATTTTACTGGTATCAATATGAACTAAAATATTTCAAACGTGATTAATTCTTTTTTTGAACGACGTAACTAATTAGCGGTACTTACGAATATTGTTGCTGTGGATCGTAACTTGACATTCCTGCACGCAATCTGGTTGCTATGAAAACAAAAGAAATCTCCGTGCGGTAAAAATTACAAAAAGCACAAGTGCCGTAAGTAAAATCATCATAATACAAGCCTTTATGGAAGACCGGAACCAAGGCAACTTTAACAGGACAAATATTTGGTCCCCATAACAACCAACATATGCGAATCACTTTCTAAAATATAACATCCATCTTCAATAGTGTATATACATAATATTTTCAGCTAATATCTCAATTAATATAAATAAATTGATATAAATATTCATCGTGCAAAAAAACAGTATGCAAGCGCCTCGTTTTTTCAAACTCTTTCCTCGATCCGTATGCACCGCTTACGGCAATTGTATCGCAATATACTAAAACGCCATTTCAAATTGTAATACTGTAAACTAAATAGGTTAACTTCGAATCTATTATATAGCAAGCAGATTCAAAACGAACGTATTTTATAAATTAATTAATTATGGGAACTAATGAAATATTAATAAAAGAACTACATATATTAATGTAGGACACTGTTAAGTATGAAATGTGTTTATTAGTATAAAATGTTACCTTTTGTTTATTAGAAATAAGTATAATTGTATCTGTCTACTGTTCAAGTTAAATGCTTAATATATTAATTTACAAGCCGAAACATAATTTTTAGTGCCCTAAAATCAAGGGTTGCTAATAAAACAAGAATACTAGAGAATATTGTAGGAGAAAAATTCCTCTGACACTGGGACTTGAACCCAGGACCTTTGGATATCCAGGACTTTTGTATACTAGGCCTCACACTCTTGTCTCTTTTCTTTCTCCCAAAATAGTTTTTCTTTCTTTAAATTCAGTACTTATATTTCTAATTTTTCCTTTTCTTCTCGGGTTCTCTCCCAATTTTTTAAGACTATCGGCTTATTCGCAGTGAGTCTCAGGTCGAATTTTACTTTATCCTGCTCTTCAAATTACTAATACTTCTTAAAATCTGGTTTTCAGTTAACACTACGTTACATTCTCGTTCTAGCTGACTTTTGAAAACAGTTACTGCTAGAAATTTTTTTCTTTTTGCATTCTGGCAGTTGAGCTTTATTCAGTACTCGTTTGTGCATTTTCATAATTTGCACGATATGCTTTTGAAATACCGGTACACTATTTTCTTCAACCATTCTGATACATTATACTAAACTTTAAATTTAAATCGCTGTACAGACAGTCAAGTGGCATGTTTGTTTACTCAGCCGCTATGTGTCGGGCGATATGGGATGCAGGTGTCCAAGCACTTGCTACCAGTTGCCTGAGCCGCGGCTTGGCAGGGAGGGGAAGTTTTTATTTATATCAAACAGACAGCGGGTGCTAGATTCTCAACCTTCTCATGAGCAACGGCTTGGTAGCAGTGGCTTCGTTTTATTTATACCACTCAGGGCCAATTGTATAAACAGTTTGATCTTGGATCAGAGACTAAATTGATCTCAGTTCACGCTGAACTCGGAAATTTTTGTTGTATAAACGCTAATCTGAGATCAATTCGCACTGAACTAGGATCAATTTTGACTGGAGAAATTTCTCCGATCAAACTAGCTGATCTCAGTTCAAGGGGCTGTTTTCGTATTTGAGATATAAGATTAGTTCATTATAAACATAATATTAGGCCTACCTGTGTGGTTACGATAAATATAAAGAAAATACACAATAGACAACTTCATACATTTCTAGTTATATGCAGTTGTGCGTACATTTCTAGCTATAAACTAGTTGTGCGTATATATGCTATATTTTAGGCTCCTTATAATGTAGTGTATCATAACTCTACAGCATAACCTGCACGTTATTATTATGTTGCACTAATTACTATAATACGAAAATAACCCTTGCACCACAATTGCAACTAATACGAAAGGTAGGGTAAAGGAGAAAAGAGATTGAATTGTAGAAAGGGGAAAAAATAAAAATTTTCAACGCTGCTAACCGAGAGACATAGGAGACTATGGTGGAACTACTAGGAAATCTCGAGTGGGAGGATCCTGTTTTTGGATTTTCCCCAAATGCTTTCTTCGTTATCTTTCTTTATGTGACCTATTAACTCTTTCAGAACTGATATTTTACATTGTAATAAGGCAGTCATGAGGTAAAAACTTCAGTGGGCTATTAAGTTTAAAATCGATAGAGAAAAGTTCAGTGGAATAGGCTACCTGGTTTCCATGAATGACAAACATAACAGACATTCCTTAAGTTTTACATCTCCACTCTTAGCCTATACAATTTATGAGACGAAGCATTTATATGTCCTTAGCCGTGAAAATGTTAAGCCGATTTATAACACCAGGAATGAAATTACAAGAACATTTTGCATCGCATTTTCCTCTTGCACGGATATTATCGCATCCGTCTTTTTGGATTATATAATATCTTTATATTTTACCAAGACAATTTCAATTAGGAACGATCCTTTTTCTGCTAAATTTCGATCATATTTCCCCTTCCTTTCGCATAACACAGTCTGAATACGGAGAAAAAACAGAATAACAATGCTCTCGCCTCGCGATACTCATCTGTTTTTGCGATGTTGCCAAGTGCTCATGTATGAATTAGGATCAAAATTGAACTTCAATTTGTTGATCTTAGATCAGTGTTATACAATACGACTCGAGCCTGAACTCAGATCATTTTCTGAACTTAGATCATAATTGATCTCCAGTCAGTGATGTTTATACAATCGGCCCTCAATGTCTTAGTTCGTATGATGTTGATAGTTGACACTCTCTTTTCATAACATAGTATAACTTAACAGTTCTATTTAGCAATAAATTTATTGTTGTATTTGAGCTGCTTGTGGGAGTAAATCACATTTCACACCATTAATTAGGACAGTTTGTAATAAGGAATATACTAGCGCCATCTGTAAACTTTGTAAATGTACAGGAACTACAAGTGTATTGGATGTTTGAAGGACGGCCTGTGTCAAGCCCCCAAACCCCTGGACAGAAAATGGCACCTCTGATTAAAATGCTAAAAGCACTACTGCTCAAGAACATCAAAATATGTAAGTACGCATTAAATTAAATCTTATTACACCATCAGGATGTATGGGATCTATGAAATTAGCCTTTTTGTTTTACAATAAATGAGGAATAACAAGCACTTACATAAATTGACCCTCGGCATGGACAGGGAATGCCACAGCACCCTCAGATTTGTAATAACAAGACGACCTTTATCCCCACCATTTCCTTTTGTATCTTCAATTGAATCCAGCTTGTCGAGTATTTTCTCTCCAGGCCTCATTTTCATCTGGCTGCAACACAAAGATTTGACTACAACGCCCGTTTTCATCAGTTATGTTATGGTAATATTTATTGAATTTCATTACTTATTGTGTTAAATATGAAATCATTATTGTACTGATAACTTTCCATTGAATTTGTGCTATGACACAAGATTTTAAAAATCTAATATAATGACACAATTGAAATTTTCTTTATTGAATTTATGTGGGAGCAGATCATCATCTGACATCGATTCCATGCCGACAAGTAAACAAATCCTTCCAATCAAACTCGACAGATTAGTCACTACTATCAGTGATCTTGCAACTGGACACAAGAGAAGAATCGTTGCGCTCGAGTATAAAGGTGACTTAAAGTGTAATGTTGAATTCATACACAACACGGTGTACTGTGCTGAACTTTCAAATAGACGAAATACATGCGCACAGTACCTTGTTATTCAGTGTAAACAAACTCATAAAATAGTTAGGTAATTTTCGTTAAGGTTTGAAATAAGAATGTCAATCACGTAATCAGTCATTTCATGCTAGGCAGCGCCACTGTACAAGTAGTGGGGTGAACCGAGGTTTCATAATGGCGTACTGATATTAGGTTTGGCACTCTTACACTACAGCTGTCGTTTTATATCTGTGCCTATCGCCGACCGTTGGAATTTTGCCAGTGCTTGTCCAAGCTCAAATCTGTTCACATCTGCTGCCCGTTGTAAATTTAAGAAAGTAGCAAGCTAGACCGTTCCAGCACAGTATATGTATTAATACAGTACAAAAGTCAGTCTGTTTTCCTCCCAGTCAAGCATGCAAGCACATATGCCTAGCGATGGAACAGCCATAAATTAACACTACAGCAACTATTATGGGTAAAGTAAAACATACATTTATCACTCACCCACAAGGAACAAGACCTAAAGGAAGACCTAGAAACAGATAATGGGATTGTGTGCATCAAGATCTGATAACAGGTGGGATACAGAACTGGGAACGAGCATCATTAGATAGAGATGGATGGAGGAAGTCTATTGAGGAGGTGAAGGCTCTTATAGAGCTGTAGGACCAAAGAAGAAGAAGAAGAAGAACTACTATGGGAAGAATGTAAATAAATAGGAGTGTTGTGTTTATTAGAAGAAGCGTGTTTTGAAAGGACCTTATTGTTCTGCTGTAAATAGCAGCAATAATAAAGGAATAATTGGCAAAAGATCCGAAAACATAAGAATAAGTAGGCCTGCAATGGTTTCAGGTCATGTGACCTTTGCTTGGAACACTTCAAATTCCAATAAGAACTCATTACCGACGGTGTTCTCAATTCCAAAACTGCTAGCAGGAAAACAGAAACCCCCAACTAGTGTGACTAAATGTTACAAATGTCCTTAGAATACCTTTCATTTCATGAACTTTCATTGATATCCACTTTTTGAACTGACTCCTTTGGGCAAATTCACAATGTAGGGGGGCCCATCTTGCGATGTGCGCAGGTTTCCATGCACGGGTGATATTTTTTGTTTCTCAGTGAGGCAGGTTGACCAACATGATGTTTCTTGTACATTGCTTATCAGATATCATTAGTGGCAGGTTCTGTTAGGTTATGAACAGTGATATTAATTTAGTAGGGCATTCTGAATTCTCCCGTTTCGTAAATGTACTATATTGTACCTCCCACGAGGTTGGTTGTGATGGTGAACCTGTTTCCCAGAATTTTACGTGTTCTGCTGGTGTGACGTCACACCTCTAACGTCCAATCACGAGTTTCATCATCATACAGAGATAAAAATATATGGCAGAATTCACGCTACTTTTCGCTGGATCGTGTTAGAAAAAAAAGTGTAACATTAGGGCGGGCTGGACCAAATCATTCGTTGAGGCAACATCTCCTCTCCAGAGAACAATCTATAGGCTAACAAAATAAGTGTGATATTAGGTGTTTTATGACAAGAAAATTGGTTTTCAAAGTGGGCCCCCCTACAATGCGATTTGACCTTCCTTTGTATTGGATATACATTGTGTAATCCAAGGAGGAAAATAAATAAATAAAATAATGAACTATTTTGTGTAGGTTTAGCATATGTACAGAAGGGTCAGTGATAGATAGTTATTTGCCACCAGCCAAGCTCCTCCCACTCTCCACCCCGTTGCCATGGCGACGGCAATACAGCACACTGAATCAATAGGACCAGATTCATACGATATGACCACTTTATAAAGTCCTTTCCGCATTACAATAATATAATTTATTAAAGTCATGGCTGTGATGAGGAATGTCAAAGAAATGAATTTCTCATTCTGGGAAATAAGAAGAACAGGTCCCATTTAAGCTCTGCCCACCCAACTGTATGAAACAATACGTATTAAACTACTAGCTCAGCATTAAAAACTGGGGAAAATTAAATTTTTTTCCTTTCTCCTCTATCCTTCACCCTACCTACCTATTTGGGACCTATTTCTATCCTAAAAATTTTTGCACCAAAAGGGATTCAAACATGGGACCGCTAGCATCTTAGCCAGTCGTCAAAACCACTATGCCATTGATTGATCATTGCGGTATGAAGCAAAAATTCGATTCAAGTTTAGAGAGCTTTAATACATGAGAAATAGCCGTTTTGGTGCAAGGGTCATTTATTATAATCGTGAAATATTATGTTGACTCTGAAAAGAGCCTTTTTGGTGCCAGGGTGATTGTACTTTAATTACAATTAATATTGCATAGCGCAGTATAACATGCAGTACAGATGGGAGGAAAAATATATATTGCGACTCACCCGAGTCCCCCACCACTACTACTCTAACGGGACCCACGTGGAAAGTAGGGGTTTTGGGTGGGGAGATCCTAGCGGCGGCATTACAACTACTAGCAGAGTAGCGATTGTGGCGGCATCTAGTATGGAACTGGTGAAAGAGAAAAATAATTTATTTCTCCTTTATTCTCTTCTTCTCTTTCTTTCCCGTCTCTTTCCTCTCTTCCTCTCACATCCTCTTCACCCTACCTACCTATTCGAGACCTATTCCTAACCGTAAATTTTGGATCGACCGGGATTCGAACTCGGAACCCCTAGCGTTATAGCTAGGAGTCTTAACCCACTACGCCACGAGTGACAGTTGAGCAGTGGAGAAAGATTTCATATATTTGAGTTACTATAGGGGTGATTTCATGCATTCACGAGTGTTAACGCAAGAATCGCTTTTTCAAGTTTTGAAATGTTTTGTTTGTTACGAAAAGAGTAGTATTGGTGCAAGGGAATTTTTCTGCATCGATTAAGCCATGTTTTATATCATAACACGGCGTTTTTAAAAATTGGGAAATATTATGTAAATTTCGATTTTTTATATTATCAAATCGGTGTTTAAAGATCGTGAAATATGATGTTTGGTACAAGGGTATTTTTTTAATTGTTCGACATTTTCTATAATTCATGAAATTTTATTTTGTTTTTTATAATGGTAATTGCAATTATTAGAGCAAGCTGCAGGCTTAACACAGCAAGCTCCATTACCGGCGCTTAGTAGCGGCCGGCATGCACTATAGCGAGGAAGATGCGCGCGGGAAGATGCACGGTAGGCGGTGAGGGGAAGCGAGCATGCAGGCAGGCTGGCGGAGAAGGCAACTGCGCCGATGGAAAGGGGAGCAGGGTGAGTCGCAAACTATAAACTTGCCCAGATGGGAAAGGTTGATGCTAGCCTTGAGCAGTGAGCAGCTTGATGGCCGGCTAGGGGAAGCAGGCCATCGCCATGGAACGCGCTGCGCAGAGTGGAGTGAAAGCCAGAGTGCCACAAGTATTTGGACAAAAACGGTAATCTATTCGACGCACAGGCTTTCCTTCCACTGAATAATAAAAGACCCTTGCACCGAACATATTGTCACAACTATAAACAACAAAATAATATTTCATAATAAAAAATAAAAATACCCTTGCACCAAAAATCATATTTCACAATTATAGGAGTGGGAGTGAAAAACTCGTGTGCGGCATAAACTACGTTTTTCCCAGTATTTGGTTTCGTAAATCAAAGGTAGGCAAACCAAATGACACGTCTTACAAATACAAATACAAATACAAATACATTTATTGTCATTAAACACATTACATGTAATAGACATTGTCAATTAATAATAAAAATAAAATTAAAATTTAATTATGCTGAAATCAGCATCGTACGCCTCTTGTATATCATACATGGGATGATTCCTTAACCATGCATGTAACACATTTACAAATCTGTTCAAATTAACTTGTTGTGCTGTAATAGAAAGTTTATTAAATAACTTAATTCCAACATATTGGAAAGAGTTCAAAGTTTTACTGAGCCTACAATGAGTTGTATATATACAATGATTATTTCTAGTAGAATGTTCATGCACTTGTGTACCTATAGTTAAATTTAGTAGGTGTTTTTTCGTATAAATTAAGCAGCTAAGGATGTAAATATTTATGACCGTAAGAATACCAGTTGTTTCAAATAACGGTTTACAATGTTGCAGACTATTGGCATTGCACAAGATGCGTATGGCTTTCTTTTGATATAATTTGTAACGAATACTTACTACAATGGAATGTCAAACCTAACCTCTCTGTCTTCCCACAGAGAATCAGCCATTCTTGAAATTGTGTTTACACTTTCTGGTAATTTATTATTCACCGAAGATGTTTTTATTACCGACACCCAAGCCATACATTTATAAACTGCAGACAGACATTATTTTAATTAATGAAATTCGTAAGTTGTTAAGACAAACGCCGTAAACAACAACGCACAACAACACAGCAGCCTAACCTACACAGAACACCAATATCTAACCTACCGGACGCTCTCTATCGGGAGTCGCTGACAATTAGGTTTCGTGGGGAAAGTTACAGAATACAGTTTTCATCTTGGCTGCCCCGTGCCATCATATTGGCTGCCCTGTGCAATGTGCATCAGCCATGCATCAAGTCGTGCGCGGGCGACTGACCGCTGTTAGGTTGTCTAATATAAATAAAACTTGTGAATAATGTGTTATAATACCACAATAATATAAGAACAATGTGCCATTGCTCCACACCAAGCTGCTTATAACTTATAGCGTCGATTTACCATTTGATCATGGACCTGAAAGGTGACATCATGTAAGTACAACCTACCGGTACATAATGCGATGAAATTTATATTAATTACATCCTAGAAAGATGTGAAATAGTTCTAATTAAGTTAACAGAAGCAACCTGAAATGTCGCCAGAATGTCTGTGTTTAAGCTATGAAGTATTGTTTACTTGTGATGGTTAGAATTATCCTCCAGTTGGGGTTAGTTTCCCAAACTAAACCCCTCCAGTTTTCCAACCAGGGACAGAGGCTTTGATGCTATCACGGTGATTCTTCAACGCTCTGCACGCTGGTAGGTTATGATTACAAATCTGTTTACATAACACAGCTGATGTTACATTGCGTTTCACCAGTCTTCTGTTTGTAGATGTAGATGTAGATGTAGATGTCTCGTTCTGTAGATCCTGTGTTGAGCAGGGCTCAAGGATATAGAACACGTCAGATAAAAACATACATGCATGTTATAAAAAAAAAAAAAAAAAAACATGATACAAGAATTGTTATGTCACACTTACTCAAGCTGAAAAGAAATCATCCATATTGTAGAAGGTGTGAGTTACTAAATATTGCTTCAGAGCTCTTTTGAAAGATTTGCATTTGCTTTTAATAATAAATAAATAAGGAGCGCTCGAAAGAGCATTAGGTATGGAGATTTTTTTTTTAGTCTTTGCTATAGTCGTTTATAGATTTGGATCTCTCTGGGCACTTAATCAGATGGTAGCGTTCACATTTCCCGTTGCACAACACGCACACACAATCTTCATTTGGTTGATGAAATCGTTGGGTTCTACAGATTTTATGATGGAAGCCATGGGTTGCGAGCCTGGTCACGACGTGCCTTTGGTCCTGACATGCCTCGATCCATTTCCTGTCTATCATAGCGCTTGTACCATAAAATTCCGGGTCGATGTCGTCCCGCTTTCTTCGTCTTGAATTTAGCTGTGCCTGATATGGACCGGTAGATGGTAGCAGCAGTTTCAGCTTCAGATCTTCTATAAAGAAAGATTCCCTCGCCAGTTCATATGCGATCCTGGAGGGGGCATATATCCCAACTCCTAGGACTTTCTTGAGATATCTAGCTTTCACGCCTTCAATTCTGGCCAGGTCGCTGACAGTCAGTTTTTCCCATATTAGATCCAGTCCATATGAGACTATTGGGCTTATAACTGCGTCGAAGATGGACATAGCTGTGGTCAGGGAGAGTCTGTTGATGTTTTGAATCCTGTACATGGCTTTTGTTGCTGCTGTTGTTCTTTCCTGAATATGTAATCTGAACGAGGACATAGTCGTTTGTAGGAAAATTCCCAGGTATCTGAATTTGTTTACTGTTTCCAGTGGCTCGTCCTGCAGTGTTAAGATATCATCAGCTGCCAGTTTGCCCCCTTTTCTGAATACCATGTGTACAGTTTTGTCTTTGTTTATCTCAAAACTATTGTCGACGGCCCACGTTTCTAGCTTCTGCAGTGCTGTTTGCAGATCCTTTTTGCAGTGTGACCCTAATGCCATATCATCTGCGTACATTATGAGTTTTACCGTGGGTAGATCTTGAAGGATGCTCGTAATGTCTGACGTTATAACGTTAAACAATAGTGGGCTCATAGGATCGCCTTGTGGGACTCCATTTGTCTGTCTAACCCTTTCGGATAGAGCGACGCCGTCGTTTATAATAATGTAGTTACACTCTAGAATGTTTTCCACTATTACAGCTAGGGGGTGGGAGTCTCCCAACATCCCTACAAGTTTTTTCATTAGGGTGTTCCTGTCAATCAGGTCAAACGCCTTTCTGTAGTCGACAAAGACCACGTGGTACTTCCCTCTCGAAAGTCTTAGCGCCTGTTCCACTTCTTCTTTCAGAAAGTTCACCGCTTGTAGCGTGCTCCTGTTTTCTCGGAAACCTAACTGGCAGTCTGGGATATGCACGTCTACTTCCTTTGCTAGTCTTTTCGTTAGGATTTTGGAGAATGTTTTGAATATTGTATTCTCTAATGCTATACCCCTATAGGAGTTTGGATCGTCGGTATTTCCTTTACCTTTGTACAGGATGGACATTTGCGCCGTTCTCCAGATATCTGGAATTGAACCGCTTGACAGGCATTGATTAAACATATCAGTCCATACTGGGAGTAATAGTTCCTGCGTTTCTTTTATATGCTCTGTGAATATGTTGTCTGGACCTGCTGCCTTTCCCCTCTTTGAGGTTTTGATGGCATCTTGTATTTCTTTTGATGTAATTGGGGTGTGTGTTTCTGTTGAACTACCTGTGGTGGTTTTTTCCTGAAAGGCCGATGTGGCGCCGTTCTTGTTGAGAATGCCGGTGAAATGTTTTTCCCAGGTCTCACATGGTATTTCTCTTGCCTTGGGAACTTGCTTCTTCCTTATGGCAATGAACGGGTCAGACATAGCATTCTCTGCTGTTTTCTTTGCTTCTTCTTCAATGAATTCTGCTCTTTTTGTTTTCAGAAGCAGTTTATACTCCTTTCTCTTTGCTGCGTATGCTTTTAAGTCGTCTGTCTTATTTGTGCACTTTGCTTTGTATAGCGCTTGCAAGGTATCTTTCCTTGTGTTATAACACTGACTGTCAAACCACTTTTGGGCATGCCTTGTCTTGGTTGGGACGAATGCTTTACTAATCAATCTATTAGTTATGTTCATCGCTTCGTCTACCTGATTCTGTGATATAAGGGCTCTTATTTCGTCTACCTTTTTTGAGTCTTGTAGTTTGGACAGATCTAGTTTTCTGGAGGGCCTTTGTTCTGGTGGTATTTTTGCTTGTGATGCCTGGAGATTTAATTCGATTATTGTAGAAATGGGAACATGCTTCCTGATGGGCGCTGCTCCTGATGACCATAGTGCCTCTTGTTTCAGGATGCTTATAGCGTTTCCTCTGTGGAACACGTGATCTATGGCGCTTGCCCCGTTATGGGCGAAATAAGTTTTTAACGACTTTTCGTTTGCTAGGGAGTATCCCTCTTCTTCTAAAGTTTCTAACACCAGATCAGTCTTTGTGCTTGTTTTATCAGTTCTGCAGTTGATGTCGCCCGCTAGTATTGCATTTGATTGTCCTGCTGCGTGATCTATTGTCTTGAGAAGAATGTCGATCACATCTTCCGTTGCCATATCTGGAGAAATGTATATTCCTATTAATGAGAGCTTTGATGTTATGACTATTGTTGCATTTGCTTCTTTCCTACATTCCAGTATTTTTCCAGCTGTTGGTTTGCTTTTAATACATAGTGATTTAATCTCTTTTGGAAGGTTATTGTATATTTGTATTGCGGAATAATAAGCACCTTTCTGAAAAAGTTTTAATGAGTTAGCTGGTCTATGTAAATCATTCATGTTTCTAGTAGTACGCCCGTGTATACTGTGATTACTTTGAAATTTATCAATATTATCTACCATGTAACACATAACAGAGTATATATACTCTCCGGTGAGAGTGAGGACTTTTAATTTTTCAAACAGCGGTTTACAAGATTCTCGTTTTTTCTTTCCACATATTATTCTTATTGCTCGCTTCTGTAATCTAAATATTTTTTCCCTATGTGCCGAGTTACCCCAAAAAATGATTCCGTACCTCATAACAGAGTGAAAATATGCAAAATATACCGTGAGTAATGCGTCCTGTTGTAATATATCATTCAAAGTTCGTAGCGCAAAACATGCTGAACTTAGCTTAGAACTTATCATTACAATGTGTTTCTTCCAGTCAAGATTTTGGTCAATTTGTAGTCCTAAGAATTTTATGTTGCTAATTTCCTCTATGATTTGTGTTTGATAATTGATTACAATGTTTGAGATATATCTATTTTTTGTTCTAAATTGAATAAAGTGGGTCTTATCAATATTAAGTGACATTTTATTAGCTTGAAACCAAGTATTTAATTCGTGAAAAGTCTTTGTAGCTAGTCTTGCTAAATCTTCTTGTGACTTTCCTGTTACGAGTACACTAGTATCATCTGCAAAAAGCAATGCCTTTGATTCGTCACTTAAGTTATCTGGTAAGTCATTGATGAAAATTAAAAAGAGCAAAGGTCCCAGTATCGATCCCTGAGGTACTCCATTTTTAACAGTCCCTAATTTTGATTCATTTCCATTTATTATTACCTTTTGAGTTCTATCAGACAGGTATGATTTGAACCACTTTAGTGTTATATTATCCAACCTATAGTGTTTCAGTTTTTGAAGTAGAATTTCATGATTTATACAGTCAAACGCCTTAGCTAGGTCACAAAAAATTCCTAGGGCATGTTTCTTTTTATTTAACGCTTCCAATATTTCTGTAGTGAGTTGAAATGTAGCATTATCAGTGGACATGCCACTTCTAAATCCAAACTGAGATGGTGTAAGAATGTTATTCAAATTAAGATAGTGTATTAAGCGGTTGTACATAACTTTTTCAAAAACTTTTGAAAATGAGGTTAGGAGTGATATAGGTCTATAATTTGATGGAACATTTTTGTCACCTTTCTTAAAGAGGGGCTTAACAATAGCATGCTTTAGTCTTATTGGAAATATTCCACTTTTTAACGATGAGCAGATGAGCAGCTTTTTAACAACTTATTACTTATCTCATCCCATCCAGAAGAGTTTTTGCTTTTGAGTGACTTGATTATATTTTCAATTTCTCTAGAGGAAGTTAATTTGATTTGAAATGTATGGTTCTGGACTATAGGTGTTTTAAGTAGGTCTGCTGCATTAGTGCTAATATTAGTTGTAGGAATACATTTCTCTGCAATGTTTATAAAGTGATTATTAAAAGCATTTGTGATATCTGATACATTATCTAGCTTTTTGTTCTGGTATGTTAGTGACATGCAATCATTGTTTCCCTTTGATCTCCCTGTTTCGTTTTTAATTATATTCCATATAGTTTTAATTTTATTGTCTGATTTATTAATTATTTGTGAGAAATGCCTACTCTTTGCCTCTTTAATTACTTTCTTCAGTGTATGGCAGTACATTTTATAGTGTTCTTTATGAGCTGGGTTGTTACTGGTTCTACATTTTAAATATAGCTCTCTTTTGTTTCTACATGATATTTTAATGCCAGTGGTTAACCATGTTTTATTCCTTACATTAGGTAAATTAGCAGTTTTCTTTTTTGGAAAGTTAGTTTCAAAATGCCGCAACACAATATTTAGGAATTCATTTAATTTACAGTCTACTTTGTCATAGGAAAATATAGATCCCCAGTTTTCATTCTTCAGATCTTGTTTGAAGTTTAAAATTGAAGCATCATTCATTACTCTAGTCATATGGGTATGTTTTTTAGTTGCGTTTACCTTACTATCGTTTAGCACTAACATTTGTGCATCATGGTCCGATAATCCATTTAATATTGGTAATATTTTAAAGTTAGGGTGCTTTTCTATGTCTATGAATATATTATCTATTATTGTTTGAGAGTTGTTTTGGATTCTAGTTGGAAAGTTTACTACAGAGTCTAAATTATAACTACCTAGTAGGGATATCAGTCTGATCTTTTTTTCACTATCAATTGAGAAGTCTACATTAAAGTCGCCGCACAGTATAATATTTACATTATTACTATACAGATAGTTAAGAACCTTTTCTAACTGATTTGTAAAATAATTGAAATTACCTGTTGGTGCTCTGTAAATGGTCAGTATTACAAATGTACTGTTATCCGTTTCCACTCTGGCTGCACAGCATTCAAAATCCTGTTCCTTACAGTAGGAACTGGTGTCTATATCACTAAAATTTAAGTTACTTTTGATGAATATACTCACACCTCCGCCTTTATATACTCACACCTCCGCCTAGTTCCATTGTCTGAAGGGATGTTGGCATGAGGGACAACCGTAGTCAAGAGGGCAATGTTTTTCATGTCCTGTAATACTTCGGGAAAAAAATAGGGAAAATAACACATTACGACCCAACCGAGCCCCCCACTACTACGAGAAACCTAGCGGCGGCATTAGAACTACTAGGAAAGTAGCGACGGTGGCGACATCTAGTAAGGAAATGGTGAAAGAGAAAAATAATTTATTTTTCCTTTATTCTCTTCTTCTTTTCCTTTCCCGTCTCTTTCCTCTCTTCCTCTCACCTCCTCTTCACCCTACCTACCTATTCGAGACCTATTCCTAACAGTAAATTTTGGATCGAACGGGGATCGAACGCATGACCCTTAGCATCGTAGCCAAGAGACTTATCTGTTACGCTACGAAGGACAGTTGAGCAGTGAAGGAAGTTCCGGTATATTTTAGTTATCTAATTTAGTTGGCGCTAGCGAGTGTTAACGCAAGAATCGGGTTTTCTAATTTTGAGATGGTTTGTTTGTTATGAAAAGAGTACAGTGTTGGTGCAAGGGAATTTTTCTGCATCAATTAACATGGCGTTTTTTTTAAATTGGGAAATATTATGTAAATTTCGATTTTTTATATATTGTGAATTTTTTTTCTTTCAAATCGGTGTTTAAAGATCGTGAAATATGATGTTTGGTACAAGGGTATTGTTTTAATATAATTCGTGAAATTTTATTTTGTTTTTATAATCGTTTTTAAACATTGTGAAATATTATGTATGGTGCAAGGCAATCATTAGAGTAAGCTGCGGCTTAACACAGGAAGCTGCATTACCGGCGCTTAGTAGCGGCCGGCAAGAGCAATAGCGGGGTAGATGCGCGGTAGGCGGAGGAGAAGCCTGCCTGGTGGAGAAGGCGACCGGGCCGATGGAAAGGGGAGCCGCTTGGGTCGCAAAGTGTTAACTTGCCAAAAAATATATTGCGACCCACCCGAGTCCCCCACCACCACTACTACTCTAACGGGACCCACGTGGAAAGTAGGGGTTTTGGGTGGGGAGAAAAATAATTTATTTCTCCTTTATTCTCTTCTTATCTTTCTTTCCCGTCTCTTTCCTCTCTTCCTCTCACCTCCTCTTCACCCTACCTATCTATCGGAACCTCTAGCGTTATAGCTAGGAGTCTGAACCTACTACGCCGCGAATGACAGTTGAGCAGTGAAGAAAGATTATATATATATATATAGGTACTAAGGGTGACTTCATGCATTCGCGAGTGTTAACGCAAGAATCGCTTTTTCAAATTTTGAAATGTTTTGTTTGTTACGAAAAGAGTAGGCTACTGTTGGTGCAAGGGAATTTTTCTGCATCGATTAAGCCATGTTTTATATCATAACACGGCGTTTTTAAAAATTGGGAAATATTATGTAAATTTTGATTTTTTATATTATCAAATCGGTGTTTAAAGATCGTGAAATATGATGTTTGGTACAAGGGTATTTTTTTAATTGTTCGACATTTTCTATAATTTGTGAAATTTTATTTTGTTTTTTATAATGGTAATTGCAATTATTAGAGCAAGCTGCGGGCTTAACACAGCAAGCTGCATTACCGGCGCTTAGTAGCAGCCGGCATGCGCTATAGCGAGGAAGATGCACGGTAGGCGGTGAGGGGAAGCGAGCATGCAGGCAGGCCGGCGGAGAAGGCGACCAGGCCGATGGAAAGGGGAGCCGGGTGGGTCGCAAACTGTAATCTTGCCAATACTTCACCACCAAACGCGAATGTGTTAAATTCACAAACATGGATTCCACAACTCCAAGTATGTGTTCTGCCTCTCTTGGAACAGCAGCACGCGACTCTCTCTACCTCGATCATTAAGAATACTAGGTATACCGAGTACTATTTTCTCTCCTGCTGTTCCATCTCTGCGAACTCTTAATGAGACTTTCTCTCTACTTTAGGGAAAACTGAATAATCTGCTCCCCACCCCTATTCACTAACGGGACCTGCCTGATGGTGCGATTTGAATTACTGGGAATGCCGTGCAACACCATCTAGTAGGCTAAATAATTTATTTCTCCTTTCTTCTCTTCTTGTCTTCCTTTTCCGCATCCTTCCTTTTTTTCACCTCATCCCCTTTCTTACCTATTCCGTACCTATTCCTAACAATAAATTTGGGAAAAATAGTTTTATGCTGCGCTCTAGGCTACTCCCACGAACTCTCTAACGGGACCCACCTTCTGAGGCGGAGAAGAGATTCAATGTGAGACATAACAGGCATCGCGCTATTCAGTATGTTGCTCCTAAACTAACATAACGTTGCTAACCTAAGAAAACCTGTCAGTGACCTAGAATTTACCTATCATTATTTAACTAAATGCAGGAGCTTTTTACCCTTCCACACCTTTCATAAAACATCGTTAAAACTGTCAAGGAAGCCATGGTACAATAGGTGAATGCGCATTGGCACGGAAGCAAGGGTAAGCAGGGGAAACGGGCAGGCGAGAGTGGGTGGAGCTTCGCCAGCGGGCAGCTTATATCTATCTTTCGCCATAAATTTTATGCATCGACTGGTATACGAACCCGGGACCACTAACACCATAGCTAGGAGCTTTGACCTCTACGTCATGAGTGATTGCTGAGCGGTGAAGGGAAAATTCAGGGATAATATAGCACTATACTGTTCGTGATATTTTCATTTTAAAAGCATGGAAAACAGTCAAATTTGATGTTATATTATCCTTTAGAATCTGCAGATTCCATTTATAAGCACTTTATATTAGTACGAAGGTGCTAAATGTAAGTAAAATCGTGAAGAAGTAAACACAAAATGGGAAAAATATAAAACATGTCACCCCCGAGTCCTCCACTCCTACTCTTATAACTGTGAAATATTATGTTTGCTCCAAGGGTCTTTTTCGTTACGTTACAGATACGTTGAGCTGTGTTTATGAGAGAAAGTGATTCTCTGTGTGTTGATAGGTGATGTATGGACGCTTCTAGGAGTATATAAGTTTACTGGATTTAAACAACTTTTAGAAGGGAAAAAATGTTTTTAATATTTGTGACGGAATTACAAAATGTCAACCAGATACAAACCATAGTGTGATACCTTCTGAAACTCTGTGAACTCTAAGGATTGAGGAACTTTATTTACACATCATTCTAAACTAGAAGAGCTGTAGTTTATGTGATTAAATTCTGAACTTGTTACATCTTTTTATTTAGATACCATTAATGAATGAATGGGTGTGACGGAATTTCAAATTTTCCTTTGAAATTAAAATTTATCTAATTGAACTGTACTCATACCAGTCATTAAGATTGTAGACTGGCTATATCTAATTAACACTTAAATGAGTTTTTAATGTTATTAAACAAAATCAAATAGGAACAGGTTGCGTATATAACTTATATAAAGAATACTTAATCATAACATTATTCACCCATGGCACTTTGGTGAAAACATGACTACGACACTCTCTTACTTGAAATACTGGTTGTTCATGTAATTTCTGCAGGTCACTGGTGTATGGCACTATGGCCCTGGGGTCGACTCAGCCTCTAACAGAAATGAGTATCAAGAATAGCTACAAAGGCTTTTCACGAGTTAAACACATGGTTTCTAGCTAATAAAATGACACTTAATGTTGATAAGACCCATTTTATACAATTTAGAACAAAAAACAGATGTGTCTCAAATTTTGAAATTAATTATGGAACACAAATCATACAAGAAATTAGCAATGTAAAATTTTTAGGACTGCAAATTGACCAAAATCTTGACTGGAAGACACACATAGAAATGATAAGTCCAAAACTGAGTTCAGCGTGCTTTGCTTTAAGAATTTTGAATAATATATTAAAACAGGATGCATTACTTATGGTATATTTTGCATATTTTCACTCGGTGATGAGGTACGGGAACATATTCTGGGGCAACTCTTCCCATAGGGAGAAAATACTTAGATTACAGAAGCGGGCAATAAGAATGATATGTGGAAAGAAAAAGGGGGAATCTTGTAAACCGCTATTTGAAAAATTAAAAGTCCTCACTCTTACAGGGGAGTATATATACTCTGTTATGTGTTGTGTAGTGAATAATATTGATAAATTTTGAACTAATTTTAGGGTACACGGACGTACTACCAGAAACATGAATGATCTACACAGACCAAATAACTCGTTAAAACTCTTTCAGAAGGGTGCTTATTATTCTGCAGTACAGATATATAACAAGCTTCCAAACAACATTAAATTATTATGTATTCAAAGAAAGAGCAAACCTTTCAAAACAGCTGTCAAGGAATTTTTAATAACTCACACCTTCTACAATTTGGAGGAATATTTCCAGCTTGGATAAATTTGGCAGCTTGCAGTTTCTGTATATTATTGTTATAACATGAATGTGTTTTTTGATCTGACGTGTTCTATATCCTTGAGCCCCGCTCAACACAGGATCTACAGGACGAGATATCTACATCTACATCTACAACCCTCTGAGCCTTCAATGGCCTTTAATAGGGAACAGTTCACCTTTTTTACCTTTTTACTGGCATGTAGCCAACATCTATTTTCTTTTCCATGAAATACAAAGCTAACTCCTTTATCATCTTTCTGCCTCAAATTAAGAACTTCAAACATATCATTGTGTGGATCTGTGGAGGTTATTTGAATTACAAAAAACATGTTTGCTTTTTCCCAGCATAAGTGGCATACACAAAATCACAATTGTATATACCTGGCCTTCATTGGAATGATCTTCCTGTTCATCAGTTACGCTTATGAAATAATGTATATCACAATATTCTGAGAATTTGTACAGTTTGGTAGAAATTTTGTACAGATCAATTACTTTAACATGATGAATGTCTCTGGAATATGAAACGTCTTTGACATTGTTCCAACTTTCATAACATTTGCAAACTGCAAAATAAAGAAAATCCACATTTATTTTGGTACGGTATGAGTTCCACAGACTAAGGCATTTGCTTCTTTGAGAGTCATCAACATGTACCTTTTTTTAACTTCAGTCTTTCCAGATTCTCTTTTATGTATAGGCATATATATATGTATATGTATAAAATTTTTACATCCTGGGCACATCCAACTTATACAAACAAGATTGAAAAAGGCTTGTACCGGTACAGTTTGACAACCTACTGATTGAGGTTTTTAGTTTTGTCTGAAATTGGAGTTAAATCCTTGACCACAGATGAGCGCTTTCGTGGACTTGCGGGGAGAGCATTCAGAACCTTTTTCACAGCTTTTCCAAAGGATTGTCTTGATTTGTATGGAGAATGTGTTGAAGCAGAATGGCCACTAGTTGAGGGAACTTCTACAGTATTTCTACATTCTTCTTTTTTCTTACATCTCAATTTCTGGACTGCTACGTAATTAGTCATCTTAGTTTATTGAGTTGAAGGTAGTTCATAGATGCTTTTTTAATTGCTTTCTGCTCTCTGTCTTTCTTTTTAATTTCTTCGTGTAATCCTGCATTCTCTTTTCTTTTCCGGCACTCACGCTGACGTTCTGCTGCTGTTTTACCCATTACGGTCACTGAAGAAATTGATACTTCAAATAATCCAATAAAATATTACAGATAATTTTCTGTGCCTAATAAAGTTCCAGTATGCTTGTTATTCTTATTTTAGTATTACATACCTTTTTTTCAACTTACACTACCTAAGTTCATGTTAAGTGCTGTTTATTAGTAAGAGGCTCAGTGTGTGAAACAGGTTATGTAATTCCGTCACGACCCTAAATGTTGATTTAAATATAATCCTGTGAAACAAATTATATGGTCTGGTTGTAAAGCAGGCAAAACTAGCTTTGCATACAAATTTTCTCCCACCTATTGCCATTACTTGAATAGTAACCGTGAAAAATGTCCGTTTTTGTGACGGAATTACATGCCTAATGCACAGAAACTTCCAGTATTAATTAAAATATATAAAATATTTTTAAAATGCCTGTATAAGTGCATTTAAAGAATCTTAATGAATACCAGATACTAATTCTATGATTAATTGTCAAGTTTTTTACCTTTATTTGAAACAAAATTATCAATGACAATGGTGGAGAAATTTAGTCACGTACTTGGTGTAAAAGAGGTTCTTCTTCCAGGAATCCCTAACTGCACTAAATAAAATATATGTTCAAAAAACAAAATATTCCTGTGAAATATAATCCTTCCCCTACGTAAATATGGTTTTACTTTCTAATTACATTCATTTTTAGAAATCCATGTCCTGGTTGACTTTTTTCTGGAATGGCCCAGATATCTCGTCATGTAGATCCTGTGTTGAGCGGGGCTCAAGGATATAGAACACGTCAGATCAAAAAATACATGCATGTTATAACAATAATATACAGAAACTGCAAGCTGCCAAATTTATCCAAGCTGGAAATATTCCTCCAAATTGTAGAAGGTGTGAGTTATTAAAAATTCCTTGACAGATGTTTTGAAAGGTTTGCTCTTTCTTTGAATACATAATAATTTAATGTTCTTTGGAAGCTTGTTATATATCTGTATTGTAGAAAAATAAGTACCCTTCTGAAGGAGAATTTTAACGAGTTAGTTGGTTTGTGTAGATCATTCATGTTTCTGGTAGTACTTATTAGAACTAGTAACAGAGGGAACCTAACCACATAATTAGATTGAGAGCATGCGTATTTATAACTGTTGGCAACATTGTATTTAAACCTTTGCAGGATTGGTCAAAGAGATGCAAGATCATCGGCTAGCCAATGGGAGTATTGGTGTTCAACCTTTGGGTTGCATCCAACCACTCTGAACACCTCACGTGAAATTACAGTATCTAGTGCTATACCGAATCCGAAGTTTAGAGAGCTTCATTACATGAGAAATAGCCGTTTTGGTGCAAGGTCCTGAGTAACGCCAGAGAGGCTCAGATGATTGAAAAAAATAACAAGTGACTGCAGACATTTATTGAATTTCCCACCGTTAAGATTAATTTTCGAAATTTATCAAATATTTCCGTCAGATATTTCTTTACTCTATGCATCTTTCTCACTTCACATTCTTATATAGAATAAGAGGCTGTGAAAGAGCATACGTATTCAGTTGTTCACCACGCAAGACAAACTTTCTACAAACAATGGGTGAACTGTGGGTGGCTTGTAACTACCCTTCAGAGAATTTTTTTGAAAAAAATTTCAAATAAAAGTTTTAGCTCTCAGTGTAAGCAACACATGTGCAAAATTTAAAGGATATCGTTAGAGCCGTTTTTGAGAAAATCACAAAAAACGAACATGTCTTCATGTAAAGTCCCCTTAAAAATAAGAGAAACTTGTCGCCATCTTCAGCTCACATCTTCAGAAGGTACCTGACCCAAATACGAAATTTTGTTTTCATACAATTTTTCGTATTGGCCCATTATCCTCATAAGCCTTTGTATATGAACCATGCGGTTTTTGTTTAATAGTGTACATATGTATTTATATGAATAGTACTAGGGCACTGTGCCTTAAAGACAATTTATAAAGGAGCCCTGCTCCCAATGTTAACATACGGCTGCCCAGTTTGGTATGAGGCATTGCATACACAGAAAAATTTAAGGAAACTGCAGCGAATACAAAGATTAATTAATATCAGAATGGCCAAGGCTCACAGGACGCTGTCATTTGAAGCCTCGTGCGTGGCTGCCGGAGTTCAGCCTATAGGTATAATAGTGACACAATCTGTAAAGATCTATGAAGCAACTCATTGAAGTAAAGATTTCCGTGTAGATTATGACAAGCCTCTACAAGTAAAGGACTGCCCTCATCCTGCAGACAGAACATCAATTGAAGAAATTAATAGTTCTCTAGCATATGAGTTAGAAATCTACACAGATGGCAGTAAAATTCACGGAAAAGTAGGCGCAGCAGCAGCATTTTATAAACGAGGACAATTAATTCACACCATGAAGAACAGACTTCTCAGTGATTGTTCCAACAATCAGGCGGAACAGATTGCGATATTAAAAGCTATTGAAGCAATCAATGAACTACCTATCCCACTCGAAGAGAACAAGGTTGCAATCTATACGAACAGTAAAATCACCCTGGATTTACTTCAGAACAACCGCAATCACAGCTACCTTATTGAGAAGATCAGGAACTTGGTAAGAAAACTCAAGGATCACAAAATACATTTTGGATGGATAAAGGCCCATGTGGGAATTTCTGGTAACGAGATGGCAGATAAGCTAGCTAAGGAAGCAGCAGGAGAAGAAGATAGAGAACCGGTATACTCGAAAATTCCCAAAACTGCAATAGTTCGAGAAATTAAAGAAGAAGGTCTAACAAAATGGCAGGCGGATTGAACCAACACGACTAAGGGAGCTACCTGTAGGGTCTTCTTCCCATCAGTTCGTCAGAGAATAAGACAAAGGATCATAATGACAGCACTGTAGGCTAGTGTGCCTAACAGAATTTGCTATAGGATTTTTCGGAGGACCACTGGATTAAAATCCAGAAAATGTAAACTGGAAAGAATAGGAATGATATAGGAAGCAGGAGAGATTGACTTCAACTCTAGTAGACTGCTGCTTCTCTTCTTTCTTCTAGTTGTCCTTGATATTAATTAATATTAATTTTATTTCACTTGGAAATTTTTAAGGATAATGTCAAAGGTTATGTGTTTTGTCTATAAGAGGTTGTTTTCTTAACAAGAACCTATAGTAATTTTATTTGTAATCTTATTGGTGTACAATTTAAATTTGTTGAGCTATATCTTGCTCAAAGATTACTACAGCAATTTCTTTAGATTGCTTGTAGGAAAAGAGGAGTTGCAAGTATGCCAAAACTCCAAAAAATGATAAGTGCTGAATTACTTGAAAGTCTTTATTCAAGACTACTACGGCAGCATATTTAGCTTGCACGTAGAGGAAAAGAGGAGCTGCAAGGATGCCAAAACTCCTGGACAATTATAAATGCAGTTTTTACTTGTATGCAAGCAATTATGCTAAGTCCTCTAGACTTTTGTGAAATTAACCATACATTGAAGGTGTAGTACTTAACTTTTAGTGCGACTTCATTGATGAATATGTGAATGCATTAGCCGGACTATGGCTAAACGGGGATGTACAGATACTGATGCTGTAGATCTATGATGCTGTAGATCATCCTGAACGGTGGCCAGTAGCGAGTCCTTCCATGGCTACGAGCTACGCTCCACGAAGTTCTAGGGATGTCCTCGAATCCACCTCCAAGTGGATTAAGTGGTGGCTGCTGATGCTGGTTCCATGATGCGTAGTTGTATGTAGATACTGTACAATAATATATTCAGACTTGTGGTCTGTTGCTAAATTTGGGGCTGTGCCCTTACGCAGCGACGATCGGTGAAGAAGTGAATAAAGTCTAACGGCCACAAAATGCGTTCACATAATCATCTTACAAAAGAGTCATTCAAAAATTCGATTGAAAGCTAGTCTTGAGCTTTCTAGATGCTTCCATCCTAAAGCAGGCTTTTATTAAACAAGGTAACATGCAGTACTCTTTCTGTAACATACAGAAAAATATATGAGAGTATTTATTTTATTAAACAATATGCCTTTGTGGAGAAATAAATAAATTTCTCATGGGAATTAATCTAACTGTTCAGTACACTGTCCTTAAAGGCAAGTATAGATAATCGATAGTCCGCTCGTAGCGCTCTACGCTATTCTGGCTATAAGGGCAAGTAAGAGTATTATCGATTATCAGGCTGGCAATCGATATCTGATCGATGCCGGCAAAACAGCATTCTGTTGCTAATTAACATTAATTATTGAATCTAATGATAATAGTTAATAGTAAAAGGAATAAATGTGCAAAACTATTCCTTAGCTTATTACATTACAGCGTATAATGGATATTTTCTTTATCTAAGTGTAAATAAAGAGATACAAGTGTGCCAAGAATTCTGTTTGAGCTAGTAACTGGCATTAGTGTCATCTAGTGACTTGTATTAATACTTCATTACTAGTATTTGCTATAAATTATAATAAATGAGCTCTAAGCTCTATGAGCTTACAAGCACCAATCACAGCAATAGTTACTGGACATGGAATAACCAAATCCTACTTGAAGAGATTCCACATAATGAATGATGACATGTGCTCCTGTCTTCAAGAGGGCCAAACTGTAGACCACCTATTATACACCCATATTTTTATGCTGTGTTTCAATATTGGGTTCCACATAAGTAGTAACTCAGAGTGATCAGTAATCTTTTATAGACATTAAATAACTATTTCCTTTCACTATTTATAATTATGAAACATGGACATAGTTATGTTGGCAAAATGGCGCCGGATAGTGACATAGGTAAAGGCAGCTCAGTAAATACATCTGTTAAAACCTCGACAAACTGTAGATTCTGCAAAAAAAGGGTCTTAAAAGGCATTAATTGTGATAGCCGATACATAGCCGATGTGCTCAAATTGACATAAGTTCAATAAATGATGAAGATAACTGGCAGTGTAATATGTGCCAACAGGATACCTACAAAGAAGCTATTTCAGTTGAACTGCACAACAAAGACGAAATAATATGGTTGCTACAAGAGGAACTATCTCTACTAAAACTGGAGAACAAGAACTTAAGGGAAGAAAACGAGAAACTCAACAATGTTCAATTTACACAAGTTCCAGTAAGACAAAGATATTCAGACATGGTAAACAGGACCTGGCCCAAAATTACTCAAACACAAAAACCATACATACAAACGTCAAATAGATTTGAGATCTTACCTGATGAGGAAGATCTAACCCAGAAAATCACCTATAATTGCCCTTCAGACGGGAATGAAAGTAAGTCAAAAAATAAGGTAATGGTGATAGGAGATTCACTGTTGAAGTTTGCTGGCGAAAAATGTAAAGAGAAAGGTCACCAGGTTATATGCTACCCTGGCATAAAGACAGAGGAACTAAAGAACAAAATGGAACAACATGACCTTTCAACAATTCAACCAGAGGTTATTGCTATCCACGTGGGTACTAATGACATTAAAAAAGGGGTTTACGCAGAAGAGATAATGGGGGATACGATGGACCTTGTTGATACTATACAAAAGCAATCTCCAAAGACCAAGATAATCATCAGCAGCATACTATACAGGAGAGATATGAATACACGCCGTATAGATAGAATAAATCAAGAATTGGATTGGCTGTGCTCAGTTAGAAACTGCTTAATGGTTCATGGAAACAGCTGGTTAGATGACACAGATATCGCAGGTGACGGCCTGCATCTCAACCGGCGGGGGGCAATGAAGTTAGGCCAACTTCTCTGCAAAGCCATCAGCAGCTGCCAGGGAAATAACCTACAATGTTCGGAAAACTGAAAAATGATTTGGCGGATGCCATAAACTCTCCTAGAAGGAAAATGAGTAACGATAAAACTGGAATAAATAAAGAGACACAACTAAACATATTGTATCAAAACATTCAATGTGTGACAAACAAAATAGAACACTTAACAGAATTAATTGATGAAAGACACATCAACATAATTTGCCTAACAGAACATTGGCTAAAAAACGAAGTAACTAATTTTATTATACCTGGATTGAAAATTTTGAGTGTATATTGCAGAAAGAATTTCCTGCATGGGGGATGTGTAATATTAGGTGACCACTCATTGGAAGGATCAGAAATTATTGATATTAAGGAGTTGTCAGAAGATAAACATTGTGAATGTGTAAGTGTTGAATTCAGCTTTTTCGTGTTAATAACAGTATACAGATCTCCAGTTAGTGATATTAAAATAACACTTAATATTCTAGAAAGTGTGCTAAAAATTGTGATTACTAGAAAGAAACAAATAGTGGTATGTGGAGACTTTAATGTTAACTTCCTTACTAACCTAAAAGAATCGAGAGACATAGAAAATCTGCTCCAAATGTTTAACTGTAAAAGTGTGGTAAGGGAACCAACTCGCATCACTCCACAGTCTCAAACTCAAATAGACAATGTTTTCATTAGCAAGCCGAATGCATTGGTTACAGTACATGTCTTGGAAAAAGGTCTATCAGATCACAAAAGCATACTAATCCACTTTCCTCTAATAAAACCAATAAGTAACTTAAATAAAAATACTGTTAAAACTTGTAGGAAATTTACGCAAGCGGCTACAGAGGAATTCAATCGATTACTTTTAAATGAGCAGTGGGAAGATGTTTACTCAACAAATGACATAAACACAAAGTTCAGCCCTTTTCTTAATACAACTTTAAGGTTTTTTAATCACTCCTTCCCAAAAGTAAAAGTGAACAAATCAGCGAGGGCTAAAAAAAAGTATATTACACCAGATATCAAAAGAGAAAGGGACGGTGGACTTTGGATTACCAAATGAATGGATCGATAGGTATGCTCGGTGCACGACGTTTATGGGAAATAGTCACCAAACAACAGGGGGCGTGGAAGATTCCTCGTTTTGTGATCAGTATGATTCTGGAGGCATCTGAGGAAGGGTCGAGGAAAGGCCCGAAACGTAATGCTACATACTTTTTAACTATTCACTGTGAGTAATAAAAATTTTATATCATTGTATTTTAAAAGAGAAAGGGAAAATCTCCAAAAATGGTGTGCATTAAAATCCGCTTATCCTCATAACAAAATTTTTTATGAAAACTTTTTAAAGGTGCAACTAAAATACAGGCAAACTTTAAGAGAAGCTAAACACAAGTTTTACGAAAAAAAAATTCAAGCAGCACCAAATCAAAATAAAATGCTGTGGAATCTAGTCAAAGAAAACACTAATATAATTCAAACCCACAATAAAAATTTAGAACTGATAATAAATAACAATATAGTTAATAACCTGATTGACGTGGCTAACTATTTCAATAGCTATTTTATAAGCATAGGAAGTATGCTTGCAAATAACAATAACCAAATGAATAACCTCACCACAAATACCAAATCAATCTTTCTAACACCAATCAATGACGATGAACTAGTAAAAGTAATAATAAGTATGCCAGCCAAAAAGTCAAGCGGGTATGATGAAATTCCCCCTACTGTTATCAAAAATGCTTACAAAGGACTTACCAAAATCTTATGTCATCTGTTTAAAGAAGTCTTCATACAGGGCATATTCCCTCAAAAACTCAAAATTGCCAGGGTCAAACCTATTTATAAAAAGGGAGATGTCATGCAAGTGGATAATTATAGACCAATCTCACTACTACCCACCTTTTCTAAAATCCTTGAGAAATTAATACATAACAGGTTAATCAATTTCTTTAACAAGTACAACATCCTGCGCCCCAATCAACATGGGTTCAGACAAAATAGGTCTACAGTAACAGCCGTAAACGACTTCACAAACACCGTTTTACCTGCATTAGACAGTAAAAAAAAAAGTAATGGGTATCTGCTGCGATCTAACTAAAGCCTTTGATACAGTCAGTCATTCACTTCTTTTAAGCAAACTTGATAACTATGGAGTAAGAGGAATTTGCCTAGACCTCTTGAAATCATACCTAACAGTAAGAACCCAACAAGTACAAATAACTCACACAGACGAACACGGTAAATCTCAAGAATACATTTCTGAAAGCAAAGTAGTGCAGTATGGGGTACCCCAGGGATCCATCCTGGGCCCCCTTCTTTTTTTGGTATATATAAATGACCTCCCAACATGTACAAATAAAGGGAAATTTGTCATATATGCTGATGATAGTAATGTAATTGTAACAGGACGAAATGTGACTGAACTAAAAAACAACTATTTAGAAATTGAAAAAAGCATGAACCACTGGTTTCAATGTAACAATTTAACAATGAATGAGAGTAAAACAAAGAATATATATTTCAACACCCATTATAGTAAAACCCAACATCTAACCACTTTAAATCTAGGTACGAAAGAAATTACGCCAGAAAGCTCAGTCAAATTCCTCGGTATCCATATTGACACTCATCTAAACTGGAAAGATCATTGCATACATTTAAGTAAAAAACTAAGCTCTACCATCTACCTGTTAAGAAATATTAGAGACCTAGTCTCAATTAAATCATTAATTAATATATACTACGGAATTTTCTACTCACATCTAAATTATGGAATAATTTTTTGGGGGAATTCAAGTGAAAGCGAAAACATATTCAAATTACAAAAAAGAGCCCTTCGAATTATATTTAAATTAAGTAGAAGGCATTCATGCAGAAATATCTTTAAAAACAATAATATCCTCACTATGACTGGTATGTACTTATATGAGTTACTTAAACTGATAAAAACAAATGAACCAAATATCAACAAAAATAAAGATATTCATGACCATGAGACAAGAACAGCTAATAATATAGCAATAACTAGACACAATCTTCAAATAACAGCAATGAGTCCCATTGCTATGGGAATCAAAATATTCAATAAGCTTCCCCATGAGGTGAAGAATTTGTCCGAAATCAAGTTCTGTAGAACTATACGACATGTACTAGTAACTAATGCATATTATTCCTTGAATGAATTTAATCCAAATACAGTAACTTCATACTTCAATAATAATATTTATTTTTTTATTTTTAACCCTGTTAATAGTTTTTAATAGATAAACCTGACATGCTTTTCTTCTTGTTAGAACAAGGGATCGACTTGAACTTAATCTCTCCAAACAACTATTTGTAACTTCCCTGAAGTGAAGCATTTTGTTTGGAAATTTATGACAATGTTCAATAGGAACTCTACTATGTAGAACCTCAATGAACAATAAAGATTATTATTATTATTATTATTATTATTACAGATGCAGTAAAGAGCCAATCCATGTGAAAGTGGACAAAGGTGGTTACATCTTTTTTTTACGTGACATAGACATGTTATATATCAAAGTAAAGGGAAAAGACTGTAGAATTTGAAAATAGATTCACAATTCTATTAAATTAAAGGTATATCTATATAATAACAACTGCTGAAATGTGTATTTTTTTTGTTGACTGAAATTTATAATTCAACATGTTGGCTAGTACTGCATTATACTCATGGAATCAGTAGATTTGCTGCAATTTTTAATTTCACCCACAAAAGCACAAGTAAGTGAAGATTTTGTCATCATAAAACAAATTTTTAAGATCAGTTTAAGTGAAGATATTCATCAAATCAATTTTCAAGGTATCCTTGTCACACCCATCACAAAAAACATGTAATAGTTTGGGTAGAAAGCCAAGTAATCATTGTATAAAATGGAAACTTGGTAAAAGTTAAGATATTTCAATACAGAAGACACACCTAAAATATAATTTTGAAATGCCTATTATTTTGGCTTAATTTTGATGTGACGGGTGTGACACATGTTGTGTGACGGGTGTGACATTTATGTAAAATGCCTTTTGCAGCTTTTGTATAGTGATTATTTCATGCAGATGTTGAATAAATCATATGTTTGCATTAATACTATCTTTTAAATGGCTCTTGGACTTCCGTGGTATAGAACAGAACTTCTTTGCAATGGATGACATAGGTGACCAGTGGAAATGTCACAAATGTTTTAATGTTGGTAAAGAAGTGAGGTGGTGAGGGGGTGTCTTTATTTGCGTTAGGGATGAACTTACAAGCTTTTTAGAATGGACAGACTCAGATTGCGAGCTTTTATGCGTAAATATAGTAAGTGATAGCGACAGACGGTTACTAAGAGTTATCGGTGGTTACAGGCCACCTGGTGATGAAAATATAATATTACAAAAACTATATCATGCTTGTTCTGGCACATTCTTAAACACAGACATGGTAATAATGGGAGACTTCAATTATCCACGTATTGACTGGTCAGGAACCAAGATAGAAGGCAGTCCTTCACAAATATTAGCAAGTACGTTAATTAATGACTGTGGGCTAACACAGGTAATAGAAAAACCTACAAGGGGCAACAATGTGTTAGATATCTGTCTGATACGGCCATACGATTTTTTATTCAATACAGAAATTTTTCCAGGTATTAGTGATCATCTGTGTGTGACTTTACGAATACAATGGGAGCTTAAAAGAAACAATGATAAAAATAACTGTAATAATAATAACAAATTCCTTTGGAAATATAAATATGCAAATAAAAGCGGTTTCCAAAAGTATCTAGAAAATAAATTTCCGCAGTGGGCTGGAGAGGGTTCTAGTATAGACAAAATGTGGCAAAATTTTAAGGCTATAAGGCTATAGTACATGAAGGGCTTAACACATTCGTTCCAAAAGCTAAACTAAAGCAAAACCAAGATCCGGAATACTATAATGATCGAATCCTAAAACTGAAGAGAAAAGTTAGAACAGCATATAATAAAAGGAAATTAGGAGAATCTTTCCAAAATAAATACAAAGAAATTCAAAAACAACTGATTAAAGAGAAACGGGATGCTCAAAACGTATATTTATCAAATCTTCTACAGTCTGGAAATTCAAACAGTTTCTATAAATACATAAGAAGGCTAAGAAAAAATAAAGGCGACATACAGATGTTGAAAGGTGAGGAAGGTAACATAATAACAGACAATTCAGAAAAAGCAGAACAGTTGAGTCAAAGTTATGCTAAAGTATTCAGTCAACAAAAAAAAGCGGATGACACTCTTCTAACAAACTTAGCCGAAAGATGTCACGAGCCGTTGAAAATAAAAGACTCTTTAATTCTCGCAAATTTACGTAATATGCGTAAGGGAAAATCTATGGGACCAGATGAGATATCAGGCGACATTATTAAATTAGGACAAGAAAAAATTGTCCCTTATCTCAGGGTGTTATTTAATGTTTCACGTAATAATAGTGATATTCCACCGGACTGGAAAAAAGCCATAATAATTCCTATCTATAAAGCAGGGAATAGAACTGATCCTGGAAACTATAGACCGATAAGCTTAACGTCTATAGTGTGTAAGCAAATGGAGCGACTCATTGAAGCATATATTAGGGATTTTTGTAATAAATATAACTTGCTTTTTGCAAGACAACATGGTTTTAGGAAGGGCTATTCTTGCGAGTCACAGATGTTAGGTCTATATCAGGAAATTGCTGATATTTTAGACAAAGGAGGACAGGTTGATGGTATTATAATTGACTTCCAAAAGGCCTTTGATACAGTACCTCACGACATTTTAATGCTCAAACTTGCCGAATTGGGAATTGATAAGCGCGTAGTAGGTTGGATTAAGGAATTCATATATAACAGAACCCAAAGAGTGCGTGTTAATGGCATATTGTCCCGTGAGACTCCAGTTACGTCTGGAATACCCCAAGGAAGCGTACTCGGTCCACTACTTTTTATATTATTTATAAATGACTTACCAAAATCGATCCAATCTCATATCAGATTGTTTGCGGATGACTGCATCATATACAGGGAAATTTGTAATGAATTAGATGCGAAGTTATTGCAAGAAGACTTAGTTCGCACAGAAAAATGGGTTTCTGAAAATAGGATGACAATAAACGCACACAAAAGTAAAGCAATATCTTTCACTAACAAAAGGGTAAAATTTTGCTATGATTATGAAATGGAAAATGAAATTATAACGAGAGTAGAATCGTGCAATTATTTAGGAATAACTCTCAATAAGGAATTGAACTGGAATACACATATAGGAAATTTAATTAGCAAGGCATATAAAACATTGCACTTCGTATTTCGAGCATTAAGGGGTAGCAACTTAAAAACCAAAGAGTTAGCTTATAAATCTTTAGTGAGACCAAATTTGGAATATGCTGTAAGTGTATGGGATCCGTATCAGGCAGGTCTAATAACACAGTTAGAAATGGTGCAGAGAAAAGCTGCAAGATTTGTTATGAATAAGCACCAACAAACTGACAGCGTTACGGCTATGTTAAAAACACTAGGGTGGAAATCTTTAGAATCCAGAAGAAAAATAAATAGATTAAAATGTATGTATTGTGTATACACGAAACAACTGGCATGGGAAGAGCTTCATAGCAAAATTAAAGAACCAGATTACAAAAGTAGGAAGGATCACAAATACAAAATAAGGGGTAGATCTCAGAGAACAAATATTGCCAAATTTTCTTTTTTAAATAGAGGGATTCAGGATTGGAATGATTTACCTGCAGAAATCTTCGAAACGTTTCCTGCTAACGTCAAAATTTTTAAAAATATATTGAATAGGGTAAATGTATAATTTTTTGTTCTAAAATATTCACATTAGGCATATGCAATTTTTTATGTTATAGTTTTAAATGGAAAAAAAATATATATATATTTTTAATATCAGGTACGTGGATAGATGTTGCGATATTTAATGTGTAAGTGTATGTATAGTGTGTCATTTTTGTATATATGTATGGATGGTATTTATTTAATGTGTAATGTATATGTATATAATGTGATATTTAATGTGTTGTGTCATTTTTGTATATATGTACTGTATGGCTGGTATTTATTGCACCACTGCCACCGGGTTGTTGACCCATTTGCAGTGTAAGAAAATAAATACAAATAAAGATCTAGTGATCCCCTATAGAGGCCATGAAGGCTTTTAGGGTTCAAATGTTCAAGCTTCAACATTTTTAAACTTTTAGCACATGAAGGTGGTAAGGTTGTCAGTCTTATGCACTGGCTGCCTTTACCCCAAAATTGCTTCTGGTACCCATTTCTGTTAGAGGATGAGTTGACCTCAGGGCCATAGTGCCAACAGAAGGATTAGGTCAATTGAAAAATCTCAAAAACCTCATCAGGAATTGAACCTGTGCCCTTCCGGTTTGTAGCACAGTGCCTCAACCAGCAGCATGACACTGTACCCCAATAAACTAAGTGAGAAGTGATAGCCTAATTAATTCTGTGCCTGATTTCTGTACTGGTAACTGTGTATCTTAGAACTGCTAAGAAATTCAGACAGACAATACCTCTAACAGCCGATGAAATGAGTAGGCCCACAAGGAAACAAATGAAGGAGAACAGATAGAAAAACAATCAGCCAATCTAAATATAGCTACACAATATTATTTTTGTATGAGAGACAACAAAATGTCCTGGTGACAAGAATAACCAGATCCACATCAATTCAGTAAAAGTTTGTGAAGAGCTCAGGCTTCCAAGTAGTCCAGGATTTTAGAGTAGAGGACAACGAAAACTGCCTAACTAGTACCGGAGGAACATTTAACTTCACAACTTTACACAAGCCTGTTAAAAATATGGACAGAGTGGAAAAAAACTACGTAACAAGGGAATTCTTTTTTATGCTGAGATCATGTGTTGGGATTCCCCAGGATTGGTATATTATAAAAAAAAAAATTTAATGAAATTTATGCAAAATGGTACAGAGGCAGAAGGTGCAAAGTGTGGCTAGCGTTGCAGATTACAGATCCATCGACCTGGGTTCGATCCCCGGTACCTCCTCGAATTTTTCTGAGGTAGGGAGTTCTGGTAGGGGTGCATTCAGCCTCGTGATTCAAATTGAGGAGCTACTTGATAGAGAAGTAGCGTCTCTGGTCATGAAAACCATCATTAATGGCCGTGGGTGTCGGCATGCTGACCACATGCCCCCAATCCTACCATCTGCCTATGGTAGATGATGCAGCGGTCGGGTGGTAGGCCAAGTCCCTCCAGGGACGGAGTTTAGTTTAGTTTAAGTCTCGGTTATGGGTCAATCCATACGAAGTCAGCCAATTATGAATTTTCTGGTTGCCTGACCATTTTTAAAAAAATTCATTTTTTGTCACATATGACCCCTATATACCAATAGCACAAAACCACAAATATTTTATTTTTACTCGGTTCCATTTAGAAATGGCGGCCATCTTTCAATCATGGCGGACAGCTATTTTTGCATTTGTAGGTGTTTATGCAAATGCAAATATCTCTGGACTGGGAAGTGATAGAGCCTTGAGGAAAACACCATTATTCTCAGCAGAGTCTGAGCTACATTTCTGGTCAAATGCATTGGTTAGCTTATTTCACTTTTAAATGGTGAAAAAGGGGGCTAATTCTGAACAAAACTTTTGCAAAATTATGACTTTTCAGGGTGTCACTATCTTACCCTGGAAAGAAATCTCTGGTGTCAGTTTTTTGTAGGAGGTACATATGTACCAGTACTTTCCTGGAAAAAAATACAAAGCCACACATTTGTTTGCTTCTATTATTTAGGACTCTCAGAAAATGAAGATTTTTCCAAATTTGGCCAATTTTAGGCCTAAATATCTCTGGTTGGCAAAATAGGAAAAATCTAATTTTGGGCTCAATTCAAGGTCTATACGACACTAACCTACTGTGAAAATTTCAAGTATGAGACTCTAGCCAGAATGGAGTTATGTATCAAACAAACTCCTTAAATAATGAGGCTTTGTGTGAACCATATATAAATAAATAATCACCCTAGTCCACAATATTTAATGGTTTTAAGGCCTCATTTACATATTATAAGCCTAATTATAAATCATTATGGTCTGCTAAAATAAATTATAGAGGATAGGCCTACAAGTTTTCAATTGAAAAAACAAATCTGAATCAATTTTTGTTTGTATGTATGTAGGCGTATATTATTTTAGTCTGTTCAGTTTTAGAATTTGGATTTCCCTTATTACCAGTTATAACTAATTGTACACAATTTGCTTGGTGCTTAGTTAATTTTCATATGCCTGAGTAGGGAACAATCAACCTTTGCTTTTATGGAAAGTCACAGTGGGGAGCAAGATGAGAGGGTATAGACAAGTCTAAACATGCAACTGCTCATGCTGAGACATGAACTGTTCCAGCCAGTTATTCAGTTTGTTGGATGCAGTTGTAGGGTGAAGAAGTGCTTTTTGCTTGGTAGTGTTCTGAATAGACCAAGATGGATCCTCAGTGCTGTATAGGAACATTGACCAATGAACTGTGCCACAGAAATGTTTATGGTGTTGTGCCCAAGGGACTAAGGCATTTCAGTGAATATAGTTCTGAAGAAAAATCATTGCTTTCATTACGAATATCTTCAAATCTTTCCCTCATCTGCAAGTATCATGAAATCAAGTTTTTATCACAGTACAACCACCTCTTTGGACGCATTTGTTGTGACCCTCTAAAAGTGCACAAAAAATCAGTGTCTAAGGGACTAAGGGAAATAAAAATGGATTATATTTTTAAGGAAAAACACTTCCCTGTAAATATTGTCCCAGGGAAATCCTTATGCCCTACATGCTACACAAAGATCTTTGTTAGGCCTACTGCTCATACTGCTACTGTTGATAACGTTAGTGATGAATATGTAGACAAAACAGAAAATATGGTGAAGGTTGATGCAGCTTGTAGTAGTTTGGAATTGTCACCTGCAGCCAAAATTAAAAAACTTAGTTCTGATAAAAGAAAAGGGGCTTTAAAAGCAAAGTATAAGAAGGTGTCTGAAGCTATTAGAAAAAAGTTGGAAATATGTTTTGATGAGGATATTGAAGACAGTGAGCCAAACCAGCAGTCTCTATCATTTGAGTATGATGAACTGATCGAAAAGCTAAAAAAGAAGTGTTTGGTAGCAAACAAAGAAACAAAAGTACAATTATTAGTCTACTTCCAAATTCTTGGTCCAGAGACAAAATAGCTACTGAGTTTAATGTCTCAGTGCATCTTGTTAGGTTGTCAAGGAAACTGGTGAAGGATCAAGGCATATTGCCAGTGTTGGGAAAAAAGAAAGGTGTCAGAATTTCAGATGTAACTGCCAAGAAAGTGGTAGATTTCTTTGAGGATGATGAGTACAGCCGCTTATGTCCAGGCAAAAAGGACTTTGTCTCTGTGAAAATTGATGGTCAAAAAGTTTACAAACAAAAAAGGCTTATGTTGTGCAATCTAAATGAGCTCTATGTTGAATTCAAAAACAAACATCTAGAATGTGGCATTCAGAGGTCGAAGTTTTGTGAAATGAAGCCAAAATGGTGTATTCTTGCCGGAGCTTCGGGAACTCACACTGTCTGTGTCTGCTTGTACCACCAAAATGTCAAACTTATGATTGAAGGAGCAAAATTGAATGTCGACTATAAAGAACTGCTGGATATGATGGTTTGTGACATGACTGGATACAAATGTATGATGGAAGAATGTGATCAATGTCCAGGACAGCAAGCTATACTTGAAATGTTTACTGAAGCCCAAGAAACTGATGAAATACCAGAAAGAATTTTCTACAAGCAATGGGTCACTGTTGATAGAGCCGAGATGTTGACTCTGACGACACCTAGAGATGAATTTTTTGAAACTCTTGCACAGAAGATTGACAAGTTAAAAAAACACCAATACATTTCTAAAGTTCAGTCTCAATTTCTAAAAGACAAAAAGGCAAGCCTCAATTCTTCTGAATGCCTAGTTTTAGCTGATTTTGCTGAAAACTTTTCTTTTGTAATTCAGGATGAGATCCAATCTCATCACTGGGTAAACCGTCAAGCCACAATCCATCCTTTTGTGTATTAGGCCTACTGTCATGAAGGGGGCCAACTGAAGCACCAGAATATTTGCATCATCAGTGATCACATGGAGCACAACACTGCAGCTGTACACACATTCCAAACCCATCTCATCAGACACATCAAAGCTACTATCCCTGAAGTCAAGAAGATTATCTACTATTCAGATGGTGCCTCTAGCCAATATAAGAACAAGAAGAATTTTGCAAACATCTGCAATCACAAAAAGGATTTTGGTCTTGATTGTGAGTGGCACTTCTTTGCTTCCTCACATGGAAAGAATGCTTGTGATGGTGTGGGTGGAACCACGAAGAGGGAGGCAACTAGGGCAAGCCTCCAAAGGGCATCCAATAACCAAATATTAACACCAAATGACTTGTTCAACTTTTGCTCACAACACATACAAGGAATTATTTACTTCTATGTTACAAATCAAGAGGTTCAGGGTCATGCTGAAGAACTGAGGGAAAGATTCGACAGTTGCCAACAAGTTCTTGGGACCAGGAGTTACCACCGATTTGATCCTCTCTCAGAAAGCAAGATGAGGTGCTACGTAACTTTATGCTCTACAGACTATGTGGAAGTACACGTGAGCAAATTTATTCCTCTCACAGTCAGTATCAAAGACACAGTTGCCTGTGTATATGATGGTCAGTGGTGGCTGGGTGAGGTAGATGACATCAGTGTGCAGAATAGGGACATTCACGTGATTTTCTATCATCCAGCAGGACCAAGAACCTCTTTTCAGAAGAACAACAAAGACTCAACGTGGGTTCCTCTGACTAATGTTCTGAGAAAACTTAACGCAATGGAGCTGACAACATCGACTGGACGATCCCACAATATTGAACCTCACCTATCTGAGGAGATATCCCATCTATTGGTGAAACACCAAATGTAATCACATGTGATTATGTGAAAAGGTATCTAAATTGTTATGTTAAGGCTCTAAATCGTTATTTAAAATGTCAGTATTAATTAAGGCTGATATTGAGGGTGTTACATATATAGCCTACTATACGATTTTTTCACTTTGTTGTATCAAGCATAATTTCATTCTGGCTTGAGTCTCAAACTTGAAATTTTCACAGTAGCTTAGTGTCGTATAGACCTTGAATTGAGCCTAAAATTAGATTTTTCCTATTTTGCCAACCAGAGATATTTAGGCCTAAAATTGGTCAAATTTGGAAAAATCATTATTTTCTGGGAGTCCTAAATAATGGAAGCAAACAAATGTGTGGCTTTGTATTTTATTCCAGGAAAGTACTGGTACATATGTACCTCCTACAAAAAACTGACACCCGAGATTTCTTTCCAAGGTAAGATAGTGACACCCTGAAAAGTCATAATATTGCAAAAGTTTTGTTCAGGTTTAGCCCCCTTTTTCACCATTTAAAAGTGAATTAAGCTAACCAATGCTTTTGACCAGAAATGTAGCCCAGACTCTACTGAGAATAATGCTTTTTTTCTCAAGGCTCTATCACTTCCCAGTCCAGAGATATTTGCATTTGCATAAACACCTACAAATGCAAAAATAGCTGTCCGCCATGATTGAAAGATGGCCGCCATTTCTAAACGGAACCGAGTAAAAATAAAATATTTGTCGTTTTGTACTATTGGTATATAGGGGTGATATCTGACAAAAAATGAATTTTTTTTTAAATGGTCAAGCAACCAGTGTTGGTTGACTTCATATGGATTGACCCTTATAAGTTGATGTTGTCACAACCGACGTGACACACCCATCACGTCACACCCATCACACTGATAAAGTAAATTTTCAATAACTATATAAATATTTTTGTAAAATCTAATTATGCATTTCAGTATGTTTATCAGTCCTCTTACTTGAAAAAATAAAACAAATATAGTGAAGCTAATCAATTCACAGAAATTTCAATTAAACCTACATAAGAAAAAACCTTTGTCCAATTATGGTCACACCCGTCACATGCACAATATATTTTCCAGCTCAAACATACAGCCTTGAAAAAAACATTAGATCATATTTTGTACTTCCAATGGGTTGGTATGTTAACACAAAAAACTTTGATGACTTTCCTGCAATATGGTTCAGAGGTAGAAAGAAATAAGTGTAATGAAATCTGTCCAAATGTCACACCCGTCACTATGGATTGGCTCTAAACTCCAACAACAGAGAGACAATTTAAAAAAGCATATTGCAATCAAAACGGGCAATGGCCGGTTCCTCCAGATCAACTCATTGTGAAACACTATACATCATTTAAACGCTTTATACACGCAATAGACTTCAGTTCATTATAGATAATAATAATACAGGTTTAGATAACACAGAATTTTATTACAAAATTTGCTATGAAACTATTAACTTAATGATTTAATGTACCTAACATTGTAGATACCTTTAACTTATATACTTAATTTTTAATGAGACATAGCATGTAGTATTGCAAGACTTAAGCAATGGAACATGCTGTTTTAATTCAATAAAATAAAAAAAAGTATTAATATCGAGACGTAATACATGAAAGAACAGAAAAATGAAAGAGATGCATGCGACGTTTGAAACTGAATACAGCCGAATGTCAGTTGCCAGAACCTCGGTGCAGCCATTGTAAGTAGAGAACTGTCAAATGCATTCATTGCAATTGGGTCTGTGACGGCTGTTGGATTACAAAGAGCATTGAACGAGATGTTAAATTAAGTGGAATTTAAAAATAACCCTAAAGAAAACTAAAATCTTGATTTGCAAAAATGGAAGGGTGAGAAGCAAGGAAGAGAATTGGTTTGTGAACAGAGAAGAGATAGAGGTTGTAGACAGTAAATTAAATTGGAAAGAGCACATGAGGTTAATGAAAAATCAAGGGGCTGTTGCAGTAATTAACATACCGGTAAATAATTGCCTAACCAAGTTAGCAATCATAAGAATTGGGAATTTGAATGAAAATAGAATATCGCACAATGTGCATTAATATCTTTCCCTTTGCATTTAGTCTTGTAGACAGAATTGTTTTAGCGATTCGCTTCTTGATCCACAGAACATGGCATGGTACCTATCACAGTGTTTGCCACATCGGCTACATCTGCAGTCTGAACCGGGTTCGTGAAATCTCTGAATGGTACACAACTTGTGATGGAAGCCGTGCACCACAAATCTAACCACTATGTGACGCAGCTCAGAGCCTCCGCGTTTCCATTCGTCTGTAGTCATGGCATCTGTCGAGTAGAACTCCCACCAGATGTCTCTTTTCTTTGACTGAAGCTCTTGGAGAAGGTCTACATAAGGCGGAGACGATGGTAGTAGCAACTGTAATCTTATTTCCTCTATGAAGAATTGCTCTCTCGCTAGCTCATACACCAATCTAGAGCGTGTAAACTTTGATAGGCACAGAGCTTTCTTGATGAAGATGGCTTTCACTTTCTCAATCTGTTCCAGATGTTTTTTCTTTAGATAGGGCCAAATGACTTCTAGTCCGTATGTTATGACAGGTGTGACTTTGAGGTTGAACAGTTTCAAGGCCGTGGGCAAAGATAAGTTTCGTATTTGTTTGATGTCATTCGTTGATCTTATTGCTGCGTTTATGCGTTCTGTCACATGCTGTGTGAATGTGGTGCCCGTCGTCTGAAAAGTAACTCCGAGGTACCTGAAGCTCGACACTGCTGCTAGGGGCTTATGCCATATATGGAACTCAGCTTTACGGCCTCCTCTTCTGAAACTCATAGATACTGTTTTCTCCTCGTTTATTTGGACTTCGTTTTCGTCCGCCCACTTGACAAGGAGGCCCAGAGCAGTTTGGAGGTCTTCCTGGCATCGTGAGACCATCACAATATCGTCTGCATAGATCAGCATTCTAATGTTCTCAGAGGTCTCTATGCTGGCTACGTCCGCTGTCGCTATTATAAAGAGCAGGGGACTGAGTGGGTTCCCCTGCAGGACTCCATTTGTTTGCTCGATCAGGTTCGATCTGTCGATACCGTCGTTGATTTCAATGACGTTGGAAGCCATTATACTTCTGATAAGCCGTGAAAGGTGATTCTCCCCTATCAGGAGTTCTGATTTCGAAATGAGCATCGATCTATTGATGGTATCGAATGCTTTGGAAAAATCTATGAAAACAGCATGGAGTTTTCCTTTCGGTTCTTCCAGGGCGTCTATTATTTCCGCCTGTAGACATTGGATGGCCTGTATCGTTGATCTGTCCCTCCTAAAACCAAACTGTATTTCGGGGAGTTGTCCGTCTACCAGATTGCTCAGTCGGACACTCATAATTTTAGTCAGCACTTTGAACATTGTACATTCTAGGGCGATCCCCCTATAAGCATTAGGATCCCCTGTATTCCCCTTCCCTTTGTACATCATCTCAACGGTTGATTTTCTCCAACTGTTCAGTATATTGCCTTGCTTCAGGCATTCATTAAATAGGTTCTTTATTGTGCCCCTTAAGACGTGCAGCATGCCTTTTAGATGTTCGTTGTATATTAGATCGGGTCTGCACGCCTTCTTATTCTTTAATGCCCTCACTGCTGACTCAACTTCTTCCTCACTGAACAATTCTAGATCTCCTATAGCCTCTAAATCCTGGGTATGTTCGATTGTGGGGCGAGTCTCTCATTCTTGGAGGACGGCGCTCAGGTGGTTCTCCCATACTTCCAATGGGATATTTCGCGGAAACTTGGGTTGCCTCAGGTTCAGCGCTCTGTATGGGTTCTGCTCTGCCTCTTCAATCAGTCGTGCTTCTTCTTCTTCCTGGTGTTTGTTTTTGGCATCCCTTATCAGTTCTTTATAATTTTTCCTTTCCCTGGCGTAAGTTTGTAGATGCTGTGGGCTCGGGTTCTCCATGGCTGTGTGTAAGGCTTCTAAGGCCGCTTGTCGGGCATGGTAGCATTCCTGGTTGAACCATGGTTTTGCTCTCCTGTTAATCTCTTTAATGGGTGGTGTCAAACCGTGCATAGTACGTTCAAGTCTTGACGTTGCCTCATTCAAGTCACCATTTGCGACGAGTTCCTTTATTGTCTCATGGTCTGCCTGGCTCAGCGCTCCTGGGATGACTCTCCTCGACATCTTAGTGGAGTGAGGGCGGTTCTTTGTGATGTTAAACTCCGTATTCAGCTCTACCTCAACTGGGAGGTGTTTCCGTAGGACTGTGTCTTTAAGCAGTTTGGGAGTCGATGCTTTTAATTTTTCATTAATTAGAAAAAGATCTATGGTGATACTGCCGTTTGGTCCTATATATGTCTTGGCGCTTTTATCGTTCAGCAATGTTAGGCCCTCTGCTTCTAAGTATTCAAGGACAGCAGTGGCATTCCCATTCACTACATCTGTTCGGCAGTTTAAGTCACCTGCTAAGATCAGAGGTTCGTTGTTGTCTAGGTCTGTCATGACAGTGCTCAGAGCGTCGATTATTTCATAAGATGTCTATTCTGGTTGGAAATACACACCCAGAATATTACAAAATGCCGTCTTCACCACTAGTACGTTGTCAGTGCTATGAACGAGCTTGAATGGGGACATCCTCGAGGATAGTAGACATGTGATTCCTCCTCTCGGTCTGCCTCTTTCACCTTGTGATGCCAGCACATGAATTGCATACGAGTTCGGCGAGTACCAGTCTGATAATATGAATGTTTCCATAAGTATCACTAAATCATATTCCTCAAATATATTCGTAGTCATCATACTTGTCGCAGATTTCAGTCCCTCCACATTCCACAGTAAACACTGCATGTCCTCAATTGATTTCTTAGTATGGCTGTCGAAATCGAAATTCCCGAAAGATTACACCCTTTGGCCAGAAAGCCTCGTTGTTTAACCTCTCATATTGATCTGAGGTTATGCCTAGGCAGAACGCCTTGTTGCGGTTCCTGGTTCAGAGTTCGATGCATGCTTTTGCTTCACAGCCACTGTTATCTCTTACGTAGTCGGTAACATCTTCTGCCGTTATATTCTCATCCAGCCTGCCTACGTACAGCCATGACAGGATTTCTGCGGCTCGCAGTCTGCCCTTGGTTGCGGTCGCCACTCCTGTCTGAGAATTATCCCGTCGTTCCATGCTTGGTTGTGCTGCTCTGATCTGACCTGTCGATCGTTTCGTGCCTACGGTCCTCCACTCTTGTTCATCTTGCTCCTTCTGCACTTGGTCCTCTGAGAGTGTCACTTTGTTCTCCGTTTGATCTGTTTCCCTCTGTGCTTCTTGTTTCTTATCACCCGTTTTTACTCTTCTGTCACCTCGATCTGGTCCTTCATCGGTCAGTGAATTATCTGTGTCTTGTGTACGCTTTTCTAACGCGTCATCAGTTGAGTTTCTGCGTCCTCTCTTTCGTTCTTGTGTTTTGTTGGGCTGTTTCCCTTCCTCTTCTTCTCTACGAGCTTCTAGGTATTCGGGTATTCCCTCAACGACGATGACTGAGTCCCTCTGGTTGTCCTCCCTCAAGGTACTAGGTGTCTGTTGTTTGGGGTGTCCTGTTTCTCTATTACTAAATAATCTTTTGTTTTCCATTAGAATATCTGTTTGTTGAAGCTGAGCTTCTAGTATAATTGACATCTTCTGCATCAGTGCAGTTCCCATATCTTCCATTTCGTTCCTCAATTCCTGATACGAGGTACTGTTCTCTTTTACTATGATTTCTTTCGATGCTCTCAGTTCTTCTTTGAGCATTTCTATTCCCTCTTGCTTTTTGGCGTCTCTCCCTGAGCGCCATTCTTCAAACAGTATATTGCATTCTTTGCAGATCCATAGCAGCCTGCACTTTGTGGATTTCAGGCTATTGAAGGCTCCGACACCCATCCCAGTGCATTCTCTGTGATACCACCGTCCACATGGTCCATCACATCCGACCGCTTCGTTCGATCCAATCTCCTTGGAACATGGTGGGCAGCTGTATAATTCCTCCTTGTCTGTGGCACTGCTATCGAAGTCGTCGCTTCCTGGCATGGTCGGCTATGTTTTGTGTTAGTAGCACTTCTTCCTCTTTGCTTTGTTCCGCTGTGATGGTTTTCTGATGGCTTGTACACCGTAATTAATTGTCAGCGGTATATTTTCGGATATAGCGAGGGGCCGTTATTGGTACCACTTTCACTAATTCTCTATCGCTATGGAGCACTCCGTTCTCAGTTACGTTTTAAATAAACCGGTTATTCTACTTTAGAATTGGGAATTTAATAATATGTTTAGAGTAATAGTGGTATCAAAAATATTATAGCCTATGCTGCGGAATTATGGGGGGAAGCGGAAGCTTGGGAAAATTTGAATAGAGTGAGGGCCTGGAATTGTAAAAATTGTGGGTATACCGAGCAATTTAACAAATATTGCAGCTCTGTTGGAATTAGGAATAGAAAGTAGGTAAATAAAATGTATTCATCATATTGTGTCAAACCCAGAGGATAGTTTACAATTTTTACAAAGTACAAAGGTTAGGCCTCCTAATAACTGGTGCAAAAGTTTAAAAGAGAGTATTAACAGAATTGGATATGGAATAGAATGGGTTGATGGAAAATACAGATTATGTGTAACTTCATGTAATGTGAAAGAAAGATCAAATGTGACCTGGTGGATCTGGAGGTTGAAAAATTTGAGAGGTGCGATACCTAGAGGAACATGCCTATTATGCAACAAGGAAGGAAATGCTAGACACATAATTTTGGAATGTAGAGAAACTGAGCTGTGGAGAAGCAGTTTTCATTGATAGGCCTGGTAAATTTTTAAAAATTAATAAAAGCTTAGCATACCTTAGCATAACAAAAAATACGGATTTAATAAAAAAGAATGGGGAAATTTCTATTTATAGTAAAAAAGAAATGGTTAGCCGAAGTTGTGGCCATGCGTTTGCCTTCTGAGGGCCCTGTACAGTACTTCTTCGATGGGGAGTTGCCTTTGTGCTTCCACTGCATTGGTTGGGCTTTGGTTCTGATTACCACATTCAGAGCTATGAAAAAACCTCTGTGGAGACATCATCTTGTCAACTTCCATGAATTGCCCTGGGGTGGGTGCGACAGACTCTGAAAAAGTGGTTCTATGAGGGCCTAGAAAACTTCCACTTCAGTGGCGCAAGTGTGTACAGCTTAGTGATGTAAAATTCTCGGGAAGTTAAACTCGAGGAAATATTCATAGGGAATGTTCCCGGAAATATTCCCAAAATTCATAAATTCCCGGGGATTTATGATTTCCGAGCAAGATAACTCAAAGATATCTATTTGTTCTATAAAGTAGCAAATGATTGTTAAATAATATGTCAATTTTATCACAATTAGGTTAAACAAAACTAAAAAATGCTATAGCCTAAGTTCAAAGATTGAAATATAATTAATGAAAGAACATAAAAAATGAATAGAAGTTAATTAGGCCTACATACAAAACATTTTACAATATTTTACAGGGTTTTCACAAATGAGGTAATTAATATTAAAATATGCCGTGGTCCTTGAAGGTCAATAAAGAACATTAACAAGAGTTAGGCTAATTGTACAAACTGTCTATTAAATACCGTACTTACAAATTACAGTAGGCTAGTAATGAAAACAATGCATTCCCAAACAACTTTTAGAAATAGGCCTTTTTGTTTTTGTTAAATCTGTCTCCTTAGACTGTAACGACGCAAATAGCGACGTGCATAATCAACGATAGGAGACCATTCCTAAACAAAGGAAGGGTTGGGGGACCGCAACTAATCGATATTGAACATTTTTATGATTATCGATACTGCCCTGAATTTTATTTGAATTACAGAAAAGGAGAGGTGCGCATGCGTCGACGGTGAATCGACGAGGGAGACGTGCGGAACCTGAAAGACGGTTAGTAGTACGTGCCTGACCACGAGACAGAGAAGTCGAAAAGGCAGAAGGGAGAAGACGAGATTGGGATGGGTGACAGCGGTAGAGGCGTTCTGGCATAATGGTGTGTCAGACTTTCATCAAAAGGAAATTCTGGTTGTGAACTTCCTTGACACGGCTATATGGAGATAGTCATTAATCAGAAGAATACACCAAGTCGGCCAGTACGAGACACCGCTACAGCGAACATCAGCTGTGAGAGTGAGTCGTGACTGCTCGCTCTGAATAAGAGCAGATATGGACATCAGGAAGTAATGGAAGACAACTCAGGATCGGAGGATAAGTTGGACATCACTGGTTGAGTATAGTCGTCTAGACTTTTTTTCTCTTATTGTTTGGGGAGTGAGAAAATTGAGATATCCTTTTTTTTTAAGGATGGTTTCTAAGTCATGTATGGCGATTAGACACCGTATGGAATAATAGAATAGAATAGAATAGAAACCTAGAAGTGAGAATTCTAGAAGTAAAGTGATGAAATCCAGTAATCCAACTATTTTCTATTTCTGGTCTAAATTAATTATAAAAGAGCAGTCTAGAGCCTAACAACTGAATGCCAAAGATATATCTCTTCACTTTAAGTTTTTTGGGTAATTGTCCCACGAATGAATACATAGCTAGGGGCAATTGGTGATGCTCATATAAACTTTGTTATTTTTGAGACAGGACGCGAGGGGAGTAAGGAAGAAAGGTAATTAAGGGGCATGCTTAGTACTTCTTACGAGGGCCTCTCCCTCTTGGGTTTCTTTCAGGTGACGGGTGACTATCTATAAATAGATTTCATGCTGGCCTGTAATGTTAAGTTATGTTTTTTTATAGAGATTTATCTACAAGCGAAGGTGTATGGAATATGGTAGAGGGGGATAAGAAGTGGAAAGATTGAAGGGCAAAAGAAGGCCTACGAGTGGTAGTGCATTAGGTGTGTACCATTGGAAAATTTACATGTTAGGGTAGAAGTAGAAGTCACTAAAGGGGTTATAGAGAAGCTTACTAATCTGGGCGTGAATTAGTTTCAGTTAGAATTCTAGGGAATTTAGAGACAAAAGAAGATTGGGTGCCCATGCTAAAGAGTAGTAACGTAAGAAGTAGGAAAACTAGAATAACCACCGAGTGAATTAAATCAATGGTATAAGCTGAAGGGAACTCTACTTAAAGAAAGAAAGGGGTTAAAAGATAATAGCTGATGACTGGTCAGGTTAGAAAGAGGAGAGTGAGTTGAAAGATAACAACAAATGATTGGTTAGGTTAGAAAGAGGAGAATAGGAAATTGCGAGTAGTGTACTGATGATAAGTAGTTTATTAGCAAGTACTAGAGATTGTAAGGATGAGGTGAGGGAACGCCGGAAGTATCCCGAATCAAACAGATAAAATCTGGTAGTAGGCAAGGCCTATACCAGTAACATATAAAGAAAAGAAATTTATGAGAGATTGTGAAAGCCATCGATGTTGGAGGCGAACAACGGCCCCACGTGCCTCTAGGAGAGAGTGTCAGGGACCTCTGACGTCGATTTACAAAATTGTATTTTTGTTTGCGGCCCATTAATATTTTCCCGGTTGCAGGAGAGGAGTCAGATTGTTTGTAACTCAAGATCTAGACGTCGCTCCTGTATCGGTGGTCTATCGCCACAGTCACTCTGTGGGTATAGGCCTAAACTTCTATTTCTTTCTTCATGAGACTGTCTTTTCTATTTATCTTTAAATACAATTCTTCATGGACTAAGCTGACAAATAGACTAATGTAGGAGACATAGGTGGGATTATTGAGTGTAATCTGTAGAGTAAGGACTGGATTAGGAATTGAAAACCTTTATTTATTCAAGAAAAAAAAACACCCAGTATAATATATATATTGAACTATCCTGAAGTTGCAAATGTAAATGACTACACAAGTCAGTAGTAAATTAGAAGAAGACGTTCTAGTAGATACCGGAAAAAAAAAAGAAAGAAAATTAAAGTAATTAATTAAGGATTTGTTATTGTTGAACAGAGAACGTACTTATATAGTTAAAATTGGGTATACTAACCTTGAATAATCAAATATTATCCTACCAATAAAAGTGTTGAATGGTTAATGTAGTGTAAATGTAATTTATTGTATATAAGATTGTTATTGTTGAAAAAAAAGAAAGAAAATAATATAGTAAATAAACTATGGTTATTGTTATGCAAAGTAAATTAACGTGAAGTTCAGATTTTTGACCCTTATCCTTGTAATGGTTTGAGAGTAGCTGGTTTTTGTGCTAAGTTACATACTTTGGTAGTGAGTATTGAAAAAAGGAGAAAAAGAAGAAGCAGAAAAAAAAAAACGAAAGATAAATCCGAACCCAATTCCCGTCTCCACTGTTAATTTAAAAGCTAGTCGAGGGGCATGTAGGTACATAGCCTGTGTATCTATAATTTAATTTGTGTCTGGGCTGATACATAACAAAAAGAAAAGAGGAAGCGTATTGATGATGGCGCCCGTTAATATAAATTTTCATCAATATTATCAAGACTGGGTAAATTGTTAAAAGAGAGAGGAAGTAGACTGAGAGTAGGAAGTTTGCAATCACCCGGTGTCAAAGGTAGTTGTACTGAACGTTGGAATGTGGACTATGCAGGCAGTGTTATGATGACACGACAGGTGCATGAGTGACCTTGTTTTGTGGGAGTTCAGTAAACTTATATACTACGATTAAGAATAATCACATATTAGTCGTCACAGATTTTGGCGAAGAATTTTGGCGAAGATTTAATCCAAGAAGTTAAGGAACTTTATAGCATAAAGTAAGAAAAGCCCGTCGCAAATTTTGCGACGTGCATAATCAACGATAGGAGACCATTCCTAAACAAAGGAAGGGTTGGGGGACCGCAACTAATCGATATTGAACATTTTTATGATTATCGATACTGCCCTGAATTTTATTTGAATTACAGAAAAGGAGAGGTGCGCATGCGTCGACGGTGAATCGACGAGGGAGACGTGCGGAACCTGAAAGACGGTTAGTAGTACGTGCCTGACCACGAGACAGAGAAGTCGAAAAGGCAGAAGGGAGAAGACGAGATTGGGATGGGTGACAGCGGTAGAGGCGTTCTGGCATAATGGTGTGTCAGACTTTCATCAAAAGGAAATTCTGGTTGTGAACTTCCTTGACACGGCTATATGGAGATAGTCATTAATCAGAAGAATACACCAAGTCGGCCAGTACGAGACACCGCTACAGCGAACATCAGCTGTGAGAGTGAGTCGTGACTGCTCGCTCTGAATAAGAGCAGATATGGACATCAGGAAGTAATGGAAGACAACTCAGGATCGGAGGATAAGTTGGACATCACTGGTTGAGTATAGTCGTCTAGACTTTTTTTCTCTTATTGTTTGGGGAGTGAGAAAATTGAGATATCCTTTTTTTTTAAGGATGGTTTCTAAGTCATGTATGGCGATTAGACACCGTATGGAATAATAGAATAGAATAGAATAGAAACCTAGAAGTGAGAATTCTAGAAGTAAAGTGATGAAATCCAGTAATCCAACTATTTTCTATTTCTGGTCTAAATTAATTATAAAAGAGCAGTCTAGAGCCTAACAACTGAATGCCAAAGATATATCTCTTCACTTTAAGTTTTTTTGGGTAATTGTCCCACGAATGAATACATAGCTAGGGGCAATTGGTGATGCTCATATAAACTTTGTTATTTTTGAGACAGGACGCGAGGGGAGTAAGGAAGAAAGGTAATTAAGGGGCATGCTTAGTACTTCTTACGAGGGCCTCTCCCTCTTGGGTTTCTTTCAGGTGACGGGTGACTATCTATAAATAGATTTCATGCTGGCCTGTAATGTTAAGTTATGTTTTTTTATAGAGATTTATCTACAAGCGAAGGTGTATGGAATATGGTAGAGGGGGATAAGAAGTGGAAAGATTGAAGGGCAAAAGAAGGCCTACGAGTGGTAGTGCATTAGGTGTGTACCATTGGAAAATTTACATGTTAGGGTAGAAGTAGAAGTCACTAAAGGGGTTATAGAGAAGCTTACTAATCTGGGCGTGAATTAGTTTCAGTTAGAATTCTAGGGAATTTAGAGACAAAAGAAGATTGGGTGCCCATGCTAAAGAGTAGTAACGTAAGAAGTAGGAAAACTAGAATAACCACCGAGTGAATTAAATCAATGGTATAAGCTGAAGGGAACTCTACTTAAAGAAAGAAAGGGGTTAAAAGATAATAGCTGATGACTGGTCAGGTTAGAAAGAGGAGAGTGAGTTGAAAGATAACAACAAATGATTGGTTAGGTTAGAAAGAGGAGAATAGGAAATTGCGAGTAGTGTACTGATGATAAGTAGTTTATTAGCAAGTACTAGAGATTGTAAGGGTGAGGTGAGGGAACGCCGGAAGTATCCCGAATCAAACAGATAAAATCTGGTAGTAGGCAAGGCCTATACCAGTAACATATAAAGAAAAGAAATTTATGAGAGATTGTGAAAGCCATCGATGTTGGAGGCGAACAACGGCCCCACGTGCCTCTAGGAGAGAGTGTCAGGGACCTCTGACGTCGATTTACAAAATTGTATTTTTGTTTGCGGCCCATTAATATTTTCCCGGTTGCAGGAGAGGAGTCAGATTGTTTGTAACTCAAGATCTAGACGTCGCTCCTGTATCGGTGGTCTATCGCCACAGTCACTCTGTGGGTATAGGCCTAAACTTCTATTTCTTTCTTCATGAGACTGTCTTTTCTATTTATCTTTAAATACAATTCTTCATGGACTAAGCTGACAAATAGACTAATGTAGGAGACATAGGTGGGATTATTGAGTGTAATCTGTAGAGTAAGGACTGGATTATGAATTGAAAACCTTTATTTATTCAAGAAAAAAAAACACCCAGTATAATATATATATTGAACTATCCTGAAGTTGCAAATGTAAATGACTACACAAGTCAGTAGTAAATTAGAAGAAGACGTTCTAGTAGATACCTGAAAAAAAAAGAAAGAAAATTAAAGTAATTAATTAAGGATTTGTTATTGTTGAACAGAGAACGTACTTATATAGTTAAAATTGGGTATACTAACCTTGAATAATCAAATATTATCCTACCAATAAAAGTGTTGAATGGTTAATGTAGTGTAAATGTAATTTATTGTATATAAGATTGTTATTGTTGAAAAAAAAGAAAGAAAATAATATATTAAATAAATTATGGTTATTGTTATGCAAAGTAAATTAACGTGAAGTTCAGATTTTTGACCCTTATCCTTGTAATGGTTTGAGAGTAGCTGGTTTTTGTGCTAAGTTACATACTTTGGTAGTGAGTATTGAAAAAAAAGGAGAAAAAGAAGAAGCAGAAAAAAAAAAACGAAAGGTAAATCCGAACCCAATTCCCGTCTCCACTGTTAATTTAAAAGCTAGTCGAGGGGCATGTAGGTACATAGCCTGTGTATCTATAATTTAATTTGTGTCTGGGCTGATACATAACAAAAAGAAAAGAGGAAGCGTATTGATGATGGCGCCCGTTAATATAAATTTTCATCAATATTATCAAGACTGGGTAAATTGTTAAAAGAGAGAGGAAGTAGACTGAGAGTAGGAAGTTTGCAATCACCCGGTGTCAAAGGTAGTTGTACTGAACGTTGGAATGTGGACTATGCAGGCAGTGTTATGATGACACGACAGGTGCATGAGTGACCTTGTTTTGTGGGAGTTCAGTAAACTTATATACTACGATTAAGAATAATCACATATTAGTCGTCACAGATTTTGGCGAAGAATTTTGGCGAAGATTTAATCCAAGAAGTTAAGGAACTTTATAGCATAAAGTAAGAAAAGCCCGTCACAAATTTTGGCGCCCATACCGTGGGGCGAGTTGTGTTAAAATCACAGATTTTGATAGCCCATATCGTGGGGCTGAGTAGTGTTAAAACAAAACAGTATTGCTAATTGTTGCAACTTAATTTAGTTAAAATTGTTAAAAAAAAAAAAAAAGAAACCTTTATTCAGTTGAAGTTCCATATTATGATAGCCCATAGCGTGAGGCAGTGATAGTTTGATATCCTAACGTGAGGCGAGATAGGGTTAAAAGAATTTTGGGAGTTAGGTTAGTATAACTGAAATTTATTCTCAAAAACAAATAATAATAATAATAATAATAACATATTTTTGGGAAAAGAATAATGACTATTGACAAGTAAGGACTTCTATAGATGACTAAGACAGACGACTGAACTATTGTGTGTTCTAATCTTTTTTTCCAGTGGTATTGTTAATATATAAATATGGCTACTTATGTTGATCCGTATGCACAAATAAGAGCAGCTGAGCTAACCCAAGCTATTAGGAAGTTGAGGAAGGCGGATTTAGAGGCAGAATGTGATAGAGTAAAGTTACCGACCACAGGTACAAGGGATGAGTTAAGACAACGCTTGTTAGATTATGCCCGTAAGAACCCTCAGTCATTTCAAGTGTTAATTACGGCTTTTGCTCTGAGTCAGGAAGTTTTGGAAGAAGATTTAGTTGAACATAATATAACGGTACCACAAGATTCATATGGAGATGTAGTGTATACATGGGTTAAGTTAATGCGTAGGAAGGCCATGGCGGTAGCTGATTCAGAAGAAGTTGTACCAGTAGTACCATCGTTTACAATTCAGTTAGAGCCACATAAACCAAATACTTTGGATCTGGTTCGTAAATGGAACATTAAATTCAAACCTGGGGATAGTATTTACTTATTTTTGGAGAGATTGGAAGATTTAAAACAAAGTTCTAAGTTACAGGGTGTAGAGTTATTGTCAGTATTACCCGAAATTTTACAAGATTCAGCTTTACTTTGGTACAGGAACAGATTAACAGATTGGCCTACATGGGAAGCTTTTTTGAAAGAATTTAGAGAATATTACTTGCCTATTGATGAGGAAGACTCGCTTTTGGATGAGATTAGACAGAGAACGCAAGGTCCCAAAGAATCGATTTTTGATTATGTTAATGCTATTCAAACGTTAATGAGGAGGCTGAGTACTCCAATGAGTCCTCAACAAATGATGAAGACTGTTATCAAAAATTTGCGTCCTGATGTAAAATTGTACCTTAGACCTGCAGAGATTCAAACTATAACAGATTTAATACGTGTAGGTAGACAGTATGAACAAATATTGTTAGATTCTGAGAGATATATTCCTCCTCCAACGCAGGTTAGAGCTACAATTAAAGAAACGGCTTATAAACCTCAGAGACAAGTTGTTATACCTTCAGTTCATACAGCGCTAGGAATTCAGGGAAAACAGGAACTTCCATCGTCCGAGTTACAAAAGAAACCCAATGTTAGTTTTTCTGCAAAGACGTGGGATAAGGAACGGAATTCAAGTCCTGTAAATGATTCTAGAATGGTTAAAGTAATAGAAAATAAAGAGAGACAGGATGAGTCGAGGGATAATGGTAAAAACACCACTTTGCGTTTTTCAAATAATCAGCGATGTTGGAATTGTGATAAAACAGGACATAGGCAGTTCGAGTGTAAGGCACCTCGTAGAGTTACTCCACGCGCTACGATTAAATGTTATAATTGTAATAAGCTTGGACATAGGTCTATTGATTGTAGGATGCCCCAAGAAAGAAAAGTTAGGCCTACAAATTCCTTATGACAATTAACTAAAAATCAGGCTTGTGTGATGTTAAATATAAATCCTACAGATTTAGTTAATGGAGATAGATGTTTTGTTGAAATTTTGCTGGAGGATATTACATTTATTGCTCTAATAGATTCCGGTTCAGATAAAACTTATGTGGGAGAGAAGGGTGATTTTTTGTGTAAAATGTTAGATTTAGCAGTAGAAGAATCTGAAGTTAGGGTGGTGCAACTAGCAGATAAAACTTATAGTTCTATAACAGGAGAGAGAACTTTTGAGATGAAATTGCAGGACAGGATCTTTCAGATAAAATGTAAAATTATGCCAAATTTAGCAGTAGATATGATTCTGGGCATGGACGTTTTGAAACAAATTGGGTTAGTAGTAGATTTGCAAGATGGGACTTGGTATTTCAAAGATGAACCAGCAAAAATTTTTCAATTTGTTAAGGCTATAGATTTAAAAGAAGAAGATCAACTACATAATATTCTTACTTTACCTACACCTCAGGAAAGGGACAGATTGAATATGTTTTTGGAAAATCAGTTACAGAAATTTGATCAGTGTACTGGACTTACAGACTTGATTTCTCATGTTATTGATACAGGCGATGCAAAACCTATAAAACAAAGATATTATCCAGTATCACCCATTTTGGAAAAAGTTATACACGCGGAAATAGATAAAATGTTATTGGAAAAAGTTATAGAGCCTTCAAATTCACCTTGGTCGTCTCCGGTAGTTATGGTAAAGAAACCAGATAGAACATGGAGGTTCTGCGTAGATTTCAGAAAAGTAAACAATTGTACTAAAAGAGATAGTTATCCTTTGCCATACATTGAACATGTGTTGAGTAAATTACGACATGCTAGGTATATCAGTACAATAGATTTGAAAAATGGGTATTGGCAAGTTCCATTAGATGAAGCAAGTAAAGAAAAAACAGCATTTACCGTACCTGGTAGAGGATTGTATCAGTTTCGAGTTATGCCTTTTGGAATCCATAACGCACCAGCCTCGTTTCAAAGATTAGTTGATACTATATTAAGAGAAGAGATAGGAGAGAAATGCTTTTGTTATTTGGATGATATAGTACTTATTAGCGAGACATTTGAAGAACATTTGTCCTTGTTAGAAAAAGTCTTAGAGAAATTAAGAAAAGCTAACCTGAAAATTAATAGGGAAAAATCAAAATTTTGTAGAAGTGAATTAAAATATTTGGGTCATATCATTACTCCATTAGGAATTGCTGTAGATTCAGATAAAATCTCGTGTATCCTTGAGTATCCAGCCCCTACAAAAGTCAAGGAAGTACGAGCATTTTTAGGATTGGCTTCTTGGTACCGACGATTCATTCCATTTTTTTCTGAAGTTGTAAAGCCCCTCACTGCACTTCTGAAAAAGAATCAGAAATGGCGTTGGACTAAGGAATGTCAGGAATCTTTTGATGAATTGAAATCGAAATTATCTAGTAGTCCTATATTAACTTGTCCAGATTATACTAAACCCCTAGTGTTACAGACCGACGCTAGTTTTTCAGGACTAGGAGCAGCATTAATTCAGACAGGAGAGGAAGGAGAGGAAAAAGTAATAGCTTATGCTAGTAGAACTTTAACGGTAGGTGAGCAAAAGTGGGCAATAGTTGAGAAGGAATTGTTAGCTATATTGTGGGCAGTTCAAAAGTTTCGTCCTTATTTGGAAGGTTATCATTTTAAAGTATATACTGATCATTTTGCTCTGAAATGGTTAAATACATTACAGAATCCGACCGGACGATTAGCTAGGTGGAGTTTATTGCTCCAGGAGTATGATTTTGAAGTAATACATAGGCCTGGTAGATTACAAAAAGTTCCGGATGCTTTATCTAGAATACACGAAGGGAAAGTTCAAGAGAAAACGGTAGAGGAAGAATTTTGCCTCTTGTTGACTGATAACTCTGAAGTAGTGGAATGGGAAAATATACAAGATGCTTGGTATATTAAGCGGAAGGAGCAAGTACAAAGTAAACCTAAATTTTGGCCAGATTGGAAGGTCGTAGATGAGAAGTTGTACCATTTAAGATTAGATCAGTTAGAACAAACTTTAGAGGGAACAGTGAATAGGTGGAAATTAGTTATTCCGCAAGATTATAGGATTAAAGTATTACAGGAATGTCATGATGCACCTACTGCAGGACATATGGGAATAGCTAAAACTTTCTTTAGGATAGCAAACAAGTATTATTGGCCGGGAATGTTTAGAGATGTTGCTAAGTATGTTACTGCTTGTGAAATATGTCAGAGACAGAAAGTGTTACAGACGGCTCAAGCAGGACCAATGCATTTTTACCAGAAAGAGAAACCTTGGATGACTGTAGCTACTGATTTGTTGGGACCTTACCCACGTTCCAAAAAAGGGAACCGATACATTGTAGTATTTCAGGACACCTTTACCAAATATGTAGAATGTAAAGCGTTAAGGAAAGCAACCAGTAGAGCAGTTACGGAAGCATTTTATGAATTGATTATCCTTAAATGGGGAATTCCGGGATATTTGCTGATGGATAATGGACCGCAATATACTAGTAAATTAATGCGAGAGATAGCTAAAGCTTTTAATATAACTCCTTGTTATTTACCTGTATATTCGCCACAAGGAAATCCAGTAGAAAGAGTCAATAGAGTATTGAAAACAATGATTTCTAGTTATATTCAAAAGGATCAAACAGTTTGGGATGTGTATTTGAGAGAATTTAATTTTGCTATAAATACGGCTAAGCATAGTTCCACTGGATGCACTCCTTATATGCTAAATTATGGGAAGGAGCCTGAAATTATCAGTAGGATTGAAAAGGTGGAAAACCAACCGATTCATAAAGAAATTCCAAAAATTTGGGTGGAGAGACTCAATAAATTGAAAACGGTACGTTTAATGGTTAGACATAACTTAGAAACCGCCTATAAGAATTCGAGTCATTATTATAATCTTCGGAGGAGAGAGATGAGATTTCGTCCAGGAGATCTAGTGTTAAGAAGAAACTTTAAATTAAGTGATGCCTCACAAGCTTATACAGCAGGTTTAAGTGCAAAGTTTGTCGGGCCCTATATTATAAAGAAAAAGTTCAGTGAAAATAGCTACGAACTGACAAACCGTTTTGGTAAAAAGTTGGGAAAGTGGCACGTCAAAGACTTGAAACCCTTTGTTCCTGGATAAACATTCTTTAAGGCTGGTAAAAGAGACACGCACAAAAAAAAAAAAAATGAATGTGACCTGTGTCAACATTATTTTTTTTTATGGTGAGTGAGGGAAGAATGTAACGACGCAAATAGCGACGTGCATAATCAACGATAGGAGACCATTCCTAAACAAAGGAAGGGTTGGGGGACCGCAACTAATCGATATTGAACATTTTTATGATTATCGATACTGCCCTGAATTTTATTTGAATTACAGAAAAGGAGAGGTGCGCATGCGTCGACGGTGAATCGACGAGGGAGACGTGCGGAACCTGAAAGACGGTTAGTAGTACGTGCCTGACCACGAGACAGAGAAGTCGAAAAGGCAGAAGGGAGAAGACGAGATTGGGATGGGTGACAGCGGTAGAGGCGTTCTGGCATAATGGTGTGTCAGACTTTCATCAAAAGGAAATTCTGGTTGTGAACTTCCTTGACACGGCTATATGGAGATAGTCATTAATCAGAAGAATACACCAAGTCGGCCAGTACGAGACACCGCTACAGCGAACATCAGCTGTGAGAGTGAGTCGTGACTGCTCGCTCTGAATAAGAGCAGATATGGACATCAGGAAGTAATGGAAGACAACTCAGGATCGGAGGATAAGTTGGACATCACTGGTTGAGTATAGTCGTCTAGACTTTTTTTCTCTTATTGTTTGGGGAGTGAGAAAATTGAGATATCCTTTTTTTTTAAGGATGGTTTCTAAGTCATGTATGGCGATTAGACACCGTATGGAATAATAGAATAGAATAGAATAGAAACCTAGAAGTGAGAATTCTAGAAGTAAAGTGATGAAATCCAGTAATCCAACTATTTTCTATTTCTGGTCTAAATTAATTATAAAAGAGCAGTCTAGAGCCTAACAACTGAATGCCAAAGATATATCTCTTCACTTTAAGTTTTTTTGGGTAATTGTCCCACGAATGAATACATAGCTAGGGGCAATTGGTGATGCTCATATAAACTTTGTTATTTTTGAGACAGGACGCGAGGGGAGTAAGGAAGAAAGGTAATTAAGGGGCATGCTTAGTACTTCTTACGAGGGCCTCTCCCTCTTGGGTTTCTTTCAGGTGACGGGTGACTATCTATAAATAGATTTCATGCTGGCCTGTAATGTTAAGTTATGTTTTTTTATAGAGATTTATCTACAAGCGAAGGTGTATGGAATATGGTAGAGGGGGATAAGAAGTGGAAAGATTGAAGGGCAAAAGAAGGCCTACGAGTGGTAGTGCATTAGGTGTGTACCATTGGAAAATTTACATGTTAGGGTAGAAGTAGAAGTCACTAAAGGGGTTATAGAGAAGCTTACTAATCTGGGCGTGAATTAGTTTCAGTTAGAATTCTAGGGAATTTAGAGACAAAAGAAGATTGGGTGCCCATGCTAAAGAGTAGTAACGTAAGAAGTAGGAAAACTAGAATAACCACCGAGTGAATTAAATCAATGGTATAAGCTGAAGGGAACTCTACTTAAAGAAAGAAAGGGGTTAAAAGATAATAGCTGATGACTGGTCAGGTTAGAAAGAGGAGAGTGAGTTGAAAGATAACAACAAATGATTGGTTAGGTTAGAAAGAGGAGAATAGGAAATTGCGAGTAGTGTACTGATGATAAGTAGTTTATTAGCAAGTACTAGAGATTGTAAGGGTGAGGTGAGGGAACGCCGGAAGTATCCCGAATCAAACAGATAAAATCTGGTAGTAGGCAAGGCCTATACCAGTAACATATAAAGAAAAGAAATTTATGAGAGATTGTGAAAGCCATCGATGTTGGAGGCGAACAACGGCCCCACGTGCCTCTAGGAGAGAGTGTCAGGGACCTCTGACGTCGATTTACAAAATTGTATTTTTGTTTGCGGCCCATTAATATTTTCCCGGTTGCAGGAGAGGAGTCAGATTGTTTGTAACTCAAGATCTAGACGTCGCTCCTGTATCGGTGGTCTATCGCCACAGTCACTCTGTGGGTATAGGCCTAAACTTCTATTTCTTTCTTCATGAGACTGTCTTTTCTATTTATCTTTAAATACAATTCTTCATGGACTAAGCTGACAAATAGACTAATGTAGGAGACATAGGTGGGATTATTGAGTGTAATCTGTAGAGTAAGGACTGGATTATGAATTGAAAACCTTTATTTATTCAAGAAAAAAAAACACCCAGTATAATATATATATTGAACTATCCTGAAGTTGCAAATGTAAATGACTACACAAGTCAGTAGTAAATTAGAAGAAGACGTTCTAGTAGATACCTGAAAAAAAAAGAAAGAAAATTAAAGTAATTAATTAAGGATTTGTTATTGTTGAACAGAGAACGTACTTATATAGTTAAAATTGGGTATACTAACCTTGAATAATCAAATATTATCCTACCAATAAAAGTGTTGAATGGTTAATGTAGTGTAAATGTAATTTATTGTATATAAGATTGTTATTGTTGAAAAAAAAGAAAGAAAATAATATATTAAATAAATTATGGTTATTGTTATGCAAAGTAAATTAACGTGAAGTTCAGATTTTTGACCCTTATCCTTGTAATGGTTTGAGAGTAGCTGGTTTTTGTGCTAAGTTACATACTTTGGTAGTGAGTATTGAAAAAAAAGGAGAAAAAGAAGAAGCAGAAAAAAAAAACGAAAGGTAAATCCGAACCCAATTCCCGTCTCCACTGTTAATTTAAAAGCTAGTCGAGGGGCATGTAGGTACATAGCCTGTGTATCTATAATTTAATTTGTGTCTGGGCTGATACATAACAAAAAGAAAAGAGGAAGCGTATTGATGATGGCGCCCGTTAATATAAATTTTCATCAATATTATCAAGACTGGGTAAATTGTTAAAAGAGAGAGGAAGTAGACTGAGAGTAGGAAGTTTGCAATCACCCGGTGTCAAAGGTAGTTGTACTGAACGTTGGAATGTGGACTATGCAGGCAGTGTTATGATGACACGACAGGTGCATGAGTGACCTTGTTTTGTGGGAGTTCAGTAAACTTATATACTACGATTAAGAATAATCACATATTAGTCGTCACAGATTTTGGCGAAGAATTTTGGCGAAGATTTAATCCAAGAAGTTAAGGAACTTTATAGCATAAAGTAAGAAAAGCCCGTCACAAGACTGTAAACTTATTATAATTAAATTTGTGTATGTGTAATATTAAAAATTGTTAATCTTGAAGGTGTTGAAGCATTTTACTTTAAATGCTAATACAATCTATTAGGAATTATATTAAACTAGCTTAAAAGGCCCAGCATTGCCTGGGTTTTCTATTATGCATGTAATTCCAAATTAAGTTATGTAGGACTTTTGATTCCCAAGCTGTAAATCCTTATATGGGATATAGAGTTTGAAGCAAAGAAGAACGACTTTGACACTCAAACTATTCCCTCGGGAAACGCTAGATATGGCTTTTATCGCTCATATAGGACTTAGAATTTTGCAAACCATTGCTCTTACACATCAAGCTTGGCAGGGGTTCAAATAAGAAGGAACAGAAATTCCAGTAACATAACATTTTACTGCGGCAAAGGGATATTTTATTTCCCACTTTCATGTTCCATCCTATTTTGTCTCTTTTTACATGCTTATGGCTTGCAATAAACATCCCTGTTTCTCAACTAATACAAAGCCTACAGCAATGAATAAAGTATCATGCTACCCATTGGCACAAACTTTGGCTGAGACAACTGTAAATGCTGTCCCTGCAATATGACCTCCTATTCCACATCAAATTGTGAATTGAGAAAATTATATTTTCCATGTCCAGGGTAGAGAAAGTTATGTGATACATTATACATTATTTAATTTTTCAAAGCCCAGTAAAATGCAACTGCCAAAGTCCTATGTGAACATCGCAAACAATGTTGTCATGAGAACTGAATTACATTTGAAGAATTGAGTGTAATATTTTCAGAATTTATGTCCCTAACTTTCTTTCTACAGTACTTCCACAACAAGGATTTCAATAGCTTTAAACATTCTCCAGACAACATAGATAATTTTGCAAAAAACTGCACATAAATCGGTCCAGTAGTTCTATAGTGTATAAAGGACACACATATTAACATTGTCTTTTATATATATAGAAAATTACTAATCTTTAAATACTGTTTGAATAAATGTGAGGTACCGGTATCAATTTATAAAATATAAGTTTATAAAGAAAACCCAAGAGATTATCACAAATTATTATTATTTTTTAAAAGAAGGTGGACTCAAGGTACATTTGCTTTTGAAAATAAATGAAAAATTATATCATAGGAAAGAGTTAATATGACCCTATGATGATTCCAAGATAAACATATGGAATTTTAAAACAACACACGTATTTAATCACTCAACTTCACTTATTAAGTAGATTATTACCCATAACGCGTTTCACAAGCTACAGCTTGCATCATCAGATGGACACTGATGTGTCTGATGATGCAAGCTATAGCTTGTGAAACACGTTATGGGTAATAATCTACTTAATAAGTGAAGTTGAGTGATTAAATGTGTTGTTTTAATTTAACCACATTCACTGTGTATTCCCGCAAGAATTATCGGATATAGAATTTTACTGAAATACATTAATTTTAAGGTACCTGAACCATTAATAAGCATTAAAATTTTAAAAAACTTAGGATTTTTATAAATTCCCACTTCTTGGGAATATTTCCTGGCCAAGGAAATATTCCGTTTTATAAGTTCCTTCCCACTGGGAATATTTCCGGCCCACGTCACTAGTACAGCTTAATGGAGACTATGTTGAGAAAGTGGATATATCTGCTGAGGCATAGAGATTCTTAGTGAGTGTAAAGAACATAAAGTGAAATTTAATATGGAATGCCCCTCATAGCATGTTTGTGTCCAGTAGGATCGAGACTCTTTGCTTTGATGTAGCAGCCTGAGTGAGTGGGCTTCCTACATATACCAAATTCTAGTATGTGGTCACTGTTTAAATCCAAAAGTGGTTTGTACTTCTGTTGTGAAATTTATATGTTTTGCTATTTTCTCGCTGCTATGGTTTTCTTCTCGTCTGATCCCTAGCTATTACATTGCCACAGTGTGCTTCACTTTGTGGTGAAAAGAGCGTTAGGCAAAATCTCGAGTTTTAAGAGAAAATGACTTATCTTCAAAATTATATTTAAAGCATAAATATCTGTTACATTTCATTTTAAAAAGTTACTTGATTTAAAAAACCGTTGTTTGTTACAGTTACAGCAAGGCATTATGGGTAATAATATCAGGAACAAACACAAATGCATCCAGCGATGTAGTTTCCCACGAGTTGCAGCGAGCTCGTGCCCAGCTCCTGGAAGGCCTCAATCATTACAAAGAGCCGAATAAGAAATCAGAAGATGACTTCAAGACTCAGGTTTCGGAGCCTGTTTTCAAGTTCACCATGCGACTCAAGAGACTTCTAGTCAGTATATTGCCTTTTGTAGATGTATTTCTAGATGTTTTTTAGTTACTTCCAGTGAGTATATTGTAGTTTGCTTCCAGGGACTGGATATAAACCAGGCATGGGATTTCATGTGCCATTATCTTCTGTATGAATTCCGAGGTGCTGAGGAGGGATTGCAGGAGTTCATTGGCAGCGAGACAAAGACAGCAGTTCTCTTGTCGGACATATGGCTGTTCTATCGAAGTGAACGACTATTCCTTCTCAAGTGTATTAATGTTTTATTAACATTCCATTGCGACAAAGGACATCCATACAATGTGAGTAGTAATCTAATATTCATTATGACATATTTAATTTTACTAGCAACAACAAATAATTATATTATTTTTGACAATTTTTATTGTATTTTAACACCGTTATTCGCTCATTTGACAGTGTTATTTTTTAGCATTTTCTTTATTAAAAATAAAATACTTCTGGTCAGAACACAGTGATGAAATTTTATATGTTGATTACTAGGCACTAGAGGAATATTTAGAGAAAATTTCAGAATTTTCTGTTCAGTCCCATTTGAGATATTTTAATTTGAAAATCAACAATTTTGCAAAATCTCGATATTTGAAGAGTCATAAAACCTAAAGGATTTATATAAATGATCTCAAATTTTACTAGCATCTAGTGATATACTATATCTTTGTGGGGGGAAAATATGAAACATGTGTTTTCATCCCTTCTATGAAAAAAAGTTTTATAAACTTGTTAATTTTTTCTAATCGGAACTGCATTTTCTAATAAAGTTTTAGATTATTTCCTTAAGACCTAACAAATTTTTGGCCATAACATGAATTGTAGAATGTTTCTTGTAGATTAAGATGGTTTTTACTTCAAGTTGATATCTTCATAAATAAAATAGTTATTTAACTTACCGCTAACCTTTGAAAATGCCAAAAATGACAGATCCTTCTAAGCAAAATGGCCACTAGTTGCCGAAGCGTTAGTGATAAAAATGTGAAAAAAATGGTTTTATACTCCCAGATACACATAGAAACAGAAAATATTTACTTAAAAATAAAATAAAATAGGTCAGCAACAAATTATTTTATTATTGGATGATTTCATATGGATTGACCCAACAATTAAAAATAAAATATTAAAAAATCCATATTTCCAAATTTAAAAAAAAAAAAATTAAAAATTAAATAATACAAAAATTCAAAATTTAATAAACAATAAAATCCAAAATTAAAAAAGTCCAAAACCCAATATTAAATAGTCCAATAATCAGGGTGTCCACTGGTCGGGAAAATCCGGGAATCCGGGAAAAGGCCGGGAATTTTGTATGGTCGGGAAAATCCGGGAAAAGTCAATGAATTTGTTAAAATATCCGGGAAAATTCTAAAAATTGCAAAGTGTGATCAAAAAGACTTCTAGACAATAGTAGGTGTATATGAAAGTATATTTAATTTATTTTATTGTTCCTAATTTTTTATCTGTTATAGCCTAAGTAATTATTGTTTGCTATTACTTTTGTTACTAAAAGTTTATCTTATTTAAAGTATGTATAATACTATAATTTTTCTTACACAGTTATTAGAAAGTGATTCATATTTTGGTCGGGAATTTCTGAAATGATCAATGAAAATCAGGGAATAAGCCGGGAATTTCTTCAGCATTACTTGGTGGACTCCCTGAATAATGCAAAATTAAAAATCCAATAATAAAAAATTGAAAAATAAACATTAAAACAAGTTTTACTTCTGTCGCGTGGCGTTCCACGCACACTTTTTTTTTTTTTAACCAGGGTAACTCTACTCCGAGGTTGTTTTTCCTTGGTGGCACTTTCTAATTGTAAAATGCACCCCAGAGTTGGATTTTTTGCTCTTTAATTATTAGTCATGAATGATTTGTAATTGTTAATACCGTAAATATAATGTTTTAATTATTTTGCTCTTAAAGAAATTGTTGAATATTCCCATAAATTATTATTATTATTATTATTATTATTTATTTATTACAAGAGATATTACAAGAGGTATTACATTTAGTAATACACCCGAATGAGCAAGACTGCTCGTGCTCGGGTGCCGTTTCAAAAAACAGAAAGTAAAACAAAAACATTAAACATAAAAACATAAATACATAAAAGGAGTGAAACAAAAATTACTTAAAAGCTAAAAAATTACAAAAAATTCTTTACATATCTATTAAATTTAACAGTGGAGTATGCTGAGAGATCAGGATTTTTTCTGATAATTGAGTTATAGAAGCGCGGTCCAAAATTAATGCTATGCTTTAATCCTGCCGATGTGAGACATTTGGGTTCTAATAGGAGTAAATTAGTATTTCGTCTAGTTTTGTAGATATGATCACTGGAAGAGTAATAATAATGTTTTGTACCTTGAAATGTTTTTTGTTTGAAATTTTAGGAAATTGAGTAAAAGTCACTAGGCTCATGATTTTGTGTGTACAAAACAGAAAGATGAAAAAGAAATTACAAAACTGAAAGTTAAAATTAATACTACCATGAGGTCCCAAGTCTGTCTTAAATGAATGAAAAACATTTTCAACTGAGAATAATACCCAGGTTATTAAAAATTCACAATTTTTATTTTTTATTTCGGTATTTATTTATTTTCAGGAAAGAAGTGTTCCGTAATTTTCAAGTGACTTCAGTACAATCTCCCATTTCTAACACGTACTTCTGTCTATTTGTATTAGATGCAAGGAAACTTTTGGTTTGCTTTTACAGGTACATTTTGCAGAAATCCTAGCTCCTGAAAAGCAGTTAGCATTCTTTGATTCATTAATATCACAGCTTGAGAAGCTTCTGAACCTGGACTATCCGACTCCAGAAACTCACGGCGCTCTGATGTCGGACCAGATACAGAACTTGTGGGTCATGTCGGTGTTGAGAGAAGAACTCGAGCTGGTTCAGAATTTGCTGTTGTATGTGAACAGCTGCCGAGTGCAAGCCGATGGCTTCTTGAAACTCTTCAAGATTATCTTGGTAAGTAATTTCACTCATTTTAGCCTTTTTGCTTCTCACATTACATAATTGAAATCATTGCACCGTGGCTATTTCCTTTACCGTTAAAGCCTAGCACTTCGACAGAGACCTGTCAATATTGGCATTATAGTTAAAATTAGCATTTGTTTGCAGGCCATGGGTTGATCTGGACTGTTGGCTATCCAGCCAGTTTTTCCATACTTATGGAGCAGCTAGAAACACCAAATTGTGCACACTTATGGCTGTTAGATGTTCCAATATTTCTGCACAATTTTATGGTACTAGTCCTATATGCAGTGGATAGAAACTATCTCTCTTCTTTTGATGTTGAAGGAGAAACTGTTAGATCTGATCAAACTGACTTTTCTATTACAACAATTATTAGTGGCAGGAAATACACTTAACATACAAAGGCAGCAGTTTGGATGTAAGCAATAAGAAAGTCAGTTGATTCTAATTATACGATAATTCTTGCGGGAATACACAGTGAAGTGGTAAAATTAAAACAACACACTTATTTTTATCACTCAACTTCACTATTAAGTAGATAATTACCCATAACGCGTTTCACAAGCTATAAGTGTGTTGTTTTGGTTCTAATTAGTTCATTTTATGGAAATTTGAATAACAATAACAATAATAATAGTAATAATAATAATAATAATAATACGAGAGTAAGAAAGCCAGTTGATTTAAATCATTGCACCCTGCCTATAAGTGTGTCAAAAAATTATGTAATGTGAGGAAAATGTAAAAAATGCACTTAAAATAAAATGTCTAACTTAATCTAAGCTATAGCTGATGGAGATACGACAAAAAGTCATAGAACCAAACTACTGGTGCTGCAGGTGTTTTTTTTTAAGTATACAACTTATCGTTTAGCTACTATGTGCCTCCAAAGAAGGTCTGCACAGAGCATTGTGCCAATTTGAATCTTTTTTCAGAGTTAAAGAATTGAAAATCAAATCAAATCATTTTGGAATATTTTTATCAGTTACAGGCTATAAGCTATATGTATGACTAATTTCAAGTTTCTGGATCATCTGGAAGTGTGCAAACAATTATGTCAGCGAGTGAGTTAGCCATGCAACTTTGTATTTAAACCATTAATAGTTACTGGTCAATAGCATTTGACCTACGAACATTATAAGTCCTTACACTAAGTTTCATGAAAATCTGATAAAGCTTATCCGAGTTATCATGTGTACAGACACACAGACATTTTTCTTGTCCACCATGTAGTCTTCTAGCACTTAATAAATCACTTAAATATTGAGTAAGTAGGCATGTCTATGATGTAAGTATAAAGAACTTATTTCAATTTAAATTAATTATGTGTAGAGATGTTCAAGGAAATTTATTTTTGCTATTACTGCGCCTCCTTTCCTAGTGAATGTGTTTTGTATTTTATTTCAGTTTAGAAATCCAGTAGCTGTATTTTTGTGCCCGTTAGTTACATCCTTAATATGTGTGTGTCCCCTTGATGTGTTTTTGCACCCTTAACTCCGCAGAAATTGCACTTTTTTCTTTGAAATAATACCAAAATTAACCCAACTTTAGTACCGAAATTTGACATTCGTCGTCTTCCTCTTCCACAGCACCATAACTTCGCACAAGACAATCTGTTTGGAGTGCTGCTCAACGACAGTCACACAGACATCCTCAAGAAGATTGCCAACCTGGAAGTCATCCTCTTATTTTGTGGTCTACAAGTCTTGTGAGTATAAATATCATCAGTGTTATTCTATATCAAGTCTCATGGGTTTCCATAAGACTAACTGTGGTAATGCGTCTGTTAAACGGTGTAATCCATTGATGGATGGCAGTACTGGTGCTAGTATTTGGCTAATAACTTTTAGTTATTTATGTTGATTTTTAATCTTTTTAGTTGTTCATTTCTTTGAAAACAGTTGACTGTTGATTGGTGTATATAACAAATGACCAAAGACTTGCCAGAAATATCATTGCATTCAAGAGGAATTTGCTGGTTGATCTTTTTCTAGATGAAAAAGACATTTTAACGCCACTAGGATTTGATCCCGGACAGTTGTTGGACTAGTTTCTCTGAGTTTGCTATTGTACTAAGCTCTTGACTGATTTTCTTTGTTAGTCAATTATGTATTGCATATAGAATTCCTTATTGTCACAGACATCAAAAGAGTATGGTATTTTGGGATGTGAACTACCACCATTAAACATTTCTTCATCAGAGGAATCAGAAGAAAAGAATCCTATAATTGCTGAAAACAAGATTTCAGGGATAGTTTCCCACTGTACTGGATTGGTTAATATTTTTTATACACACGAGAAACGGCCAAATTTCATGTAATATTAAGCTCTAGAAGTTTTAGAATCCATATGCAGTAGAGCCTCAGTAATTCGAGCCCCGGTATTTCGTGGTTCCATGTAATTCGAGCTGGTCTTAAGAAAATTAAAATTTTCCATAAAACTAGAGTAAAATCCCGTTTTTATACGATGTCCGCATGTAAGTTTTACGCACTTTCGAATGTGTTACATTTTGAGCTTTCTTTCAATTTTTCCATGTACAAAAATGCAGGTAAAACTGTCCCACTTAGGGTTTTTGTTCATAATACACAGAAATAACCTTGGCTTCAGACTGCTAATGCATTTCTATTACAGATTGACAGAAACCGTTAGGTTCGATCTTTCTTTGTCGGAACCTCGTGTCAATTAATTGTACAGTGCATATTTCCCCATCCTTTCAGAAAAGAATACTGTATTGTTACAGCAATCCCTACAATGGTAATTAAAAGTGTTTTCCTAGTAGCATCACTTTCCCGTTCCACTCCATTAAGGGCCAGGCAATGACTTAATCCTTAAAGGATGCCAATGTAGCAAATTGGAAATGTTTGACAATATATACATACAGGCGTAACACAGGTACGTAGGCCTACTATATTGTTTACTTATTTATTATTTAAACCATTATTGTGCTCATTAAACATTTATTTGCGATTTACCCATTGATTTAGTGATATTTCCATATAATCCGAGTTTTTTGTAATTCGAGGTACCCTCAGCCCCAATTAACTCGAATTATCGGGGTTCTACTGTATAGGCACATTTTGTTTCTAAGAAAATGCATTGTGTGTGCTGACCAAGAACCAGCCTATCCTCATTGAACTACAGCAAATGGTTAAAATGTATAGAATCAAAAAGGAGCAGAATTGGGAGGAGAAAACTATGGACACAGTAACACCCTACACCCAGTGGCCGCATCCAGCAGAAGTAGTCGGGATAAAGGAAAAACAAGTTGGGTGGAATTACAAAATCAACATCTACACAGATGGGAGTAAAGGAGACACCGGAGTGGGTTCAGGAATTGCAATATATTTAGACCATGAAATCACATTCCAACTACAATACAGACTACATGAGAAATGCTCCAACAACCAAGCCGAGCAGTATGCTATACTTAAAGCACTAGAAAAACTGGAATCACTTCAAGAAATACAGTCAACTAAGAGAAACGCAGCTATCCACACTGACAGCAGAATTACTCTTGAATCCTTGCGGAATTCCAATAACCACCTCCACCTAATAGAAAGAATCAGACTACAGATTAGGAAACTGGAACAACTAAGCTGGAACCTTCATTTCATATGGGTCAAGGCGCACGTCGGGAACGAGGGCAATGAGCTCGCCGATCACTTAGCTAAGCAGGCGGCGAGTAACAACGAATTGCCTGTGAGCTACAGTAGGATACCGGCTAGTGTCATTCTGCAGGAGCTTCGAGTGGAAAGTGTGTCAAAATGGGAAAGTGAGTGGATCCAGTCCACAAAAGGTGCAGTGACAAAATCTTTTTTCCCCTCTGTGAAAGCTAGACTTAAAATAAATATACCGCTTAATTCCAATATAACAACATTTCTAACGGGCCATGGCAAGCTAGGTTCTTATTATCACAGGTTCAAAATAAAAGACAGTCCTTCCTGCGTGTGTGGAGCCGAAGTGCAAACAGTAGACCACGTTCTTTTTGAATGCTCAAAACTAGAAACAGAGAGGTTAAAATTTAAAAGGGATATGCTAAGCAAAACAGGTAAATGGACTTTTACAAAAACTAAACTAATGATAGAACATACGAAAAGCTTCATGGACTTCTTAAATGCCATAAACTTAGAGACAATACAAGGAAACACAGAAGTCAATTAGTTGTCACATAATAGTAAAACTAAACCACCTAGATTAAAAAAAAAAAAAAAAAAAAAATTAGTCAAAATGCCATAGTATGAAAGTGAACAAGAAAATAATAATAGTTAGATTATAGAAAAGACTTATAATAGAGGGAAAGGCATGTAGTATTACATCATTGTAATGGGACGGTGCCGTCTGTATATATCTTTAATATATATAAAAAAATAAAATAAATAAAAAAAAAAAAAACTGTATTTTAAAGAAAGGTAAAATCGGTAAGAAGTTCACAGAAAACTAACCTAAAATGGCGCTCGGAAAGACAGCGCAGGTGCATGCTGGGAAGAAGCCGATGGGTCACGTGGTGCTGGAATCAGGGCTGCCAACATGATAAGGGTCTGACAAACCTCCGGGAGATATAATATGCCACATTTTTGAAACCTACAAACAGTGTATCGTACATTATTTGAAAATGCAAGGGTGCTTCGCTACAGCTTCCACCTCCGCTCGCGTACTTAACTATGTAGTTATTGTTATGCATTATTTAGCTATACATAGAGGTTGGCAGCCAGTGGGAGTGTTGGTCCGCAAGCCAGAGCCCGCATACCAACACCGAACAATGCGTGTGGAAATCCAGTACAGTGGAAAACTAAACCCAAGATTTCTAATGAACACTGAATACTAAATGATCACTTGATTTTTCAGTGTCCTAAATTAAAAACACAGTGACAACCATTTAAGACAAGTGTTGCAAAAAGTGGGCCGGCATGGCCAATAAGTGAAGCAGAAATATTTAAAAGACACAAAACAAGCTTTATAAGATTTTTAATAAAATAGATTTGGAAGAACTGAGCTAAATCGATTAAGGACCAGTAAAATTTTAATATAATTGTAAAACAGTAGTATTACAATTAGAAAAGGAAAATTAAGAAAATAATAAGGAACAATATTAAGTAATAACAAAAGTGAACAGTAATAATTAAGGTAATAATAATTAATTATATTTAAAGTGAGGAGTTTAGTACTGATAATTAAAGCAATAAAATAGAAGAAACATTGTGAATACTAAATCGCAATCTAGTTATAGGAACAGCAATGTAAATATTGTAAATATAGCATGTACTATTGCATTTATAATGGGACATGGTGTAAATGAAGTTATAAACAAAAAATTTAAATCACACTCACTCGTGTTTCTATTTCAGAGGGGAGAGTGGAGAGCTGTGGGGAGACGAGGAGGCATGCAAGACACTGGAAAGCACGATGTCAAAGCTAGGCCAGAGACAAGAACACGGCCCCCTCAACATGATGTGGATGCTTATCAACTTGAAGGGGCCCAATAGAAGCGAATCGTTTGAGCGCTATGGAGAACTGGCTCTGAGAGCAGAGTGCATTGTGTACCTCAATCAGATTCTAAAACATAAAATGTTCAAGGTTAGTACAATATCAATTAAAAATAGGCCAATGAGAGTCATACTACACTAGTAGTATATAATTTTCTTCCATGCCACAAAGCCCTAGATCTCGCAAAAATGCTTTTTACTACGCAGTGAACTTCATATTCAAGATTATAGGCGTATTACTGGGACATCTAAATGTCATTGTTATTTCTGCTATTAAAAAATGTACATAATGTGACCGTGCCAGAGAAACCTGACTATAAGTTGGAAAACATGTTTTCATGTAATAGTAGAAAACGGCTCACGGGGTGTGTAATGTTGACTTTTAGATTTTGTCGTCATCTATTTGTTGCCTTCTTGTACTACATTCTGTGACTACATTTGCCAACCATAGTATTCTCAGTTCGAAAAGACGTCTGCATTTTCAGAAACCCGTCCATCAGTTGCACTGGAAATGTAACGTGGTCCCTTATGTTCTTTCTGTCTCATTGAATACAGGCAACAGAAACACTTGCACATATTGTTAGCCTGCTAGTGTGCTCTTACAGCCTTGGCAATTCAATTCTCTGCTTGTTACAGAGTAAAGCAGGCACAAAAGTTCTTAATTCATTTTTTATATATCGCCAATTGCACAAAATTCATTGAGGGTGAAGCAAATTTCACTATGCGAAAATTTCTTTTCTTCTTTTTACAACCTGAAAAACTTCAAGCACGAAAGTTTTAGTGAAATATTTGAATTCAGTTATAAGTTAGGTACCACCTTCATTTCTTGAATGGTTTACGAGTAATTAATCGGAAATTATTCTGGGCACTACAGCTATTGGAAATCAGATGAAGGGTAGGTATATATTCCATACTGAAATATTAGCAAGCCTCTTTCCCATAAAATGTGAAAATTCGACTCAATAAAACACATAATAGGTACCCATAAACCTTTTAAATTGACTCTCCCACTGGGGAAAAAGGATTGAATCAAGCTTTTCCCTAGCTTAGTAAAGCTGCACAACCTGTATTTAATCATTTTATGGGTTATTTATTTTATGTTAACTTATGTTAGTAATTTTATGTTTAACAGCCATTTCATAAAATATGGGAATTTTTCCCTCAATGAGAGAAGTTATAAAATTATTGTAATTGGGTGGTCAAAAATACGTTTAAAACCTCAAATTATTTAAGGACTTGCGTGTATTTGAAGTGGTTTCATGCGTAGAATCCGTCGATTTACTTATTTATAGCGTTGAGTTACTTTTTTTTTGCCATTTTTAGCATGATTTTAACACTCTTTAATACCAAGTAGTCAAGAGTAATCAGCTATGTCCATTTTCATTTGAGAAAATATACATCTTAAGGCACAATTTGGTATAAGATTAACTTCAAAAAGTATGTGTGGTTAATTACTATGTAAAATAACGAACAAGGGAATTTTTGTCCCACCCGTAACAGTGATAGTTTTGTTAAATTATTATTGATGAGTTAAATAAATATTCTGACAACCTGGAAACAGTTTATAATTTGTATTGAATCCCTCATACCTTCATTAATAACAACATTAAGACCCTAACAGTAATAGCAGAACAGAAAATGAGCTTTTGTTTTGCATCATTAAAATCAGTGTCCAAATTATGTCCTACCCGTAACAGATTTTGAAAAACAAATTTAAAATATTTAAAATAAATTTTTAATAATGCTTTGCATGTAGAACGAAGGAGAAGCCATAGTAGATTTTACAGAATGTGCAGAACAAGTTCTAAATCATTATTTATGATATGTAATAAACAAAAATAGTTGTTACAATTTGCTAGAATGTCCCACCTGAAATTATGAAATGGCTGTTAATTACCTTAGCAAATGCCTTATTAGTTATATATCCTGTCATGCCTTTTCACATTTTAATATTATAATTTTACAGCATAAAAACGTACACCAGTTAAATGTGATTCTTTCAATGTTTTGTTACAAATATAATAAAGAAAGAGAAAAATCCGAAATTGAACATTAGAAAATGATAACTGTTATAATTCCGCTGATATGTGTAGCAGGCCTACCAAAGAGACAACTCGCTTGGTTATGGCTTATTTCCGTTTGCTTTCATTCGTGTAGAATCGTATGTAATCTAAATGGCGTGTTGTTCCTTTCATATGCAACAATAGACCATCCTGAAAAATTAAATTAGATTTATGCTCATGGTGCTTGAAAAAGACAGCGGTTAGAATTACCGTTCGTGTTTAATCCACATCAACTCAGAGCATAAAGTAAGAAGTAATGACAAGGAATACTAACTGTCACAATGTAAAAGAAGAAGCATTATGACAATGTCAACAGGGGTCGAGTCTCAAAAGTTCTGAAAATTATACAGAATATTCTTTGATGTTGTTCCTGCAGGTGGGCAACCTGGAAGAAATTTTTTACAACTATCCTGCCTTGACCCATATTGTTGAGTATTTAGTGGAAAGTGTAACATTCCTGTAACATTGTTACAAATCAAGAGTGAAGGAAAATATTTCATTTCTGAACTTAGGTCATTTTTTTTTATAGCTGATTTTGAAAGTCTAAAGTGACACATTTGATACTAAACTGTGCCAGCTTACACCAGACACATTTCCTCTAACAACCAGGCCTCAAACCTGGGACCTTCAGCAGCCCAGCTTCTCAGTAAGCACACTTGGATGTTTTTGACACAGAACCATTTCCTGAATCTCGCTTATAATTCTGCTTACAGTGCTTGGGATATTAAGCCAGTATCCGTGATGCAATGTTTTGGTTCAAAAATTTGTATCAAGTAGTATTTCTGTTATTCAAAGTAGTCGAACGTTTGAAACACTTTTAGCTCACTTACGTACCTTTACTAGGACATGTTTCAAGAGGTAAGTACCCTCCCATCGTCGGCTAGCGGTCGACTGGCATTCTGGCGACTGTGCACACTTTGAATGTACAATTATACTCTCTATAAACACCAATAGTTTCATTGCATCATCATTATCACGGTTTATTTATTTTTGTTATTTTTTTATTTTTATGTATGTCTACATCTTCCGTATTCTCAGTCTCCAAGCCTCTCTATCCTCCCACAGAATCTCAGGAATGGTTTTCTCCTTCATGTCTTCTTTGGTCTTCCTCTCTTCTTTCTGCCTGGAGGATATTAGATTTTAGTTTTATTACAACGAGCGAAAAGTTGAGGTACTGTGGATATTATGAAAAGTACTTGGGAAAAAGTGTGGCCAGTGTGTGTGCATATTAGCCGCCACATCAATTTATTGTAGTAGCAATTGATTTTCATTTCAGGAGAACAGCAGACAGCACTCTCGCAAGTGCAGCCTGAAATAACTGTACAGAAATACTACAAAGTTTAGGAATGAAGTTTTTTTGACAGTGAAACTATACTTATCTTCTAACTAACTGAAACTTATCTTCTTACGCCCGGTCTCATCAACAGGGGTTAAATATTAGCTCGTCCTTGTGGCTCACGCGTTTTGCACATGCTTTTTTGGCCATTATAACACTCATAGGAAATAGGAACAGTAGCAAACTAGAAGGCAGTGGTTAATTTGTTCATTAAGCGTTTTTTTTTTTTTTTTTTTGGTCTTGAATGGCATCAACCTCAAAAATGGGAGGCATTGAAAAGAGGACAAACTTATAAATATTTTTAAAAGTCTCTACTAATTGGATTTATGACGAAGTACAAGTCAGTGCAAAGAAACAAATGGATTAAAAGAGAGGGTTTAATAGCATTAAGAGGGTCCTATATGTTATTATAACGTTTTCTTTAGTTCAATTATATTTGTCTGTAATAATTATAGTACATAATATATCAGCATTAATCTGTTTTTATACGTTCTTCTTTATTGTTTTGTCTTCTTTCAAGTGTAATTTCTGTATTTGTACTTGCAGAGTGCAGACTAAAGATTCAACAACTCAGCTGATTTAGATCAGCCATGATAGCTTCCTCAGGACATAGCTTTGAAGAAATTGATTGATAGAAATATGCATGTGAAATATATTATTAATAAAAATTAAACAGGAGACTGTAAATCTTAATCAGGAAGCTGCTCCTGAAAAAGTACGTGTTATAGGATAAAATTAAATTAGTGTGACAATTAATAAAAAACTATTTGTAGGCCTAGATATTATTAACTTTTAAATAGTTTGTATTGGCTAATATGTAGTCGGCAATACAACGGGATGGGGTTGTTTAATTTTGTAAAATAGCAGTGCAGTAGGCCATTACCTATGAAAATTTAATATTATTGTTTATAACAGGAGCTAGAAGTGTTGTCGTTGTTGAAATAAGTTCTGGGTTGAATAACTACACACGAAAACATCCAGGCATGCTTTCTCGAGAAGATTGATGGAATACTAGAGATTATAACAGCATTAGAATCAAATTAGGCAGTTTTCACAAAAGAATGTGTCCATGTAGGCGTAAAAACAGTACTCAGAGTCCTTGCATGATCTGCCGAGAAAAGAAGCTCCTGGCACCTGGTGAAAATAACAGAGAGCCTACTGCTCTGTGTTTATTCGGTTTATTATTATTGAACTTGTAATTTCTTTCCAGGACAATAGGGAAATGCAGCAATCCTACATCAAATGCTTGATTTACACCAGCCATTTTACCCCAAGTTAGGCTTTCAACCACATAAGATAAATTGTATGTCATGGCAATCATCGATCCACAGATCCAATTTCATGATTTGTAGAAACTTGGGCCAAACATTGGATTGGCTTTGACTTACGAACATTCTATGCACTTTTCCACAATCACCTTTTTATGAAATATATGTGTACTTTAAAGATTCTGTGCTCTAATGTATATTTATGTGGTGCCATCTGATACTACAATAACGTAGTAAACCAGATTGAATTATTGCTTTGTGACTGGAAGTATGGGTGCCGGTTGAGACATTACCTAAAGGTACATTGATGTTGCAGGAATCCGCCAGGTTTTCTAACGTTGCGTTCCAGGCAGTGTATCACATGTTGGATATGCTTGCGAGTGAATTTGATGAGGAAACTTTGGATGGAATAGATGGGATCTACAGTTTGACTGCTACTACGCTTAGACATCCTGACAATATTAAATCGTTCTTTGAAAATCCCCATGAACAAGGAACTTATCTACTTTTTCAAGAAGCAGCCAAGCATTTCCCAGAATACTTCACCCTCTTCTCAAGGATTGTGGAGAGTCTGTCCAACTGTGGACCTAAGTACATCGATAAGGTAATACATAAACATTTTTAGTGCTACTTTATTGTCAGGGTAGAGAAACTGAAGTCTTGACTTTCACTAAAATAGATCTATTTATTAATAATAAGTTAACAATTTTAATGAATAGGAATATTATGTGTTAATGAAATTTTTCCCTCTAGAAACACAATATCTCGAGAACCAAGCAGTTGTCATAGAAACTTCTACATCATTGGCGAGCATCACGACGATAACAAACATAGCTGATATCACCCGACTTTGCACTGCCAATATATTGCCTAATAAGTAGAGGTCTGTGAAGCAGGTTTTATTTGTGGGGGAAATTTGTTTTAAAATCTCAATATTTGGATCCATGAACATTATTATGAACTACTGTTGTCGCTACCTACCGCCTATATTTTCATTTATTGTAGGAAATATTCATTACACTTTATGTTCTAAGTTCATAATGAATGATGTCTGCAAGAATTCAGGAAGCACACATTGCTTGAAAATTGAAATATTGTTCTTGTGGATTTTCTTATTAGACAATCTTGATTAATTAAAAAAAAAAAACTAATCTTATATCTTTATCTTACAAAAAAAACATTGGCATTGCCAAAGAGCTTAGGATTTATGGAGCATTACCATGAGAAATATTCTTCTCTGCCATCATGGTGGTGGCATTCATTCGCTATCAATGACTTCATGTCACAATGAAGATTGTAGAAAGTATGAAAATATTTTAAAGTTCAATAATTCGTCCAAGCAAAACAAATTTAGCCAAAATTAATCTGATCACTGTTTTTGGGGTTATAAGATATAGTTGTAGAATTGAGAACAGTTTCCGTTATCGTGCCTCGAGAATTTCACAAACCTCTATCTATTGGTAAGGGTTCACAGAAATATAGTATTAGAGAAGGAAAGATTTTTTCTGACATTTTGAGCAACCAAAACATGCCTTTATCTTGTTTAATTTTATTCTCTTTTTATCCAAGCACCTACCAGATCAATGCTTGCTGATATAGGCCAGTCCTCATAGCTAATTGCTGACTGAATATTTTGCAGCTTATAGAATATCTGAGGTCGCTGCCAGCTTTTGCAGAAGTCTTGGAGCCTCGTATACTGACGACCCAGATGGCAGAGAATCCACCAGGAGAATGGAAACTAACTTCTGTTCATAGACCAATGGAAGATGTGCCTTTTGTAATTAAACCAGGAACCAAGGGAATTTTTAATGAAGAAAATCCTTCAAGCATCATTTGGAAATGCACTTTCAATTTCTTCTATGCTGTTCATCATGAAATACTTCAACTTATAAAACAGGTACTTATATTAAACTTTAAAACGTTCAAATTCACATCATTGTTGTAAGTGAAAACTTACCAAATTAGAACATACGGTATGTTTTGATGATCTCTACTGACAAGTTTGCTTCTCTGTCTCTGTTTACACAAACAGTTAAATCAAGTCGTTTCTGGGCCTATCCTATAAAAATATGGATTTGTATTAAAGTCTTATTTTCTGGCGATTTAGAAGTATAGTGGACTGTACTTGACAACTGAAAACTTCTATACAAGTTATTAGAGGCCCGGTTACAAGTAAACACATCACCTTTGAGTTAGATAATTTCCCATATACCTACCCCTGTAGGTTGTTACTAGTAAAATGCAGCAACATTTTTACAAGTGGATGAAGACTCATAGAATGCGCAACAGACGTCCGTAGAAGCAAGAAGCCGTCAGCCATTGAGCTGTTCCAGTTAGTGAATTGGTAATTAGCATCTTTTCTCTCAATTTCCTCTTTTCAGACGAATTAGGTCTCATTAATAATGATACTACTTTTCCGACCTGAACAGTACAATAAATATTACAGAAATATGTCTCATAGACAGCCTTGTTTTTTTTTTCCTTTGGTTTGCTTTTATATATTTCAAAAATGTAAATACAGTGTACTGTTTAACTTTTTAAGAATTCACTGCCACTGTCTTTATGTATGGTAAGGGGACCTATAGTCAACATACAATTTTTAATTGTTTCACATAAGGTTAATATTGATCAAAGAAGCCTCAGATAGATCTAGCAACATTGCCAAAACTTGTTTTCTTACAGCCGTTATCACATGCGGATGGTGTTGGATTGAAAAGTGCTTGTCGAGTGCTCTGAGCTTTAGGCTTAGTGTGGCGTTTAATCACGTTTTTAGTTTAGTTGTTTGCAGAAGAAAATGTGTGTCTAGCCCTTTAGTAGTGTCTAAAATATATTTTAGAATGTTGAGTTAAAAGGATCAAAACTATCAGCTTCCAATGGATACCTTCACATGTGGGAATCCAAGGGAACGAAATTGCTGACCTTCTGGCAAAAAAGGAACCAATCTTCATGAAAAAACCAAAACCACTACAAAAAATGAAGCAAAAAGAATCCTCCAACAAAAATGGAGACAGAAATATGAAGTTCCTGTACTGAGGCTATGAGAAGAAAAACATGGGATAACATACCAAAAAACTGGACAGTCAACAGTAAAAACCAAGAAAGGAGGCAGTAGCTCGTTTCGGCTAGACAGAATAGGAATCCCTCAACTCAGACAGCTGCCCACTCTGCAATAGCATGGGACCCCATGAATAGGCAACAAACTGGACAAGCCCAACAAGAGAGACAACCATCTCACACTCTACTGTGAGCCTGATTCCAAATGGGCTAGATGACCCAATGAAGAAGAAGAAGAAGAAGAAGAAGAAGAAGAAGAAGAAGAAGAAGAAGAAGAAGAAGAAGAAGAAGAAGAAGAAGAAGAAGAAGAAGAAGAGAAGAAGAAAGAAGAAGAAGAAGAAGAAGAAGAAGAAGAAGAAGAAGAAGAAGAAGAAGAAGAAGAAGAAGAAGAAGAAGAAGAAGAAGAAGAAGAAGAAGAAGAAGAAGAAGAAGAAGAAGAAAGAAGAAGAAGAAGAAGAAGAGAGAAGAAGAAGAAGAAGAAGAAGAAAGAAGAAGAAGAAGAAGAAGAAGAAGAAGAAGAAGAAGAAGAAGAAGAAGAAGAAGAAGAAGAAGAAGAAGAAGAAGAAAGAAGAAGAAGAAGAAGAAGAAGAAGAAGAAGAAGAAGAAGAAGAAGAAGAAGAAGAAGAAGAAGAAGAAGAAGAAGAAGAAGAAGAAGAAGAAGAAGAAGAGAAGAAGAAGAAGAAAGAAGAAGAAGAAGAAGAAGAAGAAGAAGAAGAAGAAGAAGAAGAAGAAGAAGAAGAAGAAGAAGAAGAAGAAAAGAAGAAGAAGAAGAAGAAGAAGAAGAAGAAGAAGAAGAAGAAGAAGAAGAAGAAGAAGAAGAGAAGAAGAAGAAGAAGAAGAAGAAGAAGAAGAAGAAGAAGAAGAAGAAGAGAAGAAGAAGAAGAAGAAGAAGAGAAGAAGAAGAAGAAGAAGAAGAAGAAGAAGAAGAAGAAGAAGAAGAAGAAGAAGAAGAAGAAGAAGAAGAAGAAGAAGAAGAAGAAGAAGAAGAAGAAGAAAGAAAGAAGAAGAAGAAGAAGAAGAAGAAGAAGAAAAAGAAGAAGAAGAAGAAGAAGAAGAAGAAGAAGAAGAAGAAGAAGAAGAAGAAGAAGAAGAAGAAGAAGAAGAAGAAGAAGAAGAAGAAGAAGAAGAAGAAGAAGAAGAAGAAGAAGAAGAAGAAGAAGAAGAAGAAGAAGAAGAAGAAGAAGAAGATCAAAAGAATGTCGCACATTTCCTTAACAAGTCAACTACTGGTGCCCTTACCTTATATATAATTTTCATAATGATTTAAAGGCTGCAGGGTACCGAATAAAACTGTCACTGCCTTATATAATTCTTCACCAAACAATATAAGGCAGTGACAGTGAGTTCTTAAAATTTCATTCAGTGCTGCTACACTACTTATTATGAAAGGAAAAAAAAGTTGCAACTGGGGTTTGACCCCATGACCTCTTGTTGCACAGCTTAGTACAATAACCACAGAGTCACGAATGACACTGAGAAGATCGCTTGAATGTTGGTAGTGTGAACCGTTAAGGCTTCTCCTGTGTCTGGCCTCAATATTTGAAATTTTCTTTCTAGGCCTATGAGATATGTTTCTGTAGTATTTTTTGTACTGTTCAGTTTGGAAAAAAGCTAACATTATTATTGATATGCAATTCATCTGAAACGAGAAAAGTGAGAACAATACAGTCTCACCCATTGTTTGCAGTAGAACGAACAATGCAGCTTCGCCTTCTCGTAATGTTGTTGTTTGTAAAGGGCATGCTTTCTCTTACTAGATTCAATTTACAATAATGCAAAATTGAAAAAAAAAATCCAAAAATTAAGAAATTAAAACAAGTTTCACTTCTGTCGCGTGGCGTTCCACACACACTTTTTTTTTTTTAAGCATTCATGATGCTTTAAAGGATGGAAAGTGAATTTCTTAAAATCTGTTTGATGTTTAAGATTGCTTAAGGTGGTATTTTCTTTTACACGCTTTTGGTTTTCAAATGTCATGATTATCTTGTTGACCATGTTTTCCGTAAATCCAGTAATTTTACTTTCTCGCATATACGTAGTATAGAGAAAGTATTGTGATCGTGACAAAAAATTGAAGTCGAGATAACACTGAGAAAGCATGTTTCATGAAGCCTAGAAACCGAAAAAAGTATTTTTTGAATGACGTCTGTCCGTTTATCCATCTGTCTATGGACAAGCACAGCGGGTAAACGGTCCATTGTATTTACTTCATTTTTTAAATTAAGGACTTTTTCAAAATGTTGTCGAACCAACCAGAATTTGATGTTTATCACTCAAATTTTAAGGGGACTTTTCTTAAAACTTTTTAAAAAATTTTGAGTTTTGAAAAAATGGCTCTTACGATTTTAATAAAAATTTAAAATTGGAAACTCTTATCTATGACTAACAAAATGGCTATATCTGTATTTCTGCATAAGCATTGGTTTAGTTTATTATTATTATTACTAATATTTGTAATATTATTGATAAAATAATGTTATTAATTATTATTAAACTCATACAGTCTTACTAATAATCCAGTTGTAACATTTATACCAGGAATATACACAGCTGAGGAGAAAAAGTGTACTAATAATCCTTGCATAAGGCTGAATGTGTGCTACGCTTTACACAGCCTGGCCCCCTTGTATAAACTTGACGTAAATAATCAAGATGGCCGATATCAGCCGGTCATTTCGTAGATGTCTGAGATTGAATTTTGAGGCTATGTATATTCTGAGCTGCTTTTGCGGAATTATAAACATTTTTCCTTGTTTGCGGGACATATTTCCATACTTGTACCCATGATTACAGCTTTCTGAAAACAATATAATGAAATACTGAAACTAGAATTACTGTCGGCAGACGACGCATCGCTGTTTGCCCGCTGCTGCAACAGATGGCATTCAGCAGTCCCTTCATAGCCAGGGGCTAGTAACGTCATAATTAGAGTGACGTGTTTGATGACGTTGAGCGTACAAACCCGGTGTGTAAGCCTTGGCAGTTACACTGCGTTTATTGGTAATACGGCTTATGTGGAACTTGTGCGCAGAACAACCAAACAACTGTTCAACGCAGATATAAGCAGCTTTTATTAGTAAGGCTGCTAGTTTCTTTCTGGGATGATAGGGAATACAGCAATTCTTCATTAAAGGCTTGATTTACAGTAGCCATGTTTAGCCCCAAGTGAGACTTTTAACCGAAGGAAAGTAGGGGTTAACTTAACTCTGTGTGTGAACTAACTCTTGTCGATGAAACTAAATTTTCGTCAAATCAAGAGTTTGGGAAATGTAACCCGAGGTACTGGGGGGTGAGGTGCACATCCAAAATATTCTGACAGCAGAAAGAAAATACTGTCACATTATTGTTTCCTAAATGATAAATCACTTCTTGCATAAAACGAGTACCTTATCAATGTTTCAATAGTTTCATAACGTAAATTTAACCTACGAAAGTACTGTGTAAAAAGTTTTGGTTGTGGTGTTGATGAGAGTAACAAAAGTATACTGATAATAATATACTATTCAGAGGTGGAGAGTTGAAAATATTTTGGCAGGAGGGGGCGTAACTTTTACAACTGAAGCAGTACCCCACTTGTTGCTTCTCCTTTGCAAACTTTTTCTTGCTACATTTCTTAAGATTTTCATTTCTTATACAAAGATTTTTACTGACCTCACAATGCAGGCATTGAATTGTCGCATAACTTCCCCCATGCTGCTTCTTTCTGTTTCCAGGTTGTAGCTTCCGTCTTTTTGCTTTTTACAATCTCACTGTATTTTCAAACTAAATTGACTAACAGTTCTATATCTTTGGCTGAAAAGTTTTGGCATCGTTTTGAAATATTTGTGTCAGTCATTTTTGTCACAATATACAAGCTGATTAGCAGATCAGTTGTTTTTGTTTTATTTCCAAGGCCATTTCGCCTTTTTTTTTCAGCCAACAGGTCTACCACCAACATTGCACTATGATTTAACTTAACCAGAACATTATAAAACCACATCTGCAGTTAAACTTTAGATCTGTTTAACCTATCCTACAGGTTAACCTACGTATATAATACTGGATCTTAGTGGTATGTCGAGGGGGGAACCAAAAAGAAACCGGGTTTTCATTATAAGAAATTTATTTACTACTTTTTTTCCCAAAATTCCTTCAGTTACCTTCAAAGTACTCTCCGTTAGATGCGATGCACTTCTCAAGTCTTTTTCCCTGCTGTTTGAAGCACCTCTGGAACTCTTCAACTGTGATATCATCCAATGCCCTTTGTGTAGCTGTTTTTATCGCCTCCACATCATCAAAATGCTTCCCTTTTAGAGTTTTTTTTTTTTTTTTTTTTTTTTTTTCATTCTTGAGAACAGAAAAAAGTCACATGAGGAATATGGGGAATATGGAGGGTGGGAAACGACAGACCACCCCTGAGAGGTCACATAGCAGTTCAAAGGTAATGCCATATGTGCAGGAATGTTGTGATGAAGGCACCAGTCGCCTGATCACGTTTCCTTTGCATATCCTCTCACAAACGTTTTAAAACTCCTGAATAAAAGTGCTGGTTAAGAGTTTGGCCAGGGGGAACAAACAATTCCACGAACATAAAAAATTACAAAGATCATCGTCTTCACATTCGACCTCACTTGTCTTGCTTTTTTTGGTCTGGGGGAGTTGGGAGTCTTCCACTAGCTTGACGCTTGCTTGGTTTCTGGGTCATACGAGTAACGCCAACTCTCATCACCTATAATGACTTTGGTAAAAAAGTTTGGATCACTTTCAATCTCGTTTTTCGAGTCCTGGCTCAAATGCAGTCGAGTGGTTTTTTTATGCTCTGTGAGAAGGCGAACAAATTTAGCGGATTTCTACAAATCCTCAGTCAAAATTCGCTGGCAGAAGCTCCAGCTCACTCCTGTCTTTTGTGAAATTTTGTCCATCGTGAAACAATGATTCTCGTTAATTTTTTGACAGATTTTCTCAACATTTTCATCGTTTTGAGATGATGAAGAGCGCCCAGAACGAGTATGGTCTTCAACACTCATCTCACCACGTTTAAATCGCTCAAACCACTAAAAAACTTGTGTGGGGTTCATAGCATCCTCCTTGAAAGCCTGTTGAAGCATGTGGTAAGCTTCTGTTGACAATTTTTCAAGCAGGAAACAAAATTTCAAACACACTCTTTGTTCTTTTAAATCTGCCATAACAACTTCACATGCGGAACACAAAAACAGTAAGAGAAAAACTACACTACGATCAAACGTTCACATAAAACTGCCGCTGTCTGGGCAGTTGTTTCGTGAAGGTCTCTATTAACCCCATCTAGCGGGAAAACTCTCTACTACGTCCACAAATGGTAGCAAGCTCTCAGTCAGGTTTTTTGTTTGTTTGTTTGTTTGTTTGTTTTTTTTTTCTTTGTTTGTTCGCCCTTGTAACATGTCTGTATTGTACAATTTGATGGGTTCCATATCTCATACTCGTGAGACTAACTTAAGATCTACAGATTGAATAAAGAATTAATATATTATTATTCAATTTGGAACACATAAAACATCTTCAAATAAAATTTTCCCTGTCTTGAGCTCTAAACTACAATAAATCTGGGTCATAACTTCACTTATAAACATATGAGTTAATTGCTTGTGCTTTTTACTTATAATATTTATGATTTTCTTTGTATGTTTTGTCTTGTCTTCAATAATTATTTACATGTTTAGTTATGGCATATTTTAATTTGTATATTTAATGCATATTAGCTGCTTTAATTGGAGCATCCAATAAAACAAAATAAAAATTAAAAATGACTTAAATGACCTAAATGTAATTGTTATGTTTATGCTTTTGTTGGCAGGCTCAGACGGGGGCTATTCAGGCAGTCTCAGTGAACAATGTCATATCCTCGCTCAAGTGTTTGTCTGCTATGTTGAACTCCAAATGCAGAATCACGGAGGAAATGGCTGCTCCTTTGGAAGCGGTGTTCATTTTAACTGACAGGTATAGTGACATTTGAGTCTATCAGTGAGAAATATACAGTTTAAAAGCCATGATGTAGCTGTTGCTTTGCTGCAGACACTTTCATGCATGAACTTCTGACTGGAACTGGGGTGAGATTATGCTAGCAAATATGGTATATAAAAAGCCTACATTTTCTTATGGCTTTATAAACAAATCCAGTCGCCTAACAAACCAAAAACTGTCTTCATGTTCGTAACATTCCTATGACCAAAAAGAATTTCAGCAAAGGACTTACAAATTTGATGTAGACAATCCAATATCTCTCCTTAAAACCGAGACAAATGCTCAGAAAGAAAAACTAGAAATAAGGAATATCTTGTATTCAATTACCTGAACTCTAAAATCCATGGAATTCTAAAACAAGCTCAAGCAAAACAAACAATGTGGACTTTATAAATTAAAATGTAAAGAATATGACAAAGTTTACGTAGGTCAATTTTAAATTAAGATTCGATCAATATGTCAAATTATAAACATAACATTTGTAAATCCGCTTTTGCTAAGTGTCTAATAAATAAGTCACCCTATCAAATGGAAATACTACACATAAGTAACAAGTGCTCGAAACTGACAGAAATAACTTTATTTACAAAAATACAATTGAACAGAATAAACTGCATAAGCTAAATAATTCAGTGACTTCACAGCGTTCATCTACTCCTAACTGTTAACAGTAAGTACAATACTTATTCAAAATGCTTACACATGTTCATAATGTTTCTTAACATGATTGAACATGTTGATGACCAAAGGTTGCCAGTACCAGTACTAGTAAAAATTATTAGTGGCATACCGCCCCTTGAGTTATTTTCGGGTGGTAAAGGCTATTTTCAGCTAATATTTTGCCAAAGTAACTATTAACTGCTCAGTTTTAGATTTTATTTGTAGATTTGATGCTCTAGAAGTTTAAAAGTCATTTTCTGAATGGAATATAATGTTGTGTGTTGTGCATGAGACATTGGCAGCATCTCGAAACGTTAATTTGTAATTATATCAACTATAGAATTTCAAAGTGTGACGGGCTTTTCTTACTTTATGCTATAAAGTTCCTTAACTTCTTGGATTAAATCTTCGCCAAAATTCTTCGCCAAAATCTGTGACGACTAATATGTGATTATTCTTAATCGTAGTATATAAGTTTACTGAACTCCCACAAAACAAGGTCACTCATGCACCTGTCGTGTCATCATAACACTGCCTGCATAGTCCACATTCCAACGTTCAGTACAACTACCTTTGACACCGGGTGATTGCAAACTTCCTACTCTCAGTCTACTTCCTCTCTCTTTTAACAATTTACCCAGTCTTGATAATATTGATGAAAATTTATATTAACGGGCGCCATCATCAATACGCTTCCTCTTTTCTTTTTGTTATGTATCAGCCCAGACACAAATTAAATTATAGATACACAGGCTATGTACCTACATGCCCCTCGACTAGCTTTTAAATTAACAGTGGAGACGGGAATTGGGTTCGGATTTACCTTTCGTTTTTTTTTTTTGCTTCTTCTTTTTCTCCTTTTTTTTTTTTCAATACTCACTACCAAAGTATGTAACTTAGCACAAAAACCAGCTACTCTCAAACCATTACAAGGATAAGGGTCAAAAATCTGAACTTCACGTTAATTTACTTTGCATAACAATAACCATAATTTATTTAATATATTATTTTCTTTCTTTTTTCAACAATAACAATCTTATATACAATAAATTACATTTACACTACATTAACCATTCAACACTTTTATTGGTAGGATAATATTTGATTATTCAAGGTTAGTATACCCAATTTTAACTATATAAGTACGTTCTCTGTTCAACAATAACAAATCCTTAATTAATTACTTTAATTTTCTTTCTTTTTTTTTTCAGGTATCTACTAGAACGTCTTCTTCTAATTTACTACTGACTTGTGTAGTCATTTACATTTGCAACTTCAGGATAGTTCAATATATATATTATACTGGGTGTTTTTTTTTTCTTGAATAAATAAAGGTTTTCAATTCATAATCCAGTCCTTACTCTACAGATTACACTCAATAATCCCACCTATGTCTCCTACATTAGTCTATTTGTCAGCTTAGTCCATGAAGAATTGTATTTAAAGATAAATAGAAAAGACAGTCTCATGAAGAAAGAAATAGAAGTTTAGGCCTATACCCACAGAGTGACTGTGGCGATAGACCACCGATACAGGAGCGACGTCTAGATCTTGAGTTACAAACAATCTGACTCCTCTCCTGCAACCGGGAAAATATTAATGGGCCGCAAACAAAAATACAATTTTGTAAATCGACGTCAGAGGTCCCTGACACTCTCTCCTAGAGGCACGTGGGGCCGTTGTTCGCCTCCAACATCGATGGCTTTCACAATCTCTCATAAATTTCTTTTCTTTATATGTTACTGGTATAGGCCTTGCCTACTACCAGATTTTATCTGTTTGATTCGGGATACTTCCGGCGTTCCCTCACCTCACCCTTACAATCTCTAGTACTTGCTAATAAACTACTTATCATCAGTACACTACTCGCAATTTCCTATTCTCCTCTTTCTAACCTAACCAATCATTTGTTGTTATCTTTCAACTCACTCTCCTCTTTCTAACCTGACCAGTCATCAGCTATTATCTTTTAACCCCTTTCTTTCTTTAAGTAGAGTTCCCTTCAGCTTATACCATTGATTTAATTCACTCGGTGGTTATTCTAGTTTTCCTACTTCTTACGTTACTACTCTTTAGCATGGGCACCCAATCTTCTTTTGTCTCTAAATTCCCTAGAATTCTAACTGAAACTAATTCACGCCCAGATTAGTAAGCTTCTCTATAACCCCTTTAGTGACTTCTACTTCTACCCTAACATGTAAATTTTCCAATGGTACACACCTAATGCACTACCACTCGTAGGCCTTCTTTTGCCCTTCAATCTTTCCACTTCTTATCCCCCTCTACCATATTCCATACACCTTCGCTTGTAGATAAATCTCTATAAAAAAACATAACTTAACATTACAGGCCAGCATGAAATCTATTTATAGATAGTCACCCGTCACCTGAAAGAAACCCAAGAGGGAGAGGCCCTCGTAAGAAGTACTAAGCATGCCCCTTAATTACCTTTCTTCCTTACTCCCCTCGCGTCCTGTCTCAAAAATAACAAAGTTTATATGAGCATCACCAATTGCCCCTAGCTATGTATTCATTCGTGGGACAATTACCCAAAAAACTTAAAGTGAAGAGATATATCTTTGGCATTCAGTTGTTAGGCTCTAGACTGCTCTTTTATAATTAATTTAGACCAGAAATAGAAAATAGTTGGATTACTGGATTTCATCACTTTACTTCTAGAATTCTCACTTCTAGGTTTCTATTCTATTCTATTCTATTATTCCATACGGTGTCTAATCGCCATACATGACTTAGAAACCATCCTTAAAAAAAAGGATATCTCAATTTTCTCACTCCCCAAACAATAAAAAAAAAGTCTAGACGACTATACTCAACCAGTGATGTCCAACTTATCCTCCGATCCTGAGTTGTCTTCCATTACTTCCTGATGTCCATATCTGCTCTTATTCAGAGCGAGCAGTCACGACTCACTCTCACAGCTGATGTTCGCTGTAGCGGTGTCTCGTACTGGCCGACTTGGTGTATTCTTCTGATTAATGACTATCTCCATATAGCCGTGTCAAGGAAGTTCACAACCAGAATTTCCTTTTGATGAAAGTCTGACACACCATTATGCCAGAACGCCTCTACCGCTGTCACCCATCCCAATCTCGTCTTCTCCCTTCTGCCTTTTCGACTTCTCTGTCTCGTGGTCAGGCACGTACTACTAACCGTCTTTCAGGTTCCGCACGTCTCCCTCGTCGATTCACCGTCGACGCATGCGCACCTCTCCTTTTCTGTAATTCAAATAAAATTCAGGGCAGTATCGATAATCATAAAAATGTTCAATATCGATTAGTTGCGGTCCCCCAACCCTTCCTTTGTTTAGGAATGGTCTCCTATCGTTGATTATGCACGTCGCTATTTGCGTCGTTACATTCTTCCCTCACTCACCATAAAAAAAAAATAATGTTGACACAGGTCACATTCATTTTTTTTTTTTTTTTTTTTTTTTTTTTTTTTGTGCGTGTCTCTTTTACCAGCCTTAAAGAATGTTTATCCAGGAACAAAGGGTTTCAAGTCTTTGACGTGCCACTTTCCCAACTTTTTACCAAAACGGTTTGTCAGTTCGTAGCTATTTTCACTGAACTTTTTCTTTATAATATAGGGCCCGACAAACTTTGCACTTAAACCTGCTGTACAAGCTTGTGAGGCATCACTTAATTTAAAGTTTCTTCTTAACACTAGATCTCCTGGACGAAATCTCATCTCTCTCCTCCGAAGATTATAATAATGACTCGAATTCTTATAGGCGGTTTCTAAGTTATGTCTAACCATTAAACGTACCGTTTTCAATTTATTGAGTCTCTCCACCCAAATTTTTGGAATTTCTTTATGAATCGGTTGGTTTTCCACCTTTTCAATCCTACTGATAATTTCAGGCTCCTTCCCATAATTTAGCATATAAGGAGTGCATCCAGTGGAACTATGCTTAGCCGTATTTATAGCAAAATTAAATTCTCTCAAATACACATCCCAAACTGTTTGATCCTTTTGAATATAACTAGAAATCATTGTTTTCAATACTCTATTGACTCTTTCTACTGGATTTCCTTGTGGCGAATATACAGGTAAATAACAAGGAGTTATATTAAAAGCTTTAGCTATCTCTCGCATTAATTTACTAGTATATTGCGGTCCATTATCCATCAGCAAATATCCCGGAATTCCCCATTTAAGGATAATCAATTCATAAAATGCTTCCGTAACTGCTCTACTGGTTGCTTTCCTTAACGCTTTACATTCTACATATTTGGTAAAGGTGTCCTGAAATACTACAATGTATCGGTTCCCTTTTTTGGAACGTGGGTAAGGTCCCAACAAATCAGTAGCTACAGTCATCCAAGGTTTCTCTTTCTGGTAAAAATGCATTGGTCCTGCTTGAGCCGTCTGTAACACTTTCTGTCTCTGACATATTTCACAAGCAGTAACATACTTAGCAACATCTCTAAACATTCCCGGCCAATAATACTTGTTTGCTATCCTAAAGAAAGTTTTAGCTATTCCCATATGTCCTGCAGTAGGTGCATCATGACATTCCTGTAATACTTTAATCCTATAATCTTGCGGAATAACTAATTTCCACCTATTCACTGTTCCCTCTAAAGTTTGTTCTAACTGATCTAATCTTAAATGGTACAACTTCTCATCTACGACCTTCCAATCTGGCCAAAATTTAGGTTTACTTTGTACTTGCTCCTTCCGCTTAATATACCAAGCATCTTGTATATTTTCCCATTCCACTACTTCAGAGTTATCAGTCAACAAGAGGCAAAATTCTTCCTCTACCGTTTTCTCTTGAACTTTCCCTTCGTGTATTCTAGATAAAGCATCCGGAACTTTTTGTAATCTACCAGGCCTATGTATTACTTCAAAATCATACTCCTGGAGCAATAAACTCCACCTAGCTAATCGTCCGGTCGGATTCTGTAATGTATTTAACCATTTCAGAGCAAAATGATCAGTATATACTTTAAAATGATAACCTTCCAAATAAGGACGAAACTTTTGAACTGCCCACAATATAGCTAACAATTCCTTCTCAACTATTGCCCACTTTTGCTCACCTACCGTTAAAGTTCTACTAGCATAAGCTATTACTTTTTCCTCTCCTTCCTCTCCTGTCTGAATTAATGCTGCTCCTAGTCCTGAAAAACTAGCGTCGGTCTGTAACACTAGGGGTTTAGTATAATCTGGACAAGTTAATATAGGACTACTAGATAATTTCGATTTCAATTCATCAAAAGATTCCTGACATTCCTTAGTCCAACGCCATTTCTGATTCTTTTTCAGAAGTGCAGTGAGGGGCTTTACAACTTCAGAAAAAAATGGAATGAATCGTCGGTACCAAGATGCCAATCCTAAAAATGCTCGTACTTCCTTGACTTTTGTAGGGGCTGGATACTCAAGGATACACGAGATTTTATCTGAATCTACAGCAATTCCTAATGGAGTAATGATATGACCCAAATATTTTAATTCACTTCTGCAAAATTTTGATTTTTCCCTATTAATTTTCAGGTTAGCTTTTCTTAATTTCTCTAAAACTTTTTCTAACAAGGACAAATGTTCTTCAAATGTCTCGCTAATAAGTACTATATCATCCAAATAACAAAAGCATTTCTCTCCTATCTCTTCTCTTAATATAGTATCAACTAATCTTTGAAACGAGGCTGGTGCGTTATGGATTCCAAAAGGCATAACTCGAAACTGATACAATCCTCTACCAGGTACGGTAAATGCTGTTTTTTCTTTACTTGCTTCATCTAATGGAACTTGCCAATACCCATTTTTCAAATCTATTGTACTGATATACCTAGCATGTCGTAATTTACTCAACACATGTTCAATGTATGGCAAAGGATAACTATCTCTTTTAGTACAATTGTTTACTTTTCTGAAATCTACGCAGAACCTCCATGTTCTATCTGGTTTCTTTACCATAACTACCGGAGACGACCAAGGTGAATTTGAAGGCTCTATAACTTTTTCCAATAACATTTTATCTATTTCCGCGTGTATAACTTTTTCCAAAATGGGTGATACTGGATAATATCTTTGTTTTATAGGTTTTGCATCGCCTGTATCAATAACATGAGAAATCAGATCGGTAAGTCCAGTACACTGATCAAATTTCTGTAACTGATTTTCCAAAAACACATTCAATCTGTCCCTTTCCTGAGGTGTAGGTAAAGTAAGAATATTATGTAGTTGATCTTCTTCTTTTAAATCTATAGCCTTAACAAATTGAAAAATTTTTGCTGGTTCATCTTTGAAATACCAAGTCCCATCTTGCAAATCTACTACTAACCCAATTTGTTTCAAAACATCCATGCCCAGAATCATATCTACTGCTAAATTTGGCATAATTTTACATTTTATCTGAAAGATCCTGTCCTGCAATTTCATCTCAAAAGTTCTCTCTCCTGTTATAGAACTATAAGTTTTATCTGCTAGTTGCACTACCCTAACTTCAGATTCTTCTACTGCTAAATCTAACATTTTACACAAAAAATCACCTTTCTCTCCCACATAAGTTTTATCTGAACCGGAATCTATTAGAGCAATAAATGTAATATCCTCCAGCAAAATTTCAACAAAACATCTATCTCCATTAACTAAATCTGTAGGATTTATATTTAACATCACACAAGCCTGATTTTTAGTTAATTGTCATAAGGAATTTGTAGGCCTAACTTTTCTTTCTTGGGGCATCCTACAATCAATAGACCTATGTCCAAGCTTATTACAATTATAACATTTAATCGTAGCGCGTGGAGTAACTCTACGAGGTGCTTTACACTCGAACTGCCTATGTCCTGTTTTATCACAATTCCAACATCGCTGATTATTTGAAAAACGCAAAGTGGTGTTTTTACCATTATCCCTCGACTCATCCTGTCTCTCTTTATTTTCTATTACTTTAACCATTCTAGAATCATTTACAGGACTTGAATTCCGTTCCTTATCCCACGTCTTTGCAGAAAAACTAACATGGGGTTTCTTTTGTAACTCGGACGATGGAAGTTCCTGTTTTCCCTGAATTCCTAGCGCTGTATGAACTGAAGGTATAACAACTTGTCTCTGAGGTTTATAAGCCGTTTCTTTAATTGTAGCTCTAACCTGCGTTGGAGGAGGAATATATCTCTCAGAATCTAACAATATTTGTTCATACTGTCTACCTACACGTATTAAATCTGTTATAGTTTGAATCTCTGCAGGTCTAAGGTACAATTTTACATCAGGACGCAAATTTTTGATAACAGTCTTCATCATTTGTTGAGGACTCATTGGAGTACTCAGCCTCCTCATTAACGTTTGAATAGCATTAACATAATCAAAAATCGATTCTTTGGGACCTTGCGTTCTCTGTCTAATCTCATCCAAAAGCGAATCTTCCTCATCAATAGGCAAATAATATTCTCTAAATTCTTTCAAAAAAGCTTCCCATGTAGGCCAATCTGTTAATCTGTTCCTGTACCAAAGTAAAGCTGAATCTTGTAAAATTTCGGGTAATACTGACAATAACTCTACACCCTGTAACTTAGAACTTTGTTTTAAATCTTCCAATCTCTCCAAAAATAAGTAAATACTATCCCCAGGTTTGAATTTAATGTTCCATTTACGAACCAGATCCAAAGTATTTGGTTTATGTGGCTCTAACTGAATTGTAAACGATGGTACTACTGGTACAACTTCTTCTGAATCAGCTACCGCCATGGCCTTCCTACGCATTAACTTAACCCATGTATACACTACATCTCCATATGAATCTTGTGGTACCGTTATATTATGTTCAACTAAATCTTCTTCCAAAACTTCCTGACTCAGAGCAAAAGCCGTAATTAACACTTGAAATGACTGAGGGTTCTTACGGGCATAATCTAACAAGCGTTGTCTTAACTCATCCCTTGTACCTGTGGTCGGTAACTTTACTCTATCACATTCTGCCTCTAAATCCGCCTTCCTCAACTTCCTAATAGCTTGGGTTAGCTCAGCTGCTCTTATTTGTGCATACGGATCAACATAAGTAGCCATATTTATATATTAACAATACCACTGGAAAAAAAAGATTAGAACACACAATAGTTCAGTCGTCTGTCTTAGTCATCTATAGAAGTCCTTACTTGTCAATAGTCATTATTCTTTTCCCAAAAATATGTTATTATTATTATTTATTTTTTTGAGAATAAATTTCAGTTATACTAACCTAACTCCCAAAATTCTTTTAACCCTATCTCGCCTCACGTTAGGATATCAAACTATCACTGCCTCACGCTATGGGCTATCATAATATGGAACTTCAACTGAATAAAGGTTTCTTTTTTTTTTTTTTAACAATTTTAACTAAATTAAGTTGCAACAATTAGCAATACTGTTTTGTTTTAACACTACTCAGCCCCACGTTATGGGCTATCAAAATCTGTGATTTTAACACAACTCGCCCCACGGTATGGGCGCCAAAATTTTTACGTGGACGGGCTTTTCTTACTTTATGCTATAAAGTTCCTTAACTTCTTGGATTAAATCTTCGCCAAAATTCTTCGCCAAAATCTGTGACGACTAATATGTGATTATTCTTAATCGTAGTATATAAGTTTACTGAACTCCCACAAAACAAGGTCACTCATGCACCTGTCGTGTCATCATAACACTGCCTGCATAGTCCACATTCCAACGTTCAGTACAACTACCTTTGACACCGGGTGATTGCAAACTTCCTACTCTCAGTCTACTTCCTCTCTCTTTTAACAATTTACCCAGTCTTGATAATATTGATGAAAATTTATATTAACGGGCGCCATCATCAATACGCTTCCTCTTTTCTTTTTGTTATGTATCAGCCCAGACACAAATTAAATTATAGATACACAGGCTATGTACCTACATGCCCCTCGACTAGCTTTTAAATTAACAGTGGAGACGGGAATTGGGTTCGGATTTACCTTTCGTTTTTTTTTTTTGCTTCTTCTTTTTCTCCTTTTTTTTTTTTCAATACTCACTACCAAAGTATGTAACTTAGCACAAAAACCAGCTACTCTCAAACCATTACAAGGATAAGGGTCAAAAATCTGAACTTCACGTTAATTTACTTTGCATAACAATAACCATAATTTATTTAATATATTATTTTCTTTCTTTTTTCAACAATAACAATCTTATATACAATAAATTACATTTACACTACATTAACCATTCAACACTTTTATTGGTAGGATAATATTTGATTATTCAAGGTTAGTATACCCAATTTTAACTATATAAGTACGTTCTCTGTTCAACAATAACAAATCCTTAATTAATTACTTTAATTTTCTTTCTTTTTTTTTCAGGTATCTACTAGAACGTCTTCTTCTAATTTACTACTGACTTGTGTAGTCATTTACATTTGCAACTTCAGGATAGTTCAATATATATATTATACTGGGTGTTTTTTTTTTCTTGAATAAATAAAGGTTTTCAATTCATAATCCAGTCCTTACTCTACAGATTACACTCAATAATCCCACCTATGTCTCCTACATTAGTCTATTTGTCAGCTTAGTCCATGAAGAATTGTATTTAAAGATAAATAGAAAAGACAGTCTCATGAAGAAAGAAATAGAAGTTTAGGCCTATACCCACAGAGTGACTGTGGCGATAGACCACCGATACAGGAGCGACGTCTAGATCTTGAGTTACAAACAATCTGACTCCTCTCCTGCAACCGGGAAAATATTAATGGGCCGCAAACAAAAATACAATTTTGTAAATCGACGTCAGAGGTCCCTGACACTCTCTCCTAGAGGCACGTGGGGCCGTTGTTCGCCTCCAACATCGATGGCTTTCACAATCTCTCATAAATTTCTTTTCTTTATATGTTACTGGTATAGGCCTTGCCTACTACCAGATTTTATCTGTTTGATTCGGGATACTTCCGGCGTTCCCTCACCTCACCCTTACAATCTCTAGTACTTGCTAATAAACTACTTATCATCAGTACACTACTCGCAATTTCCTATTCTCCTCTTTCTAACCTAACCAATCATTTGTTGTTATCTTTCAACTCACTCTCCTCTTTCTAACCTGACCAGTCATCAGCTATTATCTTTTAACCCCTTTCTTTCTTTAAGTAGAGTTCCCTTCAGCTTATACCATTGATTTAATTCACTCGGTGGTTATTCTAGTTTTCCTACTTCTTACGTTACTACTCTTTAGCATGGGCACCCAATCTTCTTTTGTCTCTAAATTCCCTAGAATTCTAACTGAAACTAATTCACGCCCAGATTAGTAAGCTTCTCTATAACCCCTTTAGTGACTTCTACTTCTACCCTAACATGTAAATTTTCCAATGGTACACACCTAATGCACTACCACTCGTAGGCCTTCTTTTGCCCTTCAATCTTTCCACTTCTTATCCCCCTCTACCATATTCCATACACCTTCGCTTGTAGATAAATCTCTATAAAAAAACATAACTTAACATTACAGGCCAGCATGAAATCTATTTATAGATAGTCACCCGTCACCTGAAAGAAACCCAAGAGGGAGAGGCCCTCGTAAGAAGTACTAAGCATGCCCCTTAATTACCTTTCTTCCTTACTCCCCTCGCGTCCTGTCTCAAAAATAACAAAGTTTATATGAGCATCACCAATTGCCCCTAGCTATGTATTCATTCGTGGGACAATTACCCAAAAAACTTAAAGTGAAGAGATATATCTTTGGCATTCAGTTGTTAGGCTCTAGACTGCTCTTTTATAATTAATTTAGACCAGAAATAGAAAATAGTTGGATTACTGGATTTCATCACTTTACTTCTAGAATTCTCACTTCTAGGTTTCTATTCTATTCTATTCTATTATTCCATACGGTGTCTAATCGCCATACATGACTTAGAAACCATCCTTAAAAAAAAGGATATCTCAATTTTCTCACTCCCCAAACAATAAAAAAAAAGTCTAGACGACTATACTCAACCAGTGATGTCCAACTTATCCTCCGATCCTGAGTTGTCTTCCATTACTTCCTGATGTCCATATCTGCTCTTATTCAGAGCGAGCAGTCACGACTCACTCTCACAGCTGATGTTCGCTGTAGCGGTGTCTCGTACTGGCCGACTTGGTGTATTCTTCTGATTAATGACTATCTCCATATAGCCGTGTCAAGGAAGTTCACAACCAGAATTTCCTTTTGATGAAAGTCTGACACACCATTATGCCAGAACGCCTCTACCGCTGTCACCCATCCCAATCTCGTCTTCTCCCTTCTGCCTTTTCGACTTCTCTGTCTCGTGGTCAGGCACGTACTACTAACCGTCTTTCAGGTTCCGCACGTCTCCCTCGTCGATTCACCGTCGACGCATGCGCACCTCTCCTTTTCTGTAATTCAAATAAAATTCAGGGCAGTATCGATAATCATAAAAATGTTCAATATCGATTAGTTGCGGTCCCCCAACCCTTCCTTTGTTTAGGAATGGTCTCCTATCGTTGATTATGCACGTCGCTATTTGCGTCGTTACAAAAGGGCATTTAGTGGAATGAACATTTTCTATAACCTGCTCTTCTTCAAGCTGGTAATACGTCCCATAAATAAATTCAAGCCATAGAAACAAATTAAGTTATGGCTAGACAGATGAAACAGAAGCATGAAAATGAAAACACAGTTCAGGTATTTATACAAAAAGTGAATTATACGTGCTAGACCCAACTCAATATTATATCCTTTAGGAAAACACAAAATGCTGCTCCTCCAGAATGAGGTCAATATGGGAACTTTATTTGAGCTGGTGAATTATATTTCAATGCTAGGTGTAACTAAATTACATATAAAATGTATTATTTCATTGTTTTAATGCAAACACTGCCCATGAGATCCAGGGAGCAGAAAGGGTTTGGCAATGGAGTTCAAAGAGATTCCCCTGCTGTGTAGGCTGCATAAGAATGGGGTAATAATGAGGATTCTGTAACAAATCTGGTTTACTGTTTTTGGATTCTGTGCAGCATCCTCAATGAAATAAGGTTCCAATATTTCATGACTGGATACGGTGCATACCAGGGGTTTCTGTATAATGTCATCATGCCATTCCAATCCCAAAAAAACAAGGTGTTTGTTGGTTGATGTAGTCATCAAGGTGAGTATGGCTTTCATCTGAAAACTATTTGTTGCTGAAGAAATCCGGATGTTGATATGTCATAGACAACACTCGAAGTCGCTCTTTAAACACCTGCAGAACTGACCTGTCGCTAAACAAAGTTCCAGCAAATTTTGTTGTCTAGGCTATTACGCATACGAGACTGTAACACCTGTTGGAGAAGTCATCCATGATTCTTGTTTGTGGTGACGGGTCCTGGAAACCCTGGATTCTGTAGCGTGTCCTTATTAAATCGTTCCTCATATTCGTCATATAAACATGTCAGTGTAGTTTCGGTGACAAACTGATGATGACTTTATGATAATGTTGAAATTCATGTTTGAAGAAACTGAGACCAAGTGAAGTACATAGCTGAAAACGAGATCCAAGAAAAAGGCAAGTGTTAATGATTTGTATAAGACTAAGCAATATATGCCTGTATTCTGTAAGCAAATAGTTGTGCAAAATGATTAGATCATTGTGATGTTTTTATTTAAACACATGAAAGAAGAAAGAAAAAGAAACTTATATTGCATGCTACAAAAGGAATCCCTGTGTATTAGTCTACAATGATAAACTTTAAGTTTTCAGCCACCAGTTTCTTGTCCTTTGTTTGATAGAGGTTTTTGAGGCACTGAAAGTTATTATTTCCTTATGTTTAACATATTTTCAAGGTATTTGAAACTCCAAATTATTTTGTTGTAGGCAAAAATTTAAAAGAGTGGCATGAATTATATTTTGTTGTATATGTGGCACCTTGTACAAAAGATTTCATAAAATGCTGTTCATTAGTCTTAAAAAAATATCAGGAAAATGGTTCTAATTAATGTTTGTGTTAAAAATAAAAGCATTAAACGTGCACAGGTTTGAAGGTGGTAAGCTGTTCTCAAAGGCAGGTTCCAATTATTAATAATGCAGTGTTACGCTGAACAGCTATTCATCGTAGGCTAATGACAATGATAATATCCTCTGTGGATCTTGGGTCTCGACTCAACATGTAGGTGTATAAAACTAGCAAGTGGGTCTCACACTCTGAAGTGGTGATACATTGTCATAGGTAATAGCTCGAGAGATGATAAGTTTGTTACATATGAGTTGTGTTTGTGCAGGTTTTGTCAGTTATCCAATCCATCGTCAGAACTTCTAGCGTCGTGTTTAGACTGCATGGTGAAGTTACTAGCATGTTGTCCAGAACAAGTGTTGATGCGTGTGTCCAAGATGCAGTTCCTGCCGGGTTTGTACTACTACAACCCAACCTTCCTGGAGTGCATCAGTGCTGAGCACATCAACTTGTTCGCAGTGGGCACTCTGGTCGTGACACAGGAACGCTCCACTGGGAGGTATCCACTTCTCAAAAGTTACCTCGGCTTCTTGCACAGGTTAATGAAGGTAAGAAAGCACCATACATTAAATTGGGAGAAAATTAGAAAACTACGGATAACTTATTGATAAGAGCACAGTTAAGGTTTTGAGACAAAGAGGTTATTTAAACGTTTGTTTGTTTGTGCTTATGGAATAAGCCTGTATATACTTCTCAAGCTTTTTCTTATGTTTCCAGCCTGGAGTTGATGCGGATGATCTGAACAATTCTACAGCTGTGATTGATGAAACAGCTGTTGAGAACCAAATACGCCTCGTTCTGCCTGGAGTGGTGTTCATATTAAGAGATGTATTCCCAAATTACATGTTCTGGCGATATGTGGATGAAGGCGATCGTGAAATAATTGCGCTGAATTGCATGCAGATGATACATCAGTTGTTGAATTTAAATCTTTCTAAGGATTTAAAGAAAGCCAGTAACAACCCAGTGTGTGTGCTGTACAAAGCTTGCTTACACAGTTTGCTGTACCTGGACGCCGGCACTGCCCTCCTCAGGATTGTTGGTTCAGGTGCGTGTCCCATGTATACATTTTATAATAATCTGGTGTAGCTCTTAGCAGATTTCAGTTCCCAGTGAATTTGTTTTCTGTTTCAGAGAAATAGCTTTATTCTGATGTCCAAAATTTATATCCTCATGCATGTGACAAAACTTGTTAAAATGTACAATGTAAAAGGTCCAAAATCCCTGTGTAGCTTGTTAAGACGTCCACAAATATAATCTAATTGTGATTCCCATTTCAAATCAGAATCAACATAAACACCTAAAAACTTAGCTGTTTTTGTAATAGTGAGATCTGTGATTTAATATATGATATACAGGTCTTGGCATCTATTAAAAAAATAAAAGCAGTTTTATCCATATTAACTAATAAATTATTTGCGGCACACCATTTCTTATACAATTCCGCAACGGTCTCATCTGTTACAAGAAAGATTGTGTCATCGGCGTACATTCGGAATTTGCACTATATTCAAGATCATTGACATATAAATTAAATAACAGAGGCCCAAGGACAGACCCTTGAGGAACACCATAGATGAGGTCATATTTTTTTGACATTGTGTTATCAATTTTAACAATAGATCTGGATTTTATGAAGGAAATAATTAAGTCATTAACAATGCCTCTAAAACCCAGATGTGATAGTTTATGTTTCAAATATTCGTGTTCAATTGAATCAAATCAAAGTTAGGTGTCTCATTGTTCCACCTGGAAAAAAAATTGTTATTGAAGACTTGGGTCACTATACTAGAAAGCAAACTTCACAAGAATCTTCATGAGAAGACTCCAGACTCAAATTCCAAACTCTCTGACTAATTGATGAACTTCATTATTCCAATGAGGGAAATATATTTGTTAAAAATATTTCGATCGACCTTATACCCTCATTACTTTTAAGTTAGGATATTACGTAGGAAATGCCAAAAACATTCATACAGATTCACAGTGTTTATTTGTATAGTATGTTCATAAAATTACTGTTAATAATTGATAGTACAATGTGATATAAAAAAAATCACATGAGATATCAGAGAATATGTGTTTGCAATTTAAAAATTAAAAATTATTTACAGTTATAAGGAACAATATTGTTCGTTGATATATTGCAATTTGAATACACACGTCTTTGGCCCACGCTAAGAAGAGAAATCAACGCCATATTGTCGCAGAGCATAGAGGTTTGAATATTGGATTATTCTAAGTATTGGATATGAAAGATGTCACCGATTAGTGAAGCCTCATCCAGAACAAGATCTCTTAAAACTAAGATACAGAAGAATATAAACTGTGGGAAATGTAGCAGATTAGTGCGTAATGGAATAATCTGCGACGGATGTGATACATGGTATCATTTCCAGAAGTGTTGTGCAGTCAACCCAGACAACGTACCTCAGGATGAATGGATGTGCGATAGTTGTGACAAGAACAGCAAAGATGACGTGACCAACCCAGATGATTCTAACATACAAACTAAAACAGACTTACGTCTGCAAAAAGAAATCCAATCTCTAAAAGAAATTATAAAGATATTGACTGAGGATATAAAGAAGCTCAAAGAGGAAAGAAATAGTAAACTCATTCCAAGTAACCAGTGGCCTAACCAATGGCCTGACCTACCGCCTACACGCGGAAATAATCCTGAAAGTCAATGGATAACCATCCCACGAGATAGAAAGCGTGCTCATTGGAAGGAAAACATGTCATCTAGAAACACAATACCAACTATGGAAAACAGATTTGCTGTCCTACCAAATGATGACTTAGCCATTGATGAAGCAACAGAAAAACAAATTCCAAACACTCAACACCAGAAAAATGAGAGTAGACGAAGAAATGCAAAATGGAATTTTAAGAAGAATGCAGGTAGAATGCTGATGTTCAGTGACAGCCATGGGAGAGGATTATCTTCGAAGATCTCCCAAATTAGTATCAACAACATACCAGAAACTATTGCACTAGTCAAGCCAAATGCAATGATTGACCAAGTTACTAATTCGACCGTGGAAAGTGCTAGTGATTTTGATAAAAAGGACTGTGTTGTGATCATAGCAGGTACGAATGATGTTGATAGAGGAAGTCCTGGGTCAGTTGGTGCGCACCTCGAACGAATGTTGCCTGAATTAACAAACACTAACGTTATCCTTATCGACCTTCCAACAAGACATGACATTAGTAACATTTCTCATATACATAAATCGATCAACATGGTTAACGAAAATCTACATGAACTTAGCCGAAAATTTGAGCATGTGGAATTAATTAAGGCCTCTTCTGCACCACGTAGTATGTTCACCAGGCATGGTATGCACTTTAATAACCATGGTAAAAATGTATTAGCAAGAATGATTCATGAAACTTATCTAAACATAACTATGCACAGTAATCATGAGAACAATCACCCAAAAAACTAGATAAAGAATACCCTAAACCTTTTATTAGTACTGAACTAGTAAATACCATAGAATTGGGCTTGCCTATTAAAGAACCTCGAGCTCACACTCAAAATAGACCTAGTCAAAAGAACATGTTTACTGTCTTCCACCAAAATATTCAAAGCATCGCTAACAAACTTCACTATATTGAATACTTGACTAAATTTAATCTAAAACTCCCAGATATTCTGTTCTTTACGGAACACTGGGTCAAACAGGATCAGGTTGAATATATAAACATACCCGGTTATGTGTGCTCTGCTATCTCCTGTAGATCTGAGTCGAAAAATGGTGGAGTTAGCATTTTTACTAAAACTAATACTAGTGTCAAACCTGTAAATGCTGTGAGTATATATCAGGAAGATAAAGTCTTTATGAGTGTGTAGCAGTCGACATATGCTCGCCTAGAATTACTATCTTGTGTATTTATAGATCGCCTAGTAGCAACTTTAATAGCTTCCTAGAAAAGTTAGAAAGTGTGCTCGAATTATTTTTCAAAAGAAAAGCTAATATATTAATATGTGGAGATTTTAATATTAACTTCCTGAAACATAGCAGCAAGAGAAACAACTTAGATTCTCTACTGAAATCTTATAACCTATCACCATTGATCAAATCTGCTACAAGAGTTACAATAAATAGTGAATCTCTTATAGATCAAATGATTTGTAACACTGACATTTTTGAAATTACAACAGAAGTAATAAACACGGGAATATCCGATCATTATGCTCAACTTGCCAAGATTAAGACCATGAACTTAAGAAAGAAACAACAATACTTCAAATTTGTAAATAAACACCTTATAAATAACATTACCGTTCAGCAATTTAAACAATTTCTTTGTAAGGAAGATTGGTCAGATGTGTATCAAGAAACTGATACGAACCTTAAATTTGAACGATTCATAGAATCTGTAAAGTATTATTTCAATTGTGCCTTTCCATTAAAGAAAGTAAAGATTAATCTAGGCCACCAGTCTCCAAAATGGATTACTAAGGGCATAGCTACCTCAATAGAGAACCAGAAAAATTTGTCTTTAATAGCCAAATATGATAACTCAATAGAATTTAAACAATATTTTACTAAATATAAGCAAATACTTCAGAATGTTATATTAACTGCCAAAAGACTGCATAATGACCATTTTATCGTAAACTCTGATAATAAATCCAAGTCAATGTGGAAACTAGTGAAAAGTCAATTAAGGAAAAATCTCAGGCCAACTGAAAATATCAGTATCCAAGATAACCAGTTCACTATTACCGATCCCATAATTATTGCAAACAAATTTAACAACTACTTTAAAGATGCAACAAGTAACCTATTCCCCAACGATCTTAAACCAAATTCTGATGCCTATCCTAGCATTAACTCTAAAGTTCAAAAATCAATCTTCCTAAGTCCTGTAACAGCCTATGAAATAAAGGAAATCATAATTAGTAGAAAAAATAAACAATCAACGGGTTTCGATCTAATTTCTGATACGCTACTTAAACAAATTGTTAACTATGTGGAGGCACCATTAGCACATTTATGTAATGCTTCTATGACATCATGCATTTTCCCTAATAGCTTTAAAACTGCCAAAATCAAGCCACTGTTTAAAAAAGGTGACAGAACGAACTTACAGAATTACAGGCCGATCTCGCTTCTTTCTGTGTTCTCCAAAATACTCGAACTTGTAATGTACATTAGACTAAAAAAATTTCTGGACAAAGAAAAAGTATTAACGGCTTGCCAACATGGTTTTCGTAATAAGTTATCAACGGAAACTGCCATGCATGATTACATATCTAGTGTCATTGAATCTCTTGATAGAAAAGATTATGTATTGGGATTATTTATTGACCTATCCAAAGCTTTCGATTGTGTAAACCATACAATTCTTCTTGAAAAATTAAATGTATATGGAATTAGAGGTTTGGCAAATGAATGGTTTAAATCGTACTTATCTATGAGAAAGCAAATTGTGGAAATCACCCATGAAGACCCGAAAACCAACTATGAAAGAAAATACTACTCAAATGTACAGGAGGTTTCACTAGGTGTACCGCAAGGTTCTATTCTTGGACCTCTTTTGTTTCTATTATATATGAATGATTTTCCGGATAATTGTCCCACAGCAAAAGTTGTGTTGTTTGCAGATGATACCAGCATATTAATAAATGCCCCTAACCATCTTGAACTAAAGGTTAAGTCATCGCAAGTTATTAAAAGCATTGAAAAATGGTTCCACTCTAACAGACTTGTAATAAATGCTCAAAAAACAGCGTACATCCCATTTAGAATTAGCAATCGGACAGACCCTGTATATCCTTAACTCACTTTAAACAACCATACTCTTACTCCTCAAATACTTACTAAATTCCTAGGCTTACAAGTAGACCATAATATCGATACCTCAGTACAAAAGTGTTACAACTCAAAAAACTTCGATTTTGAGTTATGACCACTACTAAATGAGGAACTATTTGTTCTATGCACTGTTAGAGTGTTACACCTTAAAATTGAACCCTTAATTTTTTAATTGGGATGATTCAGTTTGACACTGACAATATCTTGAGTAGCTGCTCCATGCAACACTGTATCATTTTAAGTTGTAACACTTTACGCTCTGTATGATGTTAAATGGAACTGTTATATTTTGAGTTGCAACAGTTTTGCAACATTATTCAATGAGAATCTCGGTTGTGAGGTGTTAGTAAGACTGTAATATTTTATTTCAATATGCCTTTTTTCTGCATTGTCAAAGTTCTTGTATATACAGTATTATGTGAGTGTTATGGCGATTGTATAAGCAATCTATTGTGAATCATAATACAGTAATGTCCAAAAGGTCTAAACGTATTGTAGAGTTATGTCTTATGAAAGAAGAAGAAGACACACCCTTAATCTCAGCTGAAAGTAGATTGGTAAGTACATTGTTTTGTATTTTATACTTGCAATATTTAATTTAATAATATTTTGCTGATACTTTGATAAAACTGTAAGGTGTTCTCTTTGCATTGTAGTCTGCTTCAAGTATCTCTAAAGCAAATGAGAAAATACTGGAAAATTCTGATGCCTCAGTCAAAAATCCCAATTGGGATTATTCTTCCACGTCTGATGATAATGATGATGATAATGGACATGGACAACACAAGCAATACACAACCCTGCTACCTATAATTCCATTTGATGAGGAAAAGGAAGTACCCGTTTAAGTAATTTAATCTATTATTTCTATTTTAATGAAGTAATGGTACGAGTTTACAAAACAATGTTCTTAGCAACACAGTAGTCGTTATGTGAGCACAACATGGGACAAAATTACTACTGAAGGGACAATAGTTAAAGACAGACGAGGGAAACACAAGAAGAACCATAAAATACCTCAGCATAATATGACAGATGACATTATAGCTCTCATAGATTCTTTCCCCAGGGTAGAATCACATTACTGTAGATCTAGGTTTAAGAAAGAGTGCTTAGAAGGTGATCTAAATATAACTAAACTGTACCAAATGTGCAAAGAGAAATGCATAGCTGAAGGAAAGTCTGCTGCAAAGCTTCACTTCTTCTTCTTTCTTGGCTCTACAGCCCTTGATGTGCTTTGGCCTCCTTCACAATCTTCTTCCATGCATCTCTTTCCTGAGCCTGTCTTTTCCAATTCTTTACACCCATCTTTTTATTCACATATTTTCAATTTTAATTTTAATTTTTTCTTTCCAAAAAAAGATCAATGCAATTTTTGTTCAAATTACAAACAAAGAACTTCTGAAGAAAGAAGCGAGATTCAAGATAAGTACAAAAGACACATATTAGAAAAAGAAAAATGTACAGAAGAGAAAACTTCAGATATTGAGGCATGTAAAAGAAGTGATGGAAAAAGTGGTGTTTTTGCATTTGACTTACAAGCAGTTCTTCCAACACCATGCAGTAAAGTGTCTGCTTTGTATTATAAACGGAAGCTCACCTGTTATAATTTCACAGTCTTCGACTTAGTGAGCACTGAAGTCACATGTTTCTTCTGGCCCGAAGGGATAGCTAAACGGGGAGCCAATGAAATTGCCTGTTTCCTTCTAAAATTTTTAGAAGAAGTGAGAGATGCTGGAGTTGCCAATAATTGTATCAGTCAGAATAAAAACAGACATCTAACATCCCTCTTTTCTATATGCAGTCAAATTGATAGAAGGCATCAACACTCTGATTGTGAAATATTTTGCCATTGGGCATTCACACAAAGAAAATGACTCCGTGCATGCTACAATTTCCATAGAAAAAGAGAGTATTGAAAGCAAACAGAAAAACAGATACACCAATTGCACATCCTCACCATTAAATTACGCTTATCAGAATGGCAAAGAAAAATGGAAAGTCATATTCTGTCATTGAGATGGACACCAAAGACATACACAACTTCAAAGCACTGTCAGAATGTATGGGGTGAAACTACAAAAAATATGAGGAAGGGCAGACTGTAGTTTGGATGAACTTAAAAGTTCTCCATTTTCTAAGAATCAACCATTCACATTTTTGTAAAAAAAAAAAAAAAACAATTATACTGCATAGGAAGAATTCAAGGCACTACATATAAGAATTAGATAGCTGATTCTCTCTCTTGTACCAGCATATTTTGAATTTCCACAAATCGACGCCAACAAGAAAGTAGATTTATTGTGCCTTTGCCATGACTACGTCATTCCTAGTGTATACTGGGACTTCTACAATAATATGAAGTGTTCGTCTGAAGCAAGACAGCACGACAGTTGTTCCTCTGGCAATGAATGATGGCTGAATGATATTAAGTCAAGAAAGTATCTATTGAAGTTAAAATTTAGCAAATGCAATGTCGTTTAAGACATTTTATTATTTATATAAATTTAACTTATTTAAGAATATATTATTAATAACTTACAAGCATTGTAGAATACTCGAGCAACAAGTAAAACAGAGAACTTCACACGTTATACATTCTTATTTATTTCTTACAATTCCTATCACTTCCCATAGAATAAATGGAGAAAGACTAAAAATATGATTAGTTAAATAGTTATAAGTCAGAATAGGAAAGCTTCTACTTGACATTAAAGTGTTACAACTCTGAAAAAACTGTCACAACTAGAAGTTGTTTGCCTTTGATTCAGTGGAACACTGTTACAACTCAGAAATTTGTTATTTTTTTCTAACCAATCAAGTTCTGGATTATATGTTTTAGCGTTATTGAAAGAGGCCTATGAGATGCAATAAATCCCAAAATAACAGGTTCATAGCAGCTCCTTGTGACCAAGGAGAAGATGTTAAAGAAACAAGGATTTTGTTTTTTCTCTCTCCTGAAAATTTACTGATTTTGAGTTGTAACAGTCTAATTCTGAGGTATCGATATTAAGTTCAAACAGCACATTGATTTTGCTATTAAAAAAACTTCACAAATTAGCTATGCATTTCGAGCTTTGAAAAACATAGTCAGTTTCAACACATTAATGGTCTTATATTTTGCATATGTTCACTCTATTTTGAAATTTGGTATCGTCATCTGGGGCAGTAATAATTATAGTCGGCACTTGTTTATTAAACAAAAGCAAATCATAAGAATTATAATGGGGATCGAGAAAGATAGCAGCTGTAAACAATTTTTTGTTAAATTGAAAATATTGACCTTACCTAGCATCTATATTTTTGAAGTATTAATCCTTATGTTCAAAAACAAGTCATGCTACCCTCTAAATAAAGATATCCATTCTCAAAGTACTCGCCACTGTAGTAACTTCCATATCAACTCGCATGGTACTATATTGTATCAGAAAGGAACAAACTATCAGGGAATAAAACTATTTAACAAATTGCCATCCCAAATAAAAAATCTACCTAACCTTAAGACATTCAAAAAAGAGTTAAAACAATATCTAATTAATAAAAGCTTTTACTTGCTCGATGAATTCTTTTCAAATACAGATTGATAATATATTACTAAGTGATAATGATTTGTATTTGCTCTTCATTTTGTACTAGTAAATATGTAAATTTTTTTGTTAAGGGTTGTTAATTATTTATCATACCTATGTATTTCTTATTTTTGCTTTGTAAATATGTGATATTGTTTGTTGTAGGTTAGCTAGGTCCATTTTGTATTTTTAATTTATGTATATTTATTCCTTTTAAGTTTTTGTAATTGTTCTAAATTTTAGTACTTGTAAATATGTAAAATTATTTGTATAAGTTAGATTTGTACTTTGACAATTCTGATGTCCGAGGATACAATGTACCCTCTTGACTGAAAGATGCAATAAAGAACTGAACTGAACTGAACTGAATTAAAATTTATCTTAGTCTGTTACAATTAAAAAATATGTCAAAAACACATAGGAATGTTTTGATTAAAATATAAGTTTAAAGAACATACATGTAGTCAAAATTATTTCACTTGATATAAGTAGCATCCTTGTGTGTTAAAAACAGATTAGAAAGTATCTTGTGTATTTGTGCACACGTAGATAGTCTAGATAACTGTGTTAAAACAGTTATGTTGGTTGATATAGAATAACTTAGTTAAGTATGTGTCCTTTTGTGTAACAAACAAATTTCTTAAATGTTTGAGTGCACTTGTATAAGCCGTGTGCTTACAGTATTAAGCATAATATTAAAATGTCCTATTTGTTGAGATCTTGTTTAACAGGCTGATGATGACTTTAAGAAAAGTCGAAATGCATTCCACATATTAATTACTAGGATAGCGTTTGGAAATTGCCATCAACATTTTACATTACAAGAAGACAGAAGATAAATTTTCACCAGATACAACATTACGAAACATCTACAAGAAAGGAAGAAAGAATAAAGAAGAAAAGAGAAAAGAAGAATCTCAACAAATAGGACATTTTAATATTATGCTTAATACTGTAAGTACACGGCTTATACAAGTGCACTCAAACATTTAAGAAATTTGTTTGTTACACAAAAGGACACAAACTTAACTAAGTTATTCTATATCAACCAACATAACTGTTTTAACACAGTTATCTAGACTATCTACGTGTGCACAAATACACAAGATACCTTCTAATCTGTTTATAATATACAAGGACGCTACTTATATCAAGTTAAATAAATAATTTTGACTAACATGTATGTTCTTTAAACTTATATTTCAATCAAAACATTCCTATATGTTTTTGACATATTTTTTAATTGTAACATACTAAGATAAATTTTAATTCAAATTGCATTATATCAACGAACAATATTGTTCCTTATAACTGTAAATCATTTTTAATTTTTAAATTGCAAACACATATTCTCTGATATCTCATGTGATTTTTCATATCTTATTGTACTATCAATGATTAACAGTAATTTTATGAACATACTATACAAATAAACACTGTGAATCTGTATGAATGTTTTTGGCATTTCCTACGTAATATCCTAACTTAAAAGTAATGAGGTATAAGGTGGATCGAAATATTTTTCTCTGACTAAATCCCTCTCCCAAGCACCTCACTATGTTACATTGTATTCATTGTTTCTCTTACACAACATAGTTTTGTATGCTATTTGAGTTAACCATAAAGGTGAAGCATTTATCTTTATATTTAAATAGGAAGTGTATATCGAGTGTAATTTTTTTCCATCCCATAAACTTAAAGTATTTTTTAAAACTTAAATTATTGATTGGTGTAACATTCTAAGATATTTTAATAGCGATCACGGGGAAATTTAAATTGGTGATCAGTATTACCCCACATCGTGAGGTAGCACTGATCATTGATTTTTTAAAGAAAAAAGGTTTAGCTTAAGTGAAGTCAGTTGATGACTATAATAAAAATAATTCAAAGGAGTATTAGACATAATATATTGTAAATATCCACCTTAAGCCCCCCAATAAATTTTGATCAAAAATAAATAAATGTAAATAAAGGCATTATCTTTAAATTGGGGGTGCAAGGTGGATGTTTACAATATTTTATAATACTACCCTTAATGGAAAATGAAATTAATTATTACTTAATTGATTGCTCATTTCTGTGATAATTTAAAAATATTTCAATTTCAAATGAGCTAAGATGGCGCCGGCAGTGGAAGAAGACAAAGTACACGGGTCAGTTTCAAAAGATAATAAAGGTAATGAAGCATCAGAACATAGCGGAAATAAATACATAGTGAACACCAAGATCAGTACTAATTCAGAAAATAAAGGCAAGCCCGCAAGTAAAGACGTTGGTGCCATTAACACATCTAGAGTGATGACGCGGGAATCGGAAACCATCGCGTCCCTTCAAGTTGTAATTGACATGCTAAACAAGGACCTAAAGATGGCACAATCAGAGATCACCAAGTTAAAAATTGAGAACAGTGAACTAAGAACAAGAATTAAAGAAGATGGACAGTATGCTACTGCTGCAAAGAAAGGAGCTTCGAAGCCTATGGAGGTTAGACCCACCTATCCACGTGGTCCACTAAATAATAGCATATGGCCACCTCTACAGACATCAATACCTACCTCAAACAGATTCCAAATACTAAATCAAGTGGAAAACGAAGAACATAGGCCTAATGCAACAGGGGTAAACCAACAAAGCCAGCCAACCTCCAAAACAAAGAACAGGGAGGCCCAGTAAGCAAAGTTATCGTACTAGGAGACTCACTACTCAAATTTTCGGGAGATGTGTGCTGCCAGAATGGGCATGAAGTAAAGTGTTTCCCGGGCATAAAGACGGAAGAACTAAAACACAAGGTGCAAGATATGGACTTAATGAAGCTGCAACCGGATGTCGTAGCCCTTCATGTTGGGACAAATGATATCAGTAGGGGAGTAATGGCAGAAGAAATTATGGGCAATACCATGGACATAGTGGACCATATCAAGAGGGAAAGCCCACACACGAAAATAATAGTGAGTGGAGTGTTGAACAGAATAGAAGTTAGTGACTGCCGGATTAGCCGAATAAATAGTGAACTGGAATGGATGTGCTCAGTAAGAAACTGCCTACTTGTGGATGGAAACTGCTGGATAAGAAGAGAAGACATGGCAAAAGATGGTGTACACCTTAACAGGAGAGGATCATATAAATTAGGAAGACTACTTTGTAATGTAATAGACTTATGTAGGCCTACGGTGGGAAACTTGTAAGTAAAGAGGTGGATGTAGCATGTAATCGTAGTCCTAACACTAACCTTAATTGGCAATTCCCTTACAGCAGTAACTGCTCTAATAATACACACTCAAGTCATACTCTAAAAAACACAAACTTCCTGAAAATATTCCACCTAAATGTACAGTCTATCAGGAACAAACTGGCAGAACTAGATTTATACATATCACTGGTGGAAAGTGACATCATATGTATTAATGAGCATTGGCTCGTACAAGAGGAAATAGATATATATGTACCTGATAACTTTAAAGTAGCGAGTAGTTATTGTAGAAAACATATGGAACATGGAGGTGTTGCTATACTAACAAGGAATAACCTCAATCTAAACCATACAGTAATTAACACTCAACACCTATGTGTACATTGAAAGTTTTTACTAAGATAATAAGTAATAAATTAAACACAATAATACACATTAAAGAAGAACAACAAGGATTCAGGAAAAACAGATCTACCCTGGATGCAATATATATAATTAGACAAATTGTAGAAAAATCATGGGAATTTAATAAACCAGTATTTTTATGTTTCGTGGATTTAACAAAAGCGTTTGATAGAGTAAAATTGCAAGATGTTGTACAAATATTGCAAGAAAAAGAAGTACCCATAAAAATGATCAAACCAATTATAGAATGTAACACAGGCTGTAAAACAATAATTAAAGTAAAAGAACAAACAGCAGAAATAACAATTTCCCAAGGTATTAGACAGGGCGACTCTTTAAGCCCATTCCTATTCAATCTTATAATGGACAAAATAATCGAGAACTTGCCGAAACATGATGATGCCGAACTCAAATCTGAAACCGAAGATGCATTGCAAAGGCCATTACATGTTTTCAATACAACAGCAAAAAATACAATATGGAAATAAATACACAAAAAACTAAATGCCTAACAGTATCGAGAGAACCATTAAGATGCAAGTTAGAAGTGGAAACAAAAATAATTGAACAAGTTTCAGAATTTAACTACCTAGGAACTCTGATAACAAACACTAGAAATCTAATTCATGAAGTAAAGAAACAAGCCAACAGAGCAATGCAGATATCAGGTTGTATGAAAGACATAATTTGGAGAAACAAGTACATGGCGATAGACAGTAAAGTGCGCATTTATAAAACAATATTAAGACCAATCTTAACATATGCAGCAGAAACGAGAGCAGACACAAACAAAACTAAACAGATATTAAGCACATGTGAAATGAAGGTGCTAAGAACAATTCAGGGGAAAACTTTATTAGATAAGATGCACAATACAGAAATTAGGGACAAATGCCAAATTCAGGACATAACTAAATTTACCAATGACAGAAGAAAATTTTGGAAAGAACACGTTGATAGAATGGAAAACAATCGCCTAGCAAAAAAGGCTCAAGAAAGCAGACCAGACGGAAAAAGATTAAGAGGAAGACCTGCTACGAGATGGAAAGACAGTACACATGACTCATCTGAGGAATAAAGGGGAAATAAACAGGATGCCATCCTACATCACAAGAAGAAGAAGAAGAAGAAGAAGACCTATGTGTCGAAGGTGCTTTTGAAACAGCTGCTATCTCCATCCCATCAAACAGACTTATAGTCGTCTCAGTATACTTCACTTCAAAAACCACTATAGATTTCCTTACTGAACACATTGAAAAGTTAGTAATGCATTTTAGTAAATTTAAGAACTATAAAATCCTAATAATAAGGGGGGACATAAATCACGATATAAGAGTAATGACCACCAAAAACTGTATCTTCTTAGACACCTTACGATCACACAATCTATACTGCCTAAATGAGAATCCAACAAGACTGAATGCTTGTCTGGATAATGTAATATCAAACATCCATAGAAATGAAGTTAAACTAGACGTTCTCAACCCCCATCTATTGGACCACTATGGAATTCAAATCCAAATACCGGCTGAAACAAAATCCCTGGAAAAAAACAGTGAAACTAAGCTCTTTAGGAAAATTGGCCTAGAACAAATTGAATTATTAAGAAATGCATTAAATGAATCAGAAGTTGTGAATGTAGCATATCAACACAGTAGCCTTATACCAGCCTTTAATAGTTTTAATGACACACTAGTTAAAATATATAATAAATGCTGCCCCATTTTAAAATTGAAAACAATTAAAATCCACAATAAACCAAAGAAACACTCTCCTGAGGCACTGCAATTAAAAATCTTAATGTCTGTAGCCTATGATAAGTATAAACAAAATGATGCATACAAAAACATCTACACCAAACTAAGAAAAATGTACAAAAAACAAGTAACTTCTGATAAAATTAAAGTAAATGACTCTCTCATGACCAACTCTACAAATAAATGCAAAACTGCGTGGAAAATTATTAAAAAGGAAGCAAATATGACAAACAAAAATTATAGTATTCCTATGTCACCTTCTGAATTGAATAGAAACTTTATCATGATGGGCAAATCCCCAAAGGCAACAGTTAATCCCAGTGAGAATGTAGACCATCTACTGGCCCACTGCACAGCAAAAGTGAATACAACTCCCAACTTTAAATGGCAAGAAGTTAAACCTATTGACATACTCCAGATAGTAATGAAACTTAGCACATCTAAATCAGAAGATTATTATGGACTTTCCAATTATGTCACTAAACACATCATGTTATCAAGTCTGTTACTTAATAAACTGGATGTTTATGGAAGGAGTATTTCCAGATAACCTAAAACTAACTACTACCAAACCCATTTACAAAAAAGGAGATAGGAATGATGCAAATAACTATCGACCAATTTCCCTTGTACCTATAATTTCAAAAATAGTTGAAAGCATAGCCCAGAAACAGCTTATTAGGTACTTTGAAGAAAACAGATTGCTGAATAATTGCCAATTTGGATTCAGAAATGTCCTCTCGACTACGAAGGCAGTTGAAGAAGCTGTATCCTTCGTCTTAAATAGTTTTGAATTGAAAGAATATGCTTGTGCCACCCTAATTGACTTGAGTAAAGCATTTGATAGCATACCACATGACATCCTAATAAAAAAACTACACTTTTATGGAATAAGAGATAAAGAACTAACTTTTTTACAGTCCTACTTAACGAACAGACAACAAATGGTAATGATAAATAGACACAAAAAATCTGAATTCTTAATGGTAGAGAATGGAGTCCCACAGGGCTCTATTCTCAGACCTCTCCTTTTCATAATCTATATAAATGATCTACCATACTATCTTCCCTCTAAAACTATCATCTATGCAGACGACACTACATTTCTTACATCAAACACAGACTTAAATTCCTTAAATATATTAAATAACGAAACTTTTGAAAAATCAACAAGGTGGTTTCAATCAAACCATTTGCAGATAAATGAAAGTAAAACTGAACAACTATATTTCACACTAAGTACCGTAATTCAAAAAGGATAGAAGGCGACAGTAAGTCTGTTAAACTGTTGGGTATATATCTTGACGAGAAGTTAAATTGGAATCAACATACTCAAAAAATCTGCTCTAAACTCACAAGAGCACTCTATGTATTGAAAAAGCTCAAAATGTGTATTAGCAACAACCTCCTCCTGATGACATACTATGCTATCTTTCATTCACATATACAATACAGAATACTCCTTTGGGGTAATTCTGTGGGAGCCAGACAAGTCTTCCTATGGCAAAAAAAAGCTGTCAGATGTATTAAGAACCTCCAACAGTCGGCATCATGCAAGCCTCATTTCATTTACTTAGGTATCCTTACCGTAACAAGTATGTACATACTAAGCGTGCTCTTGTATATTAAAGAAAATTTAGATAACCTCAACCTGAGAAATGACGTTCATGAACATAATACCAGGTTTAAAGATACAATAGATATTCCCTCATTCAGACTAACTACAACACAAAAACACCACACCTATACTGGTATAATCCTTTTTAATAAACTACCACACAAATTTAAAACATTGAACAATTTAACATTCAAAAAAATAGTTACCAAATGGCTCAAAAAGAAAGCATTCTATGACATCAATGAGTTCCTTGATTGCAATACAGATGATATGTAGCATATTTGTAATAAATAACATTGCAATAATCAGGGTTAAATATTAAATATTGAAGATATTGTAAATATTATTTTAATACTAGCATGTGCCCGCGGCTTTGCCCGCGATAATTATTTCAAAAATTAAAAATTAAGAGCATAATAGTTAAATCATTATATTTATTAACACCTAAATCACGTGGACTACATACCACGATTAGATAGCGTCGCCTGGTAAAAGCGACCTCAGATTCGAGTTCCTTGGCCCAGAAAACCCCTGTACAGTGAGTTTCGTCCAAATCGAACAATGTTTGACCATATTTAGGCCTATATTGATTATCCCTCTTCCGTGTAGGTTGAAAATTTCATATGTCTTCGGGCCTTGATATTCTAAACAAATGAATCGTCCAGGATGGACTTACAAAATCAAGCGATCGCCCGCGATAATTATTTCAAGAATTAAAAATTAAGAGCATAATAGTTAAATCATTATTTTATTAACACCTAAATCACGTGAATTACATACCACGATTAGATATCGTTGCCTGGTAAAAGCTATCTCAGATTCGAGTTCCTTGGCCCAGAAAATCCCTGTATAGTGAGTTTCGTCCAAATCGAACGATGTTTAACCATATTTAGGTCTATGTTGATTATCCCTCTTCCGTGTAGGTTGAAAATTTCATATGTCTACGGGCCTTGACATTCTAAACAAATGAATCGACCAGCGTGGGCTTACAACATTCAAGCGATTGCGATGCTTTTATTTCCACGGTATGACAAAAATAGCCAAAGCCAACTGCAATTGATTTGACATTGAAATGTATTACTGAAATCTGATGCTTCGACAGCGCTAAAATCACGTTTTCTGCCAGTTTTTTACTCATAACTCGCGAACGAAAGCTAAAATTAAAAATTCGGCTTCGAGGTGCATTCGCCCACCTTTCAGTCCATCTATCTTTAAATTTTCAGATCTTTGCGTTCAGTAGATTTCGATGGGCATCGTGGACAGACAGACAAACAGCATGTGCCCGCGGCTTCCCCCGCGATAATTATTTCAAATTATAATTATTAACACCTAAATCACGTGGAGTGCATTCCACGATTAGGTAGCGTCCCCTGGTAAAAGCGACCTCAGATTCGAGTTCCTTGGCCCAGAAAACCCCTGTATAGTGAGTTTCGTTCAAATCGAACAATGTTTGACCATATTTAGGGTTGATTATCCTTCTTCCGTGTAGGTTGAAAATGTCATATGTCTGTGGGCCTTGACACTCTAAACAAATGAATCGTCTAGGATTGACTTACAAAATCAAGCGATCGCGTTGCTTTTATTTTCAAGGTAGGCTATGAGGTATGTTGACAAAAATAGCCAAAGCCATCTGTAAGTTATTTGATATTGAAATTTATTACTGAAACTGATGCTTCTAAAACGCAAAAAAATGCACGTTTTCTGCCAGTTTTTCACTCATAACTCACGAACGGAGGCGAAAATTAAAATTCCGGCTTCGAGGTGCACATTCCGACCCTTTAGTCCGCCTACTTATAAAATTTCAGATCTCTGCGTTGAGTAAATTTCGCTGGGCATCGCGGACAGACAGACGGAGGACAGACACTTCCTTTTATTAATATAGATTATAAATATTATTACACTTATTAGCATGTACTCTGTTATGTATTACTTTAGCTTGTAAGTATGTATTATTTTAGCTTGTAGGCCTAAGTATGTATTATTTTAGATTTTAAGTATAACTCTATTTATGTCACTTTGGTTTAGTATAGATTTGCCTAAAACTAAGACTGTAATGATATGTACTACGAAACCGAAATCTTTATGTAAAGATCTAATGGTGAATAAATATTATTATTATTTATTATTAAATTTTTAACAAAATGATCAGTATTACTCATTTTATGGTATATGTGCAAAATACTTCTCACTGAGTAGTGAGTAACAGTCCTGTTGTTAGTTGTTCCTTGTTTTCAATGATGAATACGCCTTTGTGAGAGATCTGGCTCCCAATTTATCTCTAGTCCATGATCTGTCTGTTAATAGGTGACCACTACATTCAGGCGCTGATGGAGCAGCAAGTCAGCTGGGCTGCAGGACGAGGATTGACATTCATTCGAGTGGTGCAGTTGGCGTTGTCCGTGCTCAACAGACTCATGGTTTTAAAACATTCTGTTAAGGTAAGCTGTATGTGAACCCTTGCTCTTCCTGTCGAGAAGGTGGTGTTTTCTGGCCGGTTCTGCTTCTCTCAGGCGAAGCCAAAACCATCTCGCTATTATCTCGTCTTGACCATGTATCAAGAGAAGAATTTCACCCGATGACAAGATGTCGGATTTCACAATTTGTATGGCTGCTTACGTTGACACGGAACTGGCATTATTAGTCCAAAATTCCAGAAAATTATGAAAGCAGTACTACTATACGTGTTTTCAAATTTAGAATGATCTTTTGACAGTAATACGTAATCTTTACAAAAGCAATTGTAGACAGGAAAGTATAATCTTGATGTCTTGAAGTGGGGCATTATGCCCATTGCTGTAGTTTTGTATACTAATGATACTGGTATGGGCATCGTGCGTGATGCATTATGCATTATTGGTTTGTTGAGAGCAAAGCCAATGGAAAACTTACACGCCCACCATAGATGGGGCAGGGTGCGTTCAGGAAAATCAAACTATTAGCAATTTGAATTTTTAGGTTGCCAAAACAGAAAGGGAATAGCCCATATTAGCATGTAATTCACATCAATTGTCTTCAAGCTCCATACAGAGGTACCATAAAATTCTACTTCATTCAGTAAAAAGTTTTTAAAGATTCTGTACAGGTGCTAAAACTTCTTTTTATACAGTACATTACTTTACTAGGTCGATAGATTTCATGGGTATTTTATTACATTGGAACAAACTATCTTCACAAACTCTTAGATTTCTGCTTGAAATCTAACATGGTTTCGGGGGGAGCAGAAACAGAAAATTTCTCTTCTAAAGGTAATGTGCAAATCTTACTGATAAACCGTTTAACACTTTCCACATCGCGTTATCACTCTGTGAACCAGGCGTTTTCTTCCATTTTTGTTTTTATAAGTAGTTGATCTACTGAACTTGAACTAGATGTATGCTTGAAATAATAGGCGTTTGCCTATACTATTTTCACTTTAAGTTCAAAGTAGATGTAAACAAACTCTAATGTACCACTCCGCCGAGCATGTGACAATACCACGTGGAGATTTACCCGTCACGGAAAGAAACGGAATGAGGATTTGTGAATATTCCAGTGTTCTCAATAGTACTTTAAAATTATTTTTTATGACATGCACCGTTGTTGAAAAATGTTTTATTTATTTTGAAAAAGATCAATACATCTGTACAAAATTAGGCTTAATATTTGTATTTGAGAAAGTCATAGACAGTTAACAAGAAGATATTAACGAGTATAAAAAATTACTCTCGTCTTGCAATGTTGGCTACCCTCTTCAGAGGCGTTTTCTTTTTGAATGTTGTTCACTATTCATTAATTTCTGTTTGTAACCGCCCCAATCCTATCAGAGCTGTAGGTTACATGCAGCTTTTGACTAAATTTTTGTCTTATTCTAGCACACGACTCTTGTCCTTACGTACGTGGTGTATAGCCATTATAAATAAATAAATAAATGAATGCACATTCAGCAGGTCATACCAAATTCTTGGGAGGGATCTGTGGCAGGTTCATTCCAAGATGGTGTGCTTGAGCATGCGCAAAGCCGTTGTAAACGCCTACAATTTACATCTGTTGTAATGGTTTAATTAGTTCACTTAGTTATTATGCGTCAGGAAAATCTGACCAAATTAATTTTGTTTCATATACAGATCTGCTTCAGAAACGTGTTTTTAAATTTTTCTGCTTGAAAATAGCTACGAAAAGTACGGTTTGAACCGAACTATTTTATTAAGAGCAAGAGTATGCATGACTTACTTGACTTATTTCCTGTATCTCCTAAGTGGAGCATAGGGCATCAATGAACTTCCGCCAACGAACTCTGTTCTGCGCCATGGTCCTAATCTCGGTCCATGTCTTCCCTCCTTTCTCGAATCCTTCTTCCATTACACTCCTCCTCCAAGTGTTCTTTGGTCTACCTCTTCTCCTGCTACCTTGCGGGTTCCATTCCAGGGCTTGCCTTGCTATATTGTCTTTATCCCTCCGTAAGGTGTGCCCAATCCACTTCCACTTTCTACGGCGCATCTCGATGCCAATGGGGGTTTGTTTTGTTCTTCTCCACAGCTCTTCATTGGAGATAACTTGTGGCCACCATATCCTCAGGATGTTCCTCAGGCATCTATTCACAAACGTCTGGAGACTGTCAGTCAGTTGTTTATTGGTCTTCCATGTTTCACATCCATAGAGCAAAATTGTCTTAACATTTGTATTAAAAATACGTAGTTTGGTGCGGGTGTTGAGTTCCTTTGATTTCCAGATTGGTCTCAGCATTGCAAAAGCTCCCTTTGCTTTGCTTATTCTGTTTTTAATATCCTCTGAGGTTCCTCCATCGGTGGTGACTATACTTCCCAAATAGCAAAACTGCTTGACTTGTTGAATCTCTTGATTTCCTATGTATAACAGCGTCTTATTTCTATTATTATGTCTCATCTCTTTGGTTTTCTTGCAGTTTATCTTCAGTCCCGCCTCCAATGCTTCCATTTTTAGATCATTCAGCTTAGCTTCCATGTCCTTAAAGCTGCTGGCGAGCAAACACAAGTCGTCCGCGAAGTCTAAGTCTTCCAACCTGTCTGTCAGTCCCCACTGAATTCCTCTTCGACGATTCATTGCTTTTTCCATCATGAGATCCAGCACCATGAGAAATAGTACAGGTGATAGCAAGCATCCTTGCTTGACTCCTGTATTTGCTGGGATGGGCTCAGACAACATCCCCTGATGTAAGACTTGGCATGTATAGTTCTTATACATTTCTTGAGTCATCTTAATGATTTTCATTGGGATCCCAAACTCTCTCATGGCTTTCCACATCTTCTTCCTCATTACACTATCAAACGCCTTTTCGAAATCGACGAATAATAGGTATAGTGATGACTGTAACTCTGTAGACTGCTCTATGATTATGCGCAGTGTGTTGATCTGGTCCGTACAGGAGTAACCTTGTCTAAATCCTGCTTGTGCTTTTCTCAGCCTTGAATAGACTCGCTGTTTTATTCGTTCCAAGATTACTCGTGAGAGTACTTTACTTGGTGTCTAGAGGAGGGTAATCCCTCTCCAGTAGTCACATTCTAATAAATCTCCCTTCTTAGGGAGCTTAATCAGCAGGCCTTTCTTCCAATCTGTTGGTATCTTTTCTTCTTCCCAGATTTTCTTAAAAAATGGGAACAGAATCTCTACTGAAGTGTTCATGTCCACTTTCAAGGCCTCCGGTGCAATGTTGTCCAACCCTGCTGCTTTGCCAATTTTAAGTTGTTTAATGGCCCTTTGAATCTCCAATCTTGATGGTGGTTCAGTACTAATTAAACCATCTTCGTGTTCTTCTTCTTCTTCTTCTGTCACTTCTTCTTCAATTATTTCTCGGTTCAGGATCTCCATAAAGTGCTCTCTCCATCTTCCTAACTGTTCCTTTTGTGCGAACAATAATCTTCCATCTTTAGCTTTCACCGGTTTGTCAGACCGCCAGAACTTTCCTGTTAATCTCTTAGTAATATGATAGAGAGTCTTACTGTCATTATTTTGTGCTGCCGTCTCTGCTTGTGTTGCGAGACTGTTAATAAAAGCTCGCTTATCTCTTCGAAAGCTTCTCTTCGCTCTTAGGTTCTGTTGGTTAAAGACTGTTCTAGCTTGTGTCTTTTCATCTCTTGTTCTTGCAGTGTTAAGTCTTTTCTTACATTCCTTTCTTTGGTTCACCGCTTCCCATGTCTCAGAGGTAATCCAGTCTTTACTACCTCTCTCTCTCTTGCCTAGAACCTTTTCGCACGTATTAATATAAGCACTTTCAATGTTCTTCCAACTTTGCTCAATATCCTGTCCCTCTTCTTCCTCCCCTAGCTGTTGGAAACGATTTTTCAGTTCTATTGAAAAAAGTTGTTGTGCCTCTGTATCCTTTAATTTATCAAAGTTATACTTTATCCTCTTCGTTTGATGTATGTGCCTAGTATTAGTACTAGCTATCTTGAGTCGGAGCGAGGCCATTATTAGATGGTGGTCGCTTCCCACATCTGCCCCCCTCTTATTCCTCACATCCAACAGAGAAGTTCGCCATGTCTTACTAATAGTAAAATGATCAATCTGGTTCTCCGTTACGTGGTCTGGAGAAACCCACGTCACTTTATGGCAATTCTTGTGAGGGAAGATTGTGCCTCCTATCACCAACCTGTGGTTGCTACAAAGTTCGATAAATCTTTCTCCATTCTCGTTTCTAGTACCTATACCATGTCTACCCATAATGTTTTCCAATCCTCGGTTGTCATTTCCAACCTTCGCATTCAAGTCGCCCATCACGACCAAGATATCCCTTTTCTTTGTCTTTAAAAGGGTTTGGTGTAACTGACCATAAAACTGGTCTTTTTCTTCTTCTTCTCCTGTCTCCGTTGGTGCATAACACTGCACAACTGTAATTGGTCTGACTCTTGATGCAAAGCGTACTACTACAATTCTTTCCGAGACTGGATACCATTCTATCAGACTCTTTCTTGCCTTTTGAGTGATCAGTAGTCCGACACCTTCTCTATGTTCTTCTTCTCTTCCTGAATACAACAGGGTGATCCCTTCCTCAATCCTTTTTTCGCCAAACCCGTTCCATCTCATCTCGCTCAGACCTAGTATATCTAGCCTATATCGCTTCATCTCCTTAGACACTTCAGCCAATCTTCCTGAACGCCACATTGTCTGTACATTCCATATTCCAATTCTCGTGTCCGATTTCATGCCAAAGGTCTCATCCGTTTTGTCCGTCCGGTTTCTGTTCACTGGTGTTTCTTTAATAGGGTAATCTCGGGTGTGTAGGTTATTAGCCTTCAGCATCCAAAGCCTGATGAAGGGGCTGCCTTCTAAGCATCCAGGCCTACTGATTTTCTGTCAGGGTTTCTTCCCTTAGCCTTTGAAGTTCCCACTTCTAACTACAAGGCAGCAGTTCCAGTTCTATTTACCCCGAATTGGAGGGTTGCCTCTTCCGTCAGTTCCGCCGTACCGAAGTCCTTCTTCTCCGCCTTCGCTGCCGTTGAGGTCTTCACCGTAGCCCTGGCAAGGGACCCTTACATGGAACTACCAGCCGGGTCAGCTGGGCCATGGTTTTTTTAAGAGGTGTTACTCCTCTATCACTCACCCTTTGTCCTGACTTGTGACAGGCAGAGCCTGGCTTCCCAAAATTGGGCCCGGGTTGGTGGGTTTAAAGAGTATGCATACCAAGCAGCAAAAGTTACAGTTCGTCCACTAGCCAATGAGGCGCTCCCTTGTCACATGGCTTTGTTTACAACTACTTTGTACTTAAAGTGAAATTAAATTAGTATAGCAAAATATATGTGCTGTGGCCAGCCAGTATGGTTGCTTAGCTTGACACAAAGAACCGACAATTCATTCTCATCTTCAGCTTACTCCAACTGTTTTCTCTCATAGACTTCCTACAAACTTCTTAATTAGATCATCTTCCATGGGGATGTCAAAATTCATAAGATATCCATTTTTCTGGATAAAAATGTTCTCCCAGTTTGTAAGTTTCGTATGCTTCTGGATGCATTTTAACTATCTCAGGCTCCTGCATTCCACACATGGCTGCTAACATTGATTTCTCAGTTTGCACATGTTTATTATATCTGAAGCATTCCTTCTGGTCTCTGGATTTCCTTTTTGTTTTTACTATGTTCTTAATGTGATGGTCTTTGAATATCTTCCATCAGATGGTAAATGATTTTCTCGTATGTAAATTTCTGGTTTTAAGGTTCTGTCTGTTAGTGAGTAATGTTTATTATCAGAATCATCTCTCCCATAATTTAAGCCATTTGGTACTTTTTAGGCTGATATCTTACTCTTAGCTACTGCACTACCCAAAAGCATTTCTACAATCTCAGGATAGTTCATAATGTTAATATTACAAGGTTAGTTCTTGCCAATCACTGGATAAAGTTATCCTTTCATAGCATTTATCCTGTCTGCAAATCAAAATGGTGATTCTAAGGTCTGTAGATATTTTGGAAGTGCTGAATTAGTTGTGTTGTTTGATTTGGTTTCTCTATGGTAGAGTGTTCAGAATTTATATACATATTGATTATTACAGGAAGTTAGTAACAGTGAAGTTTTTCTAATATAGTAATATAAGAATTGAGTCAATTTTTGTGACACTTACTTCACTTGACTCAAGTGCTATATACGTATTTATGTAATTATCTTTGTTTGTTTTCAGACGGACGATGCACCGTGCCCTCTGGAATTAAACATCTTCACTCAGCCGTCTCAGAAACATGGACTGAAGATAGTGCTAGTCGTAGCAAACTACATATATCATTGCTTCAATCCCAATCTGCCCGCATTGGCCATGAAACTGCTGAGAAGGTTTGCTATGGTGAGTCTAAAACAGGGTCTTCATCGTGGTTTGAAGCTGAGGCTGAGGACTGATTCTCTATGTGATTTCTGAATGGGTAGTTGGACGTACCACCTGTATTATACCCTTTTAATACCATATAGAAGTTTAGGCCGTACCTGACTTAACTTGCTCGTCCCGGCTCCAGCATCCAATCAGACAGATATGATCGCGGACTCTATACCAAGGCCCACTACAGTTTCTTGTTTTCTTAATTTTACCAGTCTATTTTGCTCCAGAAGCAAGACTACAATGATTTGAAAGTAAAAGTATGGTAATATAATTCAATTTATACTGCTTGTGAAATACGATGCTTGACTTACCTCCTTGCACCTCTAGCATCACATAGATTATGATTTAGCGTTCTTGCTAGCTCTTGCGTTAATTCTTTGTTGTGAACTCGTCAGCACATTTTTCTAGTGGATTACTTCTATTCTTCAGTATTCTTACACATGGATTTACTGCCGTTTGCCTCTGTTTAGCTTCTAACTGATCCAGCATGTCCAGCTTTAATATCTTCAGCTGAGATTGGTTTGCGTAGATTTGGTAATTTGGTAAGTTTTACTTACAAGAATGTGAAGTTGAATGTTTTAAAGTTTAATATATAATCCTGTTAATTAAGTGGAGGGAAAGGAAATAGACATTAAATCCATGTCTGGGATATTAATGTGTTCTCAATGGAGAAACCTCCCGTGGTCTGCCTTGCCTTCTGAATCAGTTGAGGAATTTGATGTCATACTGGCATGTTGTCATGGTAGCTCAATGGTAGAGCATCAGCGCGTTAAGCCGAAGATCCGTGTTCAAATCCCGGTTATGACATAAAATTTTTCAAGCTGATTCTTACTTGTATTATATAATCCTGACTGATGATATCTCAAAATTCATTCGAACGTCCACAGCAGTTGAAGTGGAGCTGAAATGAGTACAGTAAACTGTACTAAAAGTTAAGTTCAGTATTTATTTCAACTCCCTATATAATTATTAACGGTGGTCTGGAGGTAGCGTGCTCGCCTCTAGATCCGAAAGTTGCGGGATCAAACCCAGCCACGGTCGATTAGTTTTTCAGGACGTAAAAATCCGGGAACGGAGTCCTCCAGGAGGGACTTTAAGCTGGGGGGCCCGTGTCGTAGTTTTATGTGCACGTAAAAGAACTCCAAGCCTAAATTAGAGCCTCTGGAAAAAAAATTTCGGCCCTTTCACATCCAAGTAATATCTTAGTTTCCTGAGGGGGGTTGAGAGGCAATGGACTTACCACCCTCTCTCTGAAAATAAGCGTAGCAAAATTAATATAGGTAACAGAGGCCCTTTGCTCCCACTTAGGGGCTATAGGGTTCCAGACAGACAGACAGATATAATTATTAAGGGGAATGTTGCTTCAGCATTGGTGACATGCTTTTAAGTCATGGCCGTAGATAAAACAAGCTTTAGTGATCAATCCATTGCGTTATCACCTGAAATACAAATTAATATTACTGAAGGTGTGCACATTTCTTGGTTACTTATTTTCCTAAAGCCCATTTATGAGTACCTAAATGCTACACTACACTCCTAAGACAAAAAGTCATATCTGACCTAAAGAATAATTTTCAGCAGGCAAATTCACATCTTCTGTCATCCACATCTTCTGCAATTTCAATTATTACTAGTATAGTATTATATTAACAAATAAATGCAGTTTAATAAAGATTCTATAGCGTAATTGATCCCTGTAATCTGTTTGCCTCTAAAAGCACTCCATCACTGCTTGGAAGAGCTTCGAAATATAGCGATTGGTTCAGAAAGTGTATAGGCGATAAGAATAAGATGCGTTCTGTTTCTCACAAAATATAACTCAAGTACTGTATTTTGAAACACATCCTCGTTCCTGTTGGTGGCAATAATAGTAGAGGTAAAATAAACCAAGAGACTAAACAATAACAGTGGTTCAATAAGTTGGCAGGTTACGTTACGTGTGACTAACACATAATGCTATCAGTGATGAATCTTCAAAATCAGCTCAGGCCGATTGTGAACAAACTGTTCATGATAGAAGAAAACTAAGAACAGTTCTGCAATCAGCATAAAAAAAGTGAGCTAAGGACATTTATTAGTTTTCAGTCATCTGATATCATGCAGATTATTTGTCAAAGCCCACTATCATGCACTTTCAAAGCCCTATGTGAACACTGTATACAATACACTGTTGTCATGAGAACTGAATTGCGTTTGATGAATTCAGTGTAATATTGTCTGAAATTGAAGTGGGTATTTGTGCAAATTGCTCCAAGCCTGTAGATTTGAATAGGGAACATGCATACATACATACCCACATAGATATATTAGATAAGATAAGATAAGATGACCTATTTAATACTATTTCTAGGATATGCCGAAAGCGCTCATGTCCTGCATGGGTATGAAACCTGAAGTAGTTCGTCACACTTTCATTGCCCGCTTGAATTCGCAAGTCGAAAGCACTGGACTTAAGGTGGCACTCTTGGAATTGGTGACGGCTTGCATCGAACACCAGCCTGCACTGGCTGATGCATTCCTCAATGTACATCACCCAGAAGAGTCGAAGCGCATGTTCCAGAAAAAACAAAAAAAGATTGATGCAGAAGGTGGTTGCTTGATCTTTGCCTGCTCCATTCTGAGCAGTATTAAACAGGTAAGATTTCAGCGATGAAATGCTGCTGATATATTGTCTGTATATAAAATATTGATTCATCAATAAAATCAATATATCTTATATGTTATTTCTGTAAAGGCAATCACAAACATTTCAAAGTTCCAAAGTGACCACTCATACAAAGATGTTATTATCTCTATATAATATATATTATATAAAAGGCTTTGTCCTGACTGACTGAATGAATGACTGACTGACTGACAGGAATCAACGTACAGCCTAAACTATAACAGGTAAAGACTTGGAATTTTGACAGTAACTTCGTTTCATAATGTAGATGCTCACTAAGAAAGGATTTTGAAAAATTCTGATTTTAACTGCCAAAAATTAAATGTTTTTGAAAATACTTAACCCCTTTTTACACAGAATTATCCAAACAAATTCACAGAACATATTGTTGCCAGTTGTATCAGGTGGGTTTGGATTAAATGAATTGGATGTTTGACAAATTAGAGAAGGTATCATTATAATTCATACTAGCATGTGCCCGCGGCTTCGCCCGCGATAAAAAAGAGCATAAAGTTAGAGCATAATAGTTAAATCATTATATTTATTAACACCTAAATCACGTGGACTACATGTCACGATTAGATAGCGTCGCCTGGTAAAAGCGATCTCAGATTCGAGTTCCTTGGCCCAGAAAATCTCTGTATAGTGAGTTTCGTCCAAATCGAACGATGTTTAACCATATTTAGGTCTATGTTGATTATCCCTCTTCCGTGTAGGTTGAAAAATTTCATATGTCTACGGGCCTTGACATTCTAAACAAATGAATCGACCAGCGTGGGCTTACAACATTCTAGCGATCGCGATGCTTTTATTACCACGGTATGACAAAAATAGCCAAAGCCAACTGCAATTGATTTGACATTGAAATGTATTACTGAAATCTAATGCTTCGACAGCGCTAAAATCACGTTTTCTGCCAGTTTTTCACTCACAACTCGCGAACGAAAGCTAAAATTAAAAATCCGGCTTCGATGCGCATTCGCCCACCTTTCAGCCCATTTATGTTTAAAATTTCAGATCTCTGCGTTCAGTAGATTTCGCTGGGCATCGTGGACAGACAGACAAACACGTCCTTTTATTATATTAAGATAGCAGGTGCCCGCGATAATTATTTCAAAAATTAAAAATTAAGAGCATAATAGTTAAATCATTATATTAACACCTAAATCATGTGGACCACATATCACGATTAGATAGCGTCACGTGGTAAAAGCGACCTCAGATTCGAGTTCCTTGGCCCATAAAACCCCTGTATAGTGAGTTTCGTCCAAATGGAACAACGTTTGACCATATTTAGGCTAATATTGATTATCCCTATAATAATAATAATAATAATAATAATAATAATAAAAATCCTCTTTGGTGTAGTTGAAAATTTCATATTATGTTTGCGTGCCTTGACATTAAAAACAAATGAATTGACCAGCGTGAGCTACAACATTCAAGAGATCGCGATGCTTTTATGTCGAAGGAATGACAAAAATAGCCAAAGCCTAGTGTAATTGATTTGTATTACTGAAAACTCATGCTTCCAAAACGGAATAAATACACGTTTTTTGCTCATTTTTCACTCATAACTCACGAACTAAAGCGGAAATTAAAATTCCGGCTTCAAGGTGCACATTCCGACCCTTTAGTCCGCCTATGTATAAAATTTCAGATCTCTGCGTTGAGTAGATTTCGCTGGGCATCGCGGACAGACAGACGGAAGACAGACAGACGGAGGACAGACACTTCCTTTTATTAATATAGATTATCTGTATTAATAAAAGGAATTGTCCTCGATGTCCAGCGAAATCTACTGAACGCAGAGATCTGAAATTTTAAACATAGGTGGTCTGAAGGGTCGGAAAATGCACCTCCAAGCCGGAATTTTAATTTTAGTTTTCGTTCGTGAGTTATGAGTGAAAAACAGGCAAAAAACGTGCATTTTGTGCGTTTTCAAAACATAAGTTTTCAGTTATACATTTCAATGTCAAATCAATTACAGTTGGCTTTGGCTATTTTTGTCATACCTTAAAAATAAAACTTTCGCGATCGCTTGAATGTTGTAAGCCCTAAATATGGTCAAACGTTGATCAGGCTGATAACCTGAGAAGCCTTAGAAAGTAATGTTTTTGTATTCTGCAAAAAAGAATTGATGTATCAGTAAATCGATTTCTGTGTCGGATTCAAATAATCAGCAGTGACAGCTTCTGATGTGAATATTATCAACAAAGAGAACATTAAAGCAACTTATCATGCTTGGTCCCGGATTTCCACTGTATAATGTTAATAAAACTATCTGTTAATGCACTTTGTCCACAATGGATACACTTACTGAGTAGTGTTAATGAATTTCATTTTTCCAATGAGGTAATGTGAATTGTCTATTGAAAATATTTCAAAAACCACCTTATACCCTCATTAACAAAACGTAAGGATAGAACTTGGAAGCAGCCAAAAACATTTACAATGTTTACATTGTTTATTGTATGCTTAGTTAAAATCTAATACAGTATACAAACTAAATAATAAAACACAGATGTTTGTTAAAAAACAATTTGATGCAAAAACTAAAATCTAGAAAATTTAAAAAATTACTATGGTATGGTCCGTTATAATTATATCCTATGTTAAAACAATTTTGAATTTAAAAAATATACAATCCGAACATTTACACCTAGTTCATTTGCTAAAAAAGAAACAAGTACATCAAGTGCACTATGTTAGTCGATCCAATAAAACTTGTGTTAAGTTACGTCCTTTTTTTACGTAGCCAGTTTTAAAAAGCGTTACCTTCGTATATTCATATAAAAACAGTTTATAAAGTAATTATATCACTCACAAACAGTTAGCTTAGTACAATTTAAGTGTCTGTTGTCTATGTACATATAAGCCTTTGGTGTATTGGTAGAATCTAATGATTATTTTTGTGAGCACCTGATATGACCATACCTTTACAATCTTAAAAAATATTAAAATAGTCCTTATTTAAAATTCTTCTTGTTATTATTCTTGAATATTCTATAGTTGAAGCTCTTCTTTTTTCTTTCTTTTCTTTTTACTATATTACGGAAAGTTGAGTTAAGATGCTAGTGGCAGCTTCCCAGAATCACTATGCTATTGTAAATATGTTACTTGGAATGCGTTTCGACTTATATATCAAGTCATCATCAGCCTATATAACAAACAATACGAATAAAGGGGAATTAGCAAATTTATATGTATATACAGTGGAACCTCGTTAACACGTTTCTTTAGGGACCGAAAAAAATAAACGTCTTAAAAGGGAAAACGTACTACTGAAAATTAAAAAAAAAAATCGTAGGGAGTATGTAGATAGGCCTATGTTTTCTAAGTTGCTCAGAACCACTCAAAAGTGCATCCTAATGACTCAGAAATAAACATATTGACACACAGGAGCTTCTATGCCAAGCCATTAGTTATGCGAGATTTAAATTATGTAAACAAATACATAGGCCTAACGATTTTATTTGAAAAAATTAAACAAAAGTTGCAAAAATTGAAGGAATGTATGGGAGCCATATTTAATGAAAAACCATACGAAATTCACACAAAAAAGCATCCACTTTATTCTAAAACATCACACATGAAACAAGTTGCACTCCACAATCTATTAACAAACATAAAATAACTGGAAGTGTAATTATTCAAAATTTCAGATGTGCCTGAATGTTAGCGAACAAAGCCAAATTGCTAATGAAATGTGATCCAATATCCATGTGAGAAGCATGATCTGCTTTTTTAGCCTACACTTCATCAAACATTCTAATATTTTCTTCTCGACACCACACGAACCGTAAGAAATTTGAAACATATTTCACTACCTAGAGAACACAATGAAAATATCACGAAAAAAAATGGCGGCTATACAGCTGACGCTGAAAAATCTGCATGACGTCAAAATGACCAATGAGAAGCAAACACAATGGATGACGATTGGTGTCCAAATGACCAATGAGAAGCAACTATAATGACTGATGATTGGTCCCATAGAGCAAAGAGTACAAGAATTCTGACATAGAGATTACACGATCGGACACAAACAAAGCTTGTGTTTGGCAAAGTGTGGTTGGCGAGCCAAATACGAACGTACTAAGCGTGAAACCAAAACGTGTTAAAGAAACATTTAAACATGTAATTATTAAGATTGGGACCGGGCCTTCCAAAAAACGACTTACTATGCGGGAAAACGTAGTAATGAGGAACGTGCTAACAAGGTTCCACTGTATATTAATTATTTAAGTATATATATATAGGTTAGCTTACCTCTTACTGCTGTATGGAGAAGGTGTAGTGCGTGACTCGTGGGCTAAACAGTGTAGTATGTATTTATATAGTTGGAGTATGTTCACAAACAAGATCAAAGAGCGGGTTATTGTCTATAGTATTTTCGTTAAGGATGTTTTGTCTGTGTTTATAAATTTCTAGGTTTTCCAATACGTTTAACTTATTGCTTTTTTGTTGTAGATGCAGTATTTCCATAGTTTGTTCTATGCTGTTATGTCTATGATTTTCGTCCAGTAAATGTTTAGAATATGCGGATTTTCTTCTTTTTTGTTTATAGTCAATAGAATGTTCCTTATATCTTTGTTTGAAATTCCTACCAGTTTGCCCTATATATACTTTTTTACAGTCTGTACATGTAAGTTTATAGACTCCATTTTTCAAGAAAGAATCTGTATTAGTGTTCTTTATTTTATATAATTTGTTTTTAATGTTATTATTCGTTTGATATGCAATTTTAAAGTCTTTTTTGAATAATTTAGAGATTCCATGTATTTTCTTGTCTGTATATGTGAATGTTACATATTTCTGTTCTTTCTTTTTCTCGTTTATTGGTAATAAATTTGTTTTATTCGCCAAATTTTTATTTTGTATTCTTTGTCTCTTAAGTAAATTAAATACTGTACTTGCTTTGAGGCCATTGTTTTTAGCTATTGTTATTATTGTGTTGAGTTCTTCTTTGTAATGTTTTTTATCCATAGGAATGTTCAATAATCTATGAATCATGTTGTTCAGAGCTGCTGTTTTCTGATTGAAAGGATGATTTGATTTATTGTGTATAATCGTATTTGTGTAAGTAGGCTTCCTATATATATTAAATTTAATGATGTTATTCTTCCTGATAATTTTAAGGTCTAGATAATTTAGCGTTTGTTGTTCTTCTTTTTCGAAAGTAAAATTTAGGCTATTATGTATTTTGTTGAAATCAGCAACTATTTCGTCAATAAGGTCTTTTTTGCATATTAAGAAAATATCGTCAACGTATCTTAAATATACTTTTATGTTGTGTTTTTTAATAAGTTTCCCTATTTGTTGATCTTCCAAATTTTGGAGGAATACTTCAGCTAATGTGCCTGAAAGGGGTGATCCCATAGCTAGTCCATTATTTTGCATGTAAATGTCATTATTAAATGTAAAATAATTTTGTTGAAGTATTGTTGAAATTAATTTAATTAATTGTTCCATGACTAGCGGGTTTTCTTTATTGTGTAGTAAATTACTTTCTATTATTTGTATAGTCTCTTGTGTAGACACGTTGGTATACAGATTCTTTATATCTAATGACATCAGTATTTCGTCATCATTTAGTTTAATATGTTGGATTTTGTTAACCAGATCGATAGAATTTGATACGGTATATCTATTCTTAATCTTAAGTTTTTGTTTAAGCATTTTATTAATTGTTTTTGATATTTTGTATGATGGTGCGTTTTTAAAATTTACTACCGGTCTAATGGGTTGATTGTTTTTATGTGTTTTTATCTGCGCTCTAAGAATAGGTGGTTTGGGATTCATAAGTATGTTATTTTTAATGTCTCTTTGGTTCAAGATTAGGCCAGATTTCTTCAAAATGTTTTTTAAAGCTTGTTGAAATTTCACTGTAGGATCGTTATCTATTTTAATTATGTTATTGTCCTCAATAAACTCTAACGTTTTTTTGTTGTAATCATTGTTTTTTATAAGGACAATAGTGTTACCTTTGTCTGCCTTTGTGTGTTTGATGTCATTTTCTTTTAGTTTTTTGTTGAGACTATTTATGGATTGTCTTTGTATTATATCGATATAAACCCATAAATATCGATATAATACAAAGACAATCCATATCGATATCGATATAAACCCATAAATATTGCCTTGTCTTCTGAATCAGTTGAGGAATTTGATGTCATACTGGCATGTTGTCATGGTAGCTCAATGGTAGAGCATCAGCGCGTTAAGCTGAAGATCCGTGTTCAAATTCCGGTTATGACATGAAATTTTTCAAGCTGATTCTTACTTGTATTAATATCCCAGACATGGATTTAATGTCTATTTCCTTTCCTTCCACTTAATTAATAGTATATAAATAATAACTAGGCTTCAAAGTACCTACAAGGGTAGGACGCCATTTGGATGTGTGTTCTCAATGGAGAGAAACCTCCCGTGGTTTGCCTTGTCTTCTGAATCAGTTGAGGAATTTGATGTCATACTGGCATGTTGTCATGGTAGCTCAATGGTAGAGCATCAGCGCGTTAAGCTGAAGATCCGTGTTCAAATCCCGGTTATGACATGAAATTTTTCAAGCTGATTCTTACTTGTATTAATATCCCAGACATGGATTTAATGTCTATTTCCTTTCCTTCCACTTAATTAATTGAAACAATGTTAACAACTGTCTGCTAGGAAGAAGATTCCTCGTCATCCATTGGTTGTTTAGAAACACAGTGTTTCTCGAATGTTCCCTTTTCCACCCCTCAGGTACGTCATTCTGTAGGAGGGGAGGGGGAATTTTTAAAGTATGTTGACCCCTTCTCATTCTTTTAATTAGGACTAACCACTCGTCACCAAGGTCACCATCGTATCTATAAAACACAAGTTCCACTAATGGTCCACGCTTCCCATATCATATCATGCTCAATTTTTACCACATCCATTTCACCAATGTGATGTTTCTTTTCTACTATGTGCTGGCTGATTCCTGTAGACTTGCTGTCTCTCGTACTCACACAATGTAATTGTAAAACTTCTGCCTGTCTCTCCAACATACAATCTGTCACAGTTTTTACACTTGATGGAGTAAACTCCTGGAAATTCCATTTTTTCTTTCTTCAATCCACAGCGTTTATTTTGTGAGAAAATTCTTTCTATAGTTCATTCCATTCTATATAATTAATAAAGTTGTTGACTCTTAAACACTTTTCCTTGCATTTTTGCAGGACGTACGTTTCATGTAAAAATGTAAGGAAAAGTGAAGCCAAAAGTGTTTAAGAGTCAACAACTTTATTAATTACATAATTTGTTGCTTCACTGTATTAAGTTCCATTATCTCTTGATTTCGACCTTCCCAACTTTTCCCCCACCATTGCTACGCATCTAATGTGTGTATTTCTATTATTTTGTTTATTATCTCTGCTTTTGTTTTAAAAATTCCTCCATATGTTATGTATCTTACGCTCGCTGACCCCATTTGCCCTAGCCTGTCTCATAATTTAATTTCTTTCATTATTTAAATCTGTCGGGTTGTTGCACAGCTTTATTGCCCCATGAATAAAGTTACGCCATACATTGTTTTTAATTCTTGTTGCTGTGGGCGAGTTGGTAGCGTGACTGCCAGCCATCTGGCCGGCCCGGGTTCAATTCCCAGCCGGTTCGGGTATTTTACAGAGATGTAAAGTCCCCTTCCTGGGTTAGGCAGGACTGGGGGTTGTGTCATCCCCATCCCGCAAAAGGAATTGGTCACCCTACGCAGTATCATCCGGCCTAATGTCCCTCTGTTGGGCCGTGGGCCTTCCCCACCATGGCTCAGTCCCAGGGCAGGACACTTCAACATCATGATATTATTATTTTGAAATATAGGCCTATTGCTATTGATATGTACTTAAGCATTTACTTAAATCAAACATTTTCCCTTTGGACCTCCAGTTTATCTTCCATTTTGAGTCTGCTGAGGCAGGATAGATGTTGTATAGTATTTATATAAATGTGCCAATTGTTCTCATGTTATATTTCCGTTGCTTGCAGGATCCAGAATTGGTCACTGGTCTGCTGTACCAGGCTGTCATGAATCTGATTCATGCCTTATGGACTGGCCATAAGAAATTTGTTCTCAGCTTCTTACGAAGTAGAAGTGACTTCTGGGATGGTTTTTGTGCACCCCTGTTCCATGAACCATTGTAAGTAGCATTGGCATCTTCTCTCTCCACAAAACTTTATGCAAAATTTCTCTTTCAGTTTTTCAGCATTTCTAGTTAGTGTTTGTGATATTCAACTAGAAAATTCCAGGGGATGTACTGGTCTCTTGTAACATGTTTTTGCTGTTAAGTCAGCAATAGCTTTGTTGATATTTGCAACATTTTCTTGACCAAATCCAGCCATTGGAGGATATGCTTCTGAGCTTAAGCAGGAGTGTAAGGATAGGATGTGCTTCTGAAGAGTCAGCTGGGCATTCTTGTCGGCACGTCCACATTTCTCATTATGAAAATCAAGTATTCAACTTAGAAAATTGTAATAAATGTATACCCAAACCAAAGACTTCCTTCCTAAGAAATAAAAGCAAAACATTACCAGAACGGCATAAGTCAAACAACATAAAGATCAAACCAAATACAGATTTCCAAGAGAATCTTTCTTGGCATTCTAAAGTCATCATCTCCATTTCTTCAGGATCCTTGGTCCATCCACTATTTCAGAGAATGAAAAGAGACTAATCATGGCTGAAATTATCCTTAAAATGAACTTGGAAAGAAACCAAGTTCCATTTGCAGAGGATTGGATCGAAATTTCATTTGGGCCTGAGTCCGTGTTTACATTACGATCTGAATACAGGGATCGCATTTAGATCGATCTGTTGCCATTCCATAATTGTAAGTTTCTAATACATGCTGATTTGCCCATAGTTCTCGCTTCCTTCATTTTTTGGATGAGCGTCTTCCCAGTTAATCTTAGTTCATATGGTAGGTCCTTGCTGATGTAGATGGTAGTGTCCTTCAGCTTACGGGATCTTCCGAGGACTTCGTAAACACGCTGGCCATCTTGACTACTATCGACCTACCTTCTAGCTTCTTTTTCACTCTGTAGGCATCTACTATTTCCCAGCCACTCATCTTTAGTCCTAAAATTTTCTCGAAAAATATCACCTACTTCTGCCGGGTTCGCTTCCTCTTATTTCTTTTGCACCCGAGATTACGAAATTCAGCTACCAACACTTGAACTCTTGTTCTAACTCCATGATCCCCCTTGATGCAATTCTTTCTGATGGCATTATTGTTAGCCCTTAACCCTTTCACTGCTACAGCTGTATATTACACATCACTGCTGGCTGTGCTACTGACGCATATATCCGATGCACCTCTTTGCAAGCCACAGACAAAAGACATTTTTAGCGAGAGGGATTCCAAGCGAGTCAGTGTATAGTGTCATCTGTTTTGTACTTCCTGATACTGTCAGTTCCCTGTTCTCTGTCCTTTGCTGCTATATATAGCTAACTATTTCGGGCGATGTATTGCACTATCCATTGAAATGCATGTTAAGTCAGCTGTGTTGTGACGACATGCAGGCAACCCAGGGTTACATAAATTACTCTGAACTTCAAGAAAGATATCCTGTGTTCTTGTTTCAGAGCAAATTGACACATTATTTGCAATTGTTTGTCCATTTATGTTTACAAAAGAGATTTGAAAATTAATTGAGCACCACCAGTATTCACATTGAATACCATTCCACCAAGCTAAGAAAAATTAAAATCGGTTAGGTAGCGACCGAGATAAGTCAGTTGTTTTGTATTTCATTGGTGGCAATCTTACATGATGTCATCACACACAGACTTGTGAGGTTGCCACTATGAAAATTACTGAACCACATGACACCACTTGTACCTTTCCTTCGTTATTTGGCAACATTGCTGTTTGCTATCTTCTGTATTTATCATGCTATGATATGCATTGGATGTGTTTCTTGTGAAATCCATGTTCACACAATTATTGCAAATCTACAAACGTCAAAAGTGTTTGTTATACATTTTCTAAACCCATAAAAAGTTTATTTCTCCCACACTTGCCACAAAAGGAAAGTTATATGTTTCTAATATAAACATAACATTATCAAGGCGTTTGGTAGCAGAATGAAAGAAGTTTGAGTTACCAGAATCAATCATAAAAAATAAAAATGTATTCTCGATGCCATATCATAATTTGTAAATACCATGGTGTTGTTTCTGATATGCAAACTGAAATTGTTCCAGCACATGACACAGTCGAGGACGTTGTGCGCATGGAAATGAACAATCTTGTAAAGGAAGAAGAGAAGGATGCAATTACATCTTCTTGTTGATATGGGACCCATAGACTGTCTCCCAACATTCTCGTTGCCATGTTGGGTTCCCTGCTTACTCTTTATAATTGTTACACATTCGTATATTTCTTCATATAAAGTTATCTATCCTGCTTTTTTATCTGCAGTTTTTGTAACCACTAGGTTATATCTATGTGCACTTATTTATGATTTCATTTATATTTTGCATGTTTCATCAAATTAGTTCATTTTTCATGTTTCTAAAAACAAAAATAGCAAGCTATACATTCCCTCTAACGAACATTACCAGTTTTTAAAAATACTTTTGGGTTTATTGTCATGTTTTCCCAATAAATTTATCTTAAAGTTGGATTATTCATGTCTTTGATGATCTTTCTGTTAACACAAATAATCAAATGTTCACTGTAAAAGAAATTAAATATTAAATTTCTCTCACAGGAGGAAAGTTCAAGGTTACTCACAACTGTTTGACATCATTGCATTGGAATTATATTGGTACAGTGGCAATGTTGATCCTAAACTGGAAGCAAATTTGAAGAAGATATTTAATGAAGGGAAATACCTGGAAACCTGGTCTGGGGTAAGTCGACTCTTCATTTAGCTTGCTTTGGAACTTAGTAATTGTGCGGAGTTTCCGTTACATTGGTATAGTCCTCCAAGATGTCAGGTGCCCTGAACCATTTTGATTGACTCTTAAAGGCAGTGAGCGAATCAGCGGCCAATCTGCTGTCAAATCTTCTCAACGGAAATTTTCAAATCATCCTGCACACTCGACAAACAATACGTCGAGAGCAAAACATGTTCAGAAATTTGCCGCTCCAATCCACCCTCAGTGGCAATGTCACAAAGCTGGGTATTTTTATGTTCTCTAATTTGAATTGCTGTTGGTTCTGCATATATCTTGATTTTTAACCAGTTCTGTGTGATATTTCAGATTTCTACTCCCACCCTAACTATTTATATTTCTGCACCATTTTTTTTTTATTATATAAAAACCAAGTTCACTCTGAACTACTTCTTTTTTACATATTAATATTTTTGTTTTCTTAGCATTGATTTTTAAATCCCACTTTTTACTATATACTCTATTCTTGAATCTGTTTCTGGTTATCTTTGTTACTTCTACGCATTTCCATTATCACAGCCCAAAATTCTTTTAAATTATTTTGTATTCTTTTTAAATCTTCCTTCATTTCCATTATTTTAGCCTGGATCAGTTCCATTCCATGATTATTATTAACGTGTCTATAATGATTATTGTGATTTCATATTTTTCTCATTTTGCTTCGGTTGATTTTGCACCAAATTTGTGAATTTGTGTGCATACTCTGGAATCAATGTAATTTTAACTAGACTGTTTTTATGGTTGGGGGGGGGGGGAATCAAGCAGGAATTCATTTAATCAGATTTAAGATTTTAAGTACTGGTCACAGACACCATAAACACAGTAGTACCCTACAGTTGTCATCCACATGCCCCCTTCAGGAGGCATGTGGATGACAGGAAAGGAGTTTAAGTGGTCTCAGCAAGCCATTCCTAAACCTCTGTAGGCCCAACTTCAGTCAGGTACTTAGAATTGGATGGTTTATCATAGTGCATAATCAAAATTAATTAATATTCACTTGCCTACTTTCTAGAAGTCATGTTAATAACAGGGAATAAAAATGCTTTCCTTGAAAATGATACAAACTCCTTTGCTAATCCCAAACTGTTTGTAAGCAAGCAAAATTCAACCTTACTATTCAAGCTTTCTATAATAACACTGTTATATAAATTCCATTCTTTTCAGCCATTTGGATGACCAAAAACCCTTGGGACATACTTTATGTTCATTAGGTGGGGTGACAATTTTATTTCATTTTATTTTTTAGTGGTTAATATTGTTCACTCATTGGCAGGAAAAAAGTTGAAAAGGAAATAACATTTTGTTTTGTGGATAAATGCATTAGAATATACAAAACCGGAGTATGGGACAGGGCATGTGGATGACATTTAATTGAATTGAATTAAATTTGGTTTTGGAATATCAGAATTTAAAGTTAGTGACATTATCTCTAGAGAACTAGTTCTTAAGCCTTAAATAATAATAGTGTAATCATGTTTCTGTGTATTTGTAATTTTGTATTGTACTTGTATCATACTTGTTCTATTGTAATATTGTAAAGTTCATTTGTATTAATCCTGGTTGAATGGAAGAGAAGGCCTAATGGCCTTAATTCCACCAGGTAAAATAAACCAATTCTAATTCTAATTCTAATTTCAAGGCCATAGTTGTGGTACGGAAGTAGTAGAAAACAACTTTTATTTTATTTTTTTAAAGTTGATTTTGAAGGGAAATATATCTCTGGAACACAAATTTTCCTGTATTTGAAGAATCACCCATATATTACTTGAGTGAGTTTGGATCCAGTTCTTAACGTCCTCATAAATTTCTTGAAGTGCAGGGTTTAGTATGCAGATGTAAACTAAGTGTTCCTACAAATAATTTTGTTTATTTTCAGTTCATCGCACAGTCATTGGCTGAGAGGGAAATGGCATTAGAGACCACCAGCAAGGAAGAGGTGCGCAGCTTAACACTGTCGTTGGCAATGGCCTGGAAAGACTTTCTCATAGTTGCCATTAAACATTTAACTATTGAAGTAACAGATGAACAGAAATACTCGCTAGCAAACGATGCCCGAAGAGCTCTAATTACCGAGTTGGAAGAGTTCACTGACATGAGATCCATTGTTCTGTTGGCAGAACTGTGTCTCATACTCACAGCGAAGTGGAGAAGGTAACACTCATATTTACTGTGTTGAGAATAATAACATGAGAAATAAGTAATAATAATTAGAATGGGAAAGAAGGATAATTGCAAGCCTGAATAAGGTAACAAGATATAAAAAACTTGACAATGTACAAGGTTATTTTTTGCCTTATACCCTCAATTAAAATTAAGATGCCAAGATAAATATAATGTGGACAACCTTTTACATAAAGATGTTATCAGTTAAAATTAAGACAATTATTTATAATTTGTTCTGATATAAAACTTTAAAGTTATAAAAAACTTGTTTCCGTAATCCAAAATAATGATAATCTGTGGATCATAAAACTTGCATGTATGTAAGAACATTTAAATTTTGAAATTTTAAAACATTTTTTTTCTAAATAGAATAAAACCAATAGATCTCTAATAATCTATAAAAAAGAGGAAGTGTTTGTCTGTCTGGTGCAATGCCCAGCCAAATCTAAGAAGCAGAGGTCTGAAATTTTTAACATAGGTGGATTAAAGGGTCTCCAAATGCACCTCAAAGCCAGATTTAACTTTCCCTTTCATTTGCAAAAAATTGGCAGAAAGTATGATATTTTGCACTAATATGTTTCAGTTATAAAATTAATTGTAGATGGTCTTAGCTGAAATCATTTTTTCAACATAAATTTGTTGATTGCTTCAATTTTGTTAGCCCATTCTGCTTGATTCATTTGTTTTAAGGTTACGGTGTGCGCAGAGGTGGAAAGAATAGGGATCATATATCATCGTCATTACGGAAGTTACTAACTCCAAAAATGACCTTTTTGAGTTATATATATATATATACTACTCACTGGTTGATTTCCACTTAACTAATACTTATAGTTTCACCAAGTGTTTCCTTGTACCATGTATACCCGAATAATACCCGCTCCTAGATTTTTGGAAGGAAATTTAAGAAAGAAAGAAAAATAAAAAATCTATAGGTCCTTATATAAAATTATTTTGCTAGGAAATGCTAATCTTGACAATTTACGTATGTTTCCATGTTTGGAGTTTGAAAATGTCTAAACCCTATTGTGGAAATGTGAATTGTGCTCTTTTCAAATAACAAGAAATCCAGTCATATATTCCTTTCTTTCCCAGTTTGAAAATGGTTGATTCCTGGTTGCCTCTTGCTAGCCACTAGATCACTAAAATTGCATCCATCTTTCATTACAGCTTCGTTACTGTTATATTATACTGTGATGCTACTACAAAGCATTGTGTTATATTGATATGGTATAAAATGTCGAAATTTAGATGAGATGAGTCCAGTATTCAAGTAATACCTCCATCCCAATTTTTTGTTCATGATTTTTTTTTAAACATACGGATAGTATTTGAGTACCGGTACTTGGATTTACAAATAACCAGAAAGGGTAAAACTGTTCAATTTAGCATTGACAGGAAGTCACTTCACCCCTATAGCCATAAAATGGCAGCTTTAAATAGTATGATTTACAGATTACAGAATACATGAGGTTATAATAGACAAAGATCACACACAACAATGGTAAGACTACATCATAGTGATAAAGCTGGTCAACAAACAGAAGAAGAAAATACAAAATTGAAACTGAAACCAAAAATAAGAGATATGCCGCATTTAATTTTACAGGCAGTAGAATCTATGATGTTGCTGATATACGAGGGCTGTTCGTAAAGTAAGTTCCGTTCTCTCACAACACGCGAATGAGTGGCGCTATCATCGCGAACTGTGTTCCGTTGTGTAGCTTGGTTCATTACGCTCACGGCAGTATAACTGTGAGATTGTTTTCGGCCATTTATCTCAACAATACAGGCGTTTGAAATGTGCGCAGCGATAAGAGATCCCGCCAAGAGTGAGGTACGTGGATTGATACGATTTCTGTGGACAAAACAAATGGCACCAGCAGCAACTCATCGTGAGATTACTGAAGTGTACGGGAACATTATGACTGACACTATGGTTCGACGTTGAGGTCGTGAAATTCGTGACGGACACACTAACGTCCATGATGAAGAACGAAGTGGCCGACCGTCTGTTGTGAATGATGAACTCGTTGCAAAAGTGGATGAAGTGGTCAGAGAAAATCGCCGTTTCACCATGTCTCCACTCTCAGAGCATTTTCCACAAATTTGTTGGACTATCGGATCGCAGCGGTTTCAAACAGATGAGCGAGCTCTAGGAGAGCGTCAACGGGCGGCTACACGCACAGGCGGCAGAGTTTTATGCAGAAGGAATTTCGAAGCTTGTGAAGTGGTATGACAAATGTCTGAATGTTAACGGAAATTATGTTGAAAAATAGATGAAAGGGTGTACTGTTCACTGGTGTGTAATAAAAGTCCCTACAATAAAGGGTTTTCTGCAAAAAAATTATCGGAACTTACTTTACGAACCGCCCTCGTACTAAAAAAGAATAACTTCAAAATAGCATTCAGAACCAATAACAATATGAAAACCAAACTCCATGACATTAAAAGTAATTTATTTAACAAATATGAACTTAATGGGGTTTACAAATTAAAACGCTTGGAGTGTACTCAAATCTAAATAGAACAGACTGGTAGGAAATTTAAGCAAATGTGTAATGAACATGTTTCAGATTTTAAATCCAATAAAGAAAAATCAGCATTTTCTAAACATTTAATACAAAGTGGACATAAGTTAAATGAAATGACAACACCATGGAAATCTTACACTACCGGGACAAGAGTATAAGACTGAACAGGTTTCAATCCCTTCATATCTACCCAAAAAAAAAAAAAAAAAAAAAAGTTATTACTCAATGAAAACTTACTAAAACACAATCCCCTTTTGAACAAGCCTAGAACAGATGGGCATAAGCGTTTCATATTTAGTCTAGTACTCATCGCTGTATGGTTAGTGTGTTTCAACACAACAAAGGTCAGTTATAACCTACATTTATTCATTCTCTAATAGTGTTAATCCATAACTCTTGTATGTTTAGGACTTTTCTTTACACTGTTTAATTTTTGTGTTACTGGAGTTGAAAATGGCATAACTTGTGCCAAAATGCACCCATATACTATACATGATGGTCCGATTTTCCACTGTTTCGTCACAGAATAAGAAGTTAAAACAACTAATAAAAAGAATAATTACCAGTGGATGTGGTTTTTGTTATCACAACGTTTCGACCCTCTCCTTAGGGCCTTCATCGGGTGACTGGGTAAGACTTGAAGAAGATGCCGCCTCACAACCCCTCCACTGGGGTGCATTGTTAACCATGAAGCTCGTGTTTCTAATGTGTTTGTTAATCCACTCCTTGGGCACTCCATATTCACACTGCTCTACACCACATTCAGGGGGCGGTGGAAATGTAAGCTCACATTTATCTCTTACAGTTCTGATCAAAGCCAACCAATCCTCTCCTACATCCGCTTCAATGATGTCCCTGTTCCCAATGATGTTCCAGGCTTCGACTACCTTCCTCATAGTTTCTTCCCCCTCCACCTGTATCAATTTTACATCTCCGATGCCATGCTTTTCTTCTATCATATGCTGGGCCAATCCCGTGGACATTCTCCCATATTTAACGACGTCTCTCTCATGCTCTTTTAACCTTGTCCTCACACTCCTCCCCGTTTCTCCCACATAAACTTTCTCACAGTTCTTACATTTTATGGAATAAACACCTGGTAGATCCAACCTATCCTTTTTCCCCAACTGCTTGTATTGAGAGAACATTTTTTCAATTGTCTTTTTTGTTCTATAAGCAGGGGTCAAATCATACTTTCAGGATGAAGGGAAAAGCACACTTTCACCGGAAAGGAGGTATATAGGGATTCCGTTTGTCCCGGGGATCAGTGAAAACATTGGTAGAAGGATTGGTTGGCTTTGATCAGAACTGTAAGAGAAAATCTGATGTGAAAGTCACATAACTTCCTCTGCCCAAATAAAAGTTTGCAGCATTTACGCTAATTATGCTATAAATATCTTATAGCCCCTTCTTTGAATGTTGCGACTAAAAACGCAGACTATGGGGAAAAAAAACAAGTGACTGCAAACGTTTATTGAACTTTCCGCTGTTAAGAATAATTTCCGAAATTTATCAAATATTCCCCTCAGATATTTCTTTACTGTAAGCAGGGCCAACAGTACATTTTTCTCACTTCACGTGCTTATATAGAATAAAATGCCTTAAATGTCCGCGTATTGAGTTGTTCGCCAGGCAAGTTGGTAGGTTACAACCACCCTCCAGAGAATGTTTTTGAAATGGTATAAGCAATCCATGTACAAAATTTAAAGGAAATTGTTAGAGCCGTTTATGAGAAAATAGCAAAAAACAAAATATTCTTCATGTAAAGTCCCCTTAAATATAAGAGAAGGTTGTCGCCAATCTTCACAGCCTCAGAAGGTACCTAACCCAAATACAAAATTTTGTTTTCGTACGATTTACAAGAAGCCGTATTGCAAAAAGCATGTATTCACAGTGGATTGCTTATAACTACCCTTCAGAGAATTTGTTCGAAAAAATGTTTCAAATAAAAGTTTTAGCTCTTGGTAAAAGCAATCCATGCGCAAAATTTAAAGAAAATCGTTAGACCCGTTTTCGAGAAAATCGAGAAAAACCAAAATTTCTTCATGTAAAGTCCCCTTAAAAATAAGGGAAATTTGTCGCCAATCTTCGAATCACATCTTCAGAAGGTACCTGACCCAAATACGAAATTTTGTTTTCATACAATTCTCCGTTTCAGAGCTAGCCTGTTCACAAACTTCCACACAGACAGACAGACACACACACAGACATGTTTCCAAAAATAGTATTTTTGGATTCAGGGGGCCTTGAAACGTGTATATATGCTAAAAACTCAACTTCGAATTTTGGGGTCGAAAACAATACTTCCTCTACCTATAGTACCTATGGTACGGGCAGAGGAAGTAATAAATGTGAGCTTACATTTCCACTGCCCCCTGAATGTGGTGTAGAGCAGTGTGAATATGGAGTGCCCAAGGAGTGGATTAACAAACACATTAGAAACACGAGCTTCATGGTTAACAATGCACCCCAGTGGAGGGGTTGTGAGGCGGCATCTTCTTCAAGTCTTACCCAGTCACCCAATGAAGGCCCGAAGGAGATGGTCGAAACGTTGTGATAACAAAAACCACATCCACTGGTAATTTTTCTTTTTATTAGTTGTTTTAACTTCTTATTCTGTCTTCGAAATGCACCCCCATCACAGCATCAACCTAGGAAGCAGCTAGTGTCCAGGACAATTGGTTTTCATTTAATACCAGAACATAATAATTATACGGCTCACGCTATATGAAGGAAAATTGGGTAGAGCTTTTAACAGGACCCACCTGTGCAAGTAGCGAATGATAGGGAAGCAACATTGCCCAGTTCAGATAACTCCGCACCTAACAGAAGTGTTACATGGTGCAATTTCAATTGCGCAGCAAACAAAAATTTTCAAGTATACCATGAGAAAGAAGAAATGTTTCTAAAGCCAGCTGAACAAAAACCATGTTTTTATGACAACCGGTTGTCGAGTTATGAGATTTTGAATGATAAGTAACAATAATGATCAATCACGCACCTCCTGGGAGTAGCCGCAGGATATTTGCGCTCTCTTTCTCTCTTCTGGCAAGTGTGGCCTCAGTGCACAAAGAGTCGGCAGGGATTGGCGCACACCATTTTCCTTCATATAACGTGAGCCATAAGTAGGGATAGGAATTTTTCACGATCGTGAATTTAACGATTTTTATTAAGAACTGTATTAGGAATGATAATGAGCTTCAACACACACAACAGTACCCTGAAATATGTTTTTTGTACTCGCAAATTGATGCAAATTTTGCATGAAAGCGTGAATTTTGCATGAAAATGCGATTTTGTTGCGAATTTTTACTTTAAAGTGCGATTTTGGCACGAATTTTTTACTTTTTTGCAAGAAAGAGGCCGAAAACGAAAAAGCCGGCTGATCTACCGTAGCTGGTTACCCTCTTCCAAGCACTGCCACCTACCGATTATCTCAAATCGCCAAGACTATCGATATATGAATTGATTTAACATCGAAAATATATCGATTTTAATAAACATCGTAGAAGAGGCGTAAAAATGCGCAAGCAAGTGATGTTAATTTCATTAGCTATGTTTTGCGTATTTTGTCATTTTTTTATAGCGGTATTAAAGAATATGCGTGTTATGAGTTACTCAGTTACTGAGTTAAGACAACGCTTGTTAGATTATGCCCGTAAGAACCCTCAGTCATTTCAAGTGTTAATTACGGCTTTTGCGCTGAGTCAGGAAGTTTTGGAAGAAGATTTAGTTGAACATAATATAACGGTTCCACAAGATTCATATGGAGATGTAGTGTATACATGGGTTAAGTTAATGCGTAGGAAGGCCATGGCGGTAGCTGATTCAGAAGAAGTTGTACCAGTAGTACCATCGTTTACAATTCAGTTAGAGCCGCATAAACCAAATACTTTGGATCTGGTTCGTAAATGGAACATTAAATTCAAACCTGGGGATAGTATTTACTTATTTTTGGAGAGATTGGAAGATTTAAAACAAAGTTCTAAATTACAGGGTGCAGAGTTATTGTCAGTATTACCCGAAATTTTACAAGATTCAGCTTTACTTTGGTACAGGAACAGATTAACAGATTGGCCTACATGGGAAGCTTTTTTGAAAGAATTTAGAGAATATTACTTGCCTATTGATGAGGAAGACTCGCTTTTGGATGAGATTAGACAGAGAACGCAAGGTCCTAAAGAATCGATTTTTGATTATGTTAATGCTATTCAAACGTTAATGAGGAGGCTAAGTACTCCAATGAGTCCTCAACAAATGATGAAGACTGTTATCAAAAATTTGCGTCCTGATGTAAAATTGTACCTTAGACCTGCAGAGATTCAAACTATAACAGATTTAATACGTGTAGGTAGACAGTATGAACAAATATTGTTAGATTCTGAGAGATATATTCCTCCTCCAACGCAGGTTAGAGCTACAATTAAAGAAACGGCTTATAAACCCCAGAGACAAGTTGTTATACCTTCAGTTCATACAGCGTTAGGAATTCAGGGAAAACAGGAACTTCCATCGTCTGAATTACAAAAGAAACCTAGTGTTAGTTTTTCTGCAAAGACGTGGGACAAAAAACGAAATTCAAGTCATGTAAATGATTCCAGAATAGTTAAAGTAATAGAAAATAAAGAGAGACAGGATGAGTTGGGGGAAAATGGTAAAAACACCACTTTGCGTTTTTCAAATAACCAGCGATGTTGGAACTGTGATAAAATAGGACATAGGCAGTTCGAGTGTAAGGCACCTCGTAGAGTTACTCCACGCACTACGATTAAATGTTATAATTGTAATAAGCTTGGACATAGGTCTATTGATTGTAGGATGCCCCAAGAAAGTAAAGTTAGGCCTACAAATTCTTTAAGGCAATTAACTAAAAATCAGGCTTGTGTGATGTTAAATATAAATCCTACAGATTTAGTTAATGGAGATAGATGTTTTGTTGAAATTTTGCTGGAGGATATTACATTTATTGCTTTAATAGATTCAGGTTCAGATAAAACTTATGTGGGAGAGAAGGGTGATTTTTTGTGTAAAATGTTAGATTTAGCAGTAGAAGAATCTGAAGTTAGGGTGGTGCAATTAGCAGATAAAACTTATAGTTCTATAACAGGAGAGAGAACTTTTGAGATGAAATTGCAGGACAGGATCTTTCAGATAAAATGTAAAATTATGCCAAATTTAGCAGTAGATATGATTCTGGGCATGGACGTTTTGAAACAAATTGGGTTAGTAGTAGATTTGCAAGATGGGACTTGGTATTTCAAAGATGAACCAGCAAAAATTTTTCAATTTGTTAAGGCTATAGATTTAAAAGAAGAAGATCAACTACATAATATTCTTACTTTACCTACACCTCAGGAAAGGGACAGATTGAATATGTTTTTGGAAAATCAGTTACAGAAATTTGATCAGTGTACTGGACTTACCGATCTGATTTCTCATGTTATTGATACAGGCGATGCAAAACCTATAAAACAAAGATATTATCCAGTATCACCCATTTTGGAAAAAGTTATACACGCGGAAATAGATAAAATGTTATTGGAAAAAGTTATAGAGCCTTCAAATTCACCTTGGTCGTCTCCGGTAGTTATGGTAAAGAAACCAGATAGAACATGGAGGTTCTGCGTAGATTTCAGAAAAGTAAATAATTGTACAAAAAGAGATAGTTATCCTTTGCCATACATTGAACATGTTTTGAGTAAATTACGACATGCTAGGTATATCAGTACAATAGATTTGAAAAATGGGTATTGGCAAGTTCCATTAGATGAAGCAAGTAAAGAAAAAACAGCATTTACCGTACCTGGTAGAGGATTGTATCAGTTTCGAGTTATGCCTTTTGGAATCCATAACGCACCAGCCTCGTTTCAAAGATTAGTTGATACTATATTAAGAGAAGAGATAGGAGAGAAATGCTTTTGTTATTTGGATGATATAGTACTTATTAGCGAGACATTTGAAGAACATTTGTCCTTGTTAGAAAAAGTCTTAGAGAAATTAAGAAAAGCTAACCTGAAAATTAATAGGGAAAAATCAAAATTTTGTAGAAGTGAATTAAAATATTTGGGTCATATCATTACTCCATTAGGAATTGCTGTAGATTCAGATAAAATCTCGTGTATCCTTGAGTATCCAGCCCCTACAAAAGTCAAGGAAGTACGAGCATTTTTAGGATTGGCTTCTTGGTACCGACGATTCATTCCATTTTTTTCTGAAGTTGTAAAGCCCCTCACTGCACTTCTGAAAAAGAATCAGAAATGGCGTTGGACTAAGGAATGTCAGGAATCTTTTGATGAATTAAAATCGAAATTATCTAGTAGTCCTATATTAACTTGTCCAGATTATACTAAACCCCTAGTGCTACAGACCGACGCTAGTTTTTCAGGACTAGGAGCAGCATTAATTCAGACAGGAGAGGAAGGAGAGGAAAAAGTAATAGCTTATGCTAGTAGAACTTTAACGGTAGGCGAGCAAAAGTGGGCAATAGTTGAGAAGGAATTGTTAGCTATATTGTGGGCAGTTCAAAAGTTTCGTCCTTATTTGGAAGGTTATCATTTTAAAGTATATACTGATCACTTTGCTCTGAAATGGTTAAATACATTACAGAATCCGACCGGACGATTAGCTAGGTGGAGTTTATTGCTCCAGGAGTATGATTTTGAAGTAATACATAGGCCTGGTAGATTACAAAAAGTTCCGGATGCTTTATCTAGAATACACGAAGGGAAAGTTCAAGAGAAAACGGTAGAGGAAGAATTTTGCCTCTTGTTGACTGATAACTCTGAAGTAGTGGAATGGGAAAATATACAAGATGCTTGGTATGTTAAGCGGAAGGAGCAAGTACAAAGTAAACCTAAATTTTGGCCAGATTGGAAGGTCGTAGATGAGAAGTTGTACCATTTAAGATTAGATCAGTTAGAACAAACTTTAGAGGGAACAGTGAATAGGTGGAAATTAGTTATTCCGCAAGATTTTAGGATTAAAGTATTGCAGGAATGTCATGATGCACCTACTGCAGGACATATGGGGATAGCTAAAACTTTCTTTAGAATAGCAAACAAGTATTATTGGCCGGGAATGTTTAGAGATGTTGCTAAGTATGTTACTGCTTGTGAAATATGTCAGAGACAGAAGGTGTTACAAACGGCTCAAGCAGGACCAATGCATTTTTACCAGAAAGAGAAACCTTGGATGACTGTAGCTACTGATTTGTTGGGACCTTACCCACGTTCCAAAAAAGGGAACAGATATGTGATTGTATTTCAGGACACCTTTACCAAGTATGTAGAATGTAAAGCGTTAAGGAAAGCAACCAGTAGAGCAGTTACGGAAGCATTTTATGAATTGATTATCCTTAAATGGGGAATTCCGGGATATTTGCTGATGGATAATGGACCGCAATACACTAGTAAATTAATGCGAGAGATAGCTAAAGCTTTTAATATAACTCCTTGTTATTTACCTGTATATTCGCCACAAGGAAATCCAGTAGAAAGAGTCAATAGAGTATTGAAAACAATGATTTCTAGTTACATTCAAAAGGATCAAACAGTTTGGGACGTGTATTTGAGAGAATTTAATTTTGCTATAAATACGGCTAAGCATAGTTCCACTGGATGCACTCCTTATATGCTAAATTATGGGAAGGAGCCTGAAATTATCAGTAGGATTGAAAGGGTGGAAAACCAACCGATTCATAAAGAAATTCCAAAAATTTGGGTGGAGAGACTCAATAAATTGAAAACGGTACGTTTAATGGTTAGACATAACTTAGAAACCGCCTATAAGAATTCGAGTCATTATTATAATCTTCGGAGGAGAGAGATGAGATTTCGTCCAGGAGATCTAGTGTTAAGAAGAAACTTTAAATTAAGTGATGCCTCACAAGCCTATACAGCAGGTTTAAGTGCAAAGTTTGTCGGGCCCTATATTATAAAGAAAAAGTTCAGTGAAAATAGCTACGAACTGACAAACCGTTTTGGTAAAAAGTTGGGGAAGTGGCACGTCAAAGACTTGAAACCCTTTGTTCCTGGATAAACATTCTTTAAGGCTGGTAAACTAAACAAAAAAAAAAAAAAAAAAAAAAAAAAAATGTGAACAGTGTTAACATTATTTTTTTTATGGTGAGTGGGGGAAGAATGTCACGTAGCGAATGGCTACGTGCATAATAGACGATAGCAAACCATTTCTAAACAAAGGAAGGGTTTGGGAGACTTCGATTAATCGATATTGAACCCTGTTATGACTATCGATACTGCCCTGAATTTATTTTGAATTACAGAAAAAAGAGAAGTGCGCATGCGCCGACGGTGAGTCGACGGGAGAAGAGCTGATCCCAAAAAGACAGTAAGGAGTACGTGCCTGACTACGAGAGAGAGAAGTTGAAAAGGCAGAAGGGAGAAGACGAGATTGGGATGTGTGACAGCGGTAGAGGCGTTCTGGCATGATGGTGTGTCAGACTTCCATCTAAGGAAATTCTGGTTGTGAACTTCCTTGACACGACTATATGGAGATAGTCATTAATCAGAAGAATACACCAAGTCGGCCAGTACGAGACACCGCTACAGCGAACATCAGCTGTGAGAGTGAGTCGTGACTGCTCGCTCTGAATAAGAGCAGATATGGACATCAGGAAGTAATGGAAGACAACTCAGGATCGGAGGATAAGTTGGACATCACTGGTTGAGTATAATCGTCTAGACTTTTCTTATTGTTTGGGGAGTGAGAAAACTGAGATATTCCTTTTTTTTAAGGATGGGTTCTAAGTCATGTATGGCGATTAGACGCCGTATGGTATGATAGAAGAATAGAATAGAAATATAGAAGTGAGAATTCTAGAAGTAAAGTGGTGAAATCCAGTAATCCAACTATTTTCTATTTCTGGTCTAAGTTAATTATAAAAGAGCAGTCAAGAGCCTAACCGTTGAAGGCTACAGATAGATCTCTTCACTTTGGGGTTTTATGGGTGATTGTCCCACGAATGAATACATAGCTAGGGGTAATTGGTGATGCTCATAGAAACCTTGTTATTTTTGAGACAGGACGCGAGGGGAGTAAGGAAGAAAGGTAATTAAGGGGCATGCTTAGTACTTCTTACGAGGGCCCCTCCCACTTGGGTTTCTTTCAGGTGACGGGTGACTATCTATAAATAGATTTCATGCTGGCCTGTAATGTTAAGTTATGTTTTTTATAGAGATTTATCTACAAGCGAAGGTGTATGGAATATGGTAGAGGGGGATAAGAAGTGGAAAGATTGAAGGGCAAAAGAAGGCCTACGAGTGGTAGTGCATTAGGTGTGTACCATTGGAAAATTTACATGTTAGGGTAGAAGTAGAAGTCACTGAAGGGGTTATAGAGAAGCTTACTAATCTGGGCGTGAATTAGTTTCAGTTAGAATTCTAGGGAATTTAGAAACAAAAGAAGATTGGGTGCCCATGCTAAAGAGTAGTAACGTAAGAAGTAGGAAAACTAGAATAACCACCGAGTGAATTAAATCAATGGTATAAGCTGAAGGGAACTCTACTTAAAGAAAGAAAGGGGTTAAAAGATAATAGCTGATGACTGGTCAGGTTAGAAAGAGGAGAGTGAGTTGAAAGATAACAACAAATGATTGGTTAGGTTAGAAAGAGGAGAATAGGTAATTGCGAGTAGTGTACTGATGATAAGTAGTTTATTAGCAAGTACTAGAGATTGTAAGGGTGAGGTGAGGGAACGCCGGAAGTATCCCGAATCAAACAAATAAAATCTGGTAGTAGGCAAGGCCTATACCAGTAACATATAAAGAAAAGAAATTTATGAGAGATTGTGAAAGCCATCGATGTTGGAGGCGAACAACGGCCCCACGTGCCTCTAGGAGAGAGTGTCAGGGACCTCTGACATCGATTTACAAAATTTTATTTTTGTTTGCGGCCCATTAATATTTTCCCGGTTGCAGGAGAGGAGTCAGATTGTTTGTAACTCAAGATCTAGACGCCGCTCCTGTATCGGTGGTCTATCGCCACAGTCACTCTGTGGGTATAGGCCTAAACTTCTATTTCTTTCTTCATGAGACTGTCTTTTCTATCTATCTTTAAATACAATTCTTCATGGACTAAGCTGACTAGTAGACTAATATAGGAGACATAGGTGGGATTATTGAGTGTAATCTGTAGAGTAAGGACTGGATTATGAATTGAAAACCTTTATTTATTCAAGAGAAAAAAAACCCAGTATAATATATATATTGAACTATCCTGAAGTTGCAAATGTAAATGACTACACAAGTCAGTAGTAAATTAGAAGAATAATACAAGACGTTCTAGTAGATACCTGAAAAAAAAAAAAGAAAGAAAATTAAAGTAATTAATTAAGGATTTGTTATTGTTGAACAGAGAACGTACTTATATAGTTAAAATTGGGTATACTAACCTTGAATAATCAAATATTATCCTACCAATAAAAGTGTTGAATGGTTAATGTAGTGTAAATGTAATTTATTGTATATAAGATTGTTATTGTTGAAAAAAGAAAAAAAAACAATATATTAAATAAATTATGGTTATTGTTATGCAAAGTAAATTAACGTGAAGTTCAGATTTTTGACCCTTATCCTTGTAATGGTTTGAGAGTCGCTGATTTTTGTGCTAAGTTACATACTTTGGTAGTGAGTATTGAAAAAGGAGAAAAAGAAGAAGTAGAATAAAAAAAAAACGAAAGGTAAATCCGAACCCAACTCCCGTCTCCACTGTTAATTTAAAAGCTAGTCGAGGGGCATGTAGGTACATAGCCTGTGTATCTATAATTTAATTTGTGACTGGGCTGATATATAACAAAAAGAAAAGAGGAAGCGTATTGATGATGGCGCCCGTTAATAGAAATTTTCATCAATATTATCAAAACTGGGTAATTTGTTAAAAGAGAGAGAAAGTAGACTGAGAGTAGGAAATTTGCAATCACCCGGTGACAAAGGTAGTCGTACTGAACGTTGGAATGTGGACTATGCAGGCAGTGTTATGATGACACGACAGGTGTATGAGTGACCTTGTTTTGTAGGAGTTCAGTAAACTTATATACTACGATTGAGAATAATCACATATTAGTCGTCACAGATTTTGGCGAAGAACTTTGGCGAAGATTTAATCCAAGAAGTTAGGGAACTTTATAGTATAAAGTAAGAATAGCCCGTCATAATTTACCCATTGATTTAGTGAAATTTCCGTATAATCCGAGTTTTTTGTAATTCGAGGTAGCCTCAGCCCCAATTAGCTCAAATTATTGGGGTTCTACTGTATTACTAATTTAATCCAAACACTCATTTATGAAGAGGTTTTTTGACAGTGGACATCTCAAGATTCTACCAATTTTAATTGTGAACTTGTGATGAGTTATGTTTTATTGTATTGTGACTTTACATCCATTTAATTTAGATTTATATAGATGTACCAATTTACATTTATAAGGTGAATTTTTCACATTTTAGCTGACATTAATCCCTCGTTGGCAAAGATGAAATTGATTTATATATATATATATATATATATATTTACTTAAAAAGTTTTACTCAGTATTGCATGTGATAAGCATGCTTGCCTGTAAGTTGTATATAAATAACTAACCTAGGAATGTGTACGTAATGGAGATTTTAATATTTCAGAGAAACTATCAAGGATGAGAAAGATGCTTTGACTCAGTTGTGTAGAATTCTCTACAATGTTTCTATGACATATGATACATTCCATTTTCGAGTGAAGGAAGCAGTTCTGGCGTTCGCACTCCGTCTCATTCATCTTGTGGACAACGAACTTCAGAAAGGTAATGTTCCTTCAGAAAGTTTACTCAGTTTGTCATTTGTTTTGTGAATGACCAGAGAAAATTGAATGTAAATCGCATTAGTATGGCCGACAAATTAAGTATATTATTACTAGCGATGGGAGTTCTGAAAAAATGGAATTATTGGGTTCTTGAGATATCGAGAATTGTATAAAACAATCTAAACACTTTATTTGAATGATTTTAACGTGCAAGAATTGATGGGTCAGAACGAGTTTCTGAGAATACAAGACTGTCCGCAAGTTCAACACTTTGTAGGCAGACATACAAGTTGCAGAATGTGAATAATATAATATGCTGCATGAAACTAACTCCTATTGGTTTTTGGTGCACAGTGAGGAAGATACAATATTGCAGTAGATATTGTAACATGACAAAGTTTCTGAGCAGTACATTTGAATAATGATTTCATTTTTCAGTCAGTTTTAGTTGTTTTCGGTGGCTTCTCTGTCATCCAGAGAATTCTGGGATCCCACATCCAAAGTAATGTTATCACTACTACTGATGTATAAATGCATTACTGCAAAATATAGCATAGAAGTATGTTATTATTATTGTCGCTTATGGAAACCATGATTAAATCCAGCTTTGGAAGGGTTAATACTTATTGGCTGGATCATTATCTATCTCATGGTTCTAAGATAATTAACTTGATCAGCAAAGTAGCAAACACCATTTACTGACATAATACAAAAAATATTGCTGTAAAATATTTGTTTTTATTTATTTTATTTCCATAATTTAGGCAAGTATTAGAGTAAACACAGAACAACTCTGAACCTGAGGCGGAGCAGGCAGAATCACGTGACGAGTGATAAGCGAATGAGGTTGCTGCGGTGTTGTACAGTTAACGGAACGTGCTGCCTCGCTAAAGAGATGTACTTCACTTATTTCTTTGCGCGCTCAAAATCTATTACATATACGTCTTTCTTGGTTTCACCATTAGAAAGCTGTATTTTTTTGGAAGCCGACTGTCCAAACATCATGTCTGTAGGACGCTCGGTTCGGAAGATAGCTCTTATCCTGCAAATGTTAATACAAACATCAAAGAGATCCTTTCTTATTTCACCCCAAACTAATAACACCAGCAATGGTTTACATTACAGTTTCTGTCTATCTGTTAACATAAACAACAACAAGACCCCTCTCACTTCCACAATAAGATAGGCTACTTCCACCCAGCAAAAGAGAAAACACAGACGCAGTTTCAGTTTATATGTGTTAGCAATCAAGAGCGTTTCGTGTGTGTTCTGTTGTGAGAATTCAGTGTTCGTAATGTCACTTAGCAAGCCTAGTACGAGTGATGAAACAATTTATACCCACAAAGTTTTGCATAAGCAGGCCAGAGCTATGGTTTTCAGTGTTTATAGTTTTTTTAAGACTATTTCGGACAAAGAAGTGCGTAATAATACGAATTTTGCCAGGTGTAGGGAATTGACTGCTAAAGCTTGCCAAATTAGTGAACATTCTGTCACTAATATTATTAAGGAGGGAAAACAATCAGCTGAAGTAGGGGGTGGGCTCAGTTTCAGATCTCCTGGAAAACATCGCACAGTTAAAAAGCGCAAAACAAATCTTGACGATTTTCAAAAGTGTATTTTACGCCGAACAATATTTGAATTGTACGATCAGGGGGAATATCCCACAGCTAAGAAATTAGTTGCTTTAATGCGAGAGAAAATAGAATATAAAGGTTCTGTGTCCTCCATGTATACGATTTTGAAATCCCTAGGATTTAAATACAAGAGAACCAATGATGGCCGGAAATTTCTACTGGAAAGGGGCGACATTGTTGCAGCGAGACAAAAATTTCTGCGTACAATTCATAATCTTAGGGGGATGGGAGATACGAGGCCCATATTTTATCTTGATGAAACATGGGTCAACCAGAATCACTCCAGGAGGGACATATGGCAAGATTCGACTGGAAGAGGCGGCCTTAAAGTACCAATAGGGAAAGGTAGCAGGCTTATAATATGCCATGCGGGCTCAGCTAAAACAGGGTTTATACCAGAAAGTAAATGGGTATTTCGCTCCAGTCCTAAAAGTAAAAACACCGATTATCATTCAGAAATGACTTCGGACAGTTTCAAAGAATGGTTCACGAACAGATTTCTAAACTATCTGAAAGAGAGTTCAATAATAATTATGGATAACGCCAGCTATCATTCTAGGCTATTAAATAAGTTACCCACAACAAATTCACGTAAGAGAGAGATTCAGGAATGGCTACAAGAACACAACATAACATACAGTCCCACAGAAACTATATCAGAATTGCTAGCCCGTGTTGCCCCTTATAAAACTCACGAAAAAAAATATGAACTGGATCAGATAGCGTTAGAAATGGGCCACGAAGTTATCCGCTTGCCTGCTTATCACTGCCAGTATAACCCTATAGAAATGATTTGGGCAAAAGTTAAAGGCGAAGTGGCAAAGCTAAACAACACATTTCGGCTTGCTGATGTAGAAAAACTAACAAACGAAGCACTCGATAGGGTTACGAGAGAGGACTGGGAATCACGTGTTGCTCATGTAGAGAAATTACAAGAGAATGATTTTCAGAAAGAAGTTGCTAGGGATGACATTGTTGAAAGCATAATTATAAATCTTAGGGACAGTGAAACAGATAGTGACACGAGTGGTGAAGGAAGTGAAGAGGACGATGACGAAGAGGTTTTAGCTGTCCCTTTGTAGAGGCTTACGTGTGTTTCTGCAGCTCAATAAGGTAAGCCTTTCTTCACTTTCTTTTAAGATAATTCATGTTGTATCTTACGTGTAATAGGTTTCAAAATTTCAAACTACTTTTGTTCGCGATTTTTCAAAAAGGAAATACGTTAAAATAGTGAATGATTGTTTGACGCAGAGCAACAGTAAGTAAGCACGCGTGTTCTCTCTCTCTCTCTACGTTAGACAGAGAACGTTGCAGACTCGCGCGAGTCGTGAACTTGCAACAGTGCAAGTTGCGTAGCATTCTATTGGCTTATCGTATGTTCAGAGTTGATTTGTGTTTACTATAATTGGCATGGGTAGTGTTAAATATTTTTGGTGGATCTTAAGATGTCGTTGTCTCTGTTACAGACAGCGTGATGGCCGACACCTTGATGCAGGCCAGCTGTGTGATAGTGAGCATAGAAGTGTACTCGCTCCCGGGCCAGGAGGATAAGAGCGCTGTCGGCAAAGCTTCGCTCACGTGTACCTTAAGCTTATGCTTCATGCAGAAATTGCTCAACATTTTGGCTCGGACCAAGGGCTGGCAAGAAAACTTTTCCAAAAGCAAGATAGTGAGCAAAGTGCTGGCCTCGGTGGGACAGGTGCTGCAGGTGCCGGGACAGTTTGACTTTGCAGTCACGCTCATGAATGTCTTGCTGGTGCTGTCCCAGACGGAGTTCGCACAGAGTATTATTCATTTCGGAGTGATGCAGCATTTGTGGCTACAGTTGATACCACCAACCTGGGCATGTTCACAAGAAACCCCATCTCCAAACAAGGTACAATAATATCATCTACAAACAACCCATTGTATTGTGTATTGTATCGTGATATTAAGTTGGGAAGTGTGTTTTAAGGTAAATGAGGACATTCTGTTGTACACTTCACATACATATATTGCGTACTATTTTTTCTACTGTAGCAATTTTCCGAATAATAAATGTGAAAATAATTAATCACTAACAGGTGTTCAGAAGTTGCAAGTGATACCAATTTTAGAATACGGCACTGTTCGATTCTTGGTGGAAGAACTAGTCGCGTCATAATTTAGCTGTTGGGAATTAAATTGTAAGTCCATATTAAGAAATGAAAAGAAGTAAAGGTACAGGTGAGATTGACATTTTAAAATTCAACTAGCAAACATGATTATATTTCATATGTGCATTATTATAGCAAAAGTTACAGGCTTTGATATAATAACTCATATGTTATGTAAGTAGGCACAAGATGCAGGTACGTTAGGTTACCGCCACTTGGTGGTGGATAGCGTGAATGGATAATGGATGTGAGCAGTTAAAACTAAACCACCCATCAAATGAAGATGTATTCAGAAGAGTCAGAACGTCTGCATCGTGTTAAACACTGTACCTACCTCGCATAACAGAATTATGTTTTCTTTCCTAATCAGTGCTACTTGTTTATACGCACATATAAGATTATTTCGGCTCTGCTTAACACTAAACCTCACTAATAATAACAGCAGAAGGGCAGTTGAGAAATGTGTACATGCTCTACATTGATATCCAGTTCCACACAAGTGAATGATTTGTAAAGGTTCAGAATTCATAAAATTCACCTGAAGATCTGGTATTTTTAAAATACACATTGTCAATATGGACTACAGTACTGTTTTTTCAATAGTGGGCACCAAAAATCTGAAATCTGTAATTGAAATAAGGAGCGGTATATTCTAGAGGGATTCCTTCAATTCTCGTAGGTTATGTCTTGTGTTGAGCTCGGTTTCATATGCACAAAAATATCAATCTATGAATTTAAACTCAAAATTGACAAAGGATATGAATTAATAAACCACCTGTTATGTATAGACGATATGAAATTACAGCAGATTTCCAATTATCTGTGGTTGGTTTTCCAGTTTGCAGATTGTCCATGTAAGGTTTTCCCCCATGAAGAGAATATGGATGTACCCAGGTGCGAGATTTTGAATTTCAAATTTCCCATACTTGTCATCAATACTTGTTGTGTTACACTCTGATTCGGGGTATGGCCATAGAGATATGCAATGCACTAAGAGTTGCCGCCTATTCAGTCCAGTTGAAGCTACTATACATAACAAATATATTTGCTTACCTAATGAAGAAGTTTCAGTAAGAAAACATCCATAACAGAGGCACAGACTCTGAAGTGCTGTCCTCTTCTTCCAGATTGATGACTAACTATCATGCACAATTTCCACATTCGCTTTTCAACTGCTTCAGCATGGGGGCCAGTGTTCCTGAATAACAAGTCTCAAACTATTGTCCATGTGTTCATAGACATCAGTCAAACAAATAGATATTTTTTCTTCTTCTTTTTGTGCAAAATCTTGTTTCACTTCACATGTACTCAGTAGTACGGGGGCAGCCTTAATACCTTGCGACCTATAGCTCCCTTGAAATATTCTTCTTTTTGTTCATAAGTTGGATTTATGTAATAAAAGTGTTTGAAATGTTATTTGTTTCCTATGATACTCCTTTCTTAATAAGAACACAGTTGTATAGAGTACAAATGTCGCTTCAGATGTTGCCTGGCCTGAGTCGTGTACTCTGAAGTATGCATAAAAATTCAGGATTATTTGCCTCTCTTTCGTTGTCAGTACTCTCTTTGTCCTATTTTTGTAGCGCACAGTGATTGCAACCCTTGTTCCATATTTGATACTCCTGACAATATATTAAATAATAAAATACAGTGGTTGGGCATCTGATTGTGTAATCTCGATGTTAGAATTCTTGTGCTCTCTGGTGTCCAAGTCTGAACCTTTGCTCCATGGGACCAATCATCAGCCATTTTGATCCACTTATAAGTTAATTTCAAATTCCAAAATACAAAACCCAAGCAATACCGGGCCTTTCAATCAATATCCAACAATAATATATATATCAGATAACGGCTCATTGAAGCACAACATGGCCACCACCTTGCCATTATTCACAGACTGACCGTGAAAACCTTTCTTGAAAACACATTCAAACAAAGAGACAGAATCGCTAGAATTTGGTGGCATGGTTTAGGACAAAGTTTATACAAACACCATCTAGCGTCCTAAGAAAGAATTAGAAGCAAAAGTTGGAAAACAACTCAAAATAGCGAGCAAGTTTTAAAACAAGCGAACTCGTTTACAATGCAAACATTGGATGAGTTAGTTGCTCTATGGGAGTCAAGTATTCAAGACGTCTATTTTTTTTTGGTCCCTAGAAAAATGTGTTAACGAGGTTCCACTGTATAACCAATAAGGCAATAATTAAGATGTAATAAAGTATATTTAAGTTCAACAGGTTTTATACACTGTACGCTATCCTAGTGGTATTCACACTGTTACAGTTTTCATTCACTTCGCTTATATGATCCACAGTACGTGATGGCGAGTCTGCTATGAGCTTGTAAGATCTTACATTACACTCATTTGTTTGAAAGTTAAGGATGGCTGCACTTGATATCTAGATATATCAGTTCAACATTTCTAAACAACTTTGTTAATTACATAAATTTCTAAACCTATTACAAATGTATGATATTTTCCTGTTGATATTATTAAGTGCCAGTATGAGATTGTGTGGGGGACGAAAAAATGTCTGTCTGTCCATCTGTCTATCTGTCTGTGTGTCTGTACACGCCATAACTCAAATACGCTTTCATGAAACTTGGAAAACACATTTATAATGTCCATGGGAAGAACCCTATTGATATTGAACCAAATCAGTTCACCGGTACCGGAGGCCCAATTTAGTGCCTATTTTAATAGATTATATTAGAAAGGCGCCATACTCAAATGCGCTATATCGGATTTCCATGAAACTTGGTATATGCATTTATGATGGTATATGCATTTATGACATCCATGAGAAGTACCCTATTGAATTTGAACCTAATCTGTTGACTGGTACCGGAGTAAAACCCAATTTAGTGTGTATTTTAAAGGCGCAATAACTCAAATACGCTTTATTGGATGTTTATGAAACTTGGTATACGCATTTATAATGTCCCTGGGAAGACGTCTATTGATATTCGACCAAATTGGTTGGCCAGTACCAGAATAATGCCCAATTTAGTGCCTTTTGTGTTAATATATAAGAAGTCGTGATAACTCAAATATACTTTATTGGATTTTCCTTAAACTTTGTATACCCATTTATAATGTACATGGGAAAACGTCTACTGATATTGGACCGGAGTAAACCCCATTTAGTGTCTATTTTAAAGATGCGGTAGCTCAAATACGCTTTACCGGATTTTTATGAAACTTGGTATACACATTTATAATGTCCATGGAAAGAAGTCTATTGATATTGGATAAAATCGGTTGACCTGTTTTGGAGTAATGCTCAATTTAGTGCCTATTTTATGGTAGTATACGTATTCAAAAGAATTTAAGAAATGCAAATCAGTTATCATGACAACATAGCCTATTGTTTTACTGTGATCTTATAAGGCTTTGGCAATTAAAATACAGTTTTTGTATTCTGCATATCATAATTGCAATCATAACTGATTAAACAAAAACATACTGGTGCTTTGTTACATCAGTTTACCTAATTTTATTTACTTCTACATTCACACAGGAAAAAACTTGAAGGTTATATTTAGTAGAAATATTTACCACAACTACATTTGTGGTTGTTGTTTTCTTAAGAGTACCATTGTTTTTGGCAATATCATCGGTACCACACAATCACGACTGTCCAAATCTTCTGGGGTACCTTTTAGTACTTCCTTTGATGGAGCTCCAGGCTTCACTGTCCCCATTTTTGCAACACCTGGCCTTTCATAATTCAGTTTTTCTGTAAGACTTCTTCCGAGGCTATCAGCAAAAAGGAGCACATTTCCATTCTTATTATGGCTTAGGCAATGCTGAATTGGTTTCGTAGAAATGTTGTTTTTCTTTGTTGATTTAAGACAAGTAGGCCTACTCAGGTGTTCTGGTGTTTGTGGGTTAAGGTTACACTCAGAGTTGTCTTTTAGGACTTCATATCTGTTGGCGAGTAAAGTATATATATATATTAGGATCTGTAAGGTTTCTTGATGCTGTGGTCCGTTGGGGCTTAACCCAGTCACTTGTTGAGTTTCTTGAATGTCGTTACTTGTATTGTTGCAGCTAGAATCTTCTCAAATTACTCGCCAAACATTTTACTTCATCTTTCACAGCTTTATTTTCATTTTCTAGTCTTGAGATCACTGTTTGTGCATCTTAAAGGTCTTTTATAAGCAAATCTATAGCTGTTGAATGACGCTTCACATGACGTTTTCTCACAAGGCATGTGAGTTGGCTTCATAATCAATTTAGTTAAAGTAGAATAAAAGAATAATATTATCACTCTCATGAAACATACCGAAGTTTAATGAGCATTAAAACAGATTTGGTATCGTTTACAGTCTATTAAAATCACATTAGATTGTATGTGTAGCCCATAACAACGTTGCTACAATAGTAATAATTCTAACGTTCGGGTTATCCATGTATGTTTAACACCTTCCCGCCTCCAATGTTTATGCTACCTTTGTATGCAGCCTTTCATTACCAACAGTGGGCAGGTTATACCTCATGAATTATACAGATATTCAGGAGTTTGCTGAACGATCCTTGAATCTCTGCTTTAATTACCGTATTGGCCCGAATATAAGACGATGTTTTTTCCCAGAAAATGTGCTTTTAAAAACTATACTCGTCTTATACGCGCACCCTAAGACTCAACAACTCCCCAATCATGAATGCAGCTGTGCACGTGTGTAGCGGCCGGGGATCCCCACGCAAATGGCGTGCGTCCGATCCAAGGTCAAAGTCGCGCGGAAATTTCCGAATTTTACCGAACTTTATTGTTCCCGAATTCGTGCTTCTCCTTGTACTGCCGTGTACTGCACTGCTTGGCATCTCTATTCTCTATGCATAATGCTTTGTTTGACCACCAACATGGCAGACCATGTGGAAAAGAAAGCATCTTCATTGTTTCAATGCGTAAATAAGGACGAGAGAAGAAGTTACGACATGAACTTCAAACTTCTGTTTTATGTGAAGCAAAATGTACTAATAAGCTATTTTATTTATTTTTTCGTAACTACCCTTCAAAAATTCAGGGTCGTCTTATATTCGAGGTCGTCTTATTTTCGGGCCAATACGGTAGTTCACAAAATGTCAAATCTTTTCAGTTGTGTAAATTTTTCAGTCATTTTTGCATATATCAGTTTTCCTATAAGCATTGTTTTAGTGGCAATGCACATAAATATCACTGATATTCAAGTGTATATTCTAATAAATACAATAATTAAGTCTTAAATCTATAAAGCAAAAGCAAAGCAACAGTTTTCAAAACTAGTTTAGGTAAAGTTTAGTGTTACATAATTACTATGTTATACAACTTCACTGCGCTAACTTCCAATACAATGTTTGTTTTCCAGTCGCCAGAGCTGAGTTGGCCGAGAGTTTACAAACCAGCCCTGGAAATGATCACCGTGTTACTTCAGTCCCAGAAGCATTTGTTCCTTGACGATGTGATCACTTTTGTAGGAATACATGAAGAACATATAATTGCCTCCATTTTGGCTGTGCGTCATTCGCTGGCCAAGTGGCCATTGGATCTCACTGTGACGGCTTTGACGTTGATCCGTGAACTATCTCTGTACAAGTATTGTTGGAGGCTCGCTCATGAGAAGTCTATGTTTAGCTTAATGGTGAGTACTCAAGCGTAACATGTCTGTCGCTCATGTTTACTTTCTTGCATGTAAGTTGTATGGAGAAAGTATTGCGATCGTAAGAAAAAATCAAAATTGAGGTAACATCTGAAAGACCTGTTTCACGATACCTAGAAACTGAAAAAGTTTTTTTGGAGCAAATCTCTGTCTTTCCCTCTGTGTAAGAGGTGCTGGGTTTATTTACTTTTCATCACTCATCACCGCTATGTCACCCTACATCATAATCGTTTAAACTGATTATCAGTCAAGAAGATATTACTAAACAATAGAAACAGATGCACATCGAATAGTTGGAGGAATTATTAATTCATTGGTGTATGTGATGCACAGACAACATACAGTCTCATAAAGTACCATTCTGGTACGTAACCACTTGAGTGGTAGTATGCGTGAAACATTTCCCTACCCTTGGGGAGTTCTTCCACAGCGGGCATTTAAATTTCCACACGTGCTTGAAGTTGAAAACATGGCTTCTCTTTTAAACATCTATAATTTACGGTAAAAAAATGTATGGTGTAATGAATGGAAACAAAAACTGCCATGAAGTTTATTTCTGTGTTCCATCCATTATATCTTAAAATGTATTTAAATGCAAAATGGTGATTTAAAGATTTTAATTTCCTTATAAGACGCTGGATGTTTCCGAGCAAAAATCTCTTCACATGATGACATATTTACAACATAAGCCCCAATACAGAACATTAGCTACTGCAGGATGACTTTCCTCACCCAAAATATTCTAAGGTCGTATTAAGAAAGAGAAAGATGAATTCTCCAGCTGTTGCCTTCTCTTCACAGTTTATAGAAACCCTACACACTGAGCCTATTAATAATGTATTGTTTATACATGCCTACAGGCCTACAATAATTTTCTTAGGAGTTTTTCATAATGGTTCAATGCTGTAAAATATTCCACATGCCAAAAGAAGTGCTTGCAACACTGTTCAGAGGTCATGAAACTTCTCATCCACTCGGAGCCATTTTGCTTCACACTCAGCAACCCACAGATTTTTTAAAGAAGATGCGTTCTTTGTCATTCACGAACAATAACGCTAAACTGAAAGTAAACGAATCATGCATGGGATTATCCCATGAAAGACGTATTACTTGAATAGTGAGCATGATGTGCTGTAGCGCTCAGTCTGTGACGTGTTGACATGCCATAGCCACTCAAATGATCAGTAATTATAAGACACTTATAAATGCTTCACTCACCAACTTTTGGTAGTACATATTTCAAGGACCTTTCTCCCCATTCTCAGCTACTTGTCAACTGCCAAATCCTGACGTGCACCTGGTGGAAGTTTGGCATATTTCTTCATCTTTTGGTATCTCAAAATTCATCAGCCTACTTTCAAATTTCTTTATGTAAATCTTCTTCCAAATAACCCTTTTTTTTTTTTTTTTTTTTTTTTTTTTTTTTTTTTTTTTTGCCCTATTGACTGATATTAACAATTTTGCTTCCCTACAGATTATGTGGTCATGAGTTGCTACCACTGATTTCTCTAACTGACAATATTTAAGATTTTGCATATCTAGTATCAACATTTCCTTTCTTTTTCCTACATAATAATAATAATAATAATAATAATAATAATTTATTTGCCTATAGACTTTTACATAAAAAGTATCAAGCATCGTCAGAATTTAGTTGACAATAAAAAATAAAGTTATTTACAAAAATACACTTATATACAAAAGAAACAATTTACAAAATTACAATTATTTAAAATTCATCTAGTCTATAAGGACATTTTAAGATTAAATAATTTTTTGCAGATGTAATAAATTGTCTACCCTTTTTTTCTTTTATTTCATGTGGTAACTTATTATATAATAGGCCACCCTTAAGTAATGGATCTTTACCGGTAGACGTTTTATTTGTAGACACCCTGTGATAGTCAAATTGACCTCTTGTACAGTGCTCATGAATATCATTATTTAGGGACAGAGGTTGCTTCAGGTTTCTAATACATAGGATTAATTTATATATGTACATGCCAACTACTGTTAATATTTTTTTACTTCTAAATACATCTCTACATGATTGCCTATTGTTTAAACCATAAATGCATCTTAAGCTCCTCTTTTGCAAAACCAAAACTCTATTTAAGTTACTGATTCCTGTAGCTCCCCAGATCTCAATACAATATTCTAAATGTGATTGTATCACCCCAAAGTAAATACACCGTAGTAGTTCAGGACATAAGAATGCACGGAGGTGTCTAATCAGGTAGATGTTAGAACTAAGTTTCTTACATATATTATCGACATGATTTTGATATGTTAGGTTTTGGTCAAGGTAAATACCTAAGAATTTGATGTTTGGAACCCATTCAATCTGATTGCCATTTAGGGTAATATTTAACCAGTTATTATTTTGTTTTTTACAGTGCTGAAATAATACTAATTTTGTTTTATCCACATTCAAATGTAGGTAATTGTGTGTGAGAAATGTAGATATATCATTTAATGAGTTATTGATAGTTACTTCAAGTGTTGCAAAATCCCTACCAGTACATATCAGAGATGTGTCATCAGCATATGTTGTTAATTTATAATTTGGTGACTGTGGATAGTCATTAACATAAATGAGGAAAAGTAAGGGACCCAACACCGACCCTTGGGGTACCCCTGCTTTCACAATCTCATATCTAGATTTTATTGTATTCATACAGTTACCATCTTTCCAATATATTTCGCAACATTGTTTCCGGTTAATTAAGAAAGATTTTAAAATATCATGTATTTTTCCTCTAAGACCATAACACTCAAGTTTATCTAAAAGTAGTTCATGACATACGGTATCAAAAGCCTTACTCAAGTCTAAAAAGACACCGGCTGTTTTGTGGTCATTTTCGAGGTTAAGTAATAGTTCATGAATAAACTCAGTAACTGCAGTCGCAGTTGAAAATCCTTTACGAAAGCCATGTTGTGCATTTATAAGTATGTTGTTATAATTCATGAAACAATTTATACGTGCTGTTAGAACTTTTTCAATAATCTTACCAAAGATAGATGTTAGGGTTATCGGTCTATAATTTGCTACATCAGACACACTACCTTTCTTAAAGACTGGTCTAACTATACTGATTTTCAGCACTTCAGGAAATATTCCCTCATGCAATGAGCAATTTATAAGGTAAACCAGTATGCTAACAAGTGAATTTATGCATTTTTTAAGCATAATGGTTGACATACCATCCCATCCACTCGAACTCTTATTTTTAAAACCCATAATTATATTTGTTATTTCACTGCTATTTGTATCCTGTAAGTATAGTGAATTAGCAATTTTATTTATTTTAGACCTCTCTGAATTTGTTGCTATATGAGTTTCTAAGTTTGTACTACAATTAATAAAGTGATTATTAAAAATGTTACTAATTTCAATCGGATTTTCTATTTTTCTCTCATCCTGATATAGAAGGATATTTTTTGTTTCCTTTTCTTGCCCCTTAGTCCCTGAATTTACAATTTTCCACATTTCTTTCGTTTTATTATCTGAGTTAGAAATTTTGCTTGAGCAAAGGTTAATTTTAACCTGTCTCAAGGCCTGTATGTACTGTTTCTTATATTGTTTATATAGCTTATTGTATATTTCAGACTTAGTACTATGGAAATATTCAAACATGTCCTTCATTTTATTACGTAGAACTCTAACCTGATATGGGATCTTAGGTTTCATAAAATTTTTATTTCTAACTGGCATCTTCACAATAGGACACGAGCTATCTATATTATGCATAACAGTCTGCAAGAATACCTTCCATTTGTCCTCACTATTAGTTGCACTATAGATTGTTTGCCAATCTTCTTGTGCCAGTCTTTCGTGTAGCTGGGCTAATCTACTATGCCTAGTATCCCTTCTAAGATTTATTACTTCATTCTTCTTTATATTAGAACAATTAAAAATATCAATCATTTGAGATGAGTGGTCTGATATATGGAAGTCCCTATTTATAGTTGAAAATTCTGTTCTTTCTAAGTTTGTTATAATATGGTCAATCGCCGAGCTACAATGACTAGTAATCCTAGTAGGCCCTAAGTCAACATCATATAAATTATATGAGTTTAAAAGATCATAAAACCCATCATTTTCAAAATCAATATTAAAATCACCTAAAATTACAGATTTATGATTGATTTTGGCATACCTTTTTAATATTTTATCAAAATTTATAAAAAAATCAGCTGTTTTAGCATTTGGGGACCTGTAAACTCCCAATACTGTGATGAGGCCTAATTCAGTATGTACTCTAATACCAGCTGTTTCAATCAACATATCAATAGAAGAGCTTTCAACATTTTCCAATCTGTCACATTTTATTCCTAGCTTAGCAAGTATTAAAACACCTCCACTTTTATGAGTCTTACGACAATACCTAGATATTAATTTATAGCCATCCAAATCTAAATTAGGCCTACTCATTAATTGCTGTTCAGTCAAACCATGTTCAGTTAGAACAATGATGTCTGGATTTATATCACTAAATATATCTTACTGCAATTTGTACAACTTATCTGGTCGATACCAGGAGGCATGTCAGCGTGTTTAGATGTAGTTAAGTTTTTTAAGTCTATTAAGTTAATTATGCCATGTTCCTTGGATATTTTTTTGAAACTTAGGCATTGCCGAAGGGTGAAACTCTTGAATTTTGTCTTTTCTTTTCTCAAGAAATTGTTGTTATTCTCTTATTTCTTTCTGTTTATAGAATTCAACTATCTTTTTATATATTAGTTTATGTCAGTCAGTTTCTTGTATGTGGTTGTATTCTTTGTTGTGCTGTTCCTCTTCTGGTGGTATGTTCACAAGTAGCTGAGGATGGGGACAAACGTCCTTGAAACACGTAGTGAAGCATAAGCAACTCTTAATTATTATTTTCTTAACCCTTTGTGGGTGGCAATGTTTTATGGCTGTAGGCGGAAGTTATTTTAAAAGAAAAAATAAGTTAATGAAAACCCAATTGAAAGTAACTTAAATCAGGCATTCATGCATAAAAGTAACATATACCTTGGATTTTTGTCAAATTCTGCCACTAATCTGCTCCAGGAATGATGTTTTATTATTTTGTGTGAAAATGTGTATGAGGAAACGGCACAAGTCTCAAGGAGCGCATTATAAGTTTACATAGGCCTACTGCAGGCTATGATTTTCAATTGGATCAGTATCTTGATGAAAATCAGAAGGCAGTACTGCCCTTGCTGGACATTGTATATTGTAATGGAAGATAGTAGGCCTGCATTGAAATTACTCACTTCCATTCAGCTGGGTTCCCTATTGCCTCCAGTGTCACTTATGTAGCTCTCGCTCTCACTAACGCTACTGGTAGATCTTGGAAAAACATCCCATACTATTGCTAAATGATAATCTGACCCTTCACTAACACTTTTAATAACTAATTTGTCAATTTCAGAACCTGTAAGATGCTTTCTTCTTGCCATTTTACCGAAAATAAGGGGAAAACACAAAACAGAAAAAGCTTGCCCTTTACTAAATGCACACTCCCAGTGAAATCCTCTACTAAAATCATCCTTGGCATGTGTGTAAGGGAATTCAACATTCTCCTGCCATCTTTTGAAGTTTTTATGTACTTCATGCATGAAAAGAGCCAGTTTCCGCCCGCGAGCGTTACAGCGGTTCGGTGGATGGATGGTTATCTGGGCGCCACAGTATAATGCATATACTGATTATTTCTGTTTTTGTGTGTCGAACTCGCCTCCGGTCAGTCAGTCGATCGTCGACCACTTCCCTCTAGCTTCAGGGTAGGAAGCGAAGAACACCTTAATATTATTGCTTGAATAATAATGCAGTTTCTTTGAACACTGAAGGAATATTCTGTTTATTCAAAACGTTGGAAATACAAGTCCAGTCATTGACAATAATTACAAAATTTGTTTGTGAATAATTAATATTGTTACAAGTTCTCGGTAGATCGTTACTAGTGATACAATTGCTGCCGTATATGATTTTGACTAATCGCGATTGAAAGTAAGAATCCTTCTAAGTCGATTAATTCCACAGCGAAAATTTTATAAGTCCAATTAATTCTGTGGGCACGAAGCCACAAAGATAAGTAGAGTGATTGATGTAGGCACGCGGCCTCGACGTAGAGTGATTTTGACTGTTCTAGGCACGGGGCCTTGAAGTAGTGTGATTTAATACGGTGGACACAAGTCCCCGAAGTAGAATTGACTTGACTGCTATAGGCACGGGGCCTTGAAGTAGAGTTGAGTATGACTGTTATAGGCGCGGGGCCTTGAAGTAGAGTGATTTTACAGCGCTCCGGTAGGCCTAAGGAAAACTTTCTTGGACCAACATTTATCCCTACTCTTCTTAATTATTATTCGTGAATCCCGGCACGTGGTACTATAGATCAATTCTTATTGGCTATTCTCCCGACCAATAATAATATGTTAGTTTCCCACGGAAATCAATTGGATTTCCCTTATTCTCAAAACCCACAACTTAGCGTCTCGGATTTCTAAGAAGGTTCGGACAGCGTGTTGTATCAGTAGCAACATCAGAAGCTAGGCTTGAACACAATAGCCGACTTCTTAGAATTACTTAAGTGGATCAGTACCCTTTTGATTTAGATCTCGGGAGATTCCCGATACATTGTACCTGTGTACCTGCATTGCCTTATCTCGCACCCGCTAGGTCTGCTAGGGAAATTCCCAGCTTCTCTGTCTATCCACTGCAATCTCATTTTAATAGTTATTTAAAATGATGTTGTTAAACTTTTTACCTTTGCCTTCTTTCTAGTTAATAATATTTATAATGAATGTTCCGTCTTTTCACGGTCATTTTAAGACCAAACACGGGCTATGAGATTTTATGATTTTAGTTTGAATAAATTTGGGCAATTAATCTGTCATTTATTATACTTAATTTGGTTATCTTGTTTATTTCTTTTTGCCGAAGTATCTGAACTGCAATATATGCCCCAGTCTATTAAGACAGGAATCATCATAGCCTATGATTGACTTACTGGCTGAATATACTGCATCTCTCCACAAAATATTATACCTTATTTTCCTCCAGTGTTGCAACCATCTTAAACAAATACATAACTAATTTAATTCCTATCTTGACACGAGACTTCACCTTAAATCCTGTCCCACATGTACAAGTTTTGTGACCCTATCACATTCATGCCTTCATACATCGTGCGGTTTTCTGTAGTGTTACGTTGTTTGTACGTATTACTTGGTTTATTGCACGACCAAGACATTACAACAAAATTTTACGTAAACACCATAAATTTACCGATATACCCTCGTGAGACCATGAAAATTAAGCTCAAGCAGTTCTCACTGAAATTTTATAAAATATATTGAATGCATAAAAAAAAACAAAAACACTTTTTTTTTTTTTTTATATTGAGACTTTGACAAGGTCGATCAAGCAGTTCTCACTACACCTACACTATATTATAAAGAAGGCATAAAAACACTTTTTCATGAGGCTTTGACAAGGTCGATCAATCAGTTCTCACTACTATTACACTACATTATAAAGAATGCATAAAAACACTTGTTTTTATATTGAGACTTTGACAAGGTCGATCAAGCAGTTCTCACTACAATTTCAATACAATATATTGCAATGCAAAATACACACGTATATTTTACTCTCATTCATACCCATTCCTCTAATCCTAAACCTATGTGGAACTGATAACCTATCATGCCAGTAGCTATTTTACCGCGTAAAATATACATTACAGGTTATAGGCCTACATTACTCCAGCTCAGTACAATGCCTTTCGGTTATTCCTTGCCTTCCTCTAATTTGTTCATATTTACAATACATTGTCGATAAATGACGTCACACAAAAATCACTGATCATCTGAATACATTTTACGGATTTATATCCTTTATTGGTTCTGCCCAAAAATTTTCTGCTTCTATGAATAATTTAAGATAACTAGAGTCGAAGGTTAAACGTAGTTTTCCATGTGCTTTTACTACATCACAAATCGGATTTATTTGCTTACCGGCTTCTTCCATCATTGAAATTGGTACTGGCCTACTCTTATAGCGACATTCAGGAATTTCTTGTTTTAATTTAAATTTGTGTTGGTAACCCCGAAATAGGCCTGGAGTTGAACTGAACACTGATTTGTTCTTATATAGCATGTTATATAAAGTCGACTTTTGACCATCTGACAGCACATCAATTTCTTCTACTTTCTCTCTGAGAATTAATTCGATATCAACATTTTCCTCTTCATTTCTTCCATTCTGACTAATGTTAGTAAAATTCGCGTGTACCGTTTCACATTCATTTTCATCTACATAATTATTAGAACCCTTAATGCACAAATGATCATATTCTTCGTCCTCCCAAACAATATCAGATTCCATTCCCTGTAACTCTGCGACACTTTCGTCCCAATCAGCCTCATTATCACCTTCATATATAAATACGGCCGGTTTAATTCCCATAGGCCTATATTCGTCGATACTATTTCCCTCTTGTACTCCAACTGATTCCACCACGAAAGGCTCGCGCAATAACACATCTTCATTTTGGCACTCCAACTCCTTAGTAATTATATTTTCATTAGATAAAAACGGTACACGTAACTTTTCTTTCTCATCTATTTCCATTTCTACCCAATTTTCTTCAAAATTTATTCTCATTAGTTGATCTGTCATAGAATCACAACCCAGAATTAATTTATGTGCTAAATGTTTTATTGTCAAAAAGTAGACTTCTAACTTCTTTCCCTCAATATCCACTGGCAACATACACTGATGCTCAATTTTATGGGATTTGGCACCAATTGCAGTTTGTGCGTATAGGCCATGTACTTTCAATTCCTGAACGCGCACTCTTGCTGCTTTCAGCGTTTCATAGAATTTTTCGTTTATTAGAGAAAAACTACAGCCAGTATCCACCAACATATCGACTTCAAATTGGTCTATTTTTACCCTTATTAATGGCGGATATGTGGGTGTTATACCCTCTCTATTTGCACATCCTACTACACACCCCTTCTCTCGTGTTTTATTTTCATTATCAGGTCTTTTTAATCCTTTTAATCCCTCGGTCTGTGTGACGTCATTTCGACCTCCAAATGCGTCTCCTAGTAGTTTAAAGGCCTGTCTTGCGCTACATGCCTTTCGTCATTTCTGTGACGAATGTCTCCCTGAATATCATTGTGGTTTCCCGTGCTATGCGCCTGATTCCTTTCACCTTCTATGTTAATGTCCCCCTGGTTTTCTGGAATTCGTTCTCCTACTTCGTTCTGCATCCTGCCATGAAATCGAACATTATTTACTTGTCTGTCTTGAGGCCTATTCTCTTGATTATTTCCCCTCCAGTTTTGGTTCCCATTATTTCTATATGAGTTATTATTAGGGGGTCCTCTGTTCGATTCCGCATTTCTGTTGGCATGTCCTTGGTTCCATCTACCTCTGTCATTATTTGGACCTCCTCTCGTATCTTGATTCATTTGCATATTATCCGGTCCATTTTGTCTCCTATTATCGCTACGCTCTTCTCTGTTAGTTCCTACTTCGAAACTAGATAATAACTCCAAAGCCTTGCTATAAGTTTGGGGACATGATACTATAAGCAGGTTACATATTTCCGGCTGAAAATGGCTCGTCACAAGCTGAATGGCCTCTCGTTCTGGCATTCCGGGGTTTAGTAACTTGATTAGGCCTATAACTCTTAAGAAATGGTCCGATAGAGAGACGTTGCCCCTAGGTGAATATCTCCCATTATAGACCTCATTTCTAGCTAAAGCTCTCTTCGCCTCACCCCAATATCTTGCTAAGAATAACTGCTTAAAATCCTCATAGTTGCACTCCGGGTGTACTGTAAGTTCAAACCACTCTTTTGTTTTTCCTTTTAAGGCTCTACCGAGGATCAACATTTTGTACTGAGATGGAATAGACCGTAAAGTAAAATATTCTTCAACAGATTTCAAGAAACTCTGGGCTCGTATTGCTTTCATTGAAACTGGGAAGTGATACCTCATTTCCTATTAAGTTACATATATTAATCCTATTATCGCTAACTACCGGCATGCTGGTGGCTACCGTCTCGTGTACTGTATTACAGGACTCATTTGCAACACTAGGAGGCCTATATGTATTTCCTATTCCATTACATATACCCTCACTACAATTTACATCATAGTTATTTGCTACAGGCCTATGATTTTCAACCTTCTTAGCTACCGTGCTTACTTCTTTAGAGATTTCTCCTATTTTCTCAGCTAATATATTTTCTAAATGCACTACCTTGTCATTTACTTCTGAGATTTTATCTCCTAACCCTACTTTTACTTTTCCCACCTGAGTCTCCATATTCTTTTTCAAGCTAGACTCCGATTTCTGTATTTCTTTCTCCAAAATTTTCCTTTCATTGAATAATTTTTCTTCATATTTCTTGCCCTGAATTTCTATTTTCCTATCTACCGATGCCATACTATTCTCTAATTCAGACCTAATTTCCCCTTGACTTTCACTAATCTCTTGCCTCATTGCTTTTTCACTTTCTTTAAGTTCCCTACAGAGTTCTCCCCTGATTTCGTTGCATAAATTAGATTGGACCTCTTTTATATCATTAAGCTCCTTCTCAAGCCTCTCTATATTTTGCCTATTTTCTTGGTTCGATTGGTCTATCCCAGGGGTGCTCAAACGGTCGATCGCGATCGACAAGTCGATCGCGAGTGCTTTTTGAGTAGATCTCGAGAAGAAAAAAAATTTTAATAAGTAGGTAGGTAACTAATAAAATAACACTGCTTGCGGCAAAAGGTGGCTTTATCAAAGGAACGCGCGGCACTTGTCAAAGAAAAGCCGCGTTGTTTCTAGACTAGACAGTGGAGTCTAGTCTAGAAACAACGAGAGACAGTACAGTCTAGTTTCGGGCGGCGCGTTTGACGGGAACATTCGAGACTTTCGTTCACGCCGATATAAATGTTGCGCCTGCAGGAATTGGAGTCATTCTGAATTGTAACTTGATGGCGATACTACGTCGATAAGTACAAAGTTTATTATTAAATAGTGGAAAATGAGTGCAGTGAAGAAATCTAAAACGTATCATTTTAATAAGGATTGGGAGGAAGAATTTTTCTTTTGTATGGTGAAGGATAAGTGCATTTGTGTTATTTGTCGTGCGTCAGTTGCAATACCTAAGCGTGGTAACTTAGAGAGGCATCATAAAACGGTTCATAAAAACTATGAAAAGGATTTTCCGCCACAGAGTGAATTAAGAAAACTAAAGGTACGTGATTTGATATCTTGTTTGAAAAAAGAACAATCCATGTTCACAAGACCAGTCAAACAATCAAAAGCTGCTACGATCGCGTCATTTAAAATATCTCATATATTGGCGAAACACAAGAAACCATTCGAAGATGGATCGGTGGTGAAGGAAGCATTTATTGAAGCGGGTGAGACTTTATTTGGAGATTTTAAAAATAAAACAGAAATCATGTCTGCTATTAGAGAACTTCAGTTATCTCGTCCGACTGTCACAAGGCGTATTGAAGTCATGAGCCAGGACATCGCAGATAAACTAAAACATGATATCATGGAATGTACATACTTTTCTTTACAGTTCGACGAATCCACCGATATGACAGACACTGCCCAGCTGTGTATTTTTATTCGGATGGTATTCAATGACATGTTGGCTAAGGAAGAATTTTTGACAATCATACCTCTGAAGGGGAAGACCCGTGGCGAAGATATATTTGACGTTTTCTTCAATTTTGTAAAAAACTACGAGCTACCAATATATAAATTAGTGTGCATTACAACCGATGGAGCACCAGCAATGACTGGAAACAAAAACGGTTTTGTGGCATTGTGTCGAGCTAATGAAGAATTCCCTTCATTTTTTTCATTCCATTGCATTATACATCAACAAGTTTTGTGTTCAAAAGTTTTAAACACGGAGGAAATTATGGGCATTGCGACAAAAATTGTGAATTCCATCCGTGCACGTAGCTTGCAACGGCGGCTCTTTCAGTTGCAGTTGGAAGATAGGGAGTCAGCTGAACACACTGATTTAGTTCTTCACACGGACGTCAGGTGGTTGAGTCGCGGAAAATTCCTAGAAAGGTTTCAAGAATTATTGCCCGAAATAACAGCTTTTCTAGACGAAAGAGGTGATGACACTCAGATTTTGAAAAACGAAAAATGGCTAAATGATTTGGCATTTTTGACTGACATCACAATGCACTTAAACACCGTTAACTTGGAGCTTCAAGGTAAAGGAAAAACTATTATTGAGATGATTAGCGCAGTAAACGCATTCAAAAGTAAATTGCAACTTATGATAGATCAACTGAAAAGAAAGGATCTGAAACATTTTCCGTCTTTGAAAGCAAGGATTCCTCAGTTGAATTATGATACGTATGAGGCTGAATTATCAAATATTTTGGGACAATTCGAAATGCGTTTTCATGATTGCAGTAAATTGGAAAATATAGCATCATTTATGAGTTATCCTTTTTCATGTAAAAACATTGAGGAATTAGCTACTGAAATAGCCAGTCAGTTTAATATGAACTCATGTTCTGTTGAAAATGAGTTGGTGCAGATTATATCAGATATACATCTCAAAGCTACAGCATCTGATACAAATTTCTGGTGTTTTATATCTGAAGATAAATATCCGAATGTAAGGCAAATCGCCCTTCAACTGACGGCATTTTTTGGGTCAACTTACTTGTGCGAGTCTGCATTTTCTGAAATGAAGATAATTAAGTCAAAATATCGCAATCGACTAACTGACGATCATATGTCATCATGTTTGCGATTAGCACTCAGTGGTTACGTACCATCTTATGAAAAGTATGCTGAGGACATGCAGTGCCACGCTTCAACATCCAAAGCCACTCCTTAGTTAAGTTTAACACCATATGTAACTCTTTTGTTTTGTAACAACCAATAAACTCGCAATTTTGAATAACTATGAGTTTTTTCATTGATATTGTAGAGAAGAACCTAACTAAACCTAACCCAAACCTTGACTAAAATAATGTACCTATACTGCGCAGAAAGCTAATATCTATATATGCTACGGTACGCCCTACCTAGGTAGGTAGGGTGTATCGTGTATGTACGACAACCCTGCATCACACACACTTGCAGTCTCTCAGAGTCGATCGTAAGTAGTCTAAAAATATTGAGGTAGATCGCCAGCAGTTCAAGTTTGAGCACCCCTGGTCTATCCTATCTCCCAGTTTCTCTATCTTTTCCCCGGTATTTTTCTCTAGTTCCTTCATACTTTCCCTAGAATTTTTCTCTAGTTCCTTTATACTTTCCCTAGTTTCATTAATACTTTCCCTAGTTTCCTTACTCGATTTTTCTAACCCCTTAATACTTTCCCTAGTATCGTTACTTGTTTTTTCTAGTCCCTTCATCATAGCTTCCTTAGATTCCCTCATCATAGCTATCAAATATGCAATAGAATTCAGGTCTATGGTTTGATTCATTTCCCTAGGCCTATGTTCAGTTACACCACAGTATAAGTATTAATACAGTACAGAAACTCAGCCCGTTTTTCTGCCAGCCGAGCATGCGCGCGCATTTACTAGCGATCGTAGCGGCCATATAGTAAGACTACAGAAACTACTCCGGGAAGTATGTAAATAAATAGGAGTGTTGTATTTAGTAGAACACGCTATATTCGAAAGGACCTTATTATTCTGCTGTAAATTTCAGTAATAGTAAAAGACAAAATCCTGAATTGCATTTCTTCACTTTCTTGAAACATCCAGAAAGGTAAGAACGAAAATAAGTAATATTTATTGTACTCGTGATTCTGGTGTGGTTATGTTTCAAGTTACTTTAATGTAATATTTTTATATGTTATTCTGTTGTAATGATTTCTGGTGTATAAAATAGGTCATTAATGGTCGACAAGAAAACCTAGTAACAAAATATGTAAAATATTTGAGTGAAAATTACCGTCTATGCTTGAGACACGCCGAAAACAGAAAGTTTATGAAATCGTATAAAAACTCGTTAATTAAAACTGCTGTACCCACGGTGTCTTCAATTCCAAATGCTCCTGAATTTTTTGTTTTGTTTAATGAAGTCCATCCTGCAGTAATTGACGCTACATAGACCTACGATAAATTGAAGTCGTATATTGCCATATAAGGCAAAGAATCAAAATACACTGTCAACAATGACGTGCAGGATGAACAACGTGACAGACCTATAATATAATTTACGTAATTAATATGTAGGCTATTTATTATCATAATTTGAATTATAAATTATATTAAAGGGCAATGATTTTAAAGGAAAAATACTAGGCCTAGGTACAGTCCTTAACCGTAGCCTATTTAGGTATTGTTTACCTCTTAACTAGAATATAATACATTATCTGTTTTATTATTTCTTAAATTTAAAATTAGATTTGCATTAAATAAAAATATTCTGTATTTTTCTCTTTTTCTCTTTTAACATAACATATTTTGCGATGTGTTTATGTATTTTCCCAAGCCATTTCATATGATGAGAATGTAGCTTTACTCAATCTCCGCATGGAGCGCTAGTGTCGTCCAGTCAACATGTTGTCATAGGACTTTTAACACACAGTTTCTTTACTGTATTAATACTTATACTGTGGTTACACTCTCACTCTCAGTTAGCTGAATATTTGTTGCATTATTTTCCTGCCCATTATCAACTCCCTGCTCCAAAACCCCGTCACCTGTCGCGACACTGTTCTCATTGTCAATTTCCATTCTACAATTATTTATTTCCTCACCATTAAGCAAGTCGTGCCCCTCTCCACCTTCCATATTAATTTTATTCCTAATAATTTGTTTTCCGTTTCTAAGCCACATACATAAATTATAAGGGTACTGATACACTCTTACGATCTACCTTACCTTTGGTTAAGAAGTTCAACATATAATGCATAACATGTATAATTATACCCTTGCACAATAAATATTCGATATGCCTGAGTTCTTTTTACTTTGAAAAAGATTTTATTTTACTTGAATTTATTTTTTTAATTTACTTAGTGAGTTTCAGTTTAATTTTACTTTGATCTTAAATTGCAAACTTTTTAAAAAAATATTATTTGATGTCAGGCTTACTAATTTATTTAATTAATATTTACTGTTTCTTAAATTATTGATAATAAAATTGTTTACTTTACTGAAACTCTATGTATATTTAAGTTCTTATCTGTTGGTGATTTTTGATGTTTTCTGCGACGGTCTCCGGAACTGATGTACCACGATCTTGAATTCCAGCGGTGCCTTTACGGGTGACGTTCTAGAAATTCTGCGGTGTCTTCCTTCCGTTTTGGGATGATTTTTGAAGTTGGTGATCCTTGATGTCCAGCTTCACTCGTGCCTCACGTTGGGAAATAGCCATGTACAGCGGTTCGGTGGATGGATGGTTACCTGGGCGCCACAGTATAATGCATATACTGATTATTTCTGTTTTTGTGTGTCGAACTCGCCTCCGGTCAGTCAGTCGATCGTCGACCACTTCCCTCTAGCTTCAGGGTAGGAAGCGAAGAACACCTTAATATTATTGCTTGAATAATAATGCAGTTTCTTTGAACACTGAAGGAATATTCTGTTTATTCAAAACGTTGGAAATACAAGTCCAGTCATTGACAATAATTACAAAATTTGTTTGTGAATAATTAATATTGTTACAAGTTCTCGGTAGATCGTTACTAGTGATACAATTGCTGCCGTATATGATTTTGACTAATCGCGATTGAAAGTAAGAATCCTTCTAAGTCGATTAATTCCACAGCGAAAATTTTATAAGTCCAATTAATTCTGTGGGCACGAAGCCACAAAGATAAGTAGAGTGATTGATGTAGGCACGCGGCCTCGACGTAGAGTGATTTTGACTGTTCTAGGCACGGGGCCTTGAAGTAGTGTGATTTAATACGGTGGACACAAGTCCCCGAAGTAGAATTGACTTGACTGCTATAGGCACGGGGCCTTGAAGTAGAGTTGAGTATGACTGTTATAGGCGCGGGGCCTTGAAGTAGAGTGATTTTACAGCGCTCCGGTAGGCCTAAGGAAAACTTTCTTGGACCAACATTTATCCCTACTCTTCTTAATTATTATTCGTGAATCCCGGCACGTGGTACTATAGATCAATTCTTATTGGCTATTCTCCCGACCAATAATAATATGTTAGTTTCCCACGGAAATCAATTGGATTTCCCTTATTCTCAAAACCCACAACTTAGCGTCTCGGATTTCTAAGAAGGTTCGGACAGCGTGTTGTATCAGTAGCAACATCAGAAGCTAGGCTTGAACACAATAGCCGACTTCTTAGAATTACTTAAGTGGATCAGTACCCTTTTGATTTAGATCTCGGGAGATTCCCGATACATTGTACCTGTGTACCTGCATTGCCTTATCTCGCACCCGCTAGGTCTGCTAGGGAAATTCCCAGCTTCTCTGTCTATCCACTGCAATCTCATTTTAATAGTTATTTAAAATGATGTTGTTAAACTTTTTACCTTTGCCTTCTTTCTAGTTAATAATATTTATAATGAATGTTCCGTCTTTTCACGGTCATTTTAAGACCAAACACGGGCTATGAGATTTTATGATTTTAGTTTGAATAAATTTGGGCAATTAATCTGTCATTTATTATACTTAATTTGGTTATCTTGTTTATTTCTTTTTGCCGAAGTATCTGAACTGCAATAGCGTGTGTACAGGCCCCTGCCTGCAAAGGGTTAAACATCTGTTGTTTATTGTGTAGCCTACCACATCCTGAATGATTGTTATTTTGTTACAGAAATCAGTGATGGCATGTCTTAGTACCTGTGTATCTTATTTGATACATCCAAGATTACTTAAGATCATGATTGAACATCCACCTGTGGCTTCCTCTCATCATCTAAAAAGTGTAACATCTGATGATCCCGAAGTTTCCCCTCATCTGGTGTACGTTCAGAACAGGCAAGTAGCTTAGCTCTTTATAGATATTTGTGTCAGTTAATTATTATTTTGTTTGAACGTATCACATATTTGCAGAAAAGACAGTAAGGTTAGGCCTTTCTTGCACTAGGCTTATTAAGTTCAAATTATCCCAACTTAAGACCTAGTATTACAAACATTTTTGTAATTGTATGTTTTCTTCTACTTTGCGCGTTATTGTTTAGTTCTGCGTACATTAAAACCTCGGTTTTTTCAGGATTATAGAAAACCTCATCTTAGAGCAAACTTCTGGCTCCATTTTTATAGAAATATTGCACAACAGCGTGAATAAGCAGTGCACCTTGTTCATGCCCAAGTAATTCCATTTGACACTGTCTGAGGGGTCTGCTGATGCATTTCTCGCCATCTCCCACTTACAGAAATCTGCATTATCAGCCTTCGAAGCTCATTTCATTCGACAAGCAAAACATTTAATAGAGTTAAAAAGAAAACAAAATAAAGTAATCATTGTCAGTCTAGTTGGTTATAGTAAAAAGTGTGGGAGAGTAAGAATTGTCTGTTCTCAGTAGCCTACCTAAAAACAGTTTAAATTCACGCTTTGATAACAAATATTACATTTAATCAATATTACAAGACATTGTAGGCGTACCCAGTATTACAATTTACTGGCAGTACAGTACGCTGTATGCAAGAACTGGCTATACCATTAATATCTAAGTGAGTAGATCAGAGTTCATATGTGGTTAGAATTTGGTTATGAAAAATGTGTTATTCCCTGAAAAATTGTGTTAATTTTTGGAGTTCATCTTATACAATGGAGTGTGGTATACACCTGAAAATACAGTAAGTGCCCATGAATTGCTCCTTGCTCTCAACTACAAGGTACTTAGCTACTGTGGTGAGACCCACATATAAATACGAATATTGCTAATCTCAGTCTCGAAGAGTTCTGATCTCATGCTTGGCGCTTGAAAGCAGATTGGAAGGGCCCTTTTTCTTCCCCTGTAGTAATGTATATTCAGAGAAATTTCTTTGAAATGCAGCAATATTTTAACAAACAAAAGGACCAATTTGAAAGAGAAAAAGATGGCTACAATGGCGTTGTTTTCTTTCGAGGGATAACATGTGTTGAAGCTGTCTTCTTTGTGGGCCTATTATGATATACCAAGTATTCATGCCAAACTTGGATAACTGACGTAGATCGAAACAATTTTGATAGCTATATTGATTCTTTCAGGTTCGTTAAGTTACAGACGGTGGTAATACTGTTCAAAATAACCTCACTTACTTACGAAAATAACTTTCCTTTTTAAAAAAATAACACCCTTCTGCAGATAAAATAACCTCGCCTTTTGCAGGTCCCTACTAATGTATTACTTTTTAGTAAACATCACATAAGTTATTGTAAACCTTAGACAAAAAAAATGACCGGGCTGCAGATTCTAAGTCCAAATCAGGAGAATTCAGGTGCATTTGTCAGAGCATGATACATATGCAGACGAATCTGTTCTGTCATGGATGTTCTGCCACCACTCCTTAAAAAGAGAAACAATTACTGCTACGTAGACTACTGTTCGGAAGGTTTCAAGTTCGAATCTTGGCCCAAACTTTTTAATTCTCATTATCTTGTGTACTGATATAATCAGTGTTATGTAATACTTAACAGAAAGTTTAATATTTGCAACGGGCAACTGACAGAACATTTTGGGTACCTAAAGACTGAGGCAAGCAGCACGTGCTCTATGGATCAGTGAAGAGAAAACAAAGGCAAGCGGGACCAGTATAATCGTTTTCACAACTGCATTCTTTATGAGCGTTTCACCATCAGTAGATAACAGCTCCGACCAAACTCTTCTACAAATGACAGCAGTTGCAAATACCACACCTTCTGTGCTTTCAGCATAATATCTCACCAGTAGTTTGGCACACAGTTGGAAAAAACAGGGAGAGAGCTAAGTTACGTCTCCTCACTAGTCGTCATGCCAACAGTCTCTCTCACATCATCAATGCTGTTAAGCCGCAGTCCTTCAAACAATACCCCATCTGCTCTCTCTGATAATAACAATCCTTTCTCTTGGATTTAAACAATGTAAACAAAATCCTTCTTGGACAGAAATAAAGCGGAAATAAAATCAGGTAAACTGATGTAACAAAGTGCCAGAAGTGCCATGCTTTTGTTTAATCAGTGATAATTGCAATTACGATAGGCCTATGCAGAAAAGAAGTTATTTTTGTAATAGATCTCCAAGTTAAACTCCAGATTGATTCATTAAGCAGGGCTTACGGAAGAAGAAAGTTCTAAAGTTTGATTCTTAACATTAATTCATACTCGTGTACACTGACAAAATAAATTCTTAAAATATGTCAACATTTCACAAAATGCATTGGCAGTACAGTGCATGCCGCTTATTGCAATCACTTTGGGATGCAATTAATCTGATAATATTAACTGATTGATAACAGTAGCCAAAGGAATTAAATGATGATTATTTATTCATATATAAGTTAATATACTACAAAACAGAATTAAAAGCTATTTATTCATAAAATAATATGTAACTGTGAATCATTGAACCACTCATAGGCTAATACAGTAATAGACTGCAAGCAACTATTTTTTCAACCAATAACAAAGTTTTTAATTGTATTTACTTTCCTTTAGGAGTCCATCAACCAATACTCCGTACTCAGTTAAGAGTTACGAGTGTTTTTGATCTGTCGTGAACATGGCATAGCAAAACATCTAACGCCTGCCTGTTAAAGTCTTTTCATTTTACACTAGCCATCACTACATGTCAGCACTGTTATCTTCATAAATCAAAAGCTGCAGCTTAATTGTGGGGTGAAACATGTTTTATTGCTTAAAAGAGATAGTTAGGGAATGCCACCCCCTTGAACTGGTCATCCTGTGAGCTGGGAACAGAATTGCTACTTCCAGTACAACACAATACAGTTGAGATAGAAGAAAAGAAACCCTTCCATACAAAATTTTGAATGACGTACAGTACTTGGAAATAAAGCCACAAAAAGGAAAATGTGATAACATAAACAGCATTTTTTCAATGACCTGCTTGTTTCAGGTAAATGCTTAAACTGACTATTCAACTCATACGCCGTATGTTTGATATTGACCAATAACGTTAAGCAATTCCTCGGATATAGACCAATCACGGCCGTTTATCTTGCAATATTCTTGTAGGAATCGGGAGGATGGTGTTTTATCGTGATAAAACCGTCTGGTCGTTACTGAAGACGCAAGTATCAGTGTGCAGTGATTGATAGTCACTGCTGCCACCAGGGGGCGCGAAATCAGATTATTTTATACAACGTAACTTGTTTGGAAATTGAAATAATAGAAATGTACATTGATTGTGAACACAATTTCGATTCCGTGCAAGTCAGTTCGTGTGCTTTTATTCTGTTCTGCTGTAGCTTACCTGAATGAAGTTAACTATATCTTATATGCCCTGGTGGTACCGCTGATTACACCAAGGTAGCTCGAATCGATTCATGGATGGTTGATTCACAGTATGCCGTGATCTCGTAACTTTTAGTTTTATTTTTATACAACAAAGCACGAAAGTAATTATTATTTATATAATCCGCTACGTTTTATTCATGGAATAGTCCTAATAAATCCAACTCGAGTTGACGAGTTACATCAGATAAATTCGCTCCTGCTTCGCAGTCGCGAATCTATCGATAAACTCGTCAACTCTCGTGGGATTACCTATGAAAAATACTCACATTGAAATATAACATAGATATCGGTAGTCATACATTTGAAGGGCCTAGTTCCATAAGGGTGTAAGGCACAAATCTTTAATTTTGAGTTTTTAACATTTATGCCTTCTCCTCATTACCTCTTAAAGTACTCAGTGAACTATTTGTACTTGTGCCTTAAACCTCTGGTCAGTTATAAGAAAAGACCTGAAAGACTGCACATTCATTCTACATCGTGACAGTTCCATACACACTTTCTATCTGTTATTGAGGTGTTTTTACCAACTGTTTTTATTTTCCACAGTGCTACCATCCAAGCAAATGTTAAACTGAACTTGCAATTCTGAAGTGTAACTTCAATCAAAATAAATTGTTTTGCTTATCATTTGTTGTATTAATGAGGATACTGGTATTCATTGGCAAACATGCAATTGTCACTGTATAATATAGGTTTTTACTAAAATAATTTAAGAACAAATAATATGATACAAAGTAAAAAGATTTTGCTATTGTAAAAGTACTTGCTTAGGTACCTCTAGTTGTAAAAAACCCCAATACAGTTTACCTTGTAAATGTGCAAAACACTAATTTAGCCTCTCCTTCAAAAATAAATAAATGTTATAAAATTAAACTTTAAACCACCTACTTGTGAGTGGTAACATTGTTTAAAAACACCAAGATTTCTCAAAACTATGACCTTGTGCCTTACGCCCTTATGGAACTAGGCCCTTCATTTCAATAGAATGCACAATATTATATCAGCAGCTGCGTTTAATTATACGGGCCAACAAAAAATACTTTTAAAAAACTTTTTAAAGTTAATAGGTGATTCTTTTGGTCTTTTTGTTGCTAATTCCATATCTGACCTCAAGTTTTTTTTATCACCCTCAGTTTCTTCGCAATGTGACTTTGTTACAAACTAGAAATTTAGCGGAACTTACTATAAGAATGAAATCTATATTTATGTTACAATATGTAAAAAGCTTTTATCCAATAAAAGTACTGATCCTATAGTGGGAAGATGCTTACTTGACTTAAATATTTAGCCTGTTCGTTGCATTAGAATTGTAAATTGGTACAGTAATTTTTGGAATTTTATTTCACCACTTTTATCCTGCTTTGAGCCTGCTTTTTATACAAAATCAGCTGCAACTGCTGATTTTTGTATTTCTTGGTTCTTTATGTTCTGGAAATGTTCTTTAACCCTGCAACTCGTTTTTGGGAAAGCAAAGAATTTTGAAATTCCTGCCTCCAATGAGTTGATCAAGAAATTCATCCTGCAAAAACCAAATGGCAACAGTGCAGAAACAGCATTTGGCCATTATCTGAGGATGGGAAAGCGTGTTACAATTCCATCTCATTCATATTGATAATAACAGTGATGTGAGGTGTCATGAAATATAATTTGGTTTCAGGTTGTTAGACATCGTATGCTTGTGTATGAATGCATTGATTCCATACTCTCCAAATGTTGTGAATCTGCTCACTGATTTCCGAGAGTGCGATGTGGAGTGGGAACCTCTTGTCGAAGTGACCTTCACAGCTCCAACTCTGATATTCAGCAAACCTTCGCCGGCCATGTCACAAGAAGCAAGCCCGCCTTTAACTTTTGGTTCGCTTATTGCATTTGCCAATTTGTGTACTTCTGCGCTAGGCAAGGTAAGAATCACGTTAATATACTATTCAGTTTTATATTGTAGTTACTGCTATAAAGAATTTCAGAAAAATAAATTATTTACACTTTATTCTGAAAAGTATGTTATAGTTATACTGAAACAAGCTCAATAAATAATGCAGTAAGAAGTTATTCCATGGCGCACTGTGCCTTTACCAAACATTCCTATATTTGAAGGATTTTTTCATTGTCCTTTAACATAGTTAACATTTTATTGTTGATTTTATATCAATCGGTTTCATTCAACTCTCAGCTTATCTGATGATTTCTACCTTCTGTTCTTTTGCAAATCTGGTTTCTTTTCTTTGTCACAGATATACAGTTCACACAACATTAACATCTATGATTTAAATTTGATACAGTGAATATGACGTCACTTTGAGCAATCCTCTGTGCGGATGTCATATTGTATTCTCTCATCAATCATTCACGTATGAAGCAGATACGCTTCAGTGATTGATTGTTATTGACAAAACAGCGCACAGTGGTCCAAAACATGAATCTAGCAGGACAAAATTAATTTTGGTCAGCCCTTTTAAATATAGTGAGTAAACATAGTTGGATAATACTATAAACATGTCCCAGTATCGTGAATGGACCTTTAAATTTCGGTATGACATCCTCAAACTTGAATGAAAGCCGAGCATCAGGCTGTGTAATTCTTGATAAGTTTCGTCAGTGGATGGTAGCAAGTGTGAACAAGTGGATGATTCTGTTCCTACTGGATCGTTTATTCTAAGGTATGTGGAACTTCTTGATGTAATAACTACACAGATTTAGAGATTTTTGTGACCATAATATTAATCTGTATTCTTAAAAAATAATTAAATTTTAATTATTTTAATAAACTTTGCTGAAGTAATCAACAAAATTATGTGTATTTTTTTATTATCCACTAAGTTATTGTGGCTGTACAAACTGGATGGATGGAAGATGTGTTCAAAGATATTTCATTTTGAGTCATTAATTTGTATTTTCTACTGAAATTGAGAAAAATTAAAGTTCTCTGAACATCACCATTCAATAGAGCATGGGACTGCCACAGTGGCTAACTGCATAATATGAGTATCTTGTATTTCAGAAAAATCACATTCATTATTCAAACAATGCGAATAACAAGTGGTGTGAGATTTAAAGAGCAGAGCGACAGCAGCCTCTGACAAATGACGCATAATTTTTAGCATTTACAAGTGGTGTAGGGCTCTAAAAATTAGATTTCATGTTAATTAGGATTGCTTGTAAACTTGAAAAATTATAGAACATGTTAATTAGGGTTAATAGTTTAATTTGTGGCAAAAAGCAAAAAAGTCATTTTTTACTTAAATTTATTGAGATTTTGCCCATCTTTTCTCTAAACTTGATATACAATAAATGTTATGTTTGCATTTACTTAACGTTGCTTAAATAAGCATCATATTTGTCTTCAGATGGGATTTTTGCTGGTTCCTTGATGAAGTGTACTGATTAAATGTTCTGCTTTTAATAAAAAAATAATCTGCAAGTATTTGGCAGTTTTTTCAAAATATCTCACATAACTGCGAGCCATATACTCGCCCAAACAAACATTACACAATATTTGTTTAAATAGACTTGTGTTTTTTTATTCTCTTCCATTTACGTTCATTGTAAGAGGATTACAAATAAATAAATAATGGAAATAATTATCATAGTGAGTTTAAATTAAGAATCTGATAAATTCTCTAAAACAGCGGATTTTGTTGAATAAATGGAAGATGTTTCTTCATAGTTAGATGAACCTTCTTCTGTCAAATGAAATGTGTTTCACAGTTTGTTGACAATTGACATCTGCCAACGTGGTTTCTTGCTGTCATAATTTTGAAAAAAAAAAAAAAAAAAAAAAAAAAAAAAAAAAAAAAAAAAAAAAAAAAAAAAAAGAACCTCATAAAATAACTTCCAGACTTTCCATGACCTGTTATAAACTATGTTGAAATTAAATATGGAGCCTACTGTAGCGTGATTCTAACGCTTGGGATATGTATAATTATGATGGGAAGTTCTGCGAGTTCATTTGCACTCTTCCAATGTGTCACATTCATATGTGATGCAGAAAACTAAAAGAGACCATCTGTCACAGTTTTTTTAAATTGACTTTTTGTAATATTTTTATAAAGCATAAAATTCATAACAGTTTGGTAACAAAGCCATCTAAATATCTTGATATTCAAAGAGTTATAACTCTGCTATATTTTAAGTATGGGGAACAAGGTTGTACTGACTGATGAGTTGTTTGTCATGGCCACTTGGATGTACTGCAAGAAGTCGTCAATATAACATTAGTAAAACCGTTATTAAATTTCAGAGCTTTATACATGTTATTTCTCCTTAACAACATTTGGTCCCTTTTCCGAACCATGACATACCTTCAGAAAAATTGATTTCTAATGATGACAGGGCTCATTTTGGACTTTTAAAAATGTTTTACATGTAAAAGAGAAGCCAACACAAAAGTTACTGATCGCGTTTTGGCCTCTCCTTTTTTTCTCTCTCTCTCTCTCAACAAATGATCCCTTTTAGTTTTTGCATCACAAGTATGGTTTCCATGCCCTTGGATAAATTTTCGAATTTCTTGATCATATAGCAGTGGAAAGTAGGTTGTGAATCACTATATGTCTGCTTCAGGGACTTTGAAGGACATTTCCTTATTCTCACAACAAACTAATATAATGATTAATGACACATACAGTATATTTCTGAATGTTAGGCACACCTTTTATCAAATTTTTGGCTGCTGAAATTCACTGTGTGCCTTATAGTCAGGTGCACCTTAAATTCGCATAAAAGGAATTACTCTAATCTCTCCAGTGATGGACATTCATTTCCACAGCCTGTGTTCGACTAAGTGCCTGTTTCCATGGGTTTCGGCATCCAGGATAATCTTTCAAATGACACTCCATATCAACCTGCTTTTAATAAATCCTCACTTCTAAATCTCTCTCGAATACCTTTCAACAATGCAATGATAGCTAACTAAGCACACGGAAGACAGAATGTCAGACTTGATAAACTAAAATATTTTGGGGTGCACCTTTAATTCGGAAATATATGGTATGTCTGCTATTAGATTTGTATAGTGAAATTGTATAGAATATTGAGAAAATGAAGGAATGTTATTTTTTATCAAAATTTGTCACATTTTAATAGTTTCAGTATCTTAGTAGAAGAATGTAATAATTCTGGTTTGGAAAGTCTTAACCTGCAAGTGTCATTTAATTATAATGTCTTATGGATATAAAGCCACCGGTAAGACTCTAGTCTGCTGCTGTGGATGAGTAGCTCATTTGCCTTCCACCTTGGCAGTCCTGGTTCAATTTCCAGCTGGGTTGAGGATTTAGTGAAAAATCCATACCTGGATTCAGTTCTGAGTGTTTCTGTCACCCTTAGGTGTAAGTGTTAGGTAGGGGACTGTGCAGTGAGGGAACATATCTACTGCAAATATCACCATAGGTTACCAGGGGTCGCTATCACCAAGACTCATCTTATATGAAAATGTTTGCTGTTTCAGACAAACAGAATGCCATCACCATCCATAGGAAGATATGTGGCGTGCAGTGTGGCTATGGCGTCTGGCTTGAATGTCACATGGATGTCGACAATGGACAAACAACGCATTGTGATGGGATTGGAGCTAAGTCTGGCCCTGATAGCATCGCAAGGGATTATGTACTTGATGGATCACCGCTTGTGCCTATGGGAGAAGCAGCTCATAAAGCGAGAGATTGGAGCTGAAATGGTAATGTCTATTGGTTATATACCAGGTGATCCGTTTGGGTATGGATAAAATGAAATGTTATCATAAAAGCCAATATGATTGTAGAACAAATTTTTTGCTTCTTATATTATATAGTTAAAAGATGAAAGATTCCATAATTGTATGACAATCAACAATGCATAACCTGAAAGGACAAATGAAAATCATAGATGATTAAAATGCCTACTACAAATCAAAGCGGGCACAATGTGTTTGAGAGTGTGAAAAGAGTTCAAAGGGAATTTTGACGTGAGTATTCCAACAAGATGGTCCACCCCCTCACTGGGCATGGGAGGTTCGTAATTTTCTAAATGCCACTTTCAATGGTATGTGGTGTGGTTGTGGTGGACCCTAAACTCCTCAGATCTAACCCCTTCTGGCTTCTTGTACGGGGTTTTGTTAAAGGAACAACCCAACAACATTGATGATCTGAGAGTAAAATTTACTCAAGCTTTTCAACAAATCACCCCTCTTATGTTACAGTGGGCATCACCGTTATGAGTTATGCAGAGTGCGCTATGGGGGTCAAGTTAAACACTGAGGAATCTCCCATCTTTCTGTGTTGTATTCACAAAATTTCAACAAATAAAGTTCAATAGTGTTTTTATTTTATCCGTACCCAAACGGATCACTCTGTACATTAATAGTTGAGAATGAGATTTAATGTACACAACTTGACTTGAATCGAACATCCTCAGCTATACTCCATCTGAATACAGCATCCCCCCATGTATATTTAATAAACCTCTTGATGAGATTGTCATCTGCAAGTATTTCGAAGTTCGTAAGCTAGTCCCTGTTTTTGTAGATATAAAGTTTCTCCCAAACTCTTGTCCCTGAACAGACTTCTTCAATTCTGACTCCAACCTTATTTCATAACCTTTTTCCCAAACAAATGGAGTTACTGCTGAATTTTCGGTCTCTCCATGTTCTGTACGTCTCACATGTTCTTTTGCTCTGGTCTAGTTTTCCCAAAGTACTTTAAGTTGCAGTATTTACAGTTAAACTGGTATATTCCTAAAATATATGTAGAGATTGGAATTTTTTGATGAGTTGAAAGCCGAAAATCTTTATTTTCAAATGTAAAAATTGGTTACCTTCAAATGTGATAATCGGTGACTTGAAAAAGGGGTGGGGCAAACATCAGGAAACATGAACACAAATTATGTTGAGTAGCAGAACAAAATTTAATCATTGCATACAAAACAGGACTAACATGCTGAACATCTCAGCCTTGACACTAAATATGTGCGAGCAGAGAGACATTTTCTTGCCGCAGGCAGTGATGCTTGTGTGTCAGTAAGTTCACAATCTGTATTAGTACTTGGCATCAAAATTATCTTTAACACACACTTTGCAAAGTCTGGGTGTGTTAGGGTCATACCTACCAACATTGGCACCAACCTTTTGTAGTTTCACACTCTTGCAGATTAGAGCAGAAACTTACCTTCTTTACACGTTTAATCAAACCCTGTGAAACATCCATTGACACACTCACTGCCTTGTAATAGAATTGCATGGAGATTGTCTGCATTGCTGAGAGTACACATGCATTTATCAATTGGCCTTTAGTTTTAATGCTGTAGTCCTTGCTCAATGCACCGTAAGTGACCATCTAGTATATGTACAGTTAGGTCTGCAATGTCTTGACCGACATCCTGCACAAATGCACACGATGCCTAAGTCATGGTGTGCAGAAAGTCTACTCCAAAACATCTTCACTTTTCATGAAAGCCACTACATCCATCAGGTGATCTGATAACCATGACAACCATCTTGTCAGTAGAGACACATTCTGCTTCCTCTTCTTTGTGTTCAGAAATGCAGACTGCAGTTTGCAATTCAGCTTGTGGGCCCAGCATTGAACGACAACTATGGTGTTGTCTGCCTAAGGGGTTTTAGCACTTCAAAACACTGAACCATATATCGTGCAGAGTCACAACATTATCATGATGGATATTGTACTTGTTCTTAGTATCCAATATTTCCCTTGAATGTCCGCTGTTTCAAGGGTATGTCGACTGCATCTCCAGACTGGATGATTTTCAACAGGATTACAAATATACATTTACCCCGTTGGTCTGTTGTCTTGTCACAATATACGGCCACAAGTTTGTCTCCTTCATTTTTGGAAGGTACTTTTCACGAATACTTCAGTCCGGAAATTGCTGCCATTGGGTTAACACAAATATTTCCTTCATTCTGCCTGCACTCTGAAAAATTACAATAAGTTTGCCTCGTAACTTTACTTAACGCCACAGCAGATTCCTTCCTCAGACTAAAACGGAAGAAACAATATAACATTAACCAAACAGTGGGAGAAAAATACATTATGAAAACTCAGGTCAGTATTCAGATGCCACTAATCCCTGACGTTTTTCTAGTTCACTGGAGTCGTCCAAGCCATCCATTAATTCCATCAGCAACTCCAATGCGAGTCCGACCATAAATTACCCCAGAAAACTGCCTTGGCATGAAACCAAGGGTCCAATCTGTCAATCAGAGCAACCATTTTGGAAAAACCTTTAACCCCCCTCAACACAACTGCATGTCATCCCGACATATTGGTAAAGACTAAGAAAAATTCTTATATACTAAACAAGAAAACATTGACCCAATTATTACATCATAACCCTGATTGTTGGCTTGTGTTAGTTTAATGTAGGAAATAACTACATTAAAAGGAATAAAAACCTCTGGGAAGTTGGAGGACCAATTACTGGAACAGTAATAACAGGCATGAGAGCAAAATGGACTTATTGTAGTTCACTGGTCAGGGATCCACGGAAGTAATTGGAGTACAACCTATAACATGTAATAAAACTAATATGTAATATGTAATAGAACTGAATGAAATAAACTGGTATAACAACTGAAATATGCAATGTACTGATGTAGGACGTGTGGTTATTCGAATTCTAGAAGTTCCACGGCTATTATGTGAGACTCTGCAGGGAAATTGTGTGGTCGTTTCAATTAAATAACTGGTAAAGTTTGACTGCGGTTTATTTATCACCAATATGCATATACTGTGCCACTGTAATATGTTACAATACTGATGTAATGAGGCGGCAGTACGGCGTAAATCTGGGAGACTTCTGTACTTGGCGAAAGGTGATCGAATAATGCGTTACATGGCAACTGACAGGAGGATAATGCGTTACATGACGACTGATGAGCGAATACTGCTTTTACATGGCGACGGACAGAAGAAGAATGGGTGCTGGTGCAGAAGGATTGCCATTTTTATAACCTCACTTCTAATTCTCGTATGTCACGATATCTCGCGAGTAAAAGGGTTTACAAGTTTAATCCCATAATAATTCTAGTCCTGCTATTGGCTATTTATTCAAGTTTTAGCTAGCGTCTTCCTTTGAAAATCCAGTTAAACGAACTCATAGGGGGAATTCACTTTCACAAGCGTTACTAGCTACACCTTAGAGTATGACAGGCACAAGTACAGCGTCACCTAGATTGCATCATTATGAAATCCCGAAATTAAGCTTTTCTACGTAACTAATCAAAATTTTAATATTAAAATAATAATCTCTGGATTAAAATAAGCTTATAGGCTATTGTAATATCGTATTCCAGCTTCAGTACTGAGTTGGCGGGAAAACTGAGCAAGTGGATGTAAATGTAATGAATTTACACCAGAGCTAAATTGTATAAAACACTTGGAATAGTTGCTGGAATTAGTAGATTTATGTAGATTCACTGAATTATCAATATTAAGAGTAAACTTCAATTGCGATATAATATTACTTCATTGTGAACAATGTTGCACAACGCGCTGTAATACTAATAACAAGCTGAGAAGACGTATCTTCTTGCTGTAAAGATTAGAGCACTGTGATAATTATTGTAGAATAATTACCCAAATATGACAAAACTTATTGCCGTTGTGTTTTGTGAATAAATTCGCGGTTTAAGAGCAAAATGCGACTGTTGCTTTGTCTTAAAAGCGTGCGAACTGGGAACTGCGATAGAACACGTCGTAAGAGTATGAATGCTGGCTGTTAACTGAACTGGAGCGAAGCTTTGCACACGTCGCTTGAACAAAGAATTACGTCATTAAAAGGCGCGTAAGAGTCACACCACCTATATAACCGCTGAGTCAGGCACGGGTAAATATTTAGCTGACATTTTAATAGAAAGACTAGCTAGACATGTTGCTTGCACTAACAGCTTGTGATGTAAAACAATTGACATAACAATTAATGGCCGGTTTCTGAAACGACTTTTATCTGCTTTCGCAAAGTTACCTATGGTATAACACGCTGGTATGTGCAAAAGCGGTTTCTGAAACCACATTTATCGTTACAGTTACAGGTACCAGCGCTCGAGCTGATAACTGCGCCAACACGCGTGGTTACCTGGCTGTTAGCTATGATTCACATGAATGTCACCTGTGGCGCTAGTATATGTTCACATGAAGTATTAGTATTTTTCAGTAATTTTCAGTAGTTTAGCGTGCTTTTTTGTTCTCCGTTCGTGCAGTGCCCAGTGTCCAAGATAAGTCCAAGGATTGGCGAGATCCGTGTGGTATAAAGTACCGATATGGAGCTTACATCTTCATCATCATCGTCTTCGTCATCCATAACCTCATCAGGTTCAGATTCTTGGTCTTCCGATGAAGAAGATTTGGATTTTTAGGGCTGTAGCTAGGCCTAAGGTGTTCAGAGCTCCGAAACATCCTTTTGAGGCTTATGACGACCGATAATTTTTATGTGATTGTACTATTTTATGTAAATATTGTAATTTTTACCCCATTGACTTCGTCTATTTCAGTTGTGTAACTGTCTTATGGAAATAAAATTAATTGCATTGAACTGACAATGCATTAAACTCAACCATACTGAATACCTGTTTATTGGTAGGCCTACATGAGTGTGAGAAATACAATCAATTTCCTTTTTATTACCAAGAAATGGGAAAAGGGTATTTTATGCCGCTCACGAGTCCCCCACTCCCACTCTTATAATTGTGAAATATGATTTTTGGTGCAAGGGTCTTTTTTTTGTTATGAAATATTATTTTGTTGTTTATAGTTGTGACATATTATGTTTGGTGCAAGGGTCTTTTATTATTCAGTGGAAGGAAAACCTGTGCGCGGCATAATTACTGTTTCGCCCAAGAAATTTTTTAAATTGAAAGTTCACCATTGACCCCTTACGTTAAAAGTACAGTGCAGATTACTACGGGTAAGTTAATTTTTTGCACAAACTGAAATAATTGAAAAAATTACTAAACAAAATGAGTAAATATATAAAATGTTACCAAGAAGAGTTAATTGCCTGCTTTTCGATAAAACAAAAATGCATTGTTAGCGACATATGTTTATACAGCTAGGATCCAGCCAACAGTCAGCTGTTTTGTTGGTTTTGTTTAGTGAGAAACCTTTGCAAGCAAAATAGACTAAAAAAATAACTAGAAAGTCTACAGTAGTGACATCTGTGAACGTTGTGAGGAAGAAAGGCAGAGGTAAATCACGCTGTTAGTAACAAGCACTGATAACTGGGCGATTTAGGTTTCAGAAACTCGTGAAAGTTATCTGTGCTGTTAAAATTGAAAGTCCGTGTAGCTAACTCTATGGTAACTGCGATGTACCAGAAACCGAGCATAAGTGGAGGGAAAGGAAAATAGACATTAAATCCATGTCTGGGATATTAATACAAGTAAGAATCAGCTTGAAAAATTGGACGCCATTGGATGTGTGTTCTCAATGGAGAAACCTCCTGTGGTCTGCCTTGTCTTCTGAATCAATTGAGGAATTTGATGTCATACTGACATGTTGTCATGGTAGCTCAATGGTAGAGCATCAGCGCGTTAAGCTGAAGATCCGTGTTCAAATCCCGGTTATGACATAAAATTTTTCAAGCTGATTCTTACTTGTATTGACATAACAGCATTTAATTTTTACCTCACCATCTTAACAACTTGTATCAAGCCATAACAAAATTGATTCTAAATTAAAATATGTATTTGCAGAATTTTCCCCTTTACTTCTTTTAACATATGATTGAATATTTGCGTTTAATATGTTTTAAATTCAGTATTATTTCTTCCTTTTCTCACATGCTTCTTTAAAATCCAAAATGTCATTACTGTTGGAAAATTACAAAATGTATTTGTACTGTGGAAGAACTCATAACTTTTCCAGATTTCTACACAGTACTGCAAGTAATAGAGGAAATTAGAAATGAAAATATTGAAATTGGATTTTTCAGGCCCTCTTCCTGGAGTTCACAAGGAGAAACTTGCGTTATGAGGGTCGTCACAGTGCCGTCGGAGAAGAGCCCTGGAATAAGAACCCTAATGTTGTGCGGCGATTGTGGCCAGGGCCATCAAGAACTGGTGATTATGACCACGAGTGCAGAAGTCTAGCGTTTGTGGAGGAAAGTCAAGATCCCCAGTCTAAAACACAAGACTCAGAGTCCACTCCCAAGAGTGGGAAACGCAGTTGGTCGTCTACAGCAGACAGACAGCAGAAGGTTACAGTCTCTATACCAGAAGAAAAGGCACCGACTGCAGCATCTCATTGTGAAGACTACTTCAGACTCATGGCTCATATTTTCAATTGTATTTTTCGGTGATTTTGATATACCTTTTGTATTTTTATTTATTGCAACTGACCACTGTAAGTAACATATACTATAGTTTTCAATACAATTATTCTTTTAAAATGTACCTGATTTGTGGTGGCTGTTATAAAATCGACCAAAACCTATAAAAAATTGCCAAATAATTAAGATTTGGTCCAACATACAAAATGTTAAAATTATTATGTATTTTATCAGAAAAATGTAATTCCCCAAAACAAGTGAAATCACACTTAATGGGTTGAAAACCACTGCTTTAAACATAGACAAAGAAAGTTTCTGAAACATGATCAGGTAAACAACCATAAATTAAGTTAAGTGTCAATTTTTAACTCCCTGTATAATTGCTATGTAATATATGGTGGAGTCGTAGCGTGGTCACCATCCATCCTATTGGCCCAGGTTCGATTCCTGGCCAGGTCAGGGATTTTTGAGTAGTGGAAAATTTCTTTTCTGGATTCGGGACAGGGTATTGTGTTGTCCTTTCATCCCCATCCTGCTAGAGACAATCGCAAAACTCAGTATCACCCATGTCTTGTGCAGGTTGTGGTCATCATCTCATGGCTTCGGAAAGAACATTCATTATTATCATCATTATAACTTCACTGTGTAAACTTCCAACTTCTTTGCCTACATTCTAAAGAAGCAATTCCCAACCTTTTAACTCTAATTTCATTTGTTTCCAGGAATTACATTTTTTCTTGATGTAATACGATAGCAATGTTACATTACCAAGCGAGGTGGCCGAGATGGTAACGTCGTACTCTCACTTGGGAGGTGCCAGGTTCAAAACCCATGGCAGGCCTACTTGAAATGGGTTTTTTCATGTTTTCCCCAGTCGTATACTTTTAGCAATTGTATCATATTAATTATTATTCTTTTTAATAACAAATATACCGATTGATTTTTACTTGAAGGACAACTAATTGAAATTGCTTGAACCATTGCTCCAGCTGTAATTCTAATTGTTATTGAATTCCATCTCTTCGTCTATTATATTCAATAAGTGAAGTTAATAATCCAATTATAGCATTAAAAACAATTGGACACCAATGATATTGAAGCTATGAATCTAGGTCAAAGTTAATAAAATTATTCAGCACAGTGGATAAAAAGCAAATGGGCACGATGTTTCGACTATTCCTTTTAGTCTTCCTGAGTTTGCACTCTGTAGCTGACTGGGCCAGACGAAGAACAATCCTCGACTTGCTCCCTCAATATGTCATGATCAATCCTAAATAACATGTTTCTGTGATATTCCCTCTTCCGTGTCTCTTGTATGTTAATACTCTACTTCCTCCATGCATTTGTTTCGTGGAGGAGGGATTTTAACCTTCTGATACATCCTTTTCATCTTTCGTATCAACTCTAACCAATCCTCACCCACATCCCCGTCGTACCTATTCAGAGATACACCCTCTCTGCCGATGATATTCCAAGGTTCACACGCCTTTCTTTTTATCTTATCCCTTTCCACTCTCACAACCTTCACATCCCCAATACGGTGTTGGTTATTGATCATATGTTGACTCAATCCGGTTGCACATTATTATGTCGTTATCATGTTCTTGATACGCCTGCCAGTCTCACCAATATAAACTCCTTCACAATCACAGGAAATCGAATAAACCCCTGGAGCTTCCATTTTGTCTTCCTCCCTTCCTATGTGTTTGTACCGAGAGAATATTTTTTCAATAGTTCTATCTGTTCGGTAAGCTGGGGCAAGCCCATATTTTTGGTACACTTTCTCTATTTTTACACTGACAGAAGGGATATAAGGCATCCCCACGTACTGCGCCTTATTATTTATCCTTACTTTGTTCTCGCTTTTCTTCTCTTTCTCAACATTTCGTTGTTCCCTACTTTTCCAAATATTGTCCATTTTTTCTTCCTAACTTCAAAAACTCGTCTTTTTCCCTTTCCAGCAAAGCATTGTGTTATATTGGTATGGTATAAAATGTCGAAATTCAGATGAGAGGAGTCCAGTATTCAAATAACACCCACACCCCAGTTTTTCAATCGTGATTTTTTTTAAAAAAATGCGGGTAGTATTCGAGTATGCACGTTAATTCCATCTACTTATTCACTAATTCCATCTAGACATTTCATCCTATGAAATAAAATGTTATTAAGATTACATCTAGAATTCAAAATTTTAATGTTAATAAAAAAATTAATAAAGGATACTCTTTCATCTTCATTTCCTTGTTCTCAGTTATTATGTTCAATAATTTTACGTCTATTTCCATATAATTTAATTCACTTGGAATTGGGAAACACAATGAAGTCTAATAATATAAAACACATTATCACCCAAAGCACTCACTACTTCATTAAATTAACTAACTTACTAGTTAGCCGGCTTTCAAGAGGACCTTCCTCCCATCGTCAGACTCCACCCACTGCCGAACTTCCATCCTGTACCACCTGATGACGCTGCTGCGGTTTAACAAATTTTCCAATCAGACCCCACTCATTCTCCCCTGGGGTGTCAAAGTTTTGGAGGTTATTCCAGATAAGTTAACTACTGACAAACCATTACATTTAGTAAATTATAGTCCATGGCCTTTAAGTGGTGCTATTGGCGCTTTTATTATAATGATAGGATTAATTAAATGATTCCACCAATTCAATCGAGAACTAATAATTATTGGTATATCAATTATAATCCTACAAGATATCAATGATGACGAGATATTATTAGAGAAGGAACCTATCAAAGACGTCATACAAACCTTGTGACTAAAGGTCTAACCTAATCTTATTTATTATCTCAGAAATCTTCATTTCCAACTTCTGAGCCTTCTTCCATAGAAGCTTATCTCCTATAATTAAGATTGGATCATTTTGACCATCTGTAGGAATTATCCCATTCAATCCATTACTCAATACAGCTATTCTTCTAGTTTCCGGAGTAACAGTTACATGAGCTCACCATAGGCTATTAGAAAGTAATTATAATCAATCACCGCAAGGACTATTTTTCACAGTAATCTTAGGGTTTTATTTCACCGTATTACAAGCCCCTTCACAATCGCCGATTCAGTCTATGGCTCCACCTCCTAATTTGCTTTCTACGACATAAATTTTCACTTTTCCTCAAATCATCATTTTGAATATGAAGCTGCTTCATGATATTGACATTTCGTAGAGGTTGTATGATTCTTATATATTTCTGTTTACTGATGAGGTAGACTTAATATACAGGGTCCGCCAGAAAAATGTATACACACTTTAAGGAACGAAACTATTTATTAGGTTTGTTTTTTTAATTTAAATACTAATCAAACATCTACCGGTAGTACTTTCTTAGTTCAGTGGTTACATTAGATGTTCAAAATGTTGGCCGTTGGCGGCCAGACACATTACTGAACGATGAGCAGTCCCCACAGCTACGTCGGTCAATGTTTCAATGGAGATTGCAGCACATGCCATTGTAATCTCCTGGCGAAGTTCCTCCAACGTGCGTGGCTTACGTCGATAAATAAATAAATAAATCTTTATTGTAGTAACAAATGAGTACATCAAATGTATTACATCCGTCAAATCTAAATAAACTACAGTGGAACCTCGTTAACACGTTTCTTTAGGGACCGAAAAAAATAGACGTCTTAAACGGGAAAACGTACTACTGAAAATTAAAAAAAAAATCGTAGGGAGTATGTAGATAGGCCTATGTTTTCTAAGTTGCTCAGAACCACTCAAAAGTGCATCCTAATGACTCAGAAATACCCATATTGACACACAGGAGCTTCTGTGCCAAGCCATTAGTTATGCGAGATTTAAATTATGTAAACAAATACATAGGCCTAACGATTTTATTTGAAAAAATTTAACAAAAGTTGCAAAAATTGAAGGAATGTATGGGAGCCATATTTAATGAAAAACCATACGAAATTCACATCCACTTTATTCTAAAAAATCACACATGAAACAAGTTGCACTCCACAATCTATTAACAAACATAAAATAACTGGAAGTGTAATTGTTCAAAATTCAGACGTGCCTGAATGTTAGCGAACAAAGTCAAATTGCTAATGAAATGCAATCCAATACCCATGTGAGAAGCATTATCTGCTTTTTTAGCCTACATTTCATCAAAAATTCTAATATTTTCTTCTCGACACCACACGAACCGTAAGAAATTTGAAACATATTTCACTACCTAGAGAACACAATAAAAATATCACACAAAAAATGGCGGCTATACAGCTGACGCTGAAAAATCCGCATGAAGTCAAAATGACCAATGAGAAGCAAACACAATGGCTGTCCAAATGACCAATGAGAAGCAACTATAATGACTGACGAGTGGTCCCATAGAGCAAAGAGTATAAGAATTCTGACATAGAGATTACATGATCGGACACAAACAAAGCTTGTGTTTGGCAAAGTGTGGTTGGCGAGTCAAATTCGAACGTACTAAGCGTTAAACCAAAACGTGTTAAGAAACATTTAAACATGTAATTATTAAGATTGGGACCGGGACTTCAAAAAACCAACGTACTATGCGGGAAAACGTAGTAATGAGGAACGTGCTAACGAGGTTCCACTGTACTACTAACATCAAAATAAACTACTACTAACATCAAAATTATTACTCTAATAACATGCTAAAATAGTCAATACATTGTCATAACTTTTAAACAGCAAAATTAATATCGAAGAATTCCTCTACTTTATATATACAGTTATTGGTCAAGATTGTTTGTAATTCTTTCTTGAATCTGGGGTATGGTAACAGTTTTACAGACAAAGGAAGAGCATTATAAAATTTAATAGACAAGTAATAAAAGGTAATTAATAATTGCACCTGGGTAATTCCAGACAATTTCTATTTCTGGTATGATAACTATGTGTTGAGCCTAGCTCATCATAAAGATAAAGGTTCTCCTTCATATAAAGAAGGCACTGATAAATAAAAATGGCTGGTACTGTCATAATACCCAACTTAATAAAACTTGACCTACAGTGACCACGGAAAGAAAGCCCACACATTAATCTTACACATTTCTTTTGGATTTTCAGTAGCCTTAAAGCCGAAGACTGTTGGCCCCACAGTAGTGTACCATAGCTCAAATGACTATGTATTTGTGCAAAATAAACTGTTGATCTTTCACGGTTCCCCATAAGTAAAAGTCCATAGGGGTTAATTCTGGCGATCGTGGAGGGAACTCAATGGGCCCTCTTCATCCAATCAGGATCGTCATCATTAATCACATGCAGTAATCGTGGAATGTAAGATTTCCACTTAGCACATTTCAGAATTCGTCGTACACTTGTACTGCTAATCCCCACTTCACGCGCACATTGCGTAGCAGACTTTTGTGGAGAAGTAACAAACTTTTCCAACGCGAGATCCGACGAAGCAGGACTTGTAGCTGTACACGGTCTTCCTGATCTTCCTTTTTGAATATCACAAATCGTTCCATGTGCCTCAAACTTGCCAATAATGCGTTTAATTGTTAGGCGGGTTGGGGGTTCTGATTCAAACTCCCGCCTCCACTGACGCTGCACTTAACGACATTATGAAACCTGATAAACCCCTTCAGAATGCATTTTCGCTGCTCGAACGTTAAGCGTGCTCCAGCCATTTTGTTTTGTCACTATCGTGTTGAAAGTAACGACAAAGTATGAGCGTAAGACCATACTACAACATACTGGTGATATACTGGTAATATCCCGATACAGTCTGACAAAGAGTGTATACATTTTTCTGGCGGACTCTGTATTAAGTATATTTGACTTCCAATCAAAAAGCTTGTTAATACAAAGTAAATAATTATAACGCTAATAATCATAACAACTTTTTTCATTTTAACATACACAGTAATTATATTATTAGCTAGACAACTACCAAAAAAATCAATTGAAGATCGAGAAAAATCATCATTCGAATGTGGTTTTGATCTTAAAAATTCAGCACGATTCCATTCTCACCACGATTTTTCTTAATTGGTGTTATCTTTCTCATTTTCAATGTAGAAATTGCACTATTATAACCTATAATAATTCCTCTTTATTTTCAAACATCAAAATATGACTAATTATTATTAGAATAACTTTTCTTATCACCCTCCTTTCAGGACTATATCATGAACGAAACAAAATGTCACTAGAATGAGCAAATTAAAGCATAGTAGTTAATTGTAACATTTGATTTGCATTCTAAAAGTATTGAATATTCAATCTATCTTTAATATGAAGCAAAATATTGCAATTAGTTTCGACCTAATCTTTTTTTTTTTTTATGTTTCTTCAACGTTACAATCTGTTCAACAATGAACAATAAGTAGTAAGGATACAAGAATGAACATGTTACAAATATAGCCCAGTGGATGATATTTGTATAGCATAACAAATCTGTAGATCAAGTCCAAAACTCTATTTCTATGGAGCCTACACGTGTTTGTCCCGTTGTTCAGGAGATTCACTGCATATGAATTGGGTGTATGATTAGACAATTCTGGTAGGCCATACTGTATTTAGTTATTTCCTGTTTTAATGTTTGTATTTCAAGATCTTGATAAATATATTTGTTACTATAGTTTGTATCTTTTGGATTGGAAACGTTCTAGAATTTCTATGTTGGAGTTGCTTGATGTACCCCAAAGTTGAATTCCATATGTCCATATTGGTTTAGCCCTTAGAGCGGAACATCCGTCTCACAGACGGGTAAGATATTGTCTTTTGCTACCAGAGCGCAGGTTATGCTTGTTTTGCACTCATCTACTCAGAGAGTCTCATTTAAGTGTTAGTATTACATCGCCTGTTCACTCACCGTTTCAGTAGGAGCTACGCCGCCTGACAGACAGATGTTCCTCATAGCGTAAGTAAAAATCAACCGTTTTCTAGGCAGATATCCCTTCTAATGCAGGTTTCTGTACATCTACCTGTGAAATTAGTTCTCATATGGAACAAACATGGCAGCTATTCTTCATGGAAGACATTATAGATGAAATTGTCATGAGAACTAACTGTGAACTAGATTCTTTTCATGAGAACATAGAAAATAAAGATGAACTTTCATACAAGAAAACCAACAAGGAGGAGAACTGCACTTTTTGAAATCTTCAAGGATATCTTTCAAATCATTTTGTACATGAAATTATAATTAGATTATTTTGTTGTTGCACTTTGTGTTCGAATGTTTTGTGATTCTAAAATTTATTCTGATTGACATATTTTTTTAAAGTAATTAACGTCCTTTTAAAGTATGGCATGCCTACCCAATTTAAGTTATTGATTATTTATCATCATCTTCAATCAAGGATTAGGCACAGCTGCCGGCCCCTTATGTCATTTGATCTATCCATCTTGCATATGGTCTTCCTATGCGTCTTCTGCCTTTAACTTTATAGTGCATTGATTGTTTTGCTGTATTATCTTCAGGTTGTTGGTTTAAATAATCCATTTTTCTCTATATTCTCTTATTTTGTCGTTCAGATTAAACACATTCAGTTCATTCCTGATTTGATTATTGATTAACTCATTGCTTATTTGTGAAAAATAAAAGTTATTTGCAGTTTGTGCTCTTGATCATGGTGTACTGTATTTCGGTATAAGCCCAGGAAACGTAGGCATGAACCAAATTAGCTTTAACTAGAAATTATAGCCATGGCGACATTTTCTATAAATACTTTTTAACTCTAAACTGTCTCTAATTCTATAAATAAATGTATGGTGGACTCAACCTCTATCAGGAATGAGTACCAGGAGCAATCCTGGGGGTAAATGCGGCTGGTTCATAACCTTACCACCTTCATGTGCCGATTGTTTAAAATCTGGGAGACCCAACCTCCTGGAACCCTTTGGGCCTTCATGGCCTGTAATAGGGAACACTTTACTTTATTATGATACAGTATTTATTCATGTTAGCCAGAATAAAGGGATATTAGATGTTCCTATCTAAGGGTTAACTTATGGATACATTTGTAAATTAGAAGTTTATTCATAGTTGATAAGCTTGACTTCGGTCCTATAGGAGCCGATACAATTTTGTGAATTTTAGATTTAGTTGTTTGCGTTTGGTACGTATATGCTTTTTCCAGGTCAAACTACTATCAAGGTGGATACCCAAATATTTAACTTCTTCTGACTGAGGTAGAGTCTTACCGTTGATTCTTACTGGAGGGCAAGTGCCTCGTCTTAGCATGAAAGTTACATGTAGGGTCATATCGGTAGTTGTCGGCCAGGTAAGCAAGCTCACCTACTTAACTGGCAAGCGATTGATAGAGACCTGCTAGCTGGAAAACCCCTAGCGCTGTCAGACGGTCACCCAGAACTGTCAGCGACACGCTCTCCTCCTGCAAGCCACGAGGTGTGAGCTCACTTCCGTGTCAAAATGGACGACCTGTTGGAGTTTATGAACTTTGCGAGAGATCGTGAAGATCAGGACGAGGTAGCGAGAAGAAGGTTGCCGAAGTGATATGTGAGGGACTGGATGACCCTTTTCACAAATATTGGTATCTCGAATTTGCTATTCCGATTTGAAAAGGAAACAGTGAAGTGATGCAGACAAACAGAAAACTTCGACCATTGAGGATGTCTACCGCAAGAGTGGACGAAACGTCTGGTTATATTACCCCAAGCAGAACACGGCAAAACAGCCCGTAAGATATGTAGATGTAGTTATCTCGTTCTGTAGATCCTGTGTTGAGAGGGACTCAAGGATATAGAACACGTCAGATTACAATATACAAGCAAGTAATAAATAATAATAATAATATATAATATACTACACGGTATACTTATTCAAACTGGAAATGCTGTGGTGTGAGTCATTAAGAAGCTTCTAATTGTAATAATATGGACCCCGGCCTATACTTATTCATTAAGATATAATTTTTAAAGATGCAAGAGACGCATACAGAAACTTACAAAGAAAGAAGTGCAAGAAAGCAGACATCAGTTGGTTCACTCCTCAGCTTAAAAACATGAGGAACAAACTTCTGGCCCTACAGACTGTTTATAACTGCACTAAATCAGCTTTGGTCAGAACAGAACTACAGAACCGCCATTCAGGAAGCCAAACTAAATGCGAACAAGGACTTCATTGAAACATCAAGTGCAAAGCTGCTTGGAGCTTAATAAAAAGCAGTATACAAAAATCTGGCACAGTCCACAATGAAATCTCACCCTCAGAATTCAGAGAGTTTTTCAACGAGTCAGTAGAAGAGGCATGTGCAAAAGTGGTGCGAGATCCTACTGCTGCAACTGGATACCTGCATAATGTCCAACGCATTCAGACATGCTGCAACTGGAGAGAAGTGACCCCCTTGAATGTTATAGCAGTGGTCAGAAAGATGACGAATTCTGAGAGCAAAGATATTTATGGATTGTCTAATAATAATAATAATAATAATAATAATAATAATTTATTCATCCATTGATCAAAATACATTGATATAGGACACGTCTTTACAAATACAGAAATTACAAAGTTTTCTCACACACACATGTACACTCATACAAAGTTTTTGATTTTGATACAATTCTAAAATTTTTCTATTAGCTATAATGTTTTTAAAGTAATGAAGTTGTACAGTAAATAAAAAAATTTATATCATTTTAATGACTACTTGAATTTAAACATATACACACAAAATACATACATCCGCACATACATACATACATACACACAAAATACAAAAATACATACACATATTAAACATAATTATACAGAGAAATAAATACACATACACAACATCTTTGACTTAACATATTATGAGTTAATTCGTTTTTTTTTTTTTTTTTTTTTTTTTTTTTTTTTTTTTTTTTTTTTTTTTTTTTTAAAGTAATGACTCAGTCGGATATTTTAACATGGTAAATTATTAGTCTTAAAAATTATAGGAAATTTAAAGGTTGACGTCACTCACGTGAGTTTTTGTTCCTCCATAAAACTCTTCTACACTATAAAAACAGTATTTTAACAAGAATTTTTTTAAAGTTTTGTTAAATTGAGTAGTGGGTAGGTTCTTTATATAGGCTGGTAGAGAATTATACATAGATAGACCAGTATTCATAAAGCTTTTATTATACAGTTTGGTATTGTGGGATATGGCGTGCAAATTATTTTTTGTTCTTGTATTGTGGGAGTGAAAATCTGAATTTGTTTTATAGTCCTTTATGCTAATCTTGACAGATTTTAATGTTTCAAAAATATAAACACATGGAACCGGTAGAATCTGTAATGATTTAAAAACATCTCTACAACTAGTACGCATGCTCACCTGCATCATTGCTCGAATGGCTCTTTTTTGTAAATTGAACACTAAGGGAGTGTGTGATGAATTTCCCCAAAAGATGATACCATAAGTTAGTATAGAATGGAATTGGGTAAAATATAAAATTCTGGTAGATTCTAATCCTAGTGATTTCCTAATAGTAAGTATTGCATAGCATGTTGAACTCAATCTACTTATTAACTTCTGAATGTGAGATGACCAATTTAAGTGTTCATCCACCCATAGACCCAGAAATTTTATGTTCTGCTTGTATTCAATGATCTTACCCTTCAGTCTTATCTCTGGGTGTTGTGGTTGTCTATTTTGTACATGGCAGAAGGATATGGCTATTGTTTTGTCCAGATTAACAGATAGTCTATTTGCATCAAACCATTTGGAAAGATGTAGAGAAGTCTCATTTATTTTGGGGATTATATCATTGGAATTACGGCCTGATATAAACACAGAAGTGTCGTCAGCAAAGAGGGTAGGTTTACCAAGTTTAATACACGATTCCAAATCATTTATATATACAAGAAAAATAATTAACATAATTAAAGCTGTTATCGATCTTATTGTCACCCCCCTCACTACGTGCATTAATATTTGTTTAATGATTGGTGTTTTTCCCCAGGAACTAAAAATCTCAACGTTAGTTCCTTTATTCGAGAAAGGTGACAGAGCAAATCCAGGAAGCTACAGACCCATCTCAGTAGTACCTATTATTTCAAAAATCTTTGAAATGATAATAAAGTTTCAATTTTCTGAATAGCAATCGTGTTATAAATGCATCTCAGTTTGGGTATGTATCGGGGAGAGGTACAATTGATGCTGTAAGTGAACTTGCAACTTGTGTAACCGACACTTTCGAATCAGGCAGTCTGGCCAGAGCAGCCTTGTGCGACCTAAGTAAGGCCTTTGACTGTGTTTCACATGAACTTCTATTACAGAAATTGGAGCATGAGGGATATACCGGTTGGATCTCTTCACCTCATATCTATCAGGTCGTGGATATATAGTTGATGTTGGTGGTACTAAATCAGCAATGAGTGGGGTTAGTGTAGGTGTACCCCAAGGTTCTGTGCTCGGCCCTATACTGTTCTTGATTATGATGAATGATCTCAGTGTGAATGTATCATGCAGGTCGTTAATATATGCAGACGACACTACATTGGTAACAACTCATAATGAACTTGAAGAATTAAACCTGGTGTGTACAAATACTATGGAAGAAGCCAAAATTTGGTTTAAAGTCAATGGTTTTTGCCTGAATGAATCAAAAACACAGTTTATTGACTTCAATCTTAAACATAGTGACAGTCAATCCGTAAAGCTACTAGGAATAGAAATTGACACTAAGCTAAGATGGAATAACCATGTTGAACTTGTCTGTCCCAGACTAAGTAGAGTTGCCACATAACTTAAGTGACGAAACAAAGGTATTGCTTTTTGCGGATGACACTAGTGTATTTGTAACAGGAAAATCCTAGGAACAACTGGCAAGAGTAGCTACAAAGGTGTTTCACGAATTAAATATATGGTTCCAAGCTAATAAAATGTCGCTTAATATTGAAAATACCCACTTTATTCAATTCAGAACAAAACAAAGATGTACCCAAAACCTTGTAATTAATTACCAAACACAAAGCATAGAAGAAATTAGTAATATCAAATTTTTAGAATTACAAATTGATCAACATCTCGACTGGAAGACACATATTGAAATGATAATTCCAAAACTAAGTTCAGCATGCTTTGCCTTAAGAGTCCTGAATTATGTATTAAAACAGGATGCCTTACGTATGGTGTATTTTGCAAATTTCCACTCGGTAAGTTAATGAAGTATGGAATCATATTCTGGGGTAACTCGACCCATAGGGAAAAAATATTTAAGATACAAAAGCAAGCAATTAGAATAATGTGTGGAAAGAAAAAGAGAGAATCATGTAAACCGCTCTTTGAAAAATTAAAAGTCCTCACTCTCACAGGGGAGTATATATACTCTGTTATGTGTTATATGGTAGATAACATTGAGAGATTCCAAACTAATAGCAGTGGTCATGAACATACTACTAGAAACAGGAATGATTTACATAGACCAGCTAATGCATTAAAACTTTTTCAGAATGGCGCTTATTACTCTGCAATACAGATATACAATAAGCTTCCAAACAACATTAAATTATTATGACTCGAAAAAAGCAAATCTTTCAAAGGATCTCTCAAGAAATTTTTAATGACTCACATCTTCTACAATATGGATGAGTATTTCCAGTTTGAATAAGTTTACAGTGTAGTATATTATGTATTATTATTTATTACTTGTTTGTGTATTGTAATCTGACGAGTTCTATATCCTTGAGTCCCGCTCAACACGGGATCTGCAGAACGAGATGACTACATCTACATCTACAGTTCTTTATCTACTTCGTCGACTAGTAGGGATTGTACCTTATGAATATCTGCGGAACTCATACTTTGCTTACTTCCAAAGTATAGTTCAGTATGGATTATTATTATATGGCCTGAGAGCTCAAAGATAGACAAAATATTATTGATTCAAAAGAAAGCAATCCGAATTATAACAGGATCTCCATATCTTGCCCATTGCAAACCGCTCTTTGTAAATACGGGTATTCTTACAGTGGTTAATCTCTATGTGTTGGATGTGCTAGTTTATTTTAAGAAAAACTTGAGTTCTTTTGTTCACAGAGAAAATGTACACACTTATCACACTCGAAATAAGAGCAAAATTGATGCACCTTTCTGTAGATTAGCAAAAAGCCAGTCAAACCATGTTAACATGTGCATCAAGTTGTTTAACAAACTCCCAACCAAACCACAAGATGTATCAGACAGTACCTATAAACGTAAAGTTCTTGAGTACCTTGTAAATAACCCTTTTTATACCATGGATGAGTGTATGAATTCTGATTTTAGAATAAGCTTCTAGCATTTTAAGTCTCTATGCCTCTAACATTTAGTTTTAAAGTCTCTAGCATTTAAGTATATATATGTAACCCTGACGAAAACCATTGCATCTCTATGCCTAAGGATGAATAAAGAATCTAATCTAATCTTACGCACCTTCGGGTGCGTTTCTGATATTATTATAATTCTGAATTGTTGTTTTAGTAATTATTTAATTTTCTCTCTTCTTAATGCACTCCTTTTTTTTCTTTCCCTTATTTGACGAAGCCAAAAAAATTATGTACATGTACTAATTTTCTGCTGAAGGGTTAGAATCAAGATGGCTGGCTTAAAGGCTGACCCATCTTTCTTTACATAAATCTCTACGACTAAATCCTGCGCTCTCTTTTGTTAAAATTTCGAAAGATAAATTTGACATGCGCACCGGAGGTGCGTGATGGAATTATGGAAATGGGTCGATCATGGCGGCTAATAGTGTATTTTGGTGCTTTTAGAAATGTGAGACTTTTTCACATTATCATTAGGGATTTGACATTCTGTTAGGATTATTTTTTATACTCTTTAAAGGGACGTTCAACTAAGACATTACCAATGCTGAAACAATTGCAAATGGGCCTTCGTGCGTTCTTATTACTGGCGTCTAGAGTTTGGACTTGTGTGTGTTTCTTACTGAAGAAGCAGGTTAGAGCAGTAAGTAATTTATTATTAAAGTGTGATTGTACGCGGATAACATGTTTGGAGTGTGCATTCATAAATAGTGCGTACAATAACTACACCGAGTGTTTGGTTTTAACGAATGTTTATGTTGTTTTGCAACTGATGTTATCCAGTTCTTCACGTTGTATTTGATATTTTGTATTAGGTACATTCGTAATGGAAATAGCGGTGTAGTATACTGTCCAATGTATTTGTTTAATGATCGCCCAAGTGGCTACGGCGGAGTATGCTTTTAAAACTTGGGAATATTTGAGTAGATCATACTTTTTGACATTAGACCTACTAGTAGGCTGTTAGCAGACATTCAGGCTAGTACTAGATGGTTTAATTTCTACCCAGTGTTCAGTTGAATTATGGGTGGGGAAAAAACAATATTAGGTCGTGCACTAAGCTCCGATAGGCTCCTCCCACCAACTAAAACTTCAGCTACTAGATGTGTCTGTATTTGAACTACTACTAATGCCATCTATTGTGGGAAAAGTGAAACTGGGAAAAAATTAAGGCAAGTTTATAGTTTACGACTCACCCTGCTCCCCTTTTCATCGACGCGGTCGCCTTCCCCGCCGGCCTGCCTGCATGCTCGCTTCCCCTCACCCCTCACCGCGCATCTTCCCGCGCGCATGCCGGCCGCTACTAAGCGCCGGTAATGCAGCTTGCTGTGTTAAGCCCGCAGCTTGCTCTAATTATTGCAATTACCATGTCACCAGAGCCTCTTTAGCATTACTCAAGAATATTTCACATTTAAAAGAAAAATTACCCTTGTACCAATGCCAACATATTATTTCAGTACCTTATTATATAAAAAAAACAATATTTAACAACAAAACAGGACCCTTGCACCATAAATAATATTTCACAATTTTTAAACACGATTATTAAAAACAAAATAAAATTTCACAAATTATAGAAAATGTCGAACAATTAAAAAAATACCCTTGTACCAAACATCATATTTCACGATCTTTAAACACCGATTTGAAAGAAAAAAAATTCACAATAACAAAAGACCCTTGCACCATACATAATATTTCACAATTTTTAAAAAGATTATAAAAAAACAAAATAAAATTTCACAAATTATAGAAAATATCAAACAATTAAAAAATATCCTTGTACCAAACATCTCCCCATCATATTTCATGATCTTCAAACAGATAAAATAATATTTCACAGTAACAAAATACCCTTGCAACACCAACAAACATAATATTTCACAAATTATAAAAAAAATAATAATTCACGATAAAAAAAAATACCAAATGCCAAAAACCCTTGCAACAAACATAATATTTCATGCCAACAGGATATTTCACAATTATCTATATATAAAAAATCGAAATTTACATAATATTTCCCAATTTTTAAAAATGCCGTGTTATGACATAAAACATGGCTTAATTGATGCAGAAAAATTCCCTTGCACCAACACTACTCTTTTCGTAACAAACAAAACATTTCAAAATTTGAAAAAGCGATTCTTGCGTTAACACTCGTGAATGCATGAAATCACCCCTATAGTAACTCAAAATAGTAACTCAACTGTCACTCGTGGCGTAGAGCGTTAAGACTCCTAGCTATAACGCTAGGGGTTCCGAGTTCGAATCCCGGTCGATCCAAAATTTACGGTTAGGAATAGGTCTCGAATAGGTAGGTAGGGTGAAGAGGAGGTGAGAGGAAGAGAGGAAGGAGATGGGAAAGGAAGAGAAGAAGAGAATAATGAAGAAACAAATTATTTTTTTCTATTTCATCAGTTCATTAAGAGATGGTGCTACTGTCACTGCTAGTAGTTCAAATGCCGCCGCTAGGGGAGGGATTGAGAGTAGGAGTGGGGGACTCGGGTGAGTCACAATGAACAATTTTCCCATTTCAGTTCACCCAGGATTCGAACTTGTGAGCACTAGCACCATAACCGGGAAAAAATAGTTTTATGCTGCACACTAGGCTCGTCTCTAATGGGGCCCGTCTGGGAAGGTGGGGTTTAGGGTTTCGTCACAGAAGAAATTCAATGTGAGACATAATAACCTCATGCTATTCAGTATATTGCTCCTAAACTAACATAAATGTTCCTAACCTAACAAAATGGCGGAGCTTGGCTGGTGCACAGCTTATATCTATCTTTTGCCCCATAACCAGTAGCCTTAACCACTACACTACGAGCAATTGCTGAGCGGTGAAGGGAAAATTCATCATCTATTTGGGTGATTCTTCAAATACGGGAAAATTTGTGTTCCGGAGTGATATTTCCCTTCAAATTCAACTTTAAAAAAAAATTAAAATAATATTTTGTTTCTACTACTTCCATACTACAACTATCACTTTGAAATGTCACTAACTTTAAATTCTGATATTCCAAAATCGAACTTAATTCAATAAAATGTCATCCAAATGCCCTGTCCCAAACCTCGGTTTTGTATATTCTAATGCATTTTTCCACAAAACAAAATGTTATTTCCTTTTCAACTTTTTTCCTGTCAATGAGTATGAATGTGTGAAGAATATTAACCCCTAAAAAATAAAATGAAATAAAATTGTCACCCCACCTAATGAACATAAAGAATGTCCCAAGGGTTTTTGGTCATCCACATGGCTGAAAAGAATGGAATTTTTTCTGCAGAAATGAGAAATTTTTATAACTGGCAACAGTGTTCGAAAGCAAACAGGGCAGCTTGTGGTTGAATTGTAAGGTTGAATTTTGCTTGCTTACAAACAGTTTGGGATTAACAAAGGACTTTGCATCATTTTCAAGGTAAGCGTTTTTATTCCCCGTCATTAACATGGCTTCTAGAAAGTAGGCAGAAAGTGAATATTTATTAATTTTGATTATGCACTATGATAAACCTAACAATTCAAAGTACTTGACTGAAGTTGAGCTTACAGAGGTTTAGAAATGGCTTGCTGAGACCTCTAAAACTCCTTTTTTGTCATCCACATGCCTGATTTTTGTGTCATCCACATGTCTCATGAAGGGGTATGTGGATGACTCTCAAGTCATGTAGATGATAAATGTAGGATACTATTGTGTTTGCGGTGTCTGTGACCTGTACTTAAGATCTTAAAACTGATTAAATGAATTTCTGCTTGATTCCCCCAAAACCATAAAAACACAGTCTCGTTAAAATTACATTAATTCCGGAGTATGCACACAAATTTGGAAATTTGATGCAAAATCAACTGAAGTATGCTGAGAAAAATATGAAATCACATAAAGAAAAGCAGATTGTTGCCAAAGTTAGTCATTAATGTGGCCTTCTGCCATCCACATGTACACGGATGTCATCCACATGGCTTTCAAAAAATAAAGAAATTAAAATAAATAAAAATATAAACATTTAAGCTCTGCGGTGTCATATTATAATCAAGTAACCCCTGAAGTATTTTTGTGATTTTTTTGAGATTTTTTAAACAAAGTAAAAAATTTGGATTTTACACACTCCAAATTTTCCCGTATTTGAAGAATCACCCATTTAATTTTAGAGAGCATTGTAGTACATGAGAAATAACCATATTACCGGTAGGCCTACTGTTGTGCTATTTTAGGATTTTTTTTGTGTAGGCTACTTTTTATATGGTGCAGGGGTCATTTTCGTAATGCTGTGATTTTGTATATTTTTGTTCATATATGATGAAGGGTACATTAGTGAGGTGCGCTCAGAAGCGAGGTGAAGCAGCTGGCGGGTGAGAGCGGGCGCAGTATCTGCCTCATATGATGCTGCCAGTAGCTCTATGCACAATGTGCAGTCGGTTGTTGGTAGTTGGCAGCTTGTCATCTTCTTGGGAGCAACACTCGAGCAGCCAAAATTTAGGGCAAATTGATTTACAATGCATGGACCTAATATACATGGGGTAATAAACACATCTTGCCTTTTCGTAGTGAACTAATCAATTTATTTGCATTAGTAAATAATGGTTGGTTGGTTGGTTGCTAATGCTCTAGGAGTTGGACTCCTTCTGACTAGCTGTGATGAAGGTTCTTCACTAGTTGATGTAAGGGCTAGTAAATAATATTCGGTTTTGTAATATGTAAGTTAAGGAAAGACATATCTCAAAAGCATTGACTGGGAGACCTGAAGGGAAGAGACCAGTTGGAAGACCTAGACTTACGTGGGAGGACAATATTAGGATAGATGGGGATAGTTTCCTGCTTTGCCGGAATGGTTTTTCGTATTTTTTTTCCACACGAAAAACGGTCAGAACTTGTAGAATCCATATTTAAGCACCATTTGTTTCTAGGAATATTGTAAAATCACTAAGAATTTCAGAGAAAACTAATGTAAAATGGCTGTGAAAGGAAGTTCACTCACGAGAACTGTCTGCCTGAGACAGCACAGCGGGCAGGAAGCTGTTGGGTCACGTGGTGCTGGAATCAGGGCAGGAAACAGTCACTATCGCTTTCATTGTCTGAAACACTATGAGGTGTACATCATATCGATATTCTCCACAAGATGCAGACATGGAAAACTTCATTTCATTTAAACTCCAATATTTCCTACCCCCTTATAAGCCAAATCCATCCTAACCAAACCTAAACTTTTTGGGGGGGGGGGCGTTTCATGGGGCTGTGCTCCATACTCCCTTTAAACATATATCTTTTTTTTTTCTTTCTTTCTTTCTTGAGGCCTCTGCCTCGAAACCCCCTTTAAAATGATCATATCCTGACCTTTTTTAAATCTTGAGGGCTCTGACCCCAAACCCCTGTTTCTTGACCTAACTTAACTTAACCCTTTAAAATTATCATCATGACCTACGCCCCCAAATCCCCATTTCTTGGGGGCTTTGCCCCAAGCCCCTTTAAAAGTTTCATAACCTAACCTTTCTTTAAATCTTGGGGGCTCTGCCCCCAAACCCCCCTTCCTCAATGTAGTTATATAATTTACCTCGACACACTTCTCTTGTAAGTAAACCAGTCGGAAATGCCCCTCCGATACATCTTCTGTATTTGAAAAGCACACGCATAAAATTGTTGGCAGCACCATATGGAACGGACCAATGGGAGTGTTGGTCTGCTTAACCACGTGTGGAAATCCAGCAAAATGAGAAACTCAACCTGGATAGATTTAAGGGAAGTAGGATTTGCGAGGGATGGATGGATGGAGTTAGCACAGAATATGATTGAATGGCAGGCTCAGGTAAACATGGCAATGAACCTTCGGTTTCCATAAAATAGATGATATTCCTTTCGCTTGCTTAGGTAACTTGCAGTTGATATTCCAAATAGTTTTTCTCCTTATACCCTCTAATCAAATACAACACACTGTATCCTTAAGGAGCTGGGCCAATTTATTGTGATGGCTTTTCATTCGTTAACATTATAATGAAGCATTAGGTCTACATATAGAGAAAGTTGCGTGTCCAGTTCAAATAATTAAAATCATTATATGTACGGGTAGGGGGAGAAAAAAAAAGCGGACCTACCGGTACTAAAATATCGAAGTTGCTGACATGAGCCACTGCGCTTGCTTACCGGTCCAATGGTAGCTTTGGGCTTCATCTTGAAGAATAAAACTGTAATTTTATGCAAAATCCCATTGACGCGATCCCATTGTGTCTTTGAGATTTTCTTTAGTATTATTCATGAAAGAGCTTTCCTGCTTGGCAATGAAATCGTGTATGACAAAAACAGAGATTTCCACAAAATAAATCAATAAAGTCTGTAGTTTATATGAGACACTCTCCAAATTGCATCTGTCAACCGATATCCATTCATGAAAAGTTACTCTTTCAACTAAGTTCTCCTCGAAACCCTCTTCTAATATTGTTTTAATTCCTCTTTCCCAGGACAGGAGGGAAGGAATTATTAGCATATGCAATTTCTGCACAATGGAATTTAAAATTCTTAAAAAAATCCATGCAGTCTAGAGTTTAAACTATTTAAACTATTTATTGCTAAAATAAATTGTATTGAGTAAAAAACATTAAAAATACAAACAAAAACTATCCACAGTTTAAAAAACCTCAGTGAAGATCAAACGTATTTAGGGTCTAATCATTAAAACCTTGTGTAAGGCTGAGTTCCTATATAGATTTTTATGTGAACCCATTACAATCCACAGTTTATAAACATATAATGGTTGGTTTAGAATTTTTTCAAAACTGCGCATTTTGAAATATAAAAAAATTAAATTTAAATTTCAAATTTGACAAAATAAAGTTATTTTAATCCATATTAAGTTGTATATCAAATGAAAGAGCACAGAAAATGCTGGAAAATGACACCTTTCCCACCTTTCTATCTTAATTAGGAGAGCTGCAATCACAATTTAAAAATATTATGCTGATCTTTAAGATTTTGGAAGATTTCTGAAACTCTACATAGCCATATTTTCAAAACTGGTTGACATTAAAGACAAAATTTTGTATTTTATATTATAGAGGGCACCTATGTACCAAATTTTATTAAAATCTGAGATGGCCAGGTAAAAAAAGTATCAAAATTGCGTTGAGTTGATACGGAACCACTCAAGCCTTAAGGTGATGCCTGCATTGTCAAAAGTTAAAAGATAAAATTACCATAAGAGTTCATATAGACACATATTTATACAGTGAGTCCCACGCAAGAGTTGGCCAATGATGCGGGTTTCTGCATCGCGGTGGGCACAGCTCCAACTCCCGAGCGATCGGGTGAAATATCTACGCAAATAATGCCGCGGTTGGTGTAATGATTCAGGTTCTCACATTTAAAGTTAAAATTACAACGAAAATAACCACGTACCTCATCACAAGAGATGTTGGAAATGTTCTCCTCTTGCATAAGCACAACACTGACACCTTTTTTAGGGAATTTTCTTTCACGCGCATAAGTTCAGCTTCCGAGATAGAGTTAATTTCTCTTGTGATATTGTCTTTAAGTTCTTCTTGATGCAGTTTTTCATTAGATTCAAATTTCCTTTCAAGCAGATTCATTCTCTTTCTAGCTTGTCCGAAGGAATCCCCAATAGAAACTTCTAGGCGAACAGGAAGTCGGACTATAAATCGACCATCAGAAGTTCTCAAAGTTTTTTCTAAGAAATGTTGTTCACAATATTTATCTTCTTTGTTTGAGGAATGTGATTTATTTCCTCTAATTCCCAAAACTTTCGAAGTTGATTATCAAGCATATCATTTCTGCTTAAACAACTCATAACCTCATTGTTAGTATGACGAATAGAATGCAGTGGCATTTTGCCAGATAACACATAACCCAGATGAGTGTTTATCAACGTGGGATGACCTTTGCGCTTAAAGGTTTCACCAATCACAAGATCGAAGAAAACATCAGCTCCAAGCAATAAATCAATTTTTGCCGGAATATAAAATTCAGGATCAGCCAATGAAATGTCGGTTGGCAATGACCAATCTTCATATTGAACAGGAGCACTAGGTACAAGACCAGTAACATTGTCAAGAACAGCACAATTCACTTTAAACTTATAGTTGCTAATTCTGGAATGTACATTAACTGAACAGGTGTGCACAACCTTTGCGGCACAAACATCATTAATTCCACTAACAGAGAATTTATTCTTGACCAATGGTAGATGCAACTTCTTCACTAAATCAGTTGATATGAAAGACATTTGGCTTCCAGAATCCATTAAAGCTCGACACATGGGATCCTTTTAAACATGAAAAACAAAGTTTATTTTCTTGAAGAAATCTTCTTTTTTCCACAAGAGACACAGCTTTAAAATCTCTACAATCATGCAGTGAATGGCTACTTCTGTTGCAAAATATACAACTGACAGAATTTACATTGACAGTCAGAGCTTTACTAGAAGATATAGATGACTTAACCCTTTGATCACTAGGATTATTTCTGTACTCAATGATTTCTAAAGCTTGAGCTTTTATTTCAATGAATGTAATAAGATCTTGTAAAGAACTGAACTGATCATTTGCTGTTTTCAATTCCCACTCTTGTCTATCTTGTTTCCTTAATTTTTCAAGAATGATTTCAACTAATATCACATCATGCAGTGGTACATTAGGTTTCAATGATTCTAATGCCCTTTTATTACTTGTTGCATTATTTACTAGCGATCTGTATTCATTACTGGAACCTCTTTTCACTGTAGATAGATTTAGTAACGACTTGACATAGTTGGCAGCAATTATTTTGTTGTTATTGTATCTGTCATAAAGCAACTTCCAAGCAGTTACAAAATTGTCTGCACTAATGGTTAAACTTTCTAAAAGACCTTTAGCTTCTCCTCTCAATGATGAAATTAAGTAATGAAATTTTTGTATGTCATTTAATGATTCATTGTTTAGTATTAAGCTTGAAAATATGTCGTGAAATTGCAACCATGTCCTGACATTTCCATCAAATGTAGGAATATCAACAGCGGGCAATTTTACCAAGGAATCATTATTATTCGATATTACAGATGCAGGGGGGGAAGGCACTTTAACTTCTTTATCAACAATTCCTTCCAGAGCTGCATTTATTCTGTGGTAATCCTCTATGAACTTTTCTCTGTCTGCATAATGACCTGCAGGATCTTCACAATTTAATTCAATTTCATCTTGAACTTCCACATATTGATTCAAAATATCAGGCAAGGAACTCAAACGTGAACGAACTTCATTTACACTAACTTGCTCAGTAGATTTGGAATAATATTACATTACATAGATATCGTTAAATGATAAATGAGGGATTAGAAACTGTACTGAATGTTCAAAGCTGAATTGTGCCGATTGGCATCTCCTTGTCAGTGTAGAGCCAAGTCACGATCTGCGATGCTGGCAACATAATTTGTAAACTGTTATAAGAAGGCATGAAGTGACAATTGTCATTATTGTTTTATGGGAGATATTTCAAATGATTGTTTTGATTGCAGGTGGTTCAGCATCAACCTGTAAAATATGAGATTTTCCCACTCTCGCCTCTATCCAGACACAGGCTCAGTAAGTAGCTCGACATTTTTACTTTTCAAGGGAAATTTTAATTCTAGAAAACTTAAGCTTACTTCCACAAAGTGTCATACAGAGGCGTATTCTTTGAGACTCCAGATGCCCTACTTTATATTGGCTCTGTAATGTGAATTCCCAAGTAAATTGTCATTTCTGCTTAAACAATAAAGTTGAATAATAAATGAAAGATACTCACAGTGAAAGGGATTCCAAATGTGTCAGCGAATAGTGTCATCTGTTGTCTACTTCCCTGTTCTCTGAATTGGGCTACCATCAGTCTGTGTAAATCAGACTGAACTTTAAGTGAGCATTCACACTGAAGTAGCATAGCATGCGAATCGCACTACCTGGATGCAGGCTGTGCACATCGAGTTGCATGGTACTCAGTTTTGCATTCATACCCAAGTAGCATACATGCGATCTGCAGTTTAATGTAAATTATATATTTTCACTTGAACAATAGAGATAGCCATTTAAAATAATGTAATTTACTTGAAGAGGATATACTACCCGCGCGCGATTTCTTGGGCGCTGGTCTTACAGGGAAGTGAGTGTTGGGGGGAAGAAAATGTAGTTATTCCGCCAGTCTTTCTGCAGTGTAGTCAACCAAAGAAACCACATTTCAGCAGAATCGCGTGTATGGTAAGCGTAAGTGTGAGATATGTGGACAAACAATAAATTGGATGCCGAATTGGATAATTACTTCTGATGAATCATCCTCGCTATTTTATGTAGTGACATTTAATATACAACAATTTTAAAGCAGTCCAAAGCGTTTGGTTATCAAATAAGTCATTTTCCTCTGGAAATAGAATATTATATAATATAGGCTCAACATCTTTACACTGGCTGACTAGTTTTAAGCATAAAGAAGAGTCTTAGCAGAACATGCTTCACCATTTCGTGTTGTAAAATGTAAGAGAGGTAAGGCATCTAAAAGTGGAGAAAACTATAGGCCTAATTTTAAACGTATTTAATACAAATTGTGAAAAGTTTGTTCAACTTTCAGTCCCTGAAATTGACATCAGAGTTCACGAGAGTGTCAAAAATTAGCACATACGGAATTCTTAAAAAGGTGAGGAAAGTGTTGGATATACAATGACGTGTTTGTGAAATCAGCAATTCACAGAATTGTATTTTTTCCATGCATCAGAAAAGATGATGTCAATAAATAAATAAGGATCCTGAGACAGAATGAAAGCTTAGTATTGAAGCCACTAGATGTCAGGGTATATAGCGTACTTCATGTTTCAATGTTGTCAGCTCTACCTACGAAGTTGAACGAAACCTACCGAATGAGGACAAGGGAGCCGAGCGCTCAAGAAATCGCGCGTGGGTAGTAGTTTCTGAAATTTTAATCCAGGCTTTTTTCCTGCTAGTTTCGATTGCCATATCGTATAGTCTACGCATGTACAAATTGTTGCTCTCTTTCCAGCAGTTTTCATGACATCTTTGCCATAATCTACTACGAATATATGTTGAATTTTCTTAACAATTAGAAAACAGCTGAAAAGGTAACTGTAGGCCTACGCATGCGTCATCCCAAGTAGCATCGCATGAAATAAGTCCAGATCTATCTGAAGAAATGAATGTCGCACTCTGCGAATTGCACTATTGCCACGCTACTTCGGTGTGAAGACCTCAACTTGTTTATTTGGCATTTTAAATTAATAACATGCAGCATGCATCCAGGTAGCACGTCACAAGTGGCATGCTACTTTGGTGTGAATGCTGCCTAAGAAATACGTGCTGTGCTCTTGTTTCAGAGGAAACTGACACATTGTTTGCGATTGTTTGTCCATTTATGACTATAAAAGATTAATTCAGAACCTCCAGTTTGCACAGTGGAAAGATTACAGACCACCCCTTAAAGGCCAGTTTTTCTAGGCACCGACAGTAAAGCCCATTAGTCAGTGCTGATTTTACTCCTATTAAATGACCCCCCCCCCTTTCCCCGACCTACGACCAGGGTGTCTTTTTTATTATACTCATCTACAATGACCATAGTTGTAAGATAATTATGGAAATACTTATGTGGACACTGCAAGTAGTTGCTACAGTTTTTACCACTATAGCAACAATGATTGCGAACATGGTTGAACAGTGCTTTGGGTCACGTACATAGGGGTGAGATGATAGGGACACATTCCAGTCTCTCACTTTTGACCAGCTCGCAGCTCCCTTAATTGTCATCTTCTGATGTTATAGGGTGGCGTGCACCATCCAGGAGTAAATCTTACTAAAGTAGTAAATTTAAGACGGAGACCTGGAGTATACAAGAACCAGTACATCTGTCTCACTCTTAAGTCATACTAATGTATGTGCTAGAGTGAGACAGACAAACCGGTTTTTGTTACGTAAGGTTCCCTTCCTTAATTTACTACTTTAGTGCTACTCTTTTAGTAACTTACTCTTTTAGTTGGTGTTGGAGAGCTCAATTGATAGTTACTTCTTTAGTTGTTACTAAAGTAGTAAGCGATTTTTACTAAAGAAGTAGTCGAATTCTGCGCAGAACAGAGCAGAAACGTTAGTGCAGCGCAGCAGAACACGTGCATTTCAATTGCCAGTATTATTCAAGTGCCAGATAATGAAAAGGAAAGGTTCGCTGAAACAATGAATATGAATTTGGGTTGTTCCAAATATTACTAATGACAATCTTCATGTTTTAAAATAGGTCTAACAGTAATGTTTTATTCATTACTAATTTTAATTCCTTCAATTGAGTATTTTCAGTTTAGTAGCCTACGTATGGGTACTGTGATTACAATTTTTGTGCAAACTATTTCTGTATTATAATGCAAACAATTGGAATTTCCAGTTGATTTTCATAATTGATTCACTGTCAATATTATAATTATTTCTCTCATAATAATAATAAAGTTCTAAAATATATTAAAATATTTATACTTCCTAAAGTTACATATTCTTCCCCAAAAAACGATAAATAAATTATTCTATAGTTGTTTATCATAAATCTCACTATAATGAATTATTAATACTTATTGACTGTTTAACAATATTAATAAGAAGTATTACACAAAATCATGAAAAAGGGGGGATAAAAAGGATAACAAAACTAATAAGGGGCATTATGTTTCTGTCCTTTTTCAAATGCACAGAACATTTACTTAAAAAATATTACCTTATAAAAATAATAATATTACAACTGAGAAATGTAATATTTAAACAAAAAATGGCGGTACAATATTTCGGAAGCTATGAACTCCAATAATAATTATGTAGATGGTTGTGTGTTTAAAAATAATTTCAGTGACTACTTCTCTAGATCCTGTGCAGCTTCAACCTCCGGGCCCCTCCTTAAAATTTTCTTTCGGCACTCATGTTGGCATTTTTTTCTATATAGTTTATAATGCTTCTCACTTTCCTGTCCACAGGGTTAATTAAAATAGTTAGCAGCATACTATAGACCTGCAGCATCTGCTATAGTTTATTCCCAAACATGAAAGTCTCGTCTCACTCCTCCATTCGAGACTTGGGGAGTCTTTAAGGAATGGTTTTACAATGTGTCCCCTTCTCAATGTACGCTAATCCCAGAGTCAGTCAAATTTTCTTCCGATGTGGCCTGTTTGGACATTTTTACACCTGGGTTAGAAAAAAGGACATATTATTCATTAACACTGCGGGTGCAACTATTGAACTTTTAGCTCTTATAATTATTATTATAATCTGGCATTCGCAATGTTGTTCTTTAAGTTAAGCTATAGAAGTGTAATGTAATAAAATTAATTTACAATAATTACATTAAATCGTTTAACAATGAGAATCACCTATTGTTCAGTAATTCTATGGTTAAGTAGCAGGGGGAAGTGTTTTCTGGGTAGCTCCAAGAACGGAGGCTTTCATGTATTGGAATGTACTATACCTCGCCGATATCTGTATCCATATGATTAGCTTGAAATACATCGTCGTTTTCTGACCCAAAGTTAGGGAGAACTGCAACATCTAAAGGCCGATCCAGCTAGGAAGATATTTAAGAGCACATGAGCTCCGGTAATACCGGAGTTGACGGGTCCCTGTACGCAGCAAGCCATGTTGCCTTCATTCTGGCAGCGTTCCGTAAGGACAAGTCCACCACCGCCGCCGCCAAATTCCGCTCTCCGCAATGATATTTCCACATTTGACTGGCTGAAATCACATGGATGTAGTGAGAATCTGACATCGTTTCTTCCAAACGCCAAAATTTCATGTAAGGATTTATGAGCTTAATTGAATCAGTCATTTCGAAAAGGCCATATGTCCATCCTCACCACATTTAGTTCAAAATCTAGAAGTACTCGAAGAAACGTGCATTCCCTGTGAAAAGACCATATCCCACTCCTCCTATGAAGGGATATTAAGAGTCTTATTTCAATCTAAATATGAACGAAGACATTTTAAACTTCGGTTGTGCAATCCAAACAGTTTTTTCTTTCTCCTGAAAATTTTACTTTGGTGGATATATGGCCTTTTCGAAATGACTGATTCAATTATTTACGTTATTAAATGCCCTACTAGGTATGGTTCGCTTAATATTTATTAAATCACCTGCCACAACTCTCATTTTTGGTATACAACCTTCTTCATCTCAATAACTTATCCTCAGTTTGAACGATGTAATCCATTTAATGTGATATGTAACTCATAACTCACGCAAATGCCACAGAACACACTTACTCCACAACTTTACTCCACCCCCTGAGTAGGAGTAAATATTGGCCTTATTTACTCCACAACTTACTACGTTAGTAACGTACTCCGTGTTGGTGCTCTCCACCACTTGTGGAGTAAGTTCATTTACTCTGGGAGTAAATAAAATTTTTACTTCTTTAGTACATTCCTCTATGTTGAAAGCCGCCGAGTTTAGTTTACTCCTGGTTGGTGCACGCCGTCCTTACTAAAAGAGTACGGTTACTAAAAGAGTAGCTTACTAAAGTAGTTAGAACTAAAGAAGTAAGGCTTACTAAAAGAGTAAATTGCATGAGTTTGGTGCACGCCACCCATAGTGTATCATTATTAGACCATGGGCTACCAATAGCAAACCCTCCCCTCCCCCCCCCCCCCCCCGTGGGATTTTCTGACACACATATTTTCTTGTTGGTATTGTCGTCTAGTTTAAGATTTTACTTGTTTGCCCCTTATCAATTACAGCATTTACCCGGAAACCCCGGAAAACTACGAAAATCCGGAGAAAATGAGTTTGTTTTAATTTTTTATTGTCCTTTGCCCCTAATATTCCCAGGGAATTTCTGACTCACACATTTTTGTTCGTATTGCCATTTAGTTTAAAGTTTCAGTTGTTTGCCCCTTACAAATTACAGCATATCCCCGGAAAACCATGTATATACGGAGAAAATTACTATGTTTTCTTTTTAAAACTTTTTTCTTTGCTCCTAATATTCGAAGAGAATTTCTGACTCAGTTGTTTGCCCCTTATGAATTATAGTATATATCCAAAAAAACTCCGAAAACCACGAAAATCTGGAGAAATTGACTTTTTAAAAATTTCTTTAAAATCTTTGTTCTTTGCTCCTAATATTCCCAGGGAATTTCTGACTCATATGTTTTAGGTAGATTTCGAAGAAAAATCTACCTATTGCAATGGATACCATGTCATGATTTTCGAAAAATTCTTTCATATCTTTACGTTTCATGCTCCCCTAAGTACGAAACCACCGCCCGTTCAAAAAAAAAAATTGTGATATTTATATATATATATTTATATCTTTACACAATAGCGGCCGTAATTTTGAAGATATTTGAACCAAATTTTAATATATCATTTGTAGGCCCAATAGTTCGGACAAGTTCGTTAATGAGCAAAATTGGCCCAAGGGGGTGGTCGGGGGAGGGGGTTGAAATTTTTTTAAATGTATATCTCGGCCCCTATGAAGTATAGAGGGAAACTTTGTTTGAATGAATTAGAGTAATCCCTATGGAGTTCACAGTGACACCAACGATTCGGGGGTTCGAGTGGGGGTGGGGGATGAAAATTCGAAACTTTTGAAACCACGTCTTGTGGGTTATCGTTGAAAAGCTCTTGATGAGTACTCTACAAATCAATACTTGTTTAGTGGCTTTGCTAATTTTATTCATTGCTGATCTTGCGCACGGCCTCCCAGAATATTATATACTATTCTTGTTGTCAAAACAAATGATTGTAGGCTCTTCCTCTTTACTGCAGGTTTGCCATGCCAAGACTAAAAAAGAAGAGTGCTGCGCAGCGATAATAAATTAAACCAAAAGCACTTTGAAATCTACCTCAGCCTGTAGGCCTGCCTAAAGGGATTTTTTTTGTTGGTATTGCCATCTAGTTTAATGTTTCAGTTGTTATCAATTGCAGCAAATCCAAGTAAACCCTGAAAACCACGGAAATCCGGAGAAAATTACTGTGTTTTATTTTTTTAAAAATCTTAGTTCTTTGCTCCTAATATTCAAAGGGAATTTGTGACTCATATGCTTTTGTGTTGGCAATGTCATCTAGATTAAGGGATTAGTTGTTTTCCCCTTATCAATTACAGCATATCTCCGGAAATCTCCAAAAACCACGAAAATCCGGAGAAAATGAGTTTTTTTTAATTGTCTAAAAATCTTTGTTCTTTGGTACTAATAATCCCAGGGAATTTCTGAATCACATACCTTTTGTTCCTATTGCCATATAGTTTAAGGTTTCAGTTGTTTTCCCCTTACCAATTACAGCATGACAAATAATACTGGAAAAAATCCTGTTGCTGAAGGGATGAAAGCGATTGAAAACCTGGCAGCACACCTTTCATATTCTAATTTGACATCTGTGAATGATTATTTATCTTGCCAAACCTTCCACTGTCACTATCAAACTTTCTTGACTGAAGTTATAGAAGGGACATTGGGTAAAATAGCACAATTTTGGATTGGTAATATCGACAAAGTGTCTTTGATTTTGAGATTTCAGCGAGCAACTAAAGAAAACAACTTTGACTTACACTTGGCATGTTTAGAAGATATGATTCCCCTTTTCTTTGCATGTGACCATCACAATTATGGCAGATATCTCGTAGTCCACATACTCACCCTTTTGAACCTGCAAAGGACACACCTGAAGCAGAATTACTTCGCAATAACGGTTTCAGTGACTGTAGATCACAAGTTCCGAGTTCTAGAAATTCCGTGGATTTTCGTGGTTTTCCGGGTTTTACGGGGATATGCTGTAATTGATAACGGGCAAACAACTGAAACCTTAATCTAGATGACAATGCCAACAAAAAATATGTAAGTCAGAAATTCCCTGGTTATATTAGGATCAAAGAACAAAGATTTTTAATAAATTAAAATGAACACATTTTCTGCGAATTTTCGTTGTTTTCGGAGTTTTCCGGGGATATGCTGTAATTGATAAGGGGCAAACAACTGAAACCTTAATCTAGATGGCAATACCAACAAAAAAACATATGATTCAGAAATTCCCTTTGAATATTAGAAGCAAATAACAAAGATTAAAAAAATAAAACATTGTCATTTTCTCCGTATATACGTGGTATTCCGGGTTTTCCGGGGATATGTTGTAATTGGTAAGAGGCAAACAACTGAAACCTTACATTAGATGGCAATACCAACAAAAAATACGTGAGTCAAAAATTCCCTGGGCATATTAGAAGCAAAGAACAAAGACAAATTTAAACAAAGTCATTTCTCCGGATTTCCGTTGTTTTCCGGGCATATATGCTGTAATTGATAAGGGGCAAACAACTAAGAACTTAATCTAGATGGCAATACCAACAAAAAATATGTGATTCAGAAATTAAAAAAATATGTGATTCAGAAATTCCCTGGGTATATTAGGAGCAAAGAACAAAGAAAAATTAAAACAAACTAGTTTTCTCCGCATTTCCGTAGTTTTCCGGGGTTTCCGGGTAAATGCTGTAATTGATAAGGGGCAAACAACTAAAAACTGAAACTAAATGGCAATACCAACAAAAAAATATGTGAGTCGGAAAATCCCACGGGGGGGGGGGGGGGTATACAGTAGCCCACACTCTATATGTCCTATCCCCTTTTTTGCTTTATGTTGAACTGGAATCAGAAGTTTCCAACATCGGCATAATTTTATCTCCAGTAAAACATTTGTTACTTTACTCTACAGAGAACATGGTGATATGATGATGACAGTAGATGCACAAAAGATGAAACTTTTCCGGACAGCAACAATGGGAAAGTGAAAATCATGAATTTAGGAACCCATATGCCTACGGTTTGTACAAATTATATTTCACTGAAATTGCATTTTTCTTTCATGAACGTTTCATGTAATACAGGAATTCCTCATGTCTTTGAATTCACTGTTTAGGCCTTTCTTCTTCTTTCTTATGAAAACGTTTATTCAGTAGACAGTACTATAAATAGAGGCTGAATGTGAACTATACCACTGTCCTTCACTCAAGTGAAAATGTGCAGAAAGAAAAGAATTGCTTTCAGCTGAAGATTGGGTTCAATTCATTTCGCTACAGGAAAACAGTTTATTGGAAAGAAAGCTTGCCGAAAAGTTCCATTATGGAAAGACTCGGATTAATATAATTTTAATATCAAAAAGCAAAATTCTTGTTGAATGAGTTACTGGAGTTGGCCTGGAAACAGCAGAAAACCTCAAGTCAAGCCTCTAGTTGGAATGGCAGTGAAATATTGAGACCAGTTCCTACAGAAATATGTTTACAAGATATACATGAACTATTAAAGGTGGGATCAGAATACTGAGAATGAAAACAAGAAGCAGAGGCAAGTGTCTGTGATTCAAATGGTTGCAATGTTGAAGACAAGAGATCATGCATGGGAAGTGTAGAAATATTTGTAATTGTTAACACATTGACAACAGGCCCCAGAAATCTTCGTACTTACTCAGCCAGCAGCAGGTGATGGGCCAGGGAAATCTTCGTTTTTACAGAGTGGGTTGCTTTGTCGTATGTTAACTTTTATAGTTTAAGTCGTAGGTTTCAGAATATGGTCATTTATGATAGAATAGAAAGTTGGATCCTTTCCTCTCCTTTTATTATTTTCACGTGTAGTTTTAACACAGTTAAGAAATATAGCTGTTGACTTTCTATCTGCAGTTTTGTCTTGGTCTTTGAGAGATTGGCATGGTGAAGAGAAAAAAAGTATTTATCATAGCCCTTATGTAATGATGGCATTATGGATTTACTGTATGCTGATGATAATTTAGATGTTCCTAGCGACAGTGATTCAGAATTGAATTGATAAGAAGAGACAATATTTTTCGCTCAGGAAACCTGGGCCTATGATATCACATCTATGAAGATAATTATTATAAGACTGTTGCTGTAGCAGAATATTTGCTTCAGAGTAAGACAGTGGTTTGTGACACATTTAGAAGCAGCAGAGGACTTCTCTGAGGCTGGGAAGAAATTGAATGCAAGGGAAGCATTTTGCAGAAAGGATGACGTTCTCCTGCAGACTTGGAAAAATAAAAGGGAAGTTAAAAAGGACAGCACATAACACCAGGCAACTGTCAAGAAATAAGAAAACAGATGGGGATGTAGTAAACAAGTCCTCTTTTATCATTGAATATAATAAGTATATGAAGGGTGTCGACAGAGCAGACCAGAATTTGTCTACTTAAAAAAACCATGAAATGGAGCAAAAAAGTTGTGCTGTGGTTGTTAAACTGTGCCCATTTTACATACTTACACATTTCAGAACCCTGACACCAAAAATTCACACAAAGTTGCTTCTAGAAACTGCAAACAATGAACTCGCAAGAGAATGCAACAAAAGAGGAAGAAGAAAACTGCCCACCACTGAGCACCACACAAAGACCCACCAGGCAGGCTTTCAGGGGATTTGAAGAAGCACAAGTTACAAGCCGTAGTGACAGAAAAGAAGTATCCTTCAAAGCATTGCACACAACAAGAGGGTGAATCCCGCTAAATATGCTTTTTTTGCACTGTCACTTTTCACAAAAGTAAATGTTTTGAACACTAATAGTGGAAATGGTGAGTACACTAATAAAATGTTATTGAAACGTATGTACAGCCATTTAAACTATGTGATGACCAGCTGTCTGATGGCATTGTGTTTAGAACTTCAGACAACATGTTAGTAAGAACTGGAAGAAACAACATGTACAGTTGTAAGTTGTTTAGCACTCAACAGGTTCTTTCACTCATTTATTCTTACTGATTTCAAAAAATATTACTTGTGTTAAGGGAGACAGAACAATTATATATTATCAGTTTGGTCAATCAATTTAAATCCTGAAACAGTTTCAAGAAGAGTATTAGCATATAAAGCATATTTCGCACAAACTTCACATGTTTCGAAGATCTTGTAATCATTTAAATGGTAAGTGAGAAAATGACAAGGCCTCCCAAAACATAATAGTTAAAACAGAACAGAGATTGGTTTTGTTTGATGCTAGTTCTTTGTTTCAAGAAGATAACTGATTAAGTTATTAAAAAGATGGTTATTTAATACAAATTTGGTAAGGGATGGAGTGGAAGAATATTTCCAGCTTGCTAGCTGCTTAACAGTAACATTCTAAGGAAAAATATTATGGGCCAAAATCAGGTTTGGGATGCTGACATATTTGTGTGAGTAATTCCCATGTTTCTCAGGAGAGTTGGAGGAGTGAGCTAAGACACAAGCCTACATTCCTCCCGTTTCCAGACTTGTAGCAAAACTGTACACGTACCCCCTCCAAAAATACAGCAAGTGTATGCCTAATTACCTGTAGACAGACTGCACCACAGAGGAAAAATGCAGTGAATGCCACAGATGCTCTTCAGACAGGCCACAAGATCTGATTCGATCAGACCAAAATCCTGGGGAGGCATATATACTACTGACTATGTCGAAACCTACCCTCAAATTTTGCATATCGATAGGTCTTCATTGCAGATAGACACATGCAAAAAATTAGCTGCTCATATAAACTGCAAGTGGGTGGAAATGTGTTTGTCTTGTCCCATAAGGAAAGAACAGTGGGCACTTTTGTACAGCTCGCTTGAGGTAGAGGAAGGACCTACGTTGTTAACTGTTGAATGTGTTAAGTTCAATTTTAGTTGATCACTACTTACCATTTCCACATTTTGAAACTACCGGTATTTAATCTGTATGGACGTTGAGGGGTTGGTTTTTCTTAGTGTGTATATGGGTGCTATAGGCTAGAAGTGTGATTAAAACAAAATATTTTCGCTATGCACAGAGAATCACAATTCTAGCGCTTCAATCAGCCTGTTATCAATTAGTATGTTTACATGCAGGATTCAGATCGATCTGAGTCCAATCCCCGTATTGAGATCGCCATGTAAACTCGGACTCAGTCCAGAATGAATTTTCGATCCGATCCTCTGCAAAGGGAGGAACGGATCGGATTCCAGTCAAGTTCAATTCCATGTAAATGCTAGCAAACTCAGTCCTGGTGCACACGCATACATTCGCACGGCATTCCTAATTTTTTTTGGTCAACTGATCATCAGTTTAATAAAAAATACTCACACCATAATATTAATAATGTTATGTTACTCTTCAGTGTCATGATTTTTGTAAAATTGTTAATACGAGGGATGTTCTGAAAGTAAGTTTCGTCATTTCTTTTTCACATGGAAACTTTATTACCAAAACAAATACACCATGCAATCATGAAATATACCCCTTGCACTATTTTTCAACATAGTCTCCACCAACATTGAGACATTTGTCATAGCTTGCAATCAGTTTGAAGAAACCACTCTGGTAAAACTCGGTGCCCTGCTATGCAAGGAATTGTCGCACAGCCTTCTCCACCTCGGCATTGTTTTGGAAGTGACGTCCCGAGAGTGCGGCTTTCATTGCATGGAACAGGTGCCTTCCTTCACTGAACATGCAACACCAGCGACCAACAATTTGATGAGACATGACCTCTTCACCATACACAGTCTGTAGGCGTTCATGGATGATGGACACACTAGTCCTACATGCCCATTCATACCAGATAACCGAATGTACTTCCATTCTCGACCACGTTTTCAGTACACGTCCATCTGTCATCGTGATTTGTACTCAAATAACCTCGGGCACGCCAGTCTACTGCTACTCTCTCTTCTTTGGGACTCTACTCATGCATCGTTTCTCCTCTGCTGACGCTCTTTCCGTCGTTGAACCAGCAATAGGTGTCGATTCTTACGGCAGTTGTTTGCTTCATCTGCTTTACCATCTTCACTTTTTAAAAAAACGACGAAACTTACTTTTGGAACATCCCCCGTAGAACCCACACTTTTTAATATTTTTTATCATGGAATAAACACGGCAATTGTTTACACAGGTTAGCCATACAAATAGCCATACATAACCAAGTTAGCCAATAGTGCAACAAATCTCAATACACTCCAAGAACTTTCCATGTAAACAGAAAACATATCGAGTTGGGATCAGATTCAGATAGATTTCAATCCTGCATGTAAACATGGTAAATGTTGACATTTCTTCTGCAGACAAAACTTTTTAGGTGTTAAGAACTTGGACCAACGTATTACGTATTGTACTCATTTTAATAGGCCAAAGTGAAATAGTAATAATAATATTAATTAAACCAATTTAAGTAGCACATGAGATTCACTCTACTAATCCTAAACACTTACTTCACAACACCTGCTAAAATGCATATTTATCAGAGGAGGGAATTTATCATTATTATATTATTCGCTCTATTGGTGATAAGGAAAGGGGGAAAGAAGGCAAACTAGGCCTACTTGGGAAGCGAGGCTTTGCAATACTGTGAGTGTGACAGTCTGTACATCATGCACTAGGTAGCGAAGGACCACTACCTCCTCCTGCTGACAACTGTGTGAGGCTACTCAATATTTCTAATTAACAAGATTCGCAATTAATTTTCAACCTCTTACAGATTGAATGAGCAGCTAATTTTTTCCATGTGTCTACCTGTAATGAAGACCTACTGATATGCAAAATTTGAGGGTAGGAACTCTGCACGGTTCCCTTGTGAGGCCATATTGTATCAGGGGCCTTGGAAATCCTAATCAGTAGGGATAATGGTCTACAGCTCAGCCAATATTGCTCTCTCAGTAGTACATCCCACCAATACTATTTTATTTCAACCTGCCTTTCCAACCAATCATAATCCTCTGTCTATTTGTTCAACTTCCTGGGTTTCCTATTGCCCCCCCCCTTTCCACTTAGCTTGTTTCTCTCAGGACGCGGCAGCGGAGGAAGCTCACTCCTCCTCCCAAGTCAACTTAAGGTATGTGTATACTATGAAATGGTGTAAATGGTAAAAAAAAGGTTGATTTTTGAAAATAGTGTATCTTATTCAGCAATTACAGAATTTTACCCCTCAGGGTGTACTTAAGGCTTGAAATACAAAAATAAGTTTACAGTTAAAGTGAATGGAGCTCATGTCAATGTTTCTTTGAGTTGGCAGCACTGTAATTCACTATGGCTTCCAAACCCTTCACATGTAAATCTCAGTCGCAGTCTGCAGTGCTCACAGTGTTACCAGTAACGACCAAATGTGCCTCCATGGTCCACATATTTTATAGAAAAATTGTGGCTACAAATCTGGTCATAAATGGCTAAATTGGCTTCCCTGATCTCTAATTAATTTCACTGGCTCCTCAATCTGGTTAGTAGCTATAGGTTGTGAATATTATTTTTCCACTGCTGGTAACTTGGAAGTACGCTAAGCATAAACTGTACTTTAACAATTAGTGCAGAACTCATGAGCCCGGGGCACCCACATGGTGAGCACCTACTCATAGGCAGATTGACTGGCAGCACATGGCTTCTTTTCTGTTTGTTGTATAATGTTATTTTCAAACTCAATACTTTTATTTCATTTTACGTAGATTTTGAACTTGGTGCATCTGGCTGAGATGTCATCTGTTGATGCCGGTAATATGAATACTTTCTTTATCGATTAAATAATAAGCTATCGATTTCCTTAACTACATTCTGTAAAGCACGGTTGGCTCATGAGACTCGTGTGATGCTTTGGCTGCCGAGGCTTCACTTCTCTTCACTTAATTGATATCTCATCTGCATGCTGCGGTAGTTCTGTTCGTCCTGTTTGTTATCTGAGATCTTGACACAGAAACAACTTATCGCAACATCTGTAGGAATGTAACTGTAAGGGTACGGCCACACTGCAAGCGGTGCGCGTTGAGCGGCGACGCGAAGGTGTGTCAAACCTGTGTTAACAAGTGCAGCTGGCCATAGTGGGCGCGGCGCGGCAATTTTAAGGGGAAGGGAACTCAAGGACAACGCTCTGCAACGCACGCCGCTCAGTCTTGTTTGAAATTTCTGCGGTGACGCTCAAGATGGCAAGCCGAGAGCTAACTCTAGAACAAAAAGAAATATTAATTTCGGAGGTGCAAACTCGAGTTTTCCTGTGGAATGACAGGGAGAAGAATTTCAAAGATGTTTCATTGACGAAGAAAGCTTGGGAAGAAATAGGAAAAACTTTAAATGCTGTGGACAAGCAAACATTGCAAAGCAAATTGCTGCTTGAAGTACTGAGTGCAGTGAAAAATCAATCTAGAACCTAATATGTATAGTGTATATAAAATTAAATAGTATTTAGTATTGTATTAGTATTTTTTCTTAAAATATTTTCAATATCAAATTTAATTAATTGGCATTATTTTAGTATGGAGTTATACCAAAATTTTAAGTTTCTAAATTTTAAATTCTATAAAATATTAAAACAGATGTAATTAACACCTTCAGGTAGGCCTATCGTTTTATCACAAGACTCAATTGTATTTTTTTAAATTTATTTGTTTATTATTTGAGTTCATATTTTTTTATTGTCCATTCTAATTATTTTAATAAATTTCCAGGTACACTGTATTTTTATAATTTTAAATATGCATACATATATGACCTATGTTACTTCTTTTTATTCATTTTATGTTATGCTTAAACCAGCACATGTTGCATCAGCATTGTGTTTACATTCTTTAATAGCCCATTACAATAAAAAAGTAAAATTGTTTGAATTCTTTTTTCTTGTCATGTAAGAAACCGCCTGTGCATTTATTTGAAATTAATGTGACTTAACTTCATCCACAAACAAATTTATTCTAATTAGACTTATTTATAGTCTTATGGGAGCTTTTAGTTTTAAAACATCCTTACCTCAATGTAATGACTAGCCTTTCTGCAGGACTGATGGGCAGGGCCGTAGCAAGGTCCTTCTGCGCCCTTGGCGAGTTTGACAAATCTGCGCCCTCCAATACTGGGGGGTCTGAACAATTTTTAAATTTCTGTAAAACTGTTTATTATTTTATATAAAAACACTGTTATTATCAAAGTAAACCTAAACCTCAATTTGACCTTCAAGGTACTAAAACCTTATTTTCAGACGATTTAACTACTTAAAAAAGAATTAAATAATAAAATCTAGTATCAAAAGTAAATTACATAATAGGCCTGAGGCCTACTAAAATGTTTAACACGTTAATATAGGTAAAAGTATTTTTCGAATAGTTGAACCACTTTCATCTCAATAATAACGTACATTTTAATTTTTATTGTTATATCATTCCATACTGTTCATGATTTATGTTATACTCTGTCAATAAAAAACGTGCATGACTGTTTTTCGTTTGTAGACAATCGGCATAATACTACAGATAGTTTACGTGCAGTCATTTTTAATTAACCTGAAAGATTTCTTCCATTAACGTGAAATTTTTATTGCTTGATAAATTGCACCAGTCTAAAACAAGGCGGGATTTTTCATGGTTAATTTTGCGCCCTCTCTGTGCCTGCGCCCTTGGCGGGGGCCCACCTCGCCACCGCCTAGCTACGGCCCTGCTGATGGGTGCCCTGAAGGTCGTAATCTGCTTCTCCAGCCGCTCATTAATTTTATTTAGCAAAAAGTCAAAGTTTGGATAGACATACGCGTGTACTCGAAAAATCTATCAGGAAATCTCCTTAATTCTCGATATAAATGATGGAATTCCCCATACATTCCTCGTTGTCTGTTAATAGGATGAATCCCAAATTTTCTTCTATTCCTTTGGCGAATTTTTGTTTTTAGATAAGAATTATCTAAAAGCATAGACAGACGAGACACTGCCATTACCTGTCAACGCCGCGCCGCGCAGCTGACTGTATGGACACACCAACGCGTAGCAACGCACTTTTCTCCCTACTCCCCAAGTTTTCGACTGTAGCAACGTGCCGCTCACCGCTTGCAGTGTGGCCGTACCTTAACTGTAGTTTTGTAGTAATCTAGTAAACACACGACCATTCTTCTCCAGCCCCACTTTTCTGGATAGTTTATGCATTAACTTTCTTCTTGTATACTGATACTGCACTTATAAACCTTTGCCAGAAGGTCTTGCAGAAGTTATGTTACAAGCCGTAAATTTACAAAAATTGGACTACTGCATTTATACATAACTAAATACATTTGATTCTGAGAATTTCAAGATTTAAATAACTTGTAGGGACGAATCTAACAAAAACATAACTTGAATAAAAACCATGGTTGGGAATGTACCATAAGCTCATAAATTATGTTCAACAGAACCATTTTTAAATTTTGTTGGCTTTTGGAAAATGTGCAGAACTGTACGTTTATTACAAGCTAAGCAAGAAAGGAGAATACTTAACAATTTTTGTTAAAGCCTACTGGAAAGCTTTTAATTTTAATAGGCTTTGTAAATAATACTTATACCCTGAGTTGCACTTGTTTATGAATATTAAGTTCTTTAAATTCCTTCTTATAAATCACGGAGATGTGAAAATATCACTGATCAGTGCATCGTACTGTGGTTGACATACGGTAAAACTGTCTTGTAAGTACACCACAAGTTTCTTGGAACAGTAACAAATTACATACGGGTCATTCCATGCCAAATCATCACAGCTCCCAACCCGACCATCTCAGATTTACATGAAATTCGATAAGAAGTTAAAATACATGAAGTTGTACACACATGCAAAATTTTACCCCTCAGTGATTTACGATATTCATACAGCAGGGTTGCAAACATGATACAAATTGTAAAATTTTCTCTTGCATGCTCTGCAAAAATAAATCATAACTTTACTTCTAATTGAGGTAAAACCTTCATGTTGGTCTCATTTTGAAGCTAAAGGTACATAGTTTCCATTAAAAATACTTGCATTTCAAAATATTAATTTTTTCATTCTAAGAAACTGTATCTTTAATTTTATTGAAGAAAAGATATGTTAGGCAGTTAAATGCATTCTATCTTTGGTACAAATTTCATTTTGGGATGACTTTGCGAACAGAGAAAAAATATATAAAGTATATGAGTGTAAGTAATAGCATAGCCAGCTAGTAAGCTCTTAAGAGCATACTAGTCGGCTATGGTGATAGTAAACTTTTATTGCACCAGTCATGCATCACACAAGTTCAGACCTACCTACCTCTCCCTCTCCCCCTCCCTCTTCCTCTCCCTCTCCCTCTCTCTCTCTCTCTCTCTCTCTCTCTCTCTCTATATATATATATATATATATATATGCACTGCTAGTCTGCTAAGCAAGCTCAGTCCTCCTCAATCTTCTGTGGAGTTCAAAGGTGATTCAGAGACTAGTGCTTCTTTAAGTACCTAGTGATAACTTGAAAAAGTGTGTGGAAACGGATAAGAAGTACATACAGACACAGGGCTGCAACCCATTTGTTATTAAAGCAGAAGAAAACAATTAAGGAAGGTGTTGCCATGGATGACAGAAAAACTACCACATGTGAATAGTGAACAAATGATTTGTGACAACTGTAGGAAGAAAATTAAAATGACTGATGATGTTCCTGAGGAAGAACCGAGCACATCAGTTGATGAAGAAAGTGATATCGAATTGGACGCATACAGTACTGACTCTGCCATACGGTCATTAAATGCTAGTCTGAGTAGTGTCAGTGCATCACCCATCAAGAAGAAGAGACTGAAGGAAGAGCCATACTGCAAAAAGAAAGCTACTAAAATTTTGAAAGTTGTAAAAGAGAAGATATTTCACATTCTAGCTGAAGAAACCGTGCCTGACAACGATGGTTGTGATGCCATACTGCAAGAACTGAAAGAAAAGTTTGAAGACACCTTTGACAAAAGTGAAAAAGTTACAATTTTGACCATCCTTCCTAAAGACTGGAGTATCAGAAGAATAGAGCACGAATTTCCTCGTGCAAGTAACTACATGGTACGTAAAGCTAAGGAATTAATAAGAGAATGTGGAATTTTATCTACACCAAATCCTAAGCCAGGAAGGAGTTTGGATCAAGAGGTTGCCAATACTGTGAAGAACTTCTACTGCAATGTTGATGTCAGCAGAATTATGCCTGGCAAGAAAGATTTTGTGAGTGTTAGAATGGGTGCTACAAAAGAACACATGCAAAAGAGGCTAATTTTAAACAACCTTGCAGAAGTGTATGTTCATTTCAAACAGTCTTATCTTGGTGTGAAGATTAGTTTTTTTTCAAAATTTGCCTGTCTGCGACCTAAACATTGTGTTCTTGTTGGAGCGGGCTATGCTATTGCTTACACTCATATACTTTATACTCGCTTCGCTCATTGGGGGCGAGGTTCTCGGGAAAGGTTTTTTAAGAGATCTATGGGAGATAGATTTAGTCTGCTGTATTGGCTATTATTACCTTATTTCTAAACTTTCAGAGCCCTATGTGAACACTGTTTGATAGTACCGTTGCCATGGAAACTGAGCTCTTTTTCGGTATTTTGAACTTTCAGTTTGAGTTATGTTTTTGTTCTGTAGCTTAATGTTTATTACCGGTAGGTGATGACTTAGAGTAAAGATTTGATATTTCGTTTTGTCAACATTGATCTGCATAAACAAAATATACACAAAAAACTAACAATAGTAAATTTACAATAAGTAATCAAGATAAAAACTATATGTAGCTTGGCTAATAGATTAATGTCAAAGTTAAAGTTAATAGCAGAGAGCAACTGTATCTTCAATTTGGAAGTTAAAAATATTAATAACTAGAAATCTTTAATTGATTATTATATATGTTTGTGTGGTAATGGACAAGTATAATGCAAGCAGCTATTGCATTTATTTGCATATGTGGTAGCTTGATTGTGGCAAGTGACGAAAGGAATGAATATTTTGGAGAAACTTCACTAGTATAAGCAATGCCCGAGAAATCTGAAAAGCTGTGTGAACGAGAATGTGATTTATTGAGCTTGGTGCAAGTAGGGAGCAGTTTTAACATTAGACAGTGGTCACATTATGATATGGTAGTATCCTTGTAAAGTCTGTAAAATACTAACGTATCGTTGTTGTTGTTTCAGGTATAGTGAAGCGGAAAGTGCTGGTTTTAGACTTGGACGAGACTCTGATACACTCTCATCACGATGGTGTTGTTCGGCAAACAGTGAAACCAGGAACACCACCGGATTTTGTTCTCAAAGTCACAATAGACAGGCATCCGGTTCGCTTCTTTGTGCACAAACGACCACATGTGGACTACTTCCTAGACATAGTAAGATTTCAAACTTACAAAAATAACTTCTTTTCTGCATATCATACTTGCATAATTAACACTGATTTAAAAAGAAGCATTCTGGCACTTTGTTATATCAGTTTACCTGATTTATTATTATTATTATAACGTTTAAAAGTGAAAAGAAAGCCAAGAATCAAAATAATAATATTCAACTTGCCTCTTATACACAGGATGAATGCGCTGCTTTGTTAATAGTAGAGCTGCTGACATGTGTGGTATCATGTTACAGCTGAAGCACACATGTCGAGGAAGGCATTGCTAGAAAAACAACTCTTTCAAGATACATGCGAGTTATTAAAATATATACACAACTGTTAGTTTTGATCGCAGATTAATAGATGTGATATAGGATGAAAAAGTGGTGATAAGTCGTGGGAAGTAATTCTGCAATTGCCTTTATGACCGAGCCACCTCACTCAGTAGCTTCTGTATTGTTCTTTATGTGTCTGTAATTACATTAAGTCTGCAATGAAAGGAAATATAATTAAAGTTTTTGAAAATAAATTAAAGCGAGTGAATTTGTTGAGTTATGTGTTATTTTGTTTTACTTCATAAATTATTGCAACAGAAAGTTATAACCATATGCATTAATATTATGTCTAATAGAATCAGTTCTAGTATACACCGTGTTTAACAATTTAAATACTAGATTTTGAGTCTTTTGTAGAAAATTAAGCTGTTTTATTGAAAATGTCCTGCTTTTCATTTTTCCATCTGGTAACCCTATCTTAATGTTCCTCATGAATTCACTATCATGAGTCCTGTAGAATACAAAAGGAATACGTTCCATAAGTATTATAGGAAAGATGCTTACAAAAGAAAAAAGTTGGCCATTAGGGCATTCTGTCAAAAAACAGATCTGTCCTGGGGAAAATGGGACAAATGGCACCCCTAGCGTGAAGACAACAGTTCTGCCTTATCACCAGAAAAATATTCATCCTGTACCATTTTTACGAAGAGTAGTAGTAGCGGAAAATGCTGTAAGTATTCTGAAGCTAGATCAAATATGGCATTTATAAAATAGCGAACGTTTAGTGGCTTCAGTCATTTCTAGCGGTGAATTTGTTGCTTGTTTCTGTACAAAACATTCCTTGCAGAAGCATTATTATAAACGAATGGTCCAAGTCTGGCACCGGTTTAAAAGCAATCCAAAATGAATTTGATATTTCAGTCCTTTTTGCTTGGGAACATTGTAGCCCTCTGGAAAGGTGAAGTCAGAATGAAAAATTCAATGCCATAGCCGGGATTTGAACCAGGATCTTCGGCTCTCCGTGCCGATGCTCTAACCAACTGAGCTACCATGGCAACATGCCGGTACAACATTAAATTCTCCAACTGACTCACAATCCCAGTATACCACCAGGCCTTCTCAATATGAGATACGAACCAAGTGGCGACTTACAACCTGTAAGTACTTTAAGACCTGGGCTTCATAGTAAACCACTAGTAGGTCACAGTGGAATGTTAATTCTTTCCCACTGGCCGTGTGTAGGCTAAGATGGAAATGTTGTACCGGCACGTTGCCATGGTAGCTCAGTTGGTTAGAGCATCGGCACGGAGAGCCGAAGATCCTGGTTCAAATCCCGGCTATGGCATTGAATTTTTCAGTCTGACTTCACCTTTCCATCTTAGCCTACACACGGCCAGTGTGAAAGAATTATCATTCCATTGTAGCCCTCTGTCCAAACAGAATTTACAGAATTATATTGCCTAGGTTATAATAGTGGCTATTTTTCCAGGTATCCCAGTGGTACGAGCTGGTGGTATTCACAGCGAGTATGGAAATCTATGGTGCTGCTGTGGCTGATAAACTTGACAACAATCGTGGAATCCTAAGAAGACGATATTATAGACAACACTGCACACCTGATCTTGGCAGTTACACTAAGGACTTGTCTGCTATCTGTGCAGACCTCGCTAGCATATTTATATTGGATAATTCTCCAGGAGCGTATAGAGCTTATCCAGGTAAGACACACTTTTATGATCTATAGTCGCATATTCTTATGCCCCTCCCCCTACGATTATGTTCGGCTGCCACCACTTAAGCTATAGTAATAGCTTAACACTGTCGTGTAGTAGCAGTAGTATGCGTACAAGTTGACTACCACTACCACCAAGTCATCTATTGATACTTTCTTCATCTTCGAAGTCTTGTAGGTTGGTCTCAGACCTTGGCCTGAGAATATAAGTAACGAAATATAAAGTATTATGGTAGCGTTGAAATAAAACCAGATGATGCAGATTCAGTAGTTTAATAAATTGTTAATTCACATGATGTGTCCTGTCCAGAGCTGGGTACATTGGTATCTCTTAGACGTTGAGTGCCGAATACAATGGCTACAGAAATTTCGTCTCTTTATATACTGATGTGACTGCTTCCAAGAATATCTTAACTTGCACTTCCCATACACGTGTAAAAACAAAATACATGAATTAACAGTTCTCATACTGATTAACCGCTAATATCAAGTTTGGAATGCTAAATAATCATGAACTGAGTTTCATATTAAAGTGAATGTGATACTCTCTCTCTTGTCAGCAGAGATGCAAAAACTCGTGGCATTCGTGCTTCTATGCATGCAAAACAGCATTATAAACAAAAACTACGTCTTGTATGCAAAAATGAATTAAAACAACTGACTAAATGTATATTATACTACAACACTATTGTAAAACACTATAGTAATATAATATTCACTAGAAGGTGATAGATGGTCATTGCATAGAGTATGCATTTTAAAGGATAATTGATGGCAAAGAAAGTTTTATAATGTCTAGTTGATGATGATAGATGTATCGAGTGGGAGAACATATTGATGCAGGAGACAGGATAAATATCTGTCTAATGGGGAAAGCAGCAGCCTTAGACACCGCTCTGAAGTTGCCCAATGCAACCCACAGCAAAAAGTAAAGTAACGGAACCGATATACCATAAGCCCGGAAATGTTGCTTCAGTATTTGTACTGTTGCTTTCACAGGATCTGATATATAAAAATCATCCTACATATATATGTCATGAATGCACAGCCAACGCCACCTATTAGCAAGACATTATTCAGTTGTGAGATTAATTGCCACAGCAACCGGGGAAAAAGAACTTTGAATGATTTGGATGAAACTCACTATGCAGGGGGTTTTTTGGGCTATAGAAGTTAAATCAGGTCTTTTCTCCCCGGGCATTGCACTTTAACCTTGAAATGTACTTGGAAACTGGGATTTTAGCTCAATTATTGTTTTAATTATGTGTGACTTTCATATTGTTGTAATTGGGTAAGGTTCATGAGTCTGGGGTACGTTTTAATCGTTTCATTTTGAATCTTTATGCCGATATGGAAGCACAAGAATTGTTCTATTAATTTAATTATTTATATTTGTTATGGAAAAACAATATAATTGAGAATAAAATGAAGTAATTCATGCGATTTATGTAAAAACAATGTAAGCGTTAATAAATATAACATTATAATACATCAGCTGCTTAAAAAGACTCCAGGAAAATCTCTGAGACTATTTCATGTATTTGATATTGAGCAATTACTCTTGATCGTTTATTTTATAATATGCTTGCTAAGAATACAAGGTTGTGATGTTATCTGATAAAACATTCGTGCATCACTAGAATTGAAATCAAAGTAATATAGATGTAGATTAATTAAAAATACAATTTTGATTTGATACAAGCCTCTTGATGTGCATTTTTTACTGTTCTCATGCTAGCTTATCTGAATTAGGTTAACTATAGCATTGATTACAATCTAGTTACTTGAATCGATTAATCGTTTAGGCCAATTGGCCTCTTCCAGCCTCAGTCCATCTTAGTCTGGGTCTTGTATCTCTTCTGCCTGTAGCATCTTTCCATTCTTCTCAATTTCCCCTGCATTCTATCATTCTATCCTGTATTGCAAACATATTTAATTTTTCCCAACTTTCTTGATTTCTTATTTTATCTAATCTTGTGTCTCCTAATAATGCTCTTAGAAATTTCATTTCCGTAGCCTGTGTATGGCTATAGTCTTTCTGTCGAACAGCCCATGATTCACAATGGAACCATTAGTGCCACTACTTTATAGAACTTCAGTTCCCGTATCCTGATAGTGCCACTCATGCAATTCATGGTAATGTAGTGCATTGACTCAGACACAAAACTGTAGCGTGAATGATATTGCTTTTGTTGGCACGAAGTACTCTACTTAGATTACATTTACAAACTTGTGTAAAGATGTATTTATACTAGCTGTAATAGGAATATTATTTCTCTATATGATGATGAGTGTCCTGCCCTGGGACAGAGCCGTGGGGGGAGACCCTTTGCCTGCCCAAAGAACACTAGACCAGATGATATCGTTTAGGGTGGTGTCCTTTTGCAGTATGGGAATGAGCACCCAGGAAGGAAACTTTACATCTCTGTAAAATCCCTGACCCGGCCAGGAAACTGCATAGTTAATATAGCTATGGGAACAGATCAAAACATAATATATATAATATATATAAAAGAAACATTTAAATAAAGAAAATGACATGGAGTATATTTTAATCATCACTTATTCATTAACCAGCCATACTTTCCAGCACTATGTAAATAAAGGAGTAAACTCTTTTCTGTACAAAGACTTCTGCCTTCCCCACCTCCTGCAAACGTACGAAGCTGAAGATGAGAACAAAACCATGCAAGTGACATTGAGCGTGTACACAAACCCAAGCATAGAATCAAGAAAACATCATGAGATTATGTTGATGCATTTATTGCATATTTGTGTTTGTGAGTAGACCATAACCAATTGAAAAATAAGAATGTTCATCCACAACCGTTTTGTACAATGTTTTTTGAACTTTACTTTTGTTCTGTTGTCCGTTTGTTCTGTGCCAATGTTGTCCTCCTTTCAGAACTGTGTGATATTTTGCGATCGCCTGCATAGTTTCATGTTTAGCATTGCTGGCTACGGATTCGCAGGTCTTGGTTTGATCCCCGACACCTTCTTGGATTTTTTTAAAAGTAGAGAGGTCTAGAACATGGTGCACTCAGCCTCGTTGTATAAATTGAGAAGTAGCAGCTCATCATTAATAGCCACATGCCCCCTTTCTTGCTGTCTGCCTATAGTAGGTTGGTTGGTATATGGTTATTTACAGCTGGTGATGCAGCAGTCGGATGATAGGCCTAGTCGCTCTAGGGATGTAGCACCATTGTGTTTAGTTTTTAATATATTTTGCTCTTTCTGATTTAGTCCAAAAAGTCATTCTGCCCTTATCAAAATGCCCTCTGTTCTCAAAACACATTTGTTTGAAGGTATGCAAAGGAATGAAGAGAAAAAGACATCTGTGAACCAAAAAATGAGAAATTTATTTTCTTATGACTGAAATTTGTGGAAAGTGTTGTTCAATAAAAGAGTTATTTGCTGTAAATAATTTTCCACACCATCATACAACAACAACAACAACAACAAAAAAAAAAAAAAAAAAAAAAAACTCCACTTGACTTGATTCCATCACAGAAGTCTTTCTCTGATTTGGTGTAGGTTGCTGTTCTTATTCCGTTCTTTATTCTTTTAATACATAGTGCTACCCAAAGTTCCCAAAATCGATAAGTGGCCCATGATTCAGCAATAGAAACACTTACAGTGTTTTGCAGATGACAAACAGTTTGTCCTTCTTCTTGCTTAGATACGCAATCCAATCAGAGACGGCAAGACGGAGGGAAGACTCTGACTGCTAGCGGCGCTTCGTAAGCTCGTACACGTGATTGGCGGTGAAGGAATCTGCTTCTCATTTGGAAAATAGTGTAATACATCTCTTGTTTTAAGTTCACACATTTAGTATTTGTGATCATTTTTCCAATATTGCATTTTATTTACCTTGCGATTTTTCAATGGCATGTGAGGAGCGCAATGCGTTTACGTAAAATTTTGTTTCAAACTCAGGAAAACCTGTGACAACTTAGAAAAGGAAGTCTAGTTCATCATGAAGCTGATTCTGAAGATTCCTGCAGTTCTACAGGTGATTCTGCTCCTGCTAGCACTCAGTAGTTGCAGAACGAATTTTGCCATTAAAGTTTTTCTTGTGTTGAGTTCATCCAACAAATTCCCCTGCCATGTGCCATATGATAGTCCAACAACGTTGCAGATGCCTGTGAAATTTTTGGGTTTATTGCCAGTTAAATGGTCATCTTCATCAACTGCTTGAACCACTCGTAGGTTTGAGTCTGGTCTGGACCAGCATCTCCAGATGCATACGTTTCTGCAGCAATACAAACATGCTGCTCCCACTCGTCTGTCATTGTGAAAAATCGCAATGTATGCAACACACAACAACATAAAAACGCTCACAAGTACTTAATGCACGAACCCAGAGTGAAGCCATTTGGCTGTATAAAATACATGTCTTACGAATTTCAGGAGCTTCTGGGTAGCATCTCGTATTTTGTCTATTGGGCACCTCATTTTGTACCATGTAGGATGTTGTACACTCTTACATGCGCACACCAAACAGTAATGCAGTCAACCTATGAAAACAAGTCACCCTATATCCAAATCATTTGCGAGACCATAGACATGAGATTATTATGCACGTGTTATGATTGTCTGTCCTATTTCAGTCTCATGATTACTTATGTCTGTACATTCATTTCTCTTCAGAAGTCATTGTACAGAGGTTGTGTGTTACAGATAATGCTATTCCCATCAAGTCATGGTTCAGCGACCCCATGGATACAGCACTGCTCAACCTTCTGCCAGTGTTAGATGCTCTACGTTTTACTCAAGATGTACGCAGTGTTTTGAGTCGAAATCTTCATTTGCATCGGCTGTGGTAGCACCATGAGTAAGTAATAAACTTTTTATATCTTAGAGCATTTTTAACAGCTTTACTATTAATCTGTATTTTGCATTGTTCAAGATGCTCTTTGCTATAAGACACACACCAAAATGTAACACAATTTTTCGGAAAAAACGCTTTTTCATAACCAAATTCTAACCCCCTTTGAACTACTCATTTTGTAATAACCAGTACTTGCATATAGCATACAATAAGTAATAGTACGTAGACCTACAATCTTCTCTATATACCTAAAAGGCTTTGTTGTGACTGACTGACAGAGAATCAACGTAGAGCCTAAACTGTAATAGGTAGAGACTTGAAATTTTCATAGTACCTTCGTTTCATAATGTAAGTGCTCACTAAGAAAGGATTTTGCAAAATGTTTATTTTAAATGCCAAAAATCAATTATTTTTTTTAGGATACTTAATCCCACTTTACACAGAATTATCAAATCCAAATCAACAACAGTGTGTTGTTGGCAGTGTTCACAGGTATCTTTGGAAGTAAATGATACAGGACTTTGACAAATTAGAGAAGCTATCGATAGAATTCATTGGTTAAATAAATATTGAAGAATGAAATCCATGAGAATAATGCACAGTGTGATGCAGTCACCTTTCTCTGCCCTGGACATAGAGAATATCATTTCTACAATGTAAAATAAGAGGTCATATTGCGAGGACAGCTTAATCCAGCTGTCACAGTGTGAGTATGTGTCAATGAGTGAGAAATAAAATATTCGGTAAAGACAATGCAATTTTATGTTACTGGAAATTCTGTTTCTTCTTATTTGAATCCCTACCAGGCATGGTGTATACAAGCAATGGGCTGCCAAATTCTACATCCTCTATAAGGCATAAAAAGCTATATCTAACGTTTTCTGAGGGAATAGTTTGAGTGTGATAAGTCGTTCTTCCTCATTTCAAATTCTACATACCCATTTAAAGACCTAGAGTTTGAAAATCGAAAGTACTTCATAAGTTAATGTCAAAATATGTCAAAATACAAAACCCGGGCAACACCGGGCCATTTAAGCTAGTGTCTTATAATACGGAGAGATTGGATGGTGTAAACAAAAAGTGGCTTCCTTGTTTCCCCCGTAGCAGTTGCTCACGATTTTATAAGGTATCTCATTTGCTTCGGCTTGCTCAAGTGAAGTTGTTAATCGTGTTGGTGAGGTTCATGGAGGTGATTATTGAATGAACATGAGTAATTTATGCAGGGTGTAGGGATTCTGATGTGCACAGATGTAAAGAACAATGTAAAACATTTGAAATCAAAACTTAACGTAAAACATAAAACACCTAACAAATTTCACACCCCTAAAGCATTGCCTCATTTCTCTGGGTTTCTTTATTTATTATTTTTTATCAATTCCACTGTCTCTTCATACAAATATCAACACTTGAGAGAAATAAAGAGGAGAGAGCAAGCAGACTCTGAGTGGTACAGTCTCCACAAGAAACAAATAACAAAATTGTTAAAAATCCTAAATAGTTACCTAAAAGGGCAAAAGAGAAGAACAGGTCTCCACTTAAGCTCTGCCCACTGCGGCTGAACGTTGCTGGTGATGGCGGTCACTGCAGCTCACCCTTGTACCAGAACCACGAATGTTTTGATCAGTGCATTGCTGGCATCTATCTTTGTTCTGCAGGAACCAGAAACATTGTTTTTCTTTCCTTGGTTACTAACAGTTAGTTCCATTTCCATGAAAGTACAAGTTCTGCTTTATTTGTTACTAGCATGTGCCTGCGACTTCACCCGGCATAATTATTTGAAAATTAAAAATTAAGATCATAATAGTTAAATCATTATATTTATTAACACCTAAATCACGTGGACTACATACCACGATTAGACAGCGACACCTGGTAAAAGCGATCTCAGATTCAAGTTCCTTGGTCCAGAAAACCCCTGCATACTGAGTTCCGTCTAAACCGATCAATGTCTGTCCGTTTAGGCCTATAGAGTATTCATTATCCCTCTTCCGTCTATGTTGAAAATTTCAGATATCTGCGTGACTTGACATATTAAACAAATGAATCCACCAGTGTGGGCGATCCCGACACTTTTATTTCCAAAGTTTGACAAAAATAGCCAAAGCCAACTGTAATTGCTTTGATATTGAAATGTATTACTGAAAACTAATGCTTCTAAATTGCAAAAAATGCACGTTTTTTGCCCGTTTTTCACTCATAACTCACGAACAAAAGCAAAAATTAAAATTCCGACTTCGAGGTGCATTTTCCGACCCTTCAGTCCACCTATGTTTAAAATTTCAGATCTCTGCGTTGAGTAGATTTCGCTGGGCATCGCGAACAGACAGACGGAAGGAAGACAGACACTTCCTTTTATTAATATAGATGCTACAATAACAAATGTGACCGATTCGTGTTAATTTTTTATTTTTGCACATTCGTGGTTCTGGCAGAACAGTGATGATATGCACTATTTACTACAACATGAAAATAACCCTTGTGCCAAGTCATCACCAGAGCCTCTTTAGTGATACTCAGGACCAACTTATTATTTCACAATTGCTGTTAGCTCAAGAGCCTATAAGTTATATGTTTCAAATTTGCCTCTGTGTTAATTGGCGCAATCCGCCATTCCTTCCCGCGTGTTTTTGTCATTTCCTGTGTGGGCACCTGCCTACGGCTTCCCCACGCCAGTTAGTCGTGATCAAGATGCAGTAGCGTACAGGCATGTGTTTCGTTTGCTCCCATCCGCTGGACAATATTCACTCTGTAAGCTTAGTACTCATCTTATTTCCACACCATTTCGCTCCTTAAGTATTGGGCAGCGTGCGTGTGAGATTCCGGGACTCATATTGTATTTTCGGTGCAAATTACAATTATTCCCATTGTGTTAATGGCCTAGTCGCCACGTGTGTTCGTAACAAAGAAACTTGGTACTAGCGCCTATAGAATCTACTTGGCGGGAGTGGTGTATGGCTCCTAGCAATAGTAACTGTGTCTAACTACATTTATAAGTATCATGTATTAAGTGTTAATATAATTTCAACTATTCAGAGTTCAGGCTTCCTGAATATATTGTATTGCAACGAATCAAAACCTAAATCCCTGATTCAGCGCCCTACAGTCCATTTTATCCTTATTTTAAGTTAATTATCCTATCAATTGCAATTAATACAAAATTATCAAAGTGTTATACAGTCAGTGGCGATGGCCAGTACAACTTGATTTTGAACTGTATTAACTGATAATGACTGGCAACTAGTGTATCTTTATGTATAACAACACTATCAAATGAAGCATGTTGTGTTATACAGTCTACACCCCCCTTCTGTTCATAAATTCCTTCACAACACACACTTTCGTGGACCATTTTCATTTGAATACACAGCCTACATTTACACCATTCCGTATTTTCTTTTCTTTCTTGCAATTCTTTTAATAATTCCTTGTCATTTTCTTTTCGTGTGATATTAATTTGTGAATACCGAGGTTCGTCCTTATAAGGTAACATTGCAGACATTTCTATCAACAACTAACACAAATGAGACTTTGTGGAGTACGTAGAAACAGCATGTGCGAGCAGCTGTCGTCTTGTCAATGAATTGTCGCACATGGCGTCACAGGAGATTTTTACTTCACCCGTACAAAGCATAATATTAGACACCTGAAGGTCACGAGATCACCATTTGTTTTGTAACTCGCTCCGTGCGATGAGATTAAAATTAAAAAAATGGTATTTTTTTAGTTTACCCTTCCTTTAAGCTGCTTATTGACTTATAACCGCACATTGTGCGCGATTCCTTTAAATAATAAATTTTACTTCAGATAAATTTAGACGATAAAAAATAAAACTTGGTCTGCCGGGTCCCCTTTTGGGGCCTGCAGCTCTGGCCTCCTCCCTCTCGTCGGGCCTGTCTGTATCCAGAATTTGGGATTGTTGAAATCCCCCCATCCCTCCTACAAATCGCACTCTGTTATACAGTATAAATTATTACAAGTTGTCTTGTATGCTTTTGCTGCTTTACTTTTGTTTATTAGAAATAAATTAAATTTTCGCTCTCTATTGTACCATTTAAATGCCTAATTTATCAATTCCCCAAAATCAAGATACAGGATAAGACACAAATAGGCCTAAAGTGGCAACAAATAGGGGGACCTGTTTTCACTGTTTTGTTTTGTCTTTTTTTATTCTCCCAAAGTACTCTCCCTTTTTTAAAATTGCCCCATTTTGTATTGTGCAGAATGTGACAAATCTTCTGTGGTATTGATACAAATATGGAAACAAGACTGAAACCATGCAGTGTCATTACACGACTGCTAAGACAGACATAGGCAATCTTGAACCAGCTACTGTGCGTTGTGGAGGGAAACAAGCAGTTCTCCACTGCAAGTTATGTCTCTCTCAAAACCTTCAACCTCCTCAAAGAAGCACAAATTCAAAGGAGAATGCAGGAAGTGAAGAAAATGCTACCTCTCTGCTATATTCCAAAGCGCTATTAAGCGTACTAAAGGGAATCATTAGATGTCATTATCAAGTGAATCATAAAGGTTCAGACATGGAAAGGGCAGAATTGTTACAAGAATTCAAAGAATCATATTACAGACAAAGTGCATAACACACCAAAACAGGAAAAGATGAAATGGCACAGTAGGTGTTAATACATCGTGGTATAAAGAGTAGAAGACATATCAGTATATATTGATACATAGTTGTCAGTAAGAATTTGGACATTTTTTTATAGCTGTAATGAAAGTTGTGATATAAAATATATATGTGCGAATCAGGAGTTAAGAGCATCTGAATACCAGTGTCCAGACAACAGGAGAGGATATTCGCACTTTGATTATGAATAAGGAATTGGACAGGAGAAGATTAATGTCTGTATCTCAGTTATGACAGCTGAAACCAGAGGTTTTGTTGGTAGATTGAGAGCATATTTACCAGAGATTGATATACTAGGTATATATATGAGAAAGTGTATTATTTTCATTGCATTTTCCATCAGCGGTCTTTGTGTAATCACATCTGAAGCACTCTGGAATAGGTAATCACAGTTAGAAGAATGGGTAAACGACTTGCCATTTCTGACTTATGTTTGTGAACATTTGAATCAGTAAGGTATATTTATATGTTTCAAGTGAAAATCTGCATTTTTCAGACACAATTTTTTATGTATATATGAGTGGCTTGATATCAAAGGCGGACATCTGACGAATTCATAAATTCTAATGCCAGTTCCTTATATACAAGTTATATTTATGTATTTTTTTATGGCTTCTTTTTCATATTTCCGCTTAGAAGTCCCAAATAAACTTTGTTCTGTTTCTGATATCAATATCATTAAGAAAGTCAGTGAAAATTAGCTTTGAAAATACAGATGTCCTGTTTTGAAACAAAAATTGACAGATGTCCGCGTTGGATACAAATATGATGATAGGTGTCCGTTTTCGATCCAAATGACTCACCAAGAAATTCCATATCAGACCAACCCTAATATTGCTAAGAAAGATAAGGAGGTGAAAACTGAAATATAGTACGAATTAAATACCAATACATTGTCAAAATTCCTTAAACAAGATTTTATTTTATAAATACTGCACGATTCTCGCGATTGCACCAGCTAGCATTAATGTTAATTCATTATTACTCTATGCCCTGTTAACGAGGTTTTACCGCGTTACATTATTCGTTATGGGGTCATTCCATGCCAAATCATCACAGCTCCCAACCCGACCATCTCAGATTTACATGACATTCGGTAAGAAGTTAAAATACATGAAGTTGTACACACACGCAAAATTTTACCCCTCAGTGATTTACGATATTCATACAGCAGTGTTGCAAACATGACAAAAATTGTAAAATTTTCCCTTGCATGCTCTGCAAAAATAAATCATAACTTTACTTCTAATTGAGGTAGAACCTTCATGTTGGTCTCATTTTGAAGCTAAAGACACATAGTTTCCATTAAAAATAGTTGCATTTCAAAATATTAATTTTTTCATTCTAAGAAACTGTACCTTTAATTTTATTGAAGAAAAGATATGTTAGGCAGTTAAATGCATTCTATCTATGGTACAAATTTCATTTTGGGATGGCTTTGGGAACAGGAGAAAAAAATTTCCCTATAATATAAAGTCACATGGATGACTCACTCACTCACTCACCGACATTAATTTTTGCCCAATTTTAGATGAGCTAGAAACTTGAAATTTGGTACACGTATAGCATTTAGGCTGTAAACCACATAGAAATTCCAAAAAGGTTATTTTTTTATTTTTAGCCCTAAAAACCGCCCGAAAAGCGCTCGGCTCGGCTCACTGACATTAATGTTTGGTCACTTCCAGATGAGCCAGAAACTTGAAATTTGATACACTTTTAGGCTTTTTAAGTTTTAGGCTGTAAACCACAGGAAAATTCCAAAAAGTTAATATTTTAATTATTTTTAGCCCTAAAAACTCCAGAGAAAAGGCTCGGCTCTGCTCACTGACATTAATGTTCACCCACTTCCAGATGAGCTAGAAACTTGAAATTTGGTACACGTATAGCGTTTAGGCTGTAAACCATAGGGAAATTAAAAAAAAAAAATTTTAATTTGTGTGGGTTTCTGCCTCGCGGCAGCTGCAGCTCTAACTCTTGACCGATTGGGTGAAATATCTAAAAATTAAAAAAATTAACTTTTTGGAATTTTTCTGTGGTTTACAGCCTGAAAGCTATATGTGTACCAAATTTCAAGTTTCTTGCTTATCTGGAAGTGAACAAACATTAATGTCAGTGAGCCGAGCCGAGCCCTTTTTCGGGAGTTTTTAGGGCTAAAAATTAAAAAAAATAAACTTTTGGAATTTTCGTGTGGTTTACAGCCTAAAAGCTATAAGTGTACCAAATTTCAAGTTTCTAGCTCATCTGGAAGTGGGCAAACATTAATGTCAGTGAGCCGACCCAAGCCCTTTTCGGGGGGATTTTTAGGACTACAAATTTAAAAAAAACTTTTTTGGAATTTTCCTGTGGTTTACAGCCTAAATGCTATACGTGTACCAAATTTCAAGTTTCTAGCTCATCTGGAAGTGGGTAAACATTAATGTCAGTGAGTAGAACCGAGTCCTTTTTCTGGAGTTTTTAGGGCTAGAAATAATTAAAAAATTAACTTTTTGGAATTTTCCTGTGGTTTACAGCCTAAAATTTAAAAAGCCTAAAAGTGTATCAAATTTCAAGTTTCTGGCTCATCTGGAAGTGGTCAAACATTAATGTCAGTGAGCCGAGCCGAGCCCTTTTTCGGGGGGTTTTTAGGGCTAAAAATAAAATAAATAACCTTTTTGGAATTTGTATATGGTTTACAGCCTAAACGCTATACGTGTACCAAATTTCAAGTTTCTAGTTAATCTGAAAGTGGGCAAACATTAATGTCAGTGAGTGAGTGAGTGAGTCAGCCATGTGGCTTTTTATTATAGGGAAATTTTTTTCTCCTGTTCCCAAAGCCATCCCAAAATGAAATTTGTACCGTAGATAGAATGCATTTAACTGCCTAATATATCTTTTCTTCGATAAAATTAAAGATACAGTTTCTTAGACACTCAAGGTCGAAGGTTACACCTTTTTACCTTGGAATGAAAAAAATAATATTTTGAAATGCAACTATTTTTAATGAAAACTATGTATCTTTAGCTTCAAAATGAGACCAACATGAAGGTTCTACCTCAATTAGAAGTAAAGTTATGATTTATTTTTGCAGAGCATGCAAGGGAAAATTTTACAATTTTTGTCATGTTTGCAACCCTGCTGTATGAATATCGTAAATCACTGAGGGGTAAAATTTTGCGTGTGTGTACAACTTCATGTATTTTAACTTCTTACCGAATTTCATGTAAATCTGAGATGGTCGGGTTGGAAATTACACTTTTTTGTGATGATTTGGCATGGAATGACCCTATGAATAATTCTAACATTTCTGACATCAAACTTTCACCACACGATAGATTAATTTATTTGGTTTGACATATAAAATTAGCATATCCCAAATGTGAGGTTGATGCTTCTCCACAGTTCTTTTCCACTTTTCTGAATTGCTTTTCCTTCTTCTTGTGCTCCCTTCACTAACTGAAATATTATTCTCCATGGGAACACTTTCTTTTTTCAATAATGCCTTAAATAATATTATTACAAGATCAAAATAATATTACAAGCACGCAACATGAGCAAAACAGATTGTCATATTGGGAACAGTAGCAGCCATTGGTAAATCGGAAGTCATGTGATCAGATTCTAGCTCCCGCATTGGCTGCTTGGTAGATGTCCGATGTTGAAAACAACTTGCACAGCAGGAGTCCGAATTTGAAACGAACCTTCAACTTTGAAGCAAAAAATTACGGGATTGCGTCCGTTTCTGACAAAAACCGATTTCACCATTGGAAAGAGGAGACAAAATCCTGCTGGAATCCACTTCTAACTCAATTTCAATTTTTCCGACAGATGTCCGCCTTTGATATTAAGCCACTCATATATATATACACATTTTTAGAGTGAATCAGATAGCTTTCAACTAAGTTAAATACAATATCAGTTAACCAAAAAATAATTTTACTCTGGTCTAAAAAATTATTTAGAAAATAAACATGCAAATTATTAAAAAAAAAAGAAAGAAAGAAAAAAAAAAAGGTTTTGCTTAAAAGACATGTAAGCTAAGTGTACAAATTGTGTAATGATTCCTTATAATGTAGGCCCAGGTGAGATCTTGAACCTAAGTTATTACCCTGCAATAAATAAGAAAAAAATCATAATTTCGGGGGGAGGGGGGTGAAAAAAATTCATAGTTCCTTTCAGGCTCTTCAACATATTCTTTATCATTTAGCTTCTACAGGGTCTTTATTATAAGTTGAGACCGGGCGACGGAAGGCACGCGCAGCCGGTCTGACCTTGATGCAACATCGGCACGTGCAGTTATTGTTAAAGTGTCAACATGGTGAGACCCATTTCGCTGCAGCGTCGTATTTTTGTGTGTAAACATTATTTTAAGTACGAGTCTGCTGGACGTGTACGTGATGAAGATAAGGTTTATCGAAGGTTTATCGAACAAATTCTCACACATTGGAGGAGCCGAAAGAAAACATTACGAATGAAATTAGGGGCATTACAGTGGAAGAACTCACTCGCATCAGCCAGAATGTGGTTTCCAGATACAATGCCTGTATAACACAGGAAGGACGACACTTCCAACATATGTTATAAGGTAAGATATGTAATACTTTATATAGCCTACACTTTAAGCAGGGAAGCCGCGCGCGCATCACCGGCGGCTAATGCGGACTCCGTAGCAGAGAGTGAAAACACCGGTCGCCCGATCTCAACTTATAATAAAGACCCTGTAGTTCTATTTTGTTGCCACAATTAAAGTGGCATACAGCAAACCTCAGAGTTTTGAACCCATCGTATCTGGTTTTTGGGCATCTACACCATATTGTGCCATTAAATGACACGTTGCTGTTTTGAGTTTTGTAGGCAGCCCTTCTTTATGCTTGTTAGTCTTAGCTTGCTGGTACAAACACCAACTTTCACTTCCCTTAGGACAGAGATGCTGCTTGTATTTGACCACAATGCAATTCAAAATAATTTTGCATATGATAAATATTTGGAGATGCCAGTTTGCCTTTCCTCCAAGTTTCTACTGCTCTCTTTTGGTAGTGGCCTAGACATTCCAGCTTCCATAGGGCTTTGCAAACTAACTTTTAGAATCACCATCTCCACTGAAGATTTTCTTCGCTCCTTCTGGCTCCATATATGACTCCTATATATGCTATGGCTCATAGGTTGAAGTTATTGAAGGACATCTCAAAGACATCATATGCAAAAAGTAAGACCAGAATTGCAAATCCAAGACTGTAAGACGTTTAAAAATGTTCAATGTAGCTTATTTCTTTGTTAAATAAATGTATTACAAGGTTTTGAAAATGGGGAATCTATATATGCCGCACCCTGTATTATGTGCAATTTAAATCTGTATGAGATACGAAAAAACGGAAGGTGTATAATTGTATAATCTACATGAAAAATTGGTCTAGAAAAGTAAAATTTTATTACTTTCTCTGCCCGTACCATAGGTACTATAGGTAGAGGAAGTATTGTTTCCGACCCCAAAATTCGAAGTTGTGTTTTTAGCATATATACACGTTTCAAGGCCCCCTGAATCCAAAAATACTATTTTTGGAAACGTGTCTGTGTGTCTGTCTGTCTGTCTGTCTGTGAACACTCTAACTCCAAAACGGAAAATCGAAATTTCGTTTTTGGGTCAGGTACCTTCTGAAGATGTGAGGATAAGATTGGCGACTATTTTCTGTTATTTTTAAGGGGACTTTACATGAAGAAATTTTTGTTTTTCGCGATTTTCTCGAAAACGGCTCTAACGATTTTCTTTAAAATTTGCACGTGTTCCTTTTACTGAGAGCTAAAATTTTTATTTGAAACTTTTTTTCGAAAAAATTCTCTGAGGGTAGTTACAAGCCACCCACTGTTCACCCACTGTTTGTAGAAAGTTTGTCTTGCGTGATGAATAAAGCCCGGATTTTCATGCACTATCAAACTTAAAAACATGCATGCATTCATGCACTATCATATCTCCAAATATGCACAATGAAGGGCGAAACATGCACTATCAAAAATCCGCACTCTACTGCAATATATTTCAATTTCTATTAAAACAATATACGAGTTTTTCCAAATTCTCCTCACTTAAACTCGTGCGTTTATCAGTTAGGATATTCTTGAACGCAGAAAAGGATCTTTCTACTTCACAAGAAGTAACATGTGCATACTTAAGGGAAGAAATTTGACTGAGGGTGAGATCGAATTCCATGTATTTTACATTTTTTCCACACAATATGTCTTTTACTGTTTTCAGAAGTTTAATATCAGGATTTGAACTAAGTGCCTTCTTAAGTTTTTCCCTAACTGTCGCACCCATTTCTCCACAACACGATTCTAAAGTTAATTATTCAACGTCTTCAACAATGGCTAGTGACTGACAAATTCAAGCAGTGAACATTCTGTTTAGCAGTTTTCTTTCAATGGAAGGTTATGGGGGTCGGCGAGTCGGCATTTTCTTTTGTAGCCTGGTGTATTATATTACTGTTTATTTAGGGTAAACAGTAGTTTGCACTCTCAAATTCATGCAGGTGGCAAACTCTGTTGCCAAGTCAATCAAAATATAACAATGGTAATACAATACAACATTTTTCCGTTTCTTTGAAAAGCCGAGATTTTATGGAGGCACATTCATAATATGCACAGTTATGCATGATAACTTGATATATGCACTAAAACCAGAAAATGAGGGTTTATATGCATTAAAAACGTCGGAATATGCTACATTAAACCAAAAAAGTCCAAAACATGCATTATGCATGAATTTTGCCATAAAAAGGCCGAAATATGCAAACATGCACGGAAAAAATGTGGTTATTTGGAATCCATAAGTCATGTAATGAGTAACTACAAAGTTTGGGAAGTGTAACCAAAGTATATAAAAACATGCATTTGCATGGAAATCCGGGCTCTAGTGATGAACAACTGAATACGCGCTCTTTCACGGCCTCTTATATACAGTGAACTCTCGATAAACCAGACTAAAGTGAGCGGAGGTCTGTCCGAATTATGAAATGTCCGGCTTATGGAGAGTAAATTAGGAAATGGTATTTAAGTAACGAAATTTCGTGTTTAAGCTGCAATAACAAAACGTATGAGGCAGAACATAATATTAACACTTACAACTGGAACAATAAAGAATAGCACTTCAGTTCTGTATTGAAATTTCTAGTCAGAGTCTGAAATACACACTGTTAAATTATTAGTACAATATTATGATGATGGGGCACTATGAACATATTTTTCTGAGAAGATTTAGTCCGAAAGAAACTGTAAATGGTCTTCTGTGTACACATTGTTCCTGTTGCTTTTGAATAATTAATTCTCTTGCAGTTCTGAAGTGGCCATAGAATGGCTGTAGATCTGTGTCTGGATCGCCAAGAATCTGTCCGAGTTATCCAGAGTCCGGCATACTGAGGTCCGAATTATCGAGAGTTAACTGTAAGATTGTGAAGTGAGAAAGATGTATTGTTGGCCATGCATAGAGTTCGGCGGGAAACGCAATTAACGGCCATTCATAATATTCATGAATTTCAAGCTAATTGCAGTGTACATGGACGTATTAGTAGAAGCATGAATGATTTACAAATTTACAAATTCAAAGAAGTATCTGAGGGAAATATTCGATAAATTTCGGAAATTATATTTTACGGCGGAAAGTTCAATAAACGTCTGCAAGCCACTTGTTCTTTTTTTTTTTTTTTTTAAGTTTGTTATATAGCCTGCACTTTTAGTCGCATCATTGAAAGAAGAGGTATTTATAGGATAATTAGCATAAAATTGTGTCTTGCGATTCTATACAAGGATATGTGAATACTGCTAACTTTTATTTGGGCAGAGGAAGTTATGTGACTTTCACATCAGATTTTTTAAATTTTGTATTCTCTTCAGTGATAGCCATGGCATGTGATAAGAAGAGGTAAATCAGTGTAGCAGCTGTGAGTCAAATAGGCGAACAGGATGAGTGAGGTTATTACCAATAAATAAAAATAAAAAAAAAGTGACATAAAGTACAATGAGGAGATACGAACGCCTTCATATATGTGGAGTCACTGCATTCGGATAGCATATGCTATGCTCAAGGAAACTGACCTACTTTGGCAATATCTACTCCTAAAGCAGCCCTAAGAGACTGGACAAGGAAGGAGTTGTAGATCTGGCCTGACTTTTCACCGTGGATGCATTGATGATGGACCAGTGGAGGGAAGCAGACTACGAGCTGTGACATATAATTACAAGATTTGCGGCACACGGCCCCCACTTGTGTGAGTGAACAGTGCACGAATTATGACAATAACAAAAACTATTGCTATCCAAGTATTAAATAAATCACAATAAGTACTGTATTAGTGTGCATTCGAGTGTTTGTTGTTAATATTCAGCATAATATTTGCAAAAGTGGCAATAATCTTGTCAATTTTGGATCCACAACTTCAGCTTCCAGGCTGTATTTTGTCAAGTCAACTCCTCCATATCATATGAAGTCAAAATAATGTTAATAATGGATGTAAATGACCTTCACTTAGTCAGAACGGAAGTTTTTAGTCCTCCTTGTTGCAGATAATCAAAATATATATAATTTATTTTGCCCCTTTTGATCGTAACTCAAACATCACCTGATAATTTGGGCCACAAACATGTGTTTCTATTGATTCATCTTCCAAGTAAACTAAATCTAAAACTGAAAGAAATGGAGCAATATCATTAGATTTGCTGGTATTGACACCACTGCGTGTGATAGCTGGTTTCATTGGGTTGCTAATTATTACGCATATAAGCTATGTGGCTAAATAAAACCAATAATTGTGCTGAAGCAAATTATATACGTAAAAAAAATATTGAAAAACTTGCAATAGACAACCATAGATAGGACTACCTCCTGTGCTGCCAGATTTCAAGCAGCATGGCTTGAGAAATAAAGAAGGCAGTGGTTTACCCACTGCCTTCTAAACTGTATTAATCGTGTATACACTGCCTGTCCTATACGGCTAATTTTGCGTACTCGGCGACATTACAGATGGCAGCACCTTTCACACCCAGACTGCTTCTTGTTTTTTGCTACGACATTGTTGATTATGTAGTGCTGTCACCGCCGTCTCATAATCACTGCCTTCTAAACTGTATTACTCCTCGAGACGGCGGTGCTCATAATCTAGTCTATCAATGCGTCTAATTAATTTACATTTATTTTAATTATTGCTCCAAAATTCCATTTCAAGGTAAGTGTCATATACTGGAATAATATTACGTTCTAAACAAATAACACAAGTATCTGTGTCTGTTTAATGCTTATTTTGATTAGTGATTGCTGCAATCTGGGTGTGAACTGTGTCGCCTCTACTGGATAAATTAGGCAATTTAACAATACTCTGAACTCCATGTTAAAATAAAGCATTGGACAGGCAGTGTAATTCTCGAGACGGCGGTGGGTTTACCTAATTTAATTATATTTGACAAAAGTCAAAAGTAAGCCAACACAATTTATAGTATATAAAAATTACTTTTCTGTATAAACTTCGTAAATAGTATAACAATTTATAGTTTCGCTTAAAACATTACTTACGACCTTCATTTCTCCCCTTTCATTCTAAGTCTGTAGTTCTGTATCATTCCCTTAGGGTTTTTCCAGATTAGTTCTTTATTTACCTATTCTATACAATAATTTCTTTACGAATAGATCATGATTTAGTATTTTCGGCAAAAGTAGAAGTTATGTTCAATTGCTTTCATATGTCATTTGTTTCAATCAAATTATTTCCAACCAAAAGAGAATTCCGCTACATACGAAATCTCCAAAAACTATTTTGATTACTATTGTAGGCACAAGCGAACTGAAATTATTTTCCTTTTAAAACTTACAATTCAAAATAACATAAAACATCGTGTGATGGTAGACTGTTATAAGAACCTTGCAGAACTTGCTAGTGCTCATTTTATTAACTTTGTGTTTGCCTGTTAAGTTCTTTATAATGGTGTTACGTTGTAAATAACAGAATCCAATGTTCTTCACACTACGGAAAAACAATCGATAATTTAATTCCTCTAGCAGATTCAAAATGATCGCAAAACCTGCCTGATTATGTTTAATGAGAGTTCGTTATGTATTTTCCTGATTATTCAGAACTAGGGATCCTATAATTTCAGTACAGAAGTTATGCTTAAGGCTCATGTACAGAAACACATCAGTGAACTAGGGATCCTATAATTTCAGTACAGAAGTTATGCTTAAGGCTCATGTACAGAAACACATCAAAGGTATTTTAGGCCTTTTAAGTCTTAACCAATCAACTATTAATACTTGCCAGTAGTGTAATGAAATATCTCGAGGTGTATACAACTCGCATTCACTGGGAATGAGGAAATTTATCTCTACTGTAAGATTACAGTTATTTTAATTTACACCACTGACATGTCTGTTGAATATTTATTTTATTAACGTGCACAAATATTTACTTGACTTTCAATAAACATACAATTTAAGTCCTCCTATAAAAAGAGGTATTTCCAAAACTTAGAGATTTCCCTTGAAAAATTAAATGTCATTCAAAAAGAAACATTTTTCACTTTTAACAAAATAAAATAATGATTTTTCATAAGTGCAAAGCGACAATATTTTGAATTTGAGAAATGTCAGTGATATGCATTCAGCTTCACGTAACTATCGTAAGTAAGAACTTATCGAATTAGAACATGTTTCAATGGGTTCCCCTCATCATCAGTTGAGATCTACTGACAAGTTTGCTTCTCTGACCACCAGATGTCCTCCAGGTTGTACGAATTGGAAAATAAGGCCATTCGTTGACCATTGAAACATATTTCTAATGCGGTAACTTTTTACTAACAATAATTTGAAACTAAATGTGTAATGATCTGATATCATCATACTATTCTAAGATCGTGTTTTTTTCCTTTGTTTCAGGTTCATATAGTGTGTTGGTCAGTTGTTAGCTCTGCCCCTCGCCCTAAGGAGTCACGTCATTTATTGAGCGAAAGCATCATGACATAGACCAGGTGCACTGGGATAAGTAAAAAAATCATAATAATAAAAAAGAGACCAAATTACTTCTGGTTTTTGTGTCGGAGAAGGAAACTAGTGTGAAAGAACTGCTATGAATCATCTTCTGTAATTTCAGTTATGCATCAATTCCTAAAAAACCAACGGAGGGATTTAAAAAATGCACAAACTGGCCTTTTTATACTTAGCACATGTTATGTTGGAAACCGAGTTTTGAGTAGATTTCAGTTAAAAAAGACTAATCGAGTTTTCTGTATCAGAAAACATAGTTGACTCACTTGATTACACCGGTGTTACTGGGATGCCCTGTCGTTGATCTCTTGTGGTTGTAAGTAGTATTATTGTGAATAAACAAAACTTACAAGCAATAAATTGTTGCTGATACATAATAACAATAATACAAAAAGGCAAGTAGCATCCCTGTACGAATGCTAGTCTTGTAACATTTAATTTATTTATTGTCATGGTAGGCAGTTTCTGAGGCACTAAAACAAATTCAGTTTCTTGTGTTTTAAAGTGAGAAGTTACGCTGTAACAATAACATGCTTCCGGATTGGGTCCCTTTTATGAATGTATTGTTGATAATTTTAATTGTGTGTTAATATGGATCATTGCATTGGACAGAAAATCTGTCTTTATTTTTTAGATATCAAATTCATGTTTCATCATAATCGTGTAGAAGAAAGGGAATGTTACTCATGCTGTAAATACTTGGACTAGCTTTGTCGTGCTAATTGTTAGTATGAATGTTTCAAACAATACAATGTTGACTGTGTTCCTTTTGTTTGTAAAGCATCTCATTATAATTGTTGTGATGCACTGGAAAGACAGAATAACAAATGACACCACAGTACAAATTCATAAAAATGATTTTCATTTCAGTTGTCAGGGAAAAAATTATCAATAGCATTCGCCGAGACACCCATTTTATATCCCATCTGTACAAAATCATAACATACATTGTAAATCTTTGGTTATGGCAAAATAGACTTATTCCCGGATCATTTCAAGACTGCTGTCGCTGCCGGTGTTGGTGACTACTTCGTTTCCGCTTGAGCCGGAGCCACTGTCGCCTTCTCCTTTCTGTCCCTGTTCACCTTCATCCCCGTCGCTGGCTTGTGGAAACGAGGAGAGTTGCCACGCTGGAATGGAGGGTGGCACTATCGGGTTAGTAGGCGTGGCCGCTGGAAATTGGTGCCTGCAATGTAAATACAATCCTTCCAGTGTTGAGCAGTCGTTGCGTTACACTTATTGTGCCTATTTAGCAATTAAAGTGATATTACAGCTCTTAATGATACATTAACGCCCGGTCTCATCGACAGGGGTTAAATATTTACTAACCTCGGGCAAAAATGACTCGTCCTTGTGACTCAAGCGTTTCACCATGCTTTTTCGGCCGAGAGTTAACTAACACCATTTTAACACTTGCAGGAAATAGGAACAGTAACAAACCAGAAGGCAGTGGTTAAAAATATGTTTTTATGAATGCACTTCATTACGCAGTTTTTTAATTTTTTTTACTTATTGGCTAATGGCATCAACCACGAAAATGGGAGACATTAAAAAGGTAAATTGAGGGACAAACTTATCAATCTTTAAAAAAAAAGTTGCTACTAATTGTGTTTATGATGAAATACAAGTCAATAATCAAAGAGAAGGATGATGCATGGAGAAAATTACGAGGGAGTTTAATAGCATTAACATGGTCCTGTGTGTGATTATTTCATTTTCTTTAGTTCATTAATTATTTGTCTGTAATAATTACAGTACATAATAAATGAGAATCAATCTGTTTTCATACATCCTCTTTAATTTGTCTTCTTCTTTCAATTGCCATTTATCTATCAGCTGATTTACTTCGAAGGTTATTGAACTGTTTCTAGCAGGAAAATCAATATTTTGTTTAGTGTTCTGCTTCCTTACATTAGGTCAGCCGTGACAATTTCAAAACAGAGCCAAAATAAATAATAATAATTAATAAAAATGAAACAGGAGACTGAAAATATTAATCAGGAAACGACGCTATTACAAGAGGAAATTAAATTAGTGTGACAATTAATAAAAAACATAATATTTGTAGGCCAACTTCTTATTAACTTTTTAAATAGCTTGTATTGTCTTACGTGTAGTCGGCAGTACAAAGGGATAGGTTTGTTTAATCTTGCAAAATTGCCTATGAAAATCTAATATTATTGTGCTAACTTGTAAGTAACAGGAGCTAGAAGTGTTGTCATGACACCTTCTTAGAAGTCTGCTTTTAGGCCTAATCTGTGAACTTAATTCTGTTTATAATCTTCTCCTCAGTAAGCAATTCTATGACAGGTCTTTTGGTACGTACGTATTTCAAAAAAGGTGACTGTTGTAAAGTGTGGAGAAAATTCGTAACATATCCTGATATTCCGATCTCGGACAGAAATTTGTAATTAATTTTAAGGAAATAAGTTCTGTGTTGAAAATATGCAGGAATGCTTTCTGAGAAGATCGATAAAATAGGAGAAATTAGAACAGCATCAGAATAGAATTAAGCAGGATTCACGGAAGAGAAATTCGTCTGTATAGGTCTAAATCCTTTGCTGACTATACGGTGACTCAGTCAGCTGGTGTTGTTGCATGACTTGCCGTGAGAAGGAGCTCCCAGGAACCCATGAAAACAACAGATAGCCTTCTACTATATTAGTTTAGTTTAAATGCTACATCAATTGCTTAATTTACAGCAACCATTTTTAGCCCAGGCTTTTAACCCAAGGAAAGGCACAGGTTAAAACTAACACGTGTCGATAAAACAAAATTTGTGTCAAATCAAGAGTTTAGAACGTGTAACCCGGTGTTAATTCTTAACCCCTGTCCATGAAACCAGGCATAAGGGTTTAAAACAATAAAACAGGTGTATGGTAGCATGGTACTACCCCATCCTAAACCAAAGCCTTTGCCACTTCCATGGATCACGTGAAGAGAGCAAGTTTCAAGTGCTGAGACCCCCACAGGCAATAACGTGTGAACTGACGTGTTAGCACTGACATGGCAAGTAAATGTATGAGCCACCCTTGCTAGGAGACTCAAGATTTCGGTTATATACTCTTCACATTATATCGTAAACGAGCAATAACTTTTGAATAAGTGAGGAAAATTTCGGTACAGCAATTGTGTTTCATGAATTACAAAGTTGCAATTTTTGACTCTATAATGTCATAATTCAGCAAATGTTGAGCTGACAGACAACAATGGCTGTAGCAGTGAAAGGGTTAGCACTGTTTGTTATGGAAATCAGCTGCAACTAACAATAGAGTGGGAAATAGGCAAAGGTGATTGGTTGAAATGTTCACATGCTAAATAGTCATAGTAATGTAACAATGCAGTTGTTTCTAGGGAACTTTAAATGTACAAGTTGCGTTTATAATGGCAAATAAAAACTTCCTCTGCCTCTTAGTATACTACAGTATAGTTCTATTATACACTAGTGTCCAAAATTAAAGAAATTTCATCTTTGGTGGTTTATTTTGCCACAAAACATATAAACAGGTGATAGTAACCTATAAACAATATGAGGAATAAAGTAAGTAAATTATTGCAACGTTTGTGCATACCAGTCAAACAAAACGCCCTGTTTTTCTTTTTCTTTTTGCACACATGACTTTCACACACATCCCGAAAAATGTGTTAATGTGCTCAGTATGGGGTGTGACCACCTCTGGCGGCAATACAGGCCTCACAACGGCGTGGCATGCTGTGAATGTCATCAATCTCATTTTGAGGCAATAATGCCCATTCTTCCTGCAGAGCAGCTCACTAGGCCTGGAGAGTGATTGGTGGATGTTCACGTGAAGCAAGTCATCTCCCTAGTGCATCCCAGACATGCTCTATAGGATTCAAATCGGGAGAGCGAGCAGGTTCAATCCATGCGTGCAGTATCTTCAGTTTCCAGGAAAACAATCACCTGTGATCTATGAGGACAAGCATTATCATCCATCAGTATGAAGTCTGGGCCCACAGCACCTCGAAACAACTGCACGATACCTGACAGCAGTTAAACCTTGCCGATTTACCCGTACAACTTCATGATGTGGTAGTCAACAGAATTCCTGCCCACACGATTATTGATCCACCTCCATATCGGTCTCTTTTCATAATGTTTGCGTCCCGAAATCATGTTCCAGGTTCTCTCCAGATGCAATCCGTCGAGAATCATTTTCAAGACAAAGTCTGGACTCATCTGTAAAGAGAACATTGGCCCACTGTTCGACCGTTCAGTTGGCATGTTGATGACTCCACTCTAGATGTACTTTTCTGTGAATAAGCGTCAGGGGTTCACATACAGCAGGTCTCCGACAATAAAGGCCTCCATATCCAATTGAAAATAATTTACGATCCTATTCTTTCCACTATAATTTTATTAAAAAATAATATAATATAAACAATAATACTTATATACAATAGTGGATAAAACAATCTTTTAAAACACACAACGTTTCAACCTGCCCTCCAGGCCTTTCTCAAGTGTACTGAATTGAAAATTGAATAAATCGTAAACAAACTGCCGTAATAAATATATAAAACGGGGAAGTGGTATAAACAGTAAAGCTATTGATTCATTAATTACAATGGACAATTTTTAAACACTTGTAGCTCTACTTACATCGTAAGAGAGTAGAGCTACAAGTGTTTAAAAATTGTCCATTGTAATTAATGAAACTGCCGTAACTATGTAGCACCTTTTTTTTTAAACTATGTAGCGTGGTCGTTCCCAAACTGTTGTTGTTGTTGATCATTACTGTCTTTACCGTTTTCTGCCTCCTGCTCCCTAAACATGTTATCTTTGAAATGCTTATTTATCCATTCCCTCGGGATATCAAAATTATTATCATAAATTGATCTTGGACAGGGAAACCTTGGAACTCTATATGTTCTATTTAAGTTCTTAATCACATTAATCCACTGTTCCCCTAAGTCTCCCTCATAATTATTTAAGCAATTATCCCTCCTCCCAATGATATTGACGGCTTCATTAATTTTCCTCCGTACGCGGTTGGCTTCTATCTTCACCACTTCTAATTCACCCATTTTGTGTTCTTCATAGGTGCTACATAGTTACGGCAGGATGTTTACGATTTATTCAATTTTCAATTTAGTACACTTGAGAAAGGCCTGGAGGGCAGGTTGAAACATTGTGTGTTTTAAAAGATTGTTTTATCCACTGTTGTAAATAAGTATTATTGTTTATATGATATTATTTTTTAATAAAAACCTCTCTGCCGAAGCCTTCTGTACACTGTTTGCCTCGATACAACTGTTCCAGTGGATGCTGTGAGGTCAGATGCCAGTTGTCATGCAGTACTACGGTGGTACCGTCGTGCCCTTATAGCCAAATAACGGTCATCTCTTTCTGATGTCACTCTTGGTCGTCCTTGCCTGGTCTTCGGGATACGTTTTCAGACTCACTCTACAAACTGTTGCCACATCCGAGGAACAACAGAATGGTTCACATTAAGCCATCTGGCCACATCAGCTTGAGACTGTCCTCCTTCCATTCTTCCCATGGCCCTCCACCGAAGAGAATCTTCTAGGCCTCTTCTCTGTGCCATCCTGTACCTACAGTAAACATTTACACAGCAAATGTTGATACTGGACCAAGCAACAAACTCTATGCTGCAGTGCCCCTTTTGATAGGTGCACTGCCCTTTTGTTTGCATGTTTGTAAAATAAGAGGAATGCCATCTTCAGTTCAGAACACGACTGTACGGACATAGCTTTACATTTTATATGGATATCTCGTACAGTAGACACAGGAAGGAGAAATGTCAGTTTGTTGCTTTAATTTTGGTCACTAGTATATATAACATTATTTTCATGTAAATTGGTTATAAAAATGAAGAGAATGTTGTTACCACATCGCACCACATCCCCGAAGGATACACAGCCCAAATAGAAACTGACTAATGCACTCACGCAAGTTTCTCTACCCTCAGCATGGCCAATACATCTTTCTCACTTCACATTCTGCTATAGAAAAAGAGATCAAATTGCAAAGCGTGCATATTTAGTTGTTTAAACCTGGTGCAAAGCTTTATAGTTCACCAGGCAAGACTGAGTTTCTACAAACAGTGGGTGGCTTATAACTACCCTTTAGATTTTTTAAATGTTCCAAATAAAAGTTTTAGCCCTTAGTATAAGCAGCCCATGTGCAAAATTTAAACAAAATCGTTAGAGCAGTTTTTTAGAAAATCGCCAAAAATAAAATTTTCTTCGTGTAAAGTCCTCTTAAAAATAAGAGAAAGTCATCGCCAATCTTCTTGTCACATCCCCTGAAGGTACCTAACCCAAATACAAAATTTTGTTTTCATACAATTTTCCATTCTGGAGCTAGACTGTTCACAGATACATGCTTCTGAAAGTAATTTTGGGTTTGAGAGTTGAACACTTCCTACCCTACCATTGGTACAGGCAGAGGAAGTAAAAATATGTAATTAATAAAGTATATTGATTAGTGCATACCTGCTGAGCAATAGACCTTTAACAGTTGCTATCTCTGCTTTTAATTCTTGGATCTGCTTCCTTGTAGCGTTATTGTGTTCAGGCTGATGTCTCTGCTCTTCGCTCAGTTTCTGTAAGTCTGCGTGGACTTTCTTTAGGCTTTCATGGATTTCTGATACATAGTCTTGAATTGACTTTTGTTCTCTTTCAATTCCAAATAAGAATGGCTCTAAGTATTTCTGAAACAAAAAAAGGCTGCAAATTAAAATCTATATTATATTTTGCGGTGTTCTAAGTCTCCAAACATTTTGATTGGCTCTAGAGTAATTGCAGGTGGCCATGCTCTGATGCCATATTAACGGGGAAAGAAAAGCATTGCTGAAATAGATTTTTGTATCCTGTAGCCCACTCTGCTTGATTTATTTCTATGCAACGTTACAGCATGCAAGAGACGTGAAATTTGTTTTCTTAGATGAACTGAAGGGGGATCTTTTATATAGGAATAACAGGAAAACATTGAATGATTTGAATGAAACTCACTATGCAGGGGTTTTGGGCAGCACAATCCAATCGTGAAATGCACCTCTAAGCTGGATTTATGAACACAACATTCAAAGGGTTTACTTATCATCTGTGGTCTTCAAAATTTCAAAAGATATTAAAAAAGAATACAACTACAGTATCAAAAACATATTAAAAATGTTGACAGCATATTTCCACAGGCAAAAAATTAGGAATATACCAAATCTATGTCTATTAAAGCAACAATCGCTCCAGATATCAAGCAAAAATCGCATTGCTCAGTTCATCTTTCATTTTTACAGTTAGTGTTAAGTTTCAAATCATAGTTCAGCATTTAGTTTAAAGTCAAAATTTCAGTTTAGCATTGAGCATAACATAATGATTTGATTGATTGAGTAAAGTTTTGTCACATTGAATCCACATTAATCGGTTAATGGACAAAACCTTGTTTTAGCAAACCATAGAATTCTACATTTCGCTGTACACTTGAGTGTGTGTGTACAATTATATATGATGCTTGAAATCCAATCTTAAAGCACTGATAAAATACAAGGAGTGGCTATAAAATAATTCAACTGATATTCTAGAGTTAAACTTATCCTCAGGAAGCTGTCACCTGCTTGAATGAGGAATTTGAAATTAAAGCCTAGCCAATACACTAAGACATGCACAACTAGAATTGAATTGAGGAGTGTGGGATGCTGAAATTAGGTGACGCAATAGCAAGATAGTGTCTAGATAAAGATATCTTGAGTTTCCCATATAGAAACTAACATAACAGCTTACCTTATACAGCAGGTACAGTCCATATGTTACACCCCCTATGATGGCTGCTGTATTTAAAACATCTCTAGTTCTGGACCACAAAGTAGGGCGAGGTACGACATATGTGATGGGAGGTAAAGGTCTGCTTTGAAGCATTGTCTGCAGCTGTTGAGGGAAACAAAATGTATTTAAGATTCCTAATCCTTTATTACCAGTACTAATACAAATCCGAACCAATCACAATCATATGTTTTCAAAAACAAATTGGTTGACCTTAACACACTTTAGACTTCACTTTTACCTGTATTCTGCAGGATGATCGTTTCGCGGACTTTTTCCATATTTTCAACTGCTAGTCAACTTGACTAGCAAGTTGAAAGTTGACTAGCAGTTGAAAATGTGGAAAAAGTCAGCGAAACGCTCGTCCTGCAGAATACAGGTAAAAGTGAAGTCTAAAGTGTGTTAAGGTCAACCAATTTGATTTAAAAACATAGTATAGTGCTTCACTGTTAAAAAGTTCCACCAAGATACTGTTTATCAATCACAATCAGTTAACATGGGAAATGCAGGCAGCTGATGTCTGGTTAAATGACTGTATTAAAATAAATAACATAATGCCACATTTATTAATATTACTTCCTATATGCAACATGATCCACTTTTTCTTTTCCCCTTTCCTACTTGCTTTACACATCTCTACAAATACTGTAGATGCTAGTTTCATGGACTGAAACATGCTTAACCCTTAGAGCCGGTTACAGCCTTTGTTCCAAGGCATTCTCTTAGTTCAAATTCTCAGTCATGTATTGAACTGTTAACAAGATGATTAAGCTAAATCCTCTGTCCACGATTGCTGACTGTAAATTCCCGTTCTCCACAAACCAGCTGTTTCTCGCAGTATAGTCTATATGCTTGCATAAATCCTCCCTACTTGTCTCATCTGTAAGACACAGTTCATAGAAAGAACACCGCCCAAGGGGAAGAATTTAGAATCTGAGTTTGTGTCGTGGACAGGAAAATGTCTGTATGCACAATAACTCAAATACACTTTATCGGAGTTTTATGGAACTTGGCATGTGCATTTATAACGCCCATGGGAAAGAAGCCTATCGATTTTGGACCAAATCGGTTGACCAGTACCAGAGTAGTACCCAATTTAGTGCCTATTTCATGGTAATATATTAGACAAAATGTATTACCGGTAAATGCAAATCAGTTTTCATTACAACATACTGTTTTACGGTGTTCATACAGAGCTTTGGAAGTTGCAAAACATTTAGCTTTGACAAATAAAACTACCCACATATTCCTTCACATATGCTTATCAAACTAGACCTTCGTCCTTCCGTAAGCCCTGCTTAATGAATCCATCTGGAGCTCAACTCGAAAATCGATAACAAAAATAACTTATTTTCTGCATATTATAATTGCAATTATCACTGATTAAACAAAAGCATTCTGGCACTTTGTTACATTTATTTCATTTCAGTAAACTATGTAATCACATCCAATTAGTGTTGACATCTACCTGCTGAATGATAGTGACATCCCACTACATAATAACATGAGAACAAGAATTCCTCTGGCTCTGGAACTTGAACCCACAAACTTCCTATTTACATGCCTACATGTTGCAGGAATTTTTCTTCTAAATATTCTCGTGTAATTTTTTAAATAACAAATATTCTGTAGTTTCGGTATAGTACAGTTCAGCAAGAAGTCCATCATACCCTAGAAAAATGCAGACGATTGATCCACTGCTTTCAGAGACATGTCGTTAGACATTTCTAAATTTTAACTTTAAGGGGAAATCAAAATGAAACTAGACCTATGTACATTCAATAATAAAATGCTCCATAGCTGTGAAAACTATGTAAATTACAGCCCTAGAACTATTCTATACCAACTTAAACTTTTAATAATAATAATCTTTATTGTTCATTGAGGTTCTACATAGTAGAATCACAGTATAAGTATTAATACAGTAAGGAAACTGTGTGTTAAAAGTCCTATGACAACTTGTTAGCTGGGCGACACTAGCGCTCCATGCGGCGGTTGAGTAAAACTGCATTCTCACCATATAAAATAACTTGGGAAAATGCATAAACACATAACAAAATATGTTATAATAAGAGAAAAAAATCTTCTTTCAAAACTGAATTTTAAATTTAAGAAACAATGAAGCATGCATTATATTTTAGTTAAGATCAGGCACAATTTTTAAATGCCACTTACCTGTAACTTGCACTGCAGTTCCTAGGGCTATTCTTATTACAAGTTTTAATAACTTCAAGATGATTCTTGGAAAACCAATTATAACTCATTTTTATTTTTAAAAGTAGCCTAATATTACATTAGAATAGAAATGTCATCATTTTACAAAAATAATACAATATTACATAAGATACAATACAAAATTCAAATAAAAATATAGGTTTCTATCAATATTTCTCAATTTCTAATACTCCAAAACTGCTTTTAGTATACAGTCGGTACAGCAGTTTTAATTAAAGAGTTCTTATTGGAATTCATAAACTGGCTGTTTTCGAAGTGTTCCAAACATAGGCGGCAATTTACATTTAAATATTTTACAGTTTTTGTTAGTAGGTCTTCTCGCCGACTATTGATGACCCATTTTTTACACCTGAAATCATTACAACAATTGAAGGTAGATCGAAGCCGTAAGATACAGAAACAAAATACAATCTCAACAATGAAGTTGAGGACGAGCAGTGTGACAAACCTATATTCAAAGGTCACTCTTTAATATAATTTATAACTTAAACGTTGATTTTTAAAGGTGGGAAAAACCTTGGACTAGATACGCTTCTTAACAGTAGCCTATTTTAGGTAAGCCTATTGCTTGCCTAGGTTTGGATAATGATGTCATGTTAGTTTACTGTCGCAAACACCTTAATGGCACATGTATCCGAGAATTTATGATGTAAGATTATGTTTTCGTCATCTTTACGCCTACATCGTGTTCGAGAAAATAAATATCGTACCGCCTGTAAAATCGGCTATGTGCACTTTTTTACGAAATTGAGTTATGTGCACTGATATTCCTTAGCATTGATCCTTACAACCGGGCATGTGGATCTTTGATTGTCAGGTTTGTGCAAGCAAAGAAAAAAAATCGGCTACATGCTGCAAAATGGCCATGTGCATTAGAGCTCACATAGCCATTCTTGACTGCCAACACGGCACACATGTTTGTATACATAACCGGCCCTGACATATACATTACAATGCACATAGGAAATAAGCTGCACCGCAGCAAATATTGTGTTATCTTAAGCGATCACAATACGACATCCTAAATATTGTTATCTTTAACCGTGATATAGACTGCTGACATTTTCATTTCATTAGTATCTATTGTTAGAAATTACAACATAATTAAAGATAAAAATATTACATTAAAGTAAATGTAAACATAACCACACCAGAACATGTGTCAAGAGTAAGCCAGCAGGCATACAATAAATATTACGTATTTTTCTTCTTACCTTTCTGGATCTTTTGGGAAAGTGAAGAAATGCAATTCAGGATTTCTTCCTTTATTGTTACTGCAATTTATAGCAGAACAATAACATCCTTTCCAAACACGCATTGCTATAAATATTCAAGACTCCTATTTATTTCCATTCTTCCCGCAGTAGTGATTGTAGTATTACTCAATGGCCGGTAGGATCGCATGGAATCTGCGCGCGCATGTCCGTATGGCAGAAAAACGGACTGAGTTTCCTTACTGTATTAATACGTATACTGTGGTAGAATTCCTATTGAACATTGTCATAAATTTCCAAACAAAATGCTTCGCTTCAGGGAAGTTACAAATAGTTGTTTGGCTGAATTAAGTGAGACCAAGCTGTTAGACCTATTATTAAGTAAAGATATTTCTGTTCTGCAACAAATAACATACCCCATTGTTACCAACCGTACCAGCACGCTCACATGCAATCTGAATTTCTTCTTCGGTTAATCCTTTTCTTTTTAAGAATGCCTGTCGATGAGCCAAGGAACTTTTCAGAACATTTGGGTTTTGCAAAAACTTAACAGCAGTGTTGATCTGAAACACAAAATCATCATTTGCAATTAGATGTAACCATAAAAAAGCTCTGCCTCAATTAATTTAATGTGAAGGGTGCAACCCAGCAAAATATTTATTAGGACCAGCTGATCAGAGTGTCCTCAGAAATAAAAATAGCAGAAGCCAATACACACGGAGGTTTCATCGCCAACCAGGCTTGTAACAATGTATCAAAGACAAGAGGCAGGTTGGCCCTGAAAAGGATTAAGAAAATAACAGCTGTCTGCTGATCAGTTGACTCTGCCGCATAATGTGACACACTGAGGATGGAGGCATCGGTCTCTGAAATGACAGCAAATGGCTGGAAACTCGAGAGGAACATTTACATAGCTAACAGCTGTACTACGCAACTGTCACTAAGAATTTGCACGAAAGCACTGACTGGTGAGTGAACACTATTTTCATTGTTATAACGTATTCACTTGGAAAAAGGGATGGGGATGTCCAGGAAATGCTTTCACTTCCTGGGTCGATCCTGATACGGTAATAAATTAAAACGCTATTAGCTCTATTTACTTAAGTAAATACAAAATCCTAACCTTAAAACAATGCAATTTTGTAGGGAATACCGTAATGGAAGTACACAGAAAGGCAAATTACAAACATATGACATCAAATAGAGGTAAGATAACTATTTCACAGAATGTTATTTAATTAATTATTATACAAAAGTAATAAATTAAATAAACATATGAACATGACATACAATGTTCTCTCTTGGGGTATCTATTTCTTTTCGTGTATCTTCAGCACTCTTGTTGTTATTTTCTTCCATATTCCTTTAATTGAAAGTTCCACAATTTCACGAATCCACTAATAAACAAAATTCAATAAACATCTCACATTAATTTTCTAATAATATTAAAAAACATCGTGCTTTATAATTTCGTCTTTCAGTTGTTTTTTCTGATAGAGTAGACAGTGCGCACAATAATAATAATAGAAAAGCGCACAATGTGCATGATTAGTTTGAGCAGAAAGCCGTGAGTGAGCCTGTCCTCTCGGGGCAAACCATCACATGATATCTGTCACAAGTTCGGTGGCACAAAGCACACACACAGCCCTCGTTTGGGATGTGATACGTTTTATTTTGACACACTAGGTGGTGGAAACCATGAGTCGCAAATCTTGTAGTGATGTGTCTAAGTTCATAGTCTGTGTTCATCCAGTCTGAGTTGGTCATAGCATCTGTTGAGTAGAAGCTTTGCCATATTTCTTTCTTTTTTTCTTGTAGTTCTTCCTGTAGTTGTATATATGCAGTGGTGGAAGGCAGGAGTAGTTGGTGTCTAAGTTCTGTTGTGTAGAAAGGTTCTCTTGTGAGTTCGTAGCATAGTCTCGAGAGCGTAAATTTCGATAGACACAGTACTTTTTTCATGTATGTGGCTTTCACACTTTCAAGGTCTTTGAGATTTTCTTTTGAAAGGTATTCCCAAATCATGTCCAGTCCATATGTCATAATCGGTGAGATTTTTAGCTTGAAAAGTTTCATTGCAACTCCAACTGACAGTCTATTTAGCATCGATATTTCATTCATTGCTCTTACTGCCGCTGCTACTCTTTCTTTTACATGTCTACTGTACGATGTGCCTGATGACTGTAGAGTGATTCCCAGGTATTTGAAAGATCCCGTAATTTCTAGAGGTTCTCCATTTTCATAGTGCACGATGTCTCTGGCAGATATTCTCCCCCCCCTTCCTGAAAATCATTTGCATTGTTTTCTGTCGGTTCACAGTGAATTTATTTTCATCTGCCCATTCCATTAATTTTGAAAAGGCCATTTGTAATTTGTCTGGACATCTTGATGCTATTGCAACATCGTCTGCATAGAGATACACTTTTAAATCCTCCATTTTTTCTTTCATTTTTCCTGCTAGATCCGATATTGCCACATTAAACAGTATGGGACTAAGCGGGTCACCTTGTAACACTCCATTTCTCTGTAGAATAGGGTTTGACAGCGCTGTGTTGTCATTTACAGTGACGTAGTTGAAGGCAAGGATGCAACGTATGATCTCTAATAGGGGATTGGCGTGTCCCAGCACCGTTTCCAATTTTAGTAGAAGTTTTTCCCTGTCCAAAAAATCAAATGCTTTTCTATAGTCGACGAAAATTACCAGCAGTTTCTTATCTGGACCATTTAGTGCGTTGGATATGTCGCCAAGCAAGTTTCTCAGTGCGGTCATTGTCGATCGGCCTCTCCTGAACCCGAATTGTTCGTCTGGTATCAGTTGTTCTGTTTCTTTTGTCAGTCTCGATGTTAACAGTCTGGTGAAGAGTTTAAAGATGTTACTCTCTAAGGCGATCCCCCTGTAAGAGTCCAAGGAGTTTGTGCTGCCTTTGCCTTTGTAAAGTATTTTTATCCGTGAGTGTCTCCAGTTGTCGGGTATTTCAGATTTTTCTACGCACTTATTGAAGAGCGCATTGAAGTGCGCACAATGTGCATGAGTTTTTTATTTTCATGCCGGAAATCGTCATTCTACTAAGTGAGTTGTTATAATTTTGTGAATCTTATATTTTATTCTGAATTCCTTGAATTTTAATACACATAACTATTTAAATGATTTTATAAATATTAATATAAATACTAGTCACAAAGTTTTACAAATTTAGTTCTTGCATTTAATAGAAGGAAATATAGACTTTAATTTGATTGAAAGAAATGGTGTTGGCCAAAAAGTGGGTGGAGGAGTAGTAGTACAGCCGGTTGTCAATTGCCAGTTTCATACTTCAGTTGGGCAGAATACTTTTTATTTTGAGAATGTTCTAGTATTTATTAATATTATAATCAGTTTGGAGGTAAGATTTTACTGTTATTACCTAAGAATGCTAGTACGTTACATTTGAAGGTAATTTGGTACATATTAGGAGCATTAACGCAACAGCCAATTTAGACCAGTGCTGGGAGTTTTGTTTAATACATATTTATTTTTTAACTGTTAACAGATCTAGAGCAGAAGGCAACCCACCACCATGATTGGTGGGCTGTTCGTCTATAATCATAAGGGCGAGGTCCTGATATCTAGGGTGTATCGTGATGATATCGGAAGGAATGCCGTTGATGCATTTCGCGTTAATGTAATTCATGCACGTCAACAAGTTCGTTCTCCAGTTACAAACATCGCACGAACTTCTTTTTTTCATATTAAGGTAAGCAGAATTTGGGAATGGTTTCTATGATTGTGCACTACGTATATTCACAAAAAAAAAAAGTTGAAAATGTGATTTTTAACTTCTTGTGTTCTTCGTAAACTAGTATAGTAGCTGGGAAAGACAGGCCTAGAACAGGTCACCTCTTAGCTCTGTCCACAATGTGCAGTCGGAAGTTGGCAGGGGTATGGTAGACGTATCTGCTTTTTTCCACACGAGGTGTTCATGCCTGGTATACGGGCCCTGGCTTGGGCGCCAACGCTCTCATTGGCTGCCAACGACCTTGCATGTGATTGGTCCTACACATGTGATGTGATTGATTTTCAAAGCACCAGCCAAGCTCCGCCGTTTGTAAGGTTAGGAATGTTTATGTTAGTTTAGGAGCAACATCCTGAATAGCTGCGATGAAACCCTACACCCTAACACTGGAGCATGTACGAATACAATCGAGGGGGTGCATGACGTCCGTTAAGACGGTGGTGTAATGACATGTTGGCAGCCCTACTTTGCACCATGTGACCCATCAAAAGAAAAATGTGCTCATAAATGGATTCTGCGAGTCTGGAAGAATAAAATTACATGAATTTTGGCCATTTTTCGAGTTGAAAAAAAAAATTACCAAAGAAAGCAGTGTGGTCGACCATCCCCCATCCACTTGGGAGCGGCACTCGAGCTGCCCAAAATATTCTGTTGACATTGAGGTTAGGGAAACATTTTACGGCAAAATTCAAATATGTCGCCCCTTAAGCTTCGCCCATTCGATATTCACATTTGCATGGACTGTGTGATGTATTTTGTTTCTGAGCGAAGCAGTGTGACCGACTGTCCTTGTATATTGTCGCAAGTGCCTTGTGCCCACCTCTACATATAGCTAAATAATGCATAACACTAACTAGGCCTACATAGTTAAGTGCGCGAAGCGAAGGCAGTAGGTTTTGAAAATGTGGCATATTATATCTCCCGGAGGTTTGTCAGCCTGTCACCTGTTGTTTTGCGGTATGATGTCACACCTCCAATGGCCAGTCACAAATTTTTCTTTACAATACGAGGACAGAAGAATTCGCTAGATCGCGGTATAAAAGAAACTGCAGCGGTGTGGGTAGATTGGGCGGGATATAGGCCTATCCATCCCAAGGTGCAACATATTTGAATTTTTCCCATTTTACAGCTCAAATAATGTGGAGAAATCAATTTATAAGGCATTATATATGTACCGTAATAAACACATCTTGCTTTTTCGTAGTAAGCTAATATATTTATTTGCACTAGTAAATCATTTTCAGTCTCGTAATATGTAACTTCATGTCGGTAGTGGAAGATGAATTACCAGACTGTCAGCTGCTGACTGCAACAGCACTTTGTGAATGGCATCATATACTCAACACACATTATATTTTGACTACTGACTGCTGACTGCACATCGTGGATAGAGCTTTAAGCTCCTCCCACTGAAGTGAGGAGAGACTATCTTGGTCACTGTAGGCCATTGTTCTGTCAAAAGGGAATCCTTACTGTATATAATATAATATAATATTATGCAATTCTTGTTAGCCATTAAAGACAGAGAGGCTGACTTCACAGTGAACCATGAATACTCTACTAGACACTGACAAGAATTGTATATTCAAATTTTCTAACAGTTTGTCGCTCTCTGTACGGCGTTTGCCAAGGTAGATTTCAAAATGTGGTCAAAAAGTGGCTTTTGGAACAACCATTTTATTTTACATTAATATTTTTAGGCTGACACTTTCAGGACCCATGAGAATGTTTTGACTTCTACGGTATCCTATTACCGGTTTTCTTTAATGGCAGAATAAATATTATTAATAATAATAATAATAATAATTTTGGAACTGCTAGCAGCGTTGAAATTTGGCACAAATTTAATTTTTTCCCCTTTCTGTTCTTTTCCTCTGTCTACTATTTAATCCTTTCTCTCCTTTACCCTACCTTCCTATTTGGGACCTATTCCTATCCTACTAATTTATGCACCTAACAGGATACGAATATGGGACTGCTGGCATCATAGCCAGTCATCTTAACCATCATTGCAGTGTGAAGCGAGAATTCATCTGTTTAAGTTTAGAGAGCTACATGAAATAGCGGAGATTGATACTAATGCTAAAGAGAATCTGGTGATGATTTGGTACAAGGGGTATTTTCGTATTGGGCATTTCATATTCGCATCTGGTGGAGGCTACGGGAGCAGGGTTCATTGCCGTGCTTACCTGAGCCTGCCATTCAACCCTATTCTGTGCTAACTCCAACTATCCCTCGCAAATCCTACTTCTCTTAAATCTATCCTAATATTGTCCTCCCACCTACGTCTAGGTCTTCCAAGTGGTCTTTTCCCTTCGGGTCTCCCAGTTTGATATATGTCTTTCGTACCCCATGTGTGCAACATGTCCTGCCAGTTTCATCCTCCATGATTTAATTACCATTACTATATTCGGTGAAGCTCATCGTTATGCAGTTTTCTCCAGTCCCCATTTTCAACTTTCTTAGGCCCAAATATTTTCCTCAGCACCCTTTTTTTTTAACTCTCTCAGATTATGTTCTTTCTGAAGAGTAAGTGACCATGTCTCACATCCATATAATACAACCGGCAGGATAATTCTTATAAATTTTTGTTTTTAGATTTCTGGACAGAAAACGAGAAGAGTTTCTGAACTGCATAAAAATAAGCATTTCCTGATTTTAGTCTACACTTAACTTCTACCTTAATGTTATGTGTCTGTAATTATTGCTCCGAGATATTGGAATTTTTCCACTTGTTCGAACGATTTACCAGCTATTCTAATATTTTGTAGAGCATTATTTTGATGTTCCATGACCATATACTTAGTTTTTTTCTATATTAATTTCCAATCCAACATTTCTGCAGGCATTGAAAAGACTTTCTGCATTTCTCCCGATTGTATAACTAATCAGACATTGACTAACACACTATATACTTCACTTACCAATTATTTTGGTAGTACGCGTTTCGCAGGTCCTTCACCTGCATGGTCACCTACATGTCAATTACGGTGCTCGGAGGTTCTTCCTGTTTCCCTGGTGTCGGTTTTATGTACTTTGAAAAATCTTCAAAGAGTATGGGATCACTACAGCCAATCACAACAGATATAGCCTAAAAAACTTGATAGTTAATAATTACAAAAATGATCTACCGCAAGACAAAAGACCAGATGTAGGTGTAGATGTAGATGTAGATATCTCGTCCTGTAGATCCTGTGTTGAGCGGGGCTCAAGGATATAGGACGCGTCAGATCAAAAAATACATGCATGTTATAACAATAATATAGGCCTACAGAAACTGTAAGCTGCCAAATTTATCCAAGCTGGAAATATTCCTCCAAATTGTAGAAGGTGTGAGTTATTAAAAATTCCTTGACAGCTGTTTTGAAAGGTTTGCTCTTTCTTTGAATACATAATAATTTAATGTTGTTTGGAAGCTTGTTATATATCTGTACTGCAGAATAATAAGGACCCTTCTGAAAGAGTTTTAACAAGTTATTTGGTCTGTGTAGATCATTCATGTTTCTGGTAGTACGTCCGTGTACACTAAAATTAGTTTGAAATTTATCAATATTATTCACTACATAACACATAACAGAGTATATATACTCCCCTGTAAGAGTGAGGACTTTTAATTTTTCAAATAGCGGTTTACAAGATTCCCTTTTTTTCTTTCCACATATTATTCTTATTGCCCGCTTTTGTAATCTAAATATTTTCTCCCTATGGGAAGAGTTGCCCCAGAATATGATCCCGTACCTCATTACCGAGTGAAAATATGCAAAATATACCATAAGTAATGCATCCTGTTTTAATATATTATTCAAAATTCTTAAAGCAAAGCACGCTGAACTCAGTTTTGGACTTATCATTTCTATGTGTGTCTTCCAGTCAAGATTTTGGTCAATTTGTAATCCTAAAAATTTTACATTGCTAATTTCTTGTATGATTTGTGTTCCATAATTAATTTCAAGATTTGAGATACATCTGTTTTTTGTCCTAAATTGTATAAAATGGGTCTTATCAATATTAAGTGTCATTTTATTAGCTAGAAACCATGTGTTTAACTCGTGAAAAGCCTTTGTAGCTATTCGTGATAAATGTTCTTGTGACGTTCCTGTTACAAGTACACTAGTATCATCTGCAAAGAGCAATACCTTTGATTTGTCACTTAAGTTATAGGGCAAGTCATTAATGAAAATTAAAAAGAGCAAAGGTCCCAGTATTGATCCCTGAGGTACCCCATTCTTAACAATCCCTAGGTTAGATTCATTTCCATTTATTATTACCTTTTGAGTTCTATCAGAAAGATATGATTTGAACCACTTAAGTGTTAAATTATCGAACCCATAATGATCCAATTTTTGAAGTAATATTTCATGATTTATACAGTCAAATGCTTTAGCTAAGTCGCAGAAAATTCCCAGAGCATATTTCTTTTTATCTAACGCTTCCAATATTTCTGTAGTAAGTTGAAATGTAGCATTCTCAGTGGACATGCCACTTCTAAATCCAAACTGAGATGAAGTAAGAATGTCATTCAAATTAAGATAGTGTATTATGCGGTTGTACATGACTTTTTCAAAAACTTTTGAAAATGAGGTTAAGAGTGATATAGGTCTGTAATTTGATGGTAGATTTTTGTCACCTTTTTTAAAGAGGGGCTTAACAATAGCATGCTTCAGTCTTTCTGGAAATATTCCATTTTCTAATGAACAATTGCATATGTGACTAAGAGGTTTACTGAGTTCCGATGAGCAGCTTTTTAATAACTTATTACTTATCTCATCCCATCCAGACGAGCTTTTACTTTTGAGAGACTTGATTATATTTTCAATTTCTATGTGGGAAGTCAGGTTCAATTGAAATCTATGGTTCCAAACTGTAGATTTTGTTAGTAGGTCTACTGCCTTAATGTTAATATTATTTATAGGAATACATTTCTCTGCAATATTTATAAAGTGACTATTAAAAGCATTTGTAATGTCTGATAAATTATCTAGTTTTATGTTTTGGTATATTAATGATGTACAATCATTGTTTCCCTTTGTTCTCCCCGTTTCTTTTTTTATTATATTCCATACAGTCTTAACTTTATTATTTGATTTATTAATTACTTGTGAAAAATGCCTACTTTTTGCTTCTTTGATTACTTTCTTCAGTATGTTGCAATACTTTTTATAGTATTCCTTATGAGTTTGGTTGTTACTGGTTCTATATTTTAGGTAGAGCTCTCTTTTGTTTGCACATGATATTTTAATACCAGCAGTTAACCATGTGTTATTCCTTGAATTAGGTAAATTAGCAGTTTTCTTTTTTGGAAAATTTGCCTCAAAATGTCGTGACACTATGTTTAGGAATTCACTTAATTTACTATCTACTTTGTCATAGGATAACATAGATTCCCAGTTTTCATTCGCAAGATCTTGTTTGAAATTTAAAATTGAATCGTCATTCATTACTCTAGTCATATTACTATGAGCATGTTTACTGTTCGAATTTACTTTAATATTGTTCAGCACTAACATTTGTGCATCATGATCTGATAATCCATTTAATATTGGAAGTACTTTAAAATTAAAATGTTTTTCTATATCTATGAATATATTATCTATTGTTGTTTGGGAGTCGTTCTGAATTCTCGTTGGAAAGTTTACTATGAAATCTAGATTATAGCTACCCAATAATGATATCAGTCTGATCTTCTTCTCACTATCAATTGAGAAATCTACATTAAAGTCCCCACACAGTATAATATTTACGTTAGTACTATACAGTGAATTAAGAACCCTTTCTAACTGATTTACAAAATAATTGAAATTACCTGATGGTGCCCTGTAAATAGCTAGTATTACAAATGTATCATTGTCAAAATTCAATCTGGCTGAACAACATTCAAAATCCTGTTCTTTACAGAAGGAACTTGTGTCTATATCACTGAAATGTAAGTTTCTTTTGATAAATATACTCACACCTCCACATTTAATGGAATGTCTACAAAATTTTGAACATAGTGAAAAATTATCAATTTTTAATTGTTCAAGATCTGTTTCTGCACAGTGGTGTTCCGTTAGACAAATAACTTGAATTTCCTGTTTATTAGAATTAATTGTATCCTGAATGGCTAAGTTAAATTCTTCAATTTTATTTTCAAGCCCCCTTATGTTTTGATGAAATAGTGCAAATGATTTATTAGTTCTAGCTATAGGCTTAAGTGTATTACTATTAATGACTTGAGATATGCATATAGGCCTAAGCTGTTGGATTCTTTCACTTAGATTCCCCCTAAAAAACGAGTCGAGCCACCATCTATGACAGGAATAGGCCTGTTACAATCTAGTACATTACACTTCAACTCCTCTGCAACCAGCTCTGCCAGTGTCTTCTTTCCTCGAAGGTTGAGATGGAGTCCATGCCTGGTATACTCTCCCCTTCTTAAGCTGCTAACAGATACAACAATGAAGTTAATATGATCACTAGAGAATTTCCACAACTTATCATTTATAGCTTTTACCTTAGATCGAAGCGAGGGCTTGTCGTACCTGTGGAATAATTCAACAAAATCTATATTAGTATGCATGCTACCTTCAGAAATACTATCAAGATCTGCTGCAACTGAATAGCTCGGATCTCTGTCTAGGCTGTTCCCGGCTCCTCCAATAATCACCACCCGGTCCTCCTTGGTGAATCCTTTGGTCAGTCCCTTGATACCTGAAACAACATCACTAAGTCCAGCATTAGGTTTACATAAACATTGCACTTGAAAATCATCTCCTACGGCAGCTTGAAGAGCAGATCCCATGTGTCTGGCGTGACTGCTACCTAAAACTAAAATCTTTCTCTTATTAGTGGGCCTACATGTAGAAGCTGGTCTGGGTGGCTGGGCTTCTTCTTTGTCTACAGCATCATCTTCGGTATCTAAAACAGAGAATCTATTGTTAGTACTGACATTGCCAACAATGCCCCAAAACTTACATAGGACAGACAAAAAGAAATATGGAAATTAGGGTTAAAGAACACTTCAGAAACATTAGATTGCAACAGATAGAGAAATTAGTGATAGCTGCACATTATTGGGAAGAGGAACACGAAATTAGTCAGGATGCACAGCTTCTAAAATCAGTGAGGACACCTAGGGAATTATGGATTTGGGAGAAGATCTACATGAGAAAGTCCGAAAATAGACTAATGAACTTCGAAGTTCCGAATGAAGATAACCTGATAGCCAAGTACATAAAACCGACAGTGGCTTGTAGAGAAGTTGCCATTGAATCCCTGTAAATATTGCAATAAATATTTTTTGCTTATTGATGTTTTTGTTTTCTTTATCAGCGATCGGTATTTATTTTCCAGACATGCCTCATGTATATCCAAATCTAGTAATAGCGAAGCATTGCCGGGTCAGCTATTATCTGTATAAATGTAAATGAGTAATTCTGCGTAACAAGTTCCACATGAATGTATTGCTATTTCCTTTATCTTGAAACATATTGTCCTTGTTTATAAGAGTATTTTCAAACACAACTTTGTTGGTTGTTCAGTTCAAACAGAGAAGGGCCTAAATATAAATAAATAAATAAATAAATAAATCTTTATTGTAGTAACAAATGAGTACATCAAATGTATTACATCCGTCAAATCTAAATAAACTACTACTAACATCAAAATAAACTACTACTAACATCAAAATTATTACTCTAATAACATGCTAAAATAATCAATACATTGTCATAACTTTTAAACAGCAAAATTAATATCGAAGAATTCCTCTACTTTATATATACAGTTATTGGTCAAGATTGTTTGTAATTCTTTCTTGAATCTGGGGTATGGTAACAGTTTTACAGACAAAGGAAGAGCATTATAAAATTTAATAGACAAGTAATAAAAGGTTTTTTGTGTTTTGCTATAATTGCACCTGGGTAATTCCAGACAATTTCTATTTCTGGTTTGATAACTATGTGTTGAGCCTAACTCATCATAAAGATAAAGGTTCTCCTTCATATAAAGAAGGCACTGATACATAAAAATGGCTGGTACTGTCATAATACCCAACTTAATAAAACTCGACCTACAGTGACCACGGAAAGAAAGCCCACACATTAATCTTACACATTTCTTTTGGATTTTCAGTAGCCTTAAAGCCGAAGACTGTTGGCCCCACAGTAGTGTACCATAGCTCAAATGACTATGTATTTGTGCAAAATAAACTGTTTTAAGAACCTTCAAACTTACAGACAATCTTAACCTACGTATTACATAAACCCCTTTACAAGCCTTGGATTCAATTCTCATAATATGATTCTCCCAATCTAAATTTTTATCTATCAAGAACCCCAAAAAATTAACAGAGTCGTTCTCATTGTCTACTTTGTGACTATTACTATTACTGTATGTTAGTGCTAAAACTTGGGTCTTTTCTGTATTTATACTAAGGAAGTTAGCAGTACACCAATCATGGACAATATCTGAAACTGAATTTAAAGTAGAGCCTAAAATATAACACTTAATTCTGTTTACCACTCAACTTCACTTATATAAGTAATGACTGACACATAATGCATTTCACAGCTTCTTAGCTGCATCATCAGATGAGGTCAACTGCCGAGTTTGCTGGAAGACCGGTAGATGTCTCTGTTGGGCGTATCAGTGTAGTGATGAGGTCGTTTTCCTTTGGGATATCGAAATTAACCAAGTTATTCCTGTTCCTTTGAATGAAAATTTTTTCCCATACCGTTAGTTCTATCGGTTTTGCTACAGATTTTACTAATTTAATGTCATCTTCAAATTCATGTCCTGTGGTCCAAAAATGATGTGCAACAGCCGACTTTTCTGTTTGTTTGTACTTTATATTTCTTAAGTGTTCCTTATGCCTTATATTTAAATTTCTCTTGGTTTTTCCAATATACAGTTTGTTGCAGTCTTTGCATTTTAATTCATAAATGCCCGAGTTTTTCTTTGGGGGAATCTTATCCATTTGTCCAGATTTTAGTAGTGTTTTTATGTTGGATCTGTTGATGGGGGCCAGTCTTATATCCACTTCTTTGAAGTGGATTCCCCCAAAGAAAAACTCGGGCATTTATGAATTAAAATGCAAAGACTGCAACAAACTGTATATTGGAAAAACCAAGAGAAATTTAAATATAAGGCATAAGGAACACTTAAGAAATATAAAGTACAAACAAACAGAAAAGTCGGCTGTTGCACATCATTTTTGGACCACAGGACATGAATTTGAAGATGACATTAAATTAGTAAAATCTGTAGCAAAACCGATAGAACTAACGGTATGGGAAAAAATTTTCATTCAAAGGAACAGGAATAACTTGGTTAATTTCGATATCCCAAAGGAAAACGACCTCATCACTACACTGATACGCCCAACAGAGACATCTACCGGTCTTCCAGCAAACTCGGCAGTTGACCTCATCTGATGATACAGCTAAGAAGCTGTGAAATGCATTATGTGTAAGTCATTACTTATATAAGTGAAGTTGAGTGGTAAACAGAAATAAGTGTTATATTTGATTACTTCACTGTGAATCCCGGTTACAATTTTTATTTATTAAGAGCCTAAAATGTCAATATCGTGCGATGTGAAACAAATATTGAGATCATCGGCAAAAAGAAAACTACTAGATAGGGGTGTCAAAATATTCTTAGGCAGGTCATTTATATAGATAATAGCCAGTGGCTCAAAAAGTAGTATCGGATCTAATTTTGTGTACAATGCAAAAACGTGTTTTGCTCCATAATAAGAAACAGGGACAAATGGCAGAGAATGCCACATGGAACTTCCGTACCAAACTCTGTGGAATCATGGGGCAGTATTTCACATGTTTCTGTTGTGTAACATGGGATGCGATCTTGAATTACATAAATTGCCATTTAAACTTTCAGAGAGCTAACATCTGGCTTGCAGCAGTGACCAAGCAAAATGTGAACGCTGCCATGGTGTTTGAATTCCTCCTGAAAATTATAGATGTCATGCAGTCGTATTTTGGGAAGATTTCTGAAGAAAACATCAAGAACAATTTTGTGCTGATCTATGAGCTACTTGATGGTAAGAAACTCAACTCCAGCTTCTTTGTAAGGGGCTATATTTAGTAAATACTCAGAATAATAAAAAGAAACGATCATGCTTTATGCAACTTGTCGTCAGCTAGATTAATCTCATTTCCTTAAATAATGTTGTGTAATTTTTTTAGCTTTTAAGTAATTTTTGTTTCACTCCTTTTATGTATTTATGTTTTTATGTTTAATGTTTTTGTTTTACTTTCTTTTTTAGTTAAGCACATTATACACTCTATTTCTTTGTCTCTCCTCTTTCTTCACTTTGATTTTTTTGAAACGGCACCCGAGCACGAGCAGTCTTGCTCATTCGGGTGTATTACTAATTGTAATACCTCTTGTAATATCTCTTGTAATAAATAAATAAATAAATAAATAAATAATTCATATTTTATTTTTTATTATATTTTAAGTGAAGGAAGTGGGGAAAACCCAGAGGTGATACGTATCCCAAGATTTTCCCTATAATACCTCAATTTGGATAAAGTTCACCCCCCTCCTCTACTACATAATTGTTCTATAGACTCGAAGGTGTTTTTAAGTAACTTCCTCCTTTACTTACCAACCCTCCAAGCAGGAGCGTGTACTCTTGAATGATCTTTATTTATTTCAATAAAGATACTTTAAAAGTATTTAAGACCTATTTAAAAGTTAACATTTATTTTGTTACAGTTACTGAGATATTTTTAAAATGTCACACCTAGCAGCAAGAAAGGCCATCACAAGTTACTTAGATATTCAACTCAAACAACATCCACTGGTGCATACCGCCTCACTTCCCTCACTGGTTTAAAAGGCTTCACCACACATATAAATAATTATACAATTATTTTTCTATCTCCTTTTGCTCATAAGCAGCTTAGGCGTTGTGTTCAGTGATTAATTATTTTTGTTCTAAGGTGTGAAGATGTCCTTAAACAAGTGAAGGTAGATGCAATAAAAGGAAATGATGGCATTAGACACTTATTCCACAGTAGAAGTATTAATACAGTAAGGAAACTGTATGTTAAAAGTCCTATGACAACTTGTTAACTGGACAACGCTAGTAACTAACACTACATTCTGAACATATCAAATGGCTTGGGAAAATACATGAACACATCACAAAATATGTTATTTTAAGAGAGAATAGTTATGAAGAGGTAAGCAATACCTAAAAGGGTTTTTCAAATGGCAAGCTGACAACAAATGATATGCGCGGACTTGACAAACGTTACCACAGTATCACAGCCTGTTGAGGTGCCTAACACAAAACATGATAAATACCTGTTACTTTGGGCATCCACGGTGAAAAGAAAACTGGAGTCAGCAAATGTGTGAAATACTACGACTGTTACACCACATGCTACGGAAACGAAATACTGAGATTTTTAAAAATAAACATTTGTTTCAGTATAGATATGTAATCATTCATAAACCACAGATTATTGTCTCTGTTGGACATTACATGAGAATATTATAGAAGAAAAACTCCTTTGGCACTGGGACTTGAACCCAGGACCTTTGGCTATTCGCGCCAATGCTCTACCAACTGAGCTAAGCCAGAGTTCAATTCACAGCGCCAGATGGAACCTCTCTCCTATGAGACCAATCAGTCATAGAAGAGAGGTTCCATCTGGTGCTGTGAATTGAACTCTGGCTTACAAAGCTCAGTTGGTAGAGCATTGGCGTGAATAGCCAAAGGTCCTGGGTTCAAGTCCCAGTGTCGGAGGAATTTTTCTCCTATAATATTCTCATTTATTTCAGTGCCATGATTTGCAGTTGGTTTACTTAAATAGTCACTAGTACATGTCCTACGCTTGGTACAATAACTGAAAACTGAAATAACACTTAGTCATAGAGAACCTTCCCTCCTAGAGAACCACAGCTTTAAGCTGTAACTGATAGGAAGAAAATATGCATGTGTTTATTGCGGTTTGTTCAACAGTGAAAGACTTGAGTCTCCTGAGCTTTGTAATAATATAAATTAGATTTGCTTACCAATGATATTGTAACTTAGCTCTTACTCAGGCCAAAAATATGATTTTTGCATGCACGTGTGCAGAAATGTGCCCTTTTTCGTCCCTAACTGAGTCCCTGAAGTGAAATTACAATATTTTCATGTAGCATAAGTCGCATTTGGAAGTCTGAATTCTCCGTGCGCGGTACTGCTGCCTGATAGTGCAGTCTGAGCTTTTTAGTCACACTAGTTGTATTTTTGTAATGCTGATGGCTTTTGTTTTTTCTGCTAGCTGTTTTGGAGCATTTGGAATTGTGAATACCGTCAGTACAGCAGTCTTACTTAACGAGTTCTTATAGGAATTCATAAAATGGCTGTTTTCTGTGCGTTCCAAGCATAGACGTCAATTTTCACTCAAACATCTTATGAATTTTATTAGTAGGTTTTCGTGTCGACTGTTAATGACCCAATTTATACACCAGAAATCATTACAACAGAATGAAATATAAAAATATTATATTAAAGTAAGTTGAAACATAACCACATGATAATACATATCAACAGTAAGCCAGTAGGCCAACAATAAATATTACGAAATTTTGTTGTTACTTTTCTGGATCTTTGGTAAAGTGAAGAAATGCAATTCAGGATTCCTTCCTTTATTTATTAATGCAATTTACAGCAGAACAATAAGGTCCTTTCGAATCTCACTTGTTCTAATAAATACAACACTCCTATTTATTTACATACTTCCTCCAGTAGTTACAGTAGTGTTAGTTTATGGCCGCTACGGTTGCTAGTAAATGCGCGTGCATGTTCGTCTGGCAGAAAAACTGTCTTGAGTTTCGTTACTGTATTACCGTATTTTACGTACCATAAGACACACTTTTTTTACCTTGAAAACAGAGCCTTAGAAGTTGGGTGCGTCTAATGGTCTGAAGTACACTAAAAAAAATTAAAATTATGGTAAATATTGCCGAAATACCATAGTTATACACAAGGTGTTGTAAACAATAAGACAGTTACAAATTTTAACACAGACTGTACATCACTGCACTTGTCACATTTGTAAAATGAGGGTAACTGGAAGCCAGGTAGGCTATACAATGTGAAAAGAAAGGAATGATGAGTTCTTTTATATGAAAGGAGTTGTCTCTGCTGGGTGGTTTAAATGAAGCCTATGACCTCTAAACAGCCTTGTTCCGTTACACTTGCCGTGTGCTGAATTGAGGATTAGAGTGTGTAAAAGTATTTTCAGTCTTTCATGAGAAATCATTTCAGTTGTTAAAATTTACCCGATGTCACCTGTACAGAAGAGATTTACGTACAATACAGATTATAAGTTAGAAGTGATTGCCACTGATTCCATTGTACAAAGTTATAATTTGTTTATGTAATGAAGTATATGTTTCGTTTAGAATCACATTAAATTTCTTTTCCTTTAAATTTCCATCCTAAAATTAAGGTGTGTCTTACGTTCCGGAGCGTCTTTGTCCATATTCTGGAAAGTCAGGGAAATATGTGGGACATGTGCTGTAACCAGTTTTGTTTTCAGTACTTGAGCTAATCATTTCTTATTTTTATTATTCTGATGGAGAAGGCTGGATTTTGTTTACAAAGAACCTTGAAAACATTGATTCTTGTAAGTTTCTGGTGTGGGACTGTGATGACACACTAGGAAACTCTTTACATTAGAATAATGTAGCCTATAAGGCAATTGGCCTGTTTTGATTTCTTTATAAAGGATATATTAGCAAATGAATATTGAACCAAAATCTAAAATAAACACAGTTTTATTTTCTGGACTGTTAATGGGAAGTGTGTTGAGACAGTAACCATATCTGGCGAGTCTTGCATAAAGTACAGCTTTCCCACTATTCTTCAATCTCTTTGCTCTTCTAATTCTTAAATTTAAACTTCAATTTCTCTTATCATTTATCTGTTTTGTAATGCTGTGAAGCAGAGTACGTTTCTTTGCTTCAGCCACTTTTATAACATTTCTCCATTAAAATACAGCAGAGTCCCAAAAACTTGGCCTAATGTGGACCGAAGGGTGGCCGAATGTGTGAAAATGCCGGGTTTTTAAAAGGTTTTTAAAAAAACGAGTGTTTCCTCAGAAAATGCAGTATTTGTATGTATTGGTTGCTTGAGAATACATAAGGCATAAAGGCATAAGCTGTCTATGATGAAAATTAACTAGCTGACTTTGTAAAAACTGGCTACATTTTTTAAAGAAATGCGTAATATCCTGTTTTTCGCACTGCACTCTGCCAGGGTGTGGCCGAGTTATCGAGTGCCAAATTTTCGGGACTCTACTGTATTGCATTAGGAAAAAATGTTGCTTGCAAATTCTCCTAAATTTGTTGGAATAGAAGGGATCGGGGGAGAGAGTGCTAACTCACACAAACCTCATTTTAAATAAGTTTGCTCAAGTCTGCAATATTATTTTACGATTAAGAAACATTGGAATAAACAGTGACTAAGAAAAAATATATAAATAGTGCAATAATCTCAACTTTAAAGAAAAGAGGGTTAGCTCTCTCTTCCCCTGATCATGCTGCTATACTGGGGCCGAGGCAAGGAGTTTTGTGTAGCAAGTAGCAGCCGAACACACGGACAAGACCAAGAATAATTTTCATTGTAGAGTTTTTCTTTCAACAGAAATCTTGGACTTTGGATACCCTCAAAACTCTGACACAGGAGTTCTGAAAACTTTCATCACTCAGCAAGGAATAAAATCCCAGACCAAAGAGGAACAGGCCCAAATCACGTCTCAAGTGACCGGGCAGATTGGATGGAGAAGAGAAGGGATCAAGTACAGGCGGAATGAGCTCTTCCTTGATGTTCTGGAATATGTCAATCTGCTCATGTCTCCTCAAGGTAACCACAGGCATTTTGCATTTAAGCCTATGTAGTTTATATATCATGACACAAAGAATTGATGTTTCACGGTGCCTAGGAATTGAAAATAGCGTTTTTGGAACATCCATAGCTGTATTGAATTAAATAAAATGCAAGTTTCAAAACTTCTGTTTAAGGCCAATAAAACTGCTACATTCCATTATTTCTGTAAAAATTACCTAGGTGGTAGTTTACACGTGTCTAGGCCTTCTCTTTTATGATTCATTTTCATGACCTAGGAAATATAAATCTCTTGAATAGTTGGAGCAATTATTATTAATTCAGTTAACATGTTGAGAAGCTATAAGGAGAATATTATATGGATATATTTGCCCCCAGGCAAAGGTTGATATTTTCCCTATCTTCCTTTCACACTCTCACTAGGCCATGTAACTTTACTATTGGTGTACACTTGTTTAGGCTACTATTGTTAATATGTTTATAGCATCTGATAATTTCAACTCATAACTTATTCAGCTTTAATGAATATGATACACGATGAGTCACAGTAAGCAAACGAGGTGTTCTCTGGTAAGCATTTTCAACATCTCCTGTAAAAAGAGGAGTTTTTTGTTGCTTTTAAATACTTAGATTAAGATCTTGGATGTCTTTCAGGTCAAGTTTTGTCTGCGCATGTGGCTGGGAAAGTTGTCATGAAATCCTATTTGTCTGGAATGCCAGAGTGCAAGTTTGGAATCAACGATAAGATTGTTATGGAATCTAAAGGAAAAGGCTTGACCGGTGGCACCGATGATCCTGCTAGATCTGGAAAACCTGTCGTGGTCATCGATGACTGCCAGTTCCACCAGTGTGTGAAATTATCCAAGTTCGAAACTGAGCACTCCATCAGCTTCATTCCTCCTGATGGAGAATTCGAGCTAATGAGGTATTTATCACAATCAGTCTTACTAATAAGAACAGTTGTAGCTGATAAAAGTTACTCAAGCTTTGCAATGTCACCCACTGCCATCTATGAACAGGCAGCTGAGTCAGCATTATGAAACCATTAAATTTATTATTGCATTAAATTGACCGTGAAAGCTACTAATTATGTTTGCTAAGAAATCATCTTTACGAATGGATACATAACCTCAAAATTCATTTGCAGTTATCTGCGACCGGCCATTATAGAAGACTTATTTCATAATACAGATGTTGACTTAGGCTGATCGTTCTGCCTAAGTCAACATCTGTATTATGAAATAAGTCTTCTTGTATTAAGGGACTCTGTACAAATCATGCATAACCATTTATATGGTCACTCTCCTACATAATGTAGGCTATACTTAAACTATATATTTTACTAGGTTAAAAGACCCGGCGTCGCCCGGGTTTTGTATTTTGTAATTGGAAATTAACTTATGAAGGATTTTCAATTTTAAATTCTAGGTCCTTATATAGGCATTTATAATTTGAAATAGGAAGAACGACTTATTACACTCAAACTATTCCCTCATAAAACGCTTGATATAGTTTTTTATGGCTCATAGAGGATCTAGAATTTTGCATCCCATCGCTTGTACAGTGCACAGCAAGCCTGGTACAGGTTTAAATAAGAAGAAACAGAAACTCCTGTAACATAAAATTGTAATATCGAGGCGGGAAATTTCCCACTCTTATGTTACCATAAAGCATTATCACTTTCATACTTTTCTCTCCAAAAACCTGCGATATAATATAATAATATACACATTACCATACCTCGTTTTGTTTTCTCTATGTCCAGGGTAGAGAAAGTTATGTGATTCCATTATTTTAGTGGATTTCATTCTGTAATATTTATTTATAACATGAATTATTTTGATAACTTCTCTTATTTGTCAAAAGTGCATTTCATTTGTTTTTTCCAAGCCCACCTGATACCATTTGGCAACAATATATTCTGTGATTTGGAATTGATAGTTCTATGTAAAAAGGGATTAAGTATTTTCAAAAACATTTAATTTTTGGCATTTAGAATCAGAATTTTTCAAAATCCTTTCTTAGTGAGCACCTACATTATGAAACGAAGGTACTGTCAAAATTCCAAGTCTCTACCTGTTATAGTTTAGGCTGTACGTTGATTCCTGTCAGTCAGTCAGTCAGGACAAAGCCTTTTATATAAATAGAGATTTCATTTTCTTGTAGCATGTGTTTCTAGGATTAATGTTTTCATATGTTTCACAGTTTGCATACTGTTTTATTTTGTTTCATTTAGTACTACATATCATTCTACTGTGGTTTTTTCCCCCCTGTTTGTTTAATTGAAATGGTATTCTGTGTGTTTGCAATCTGTAGTGACAGAAAGAAATTTACGACAGTATTCTATGCATTTTAGAAAAAATTAACATCAGCAGCTAATTTGTGGCTAATAGTTAAGGTTCTCACTTGGCCTGCAAGACCCAGATGGGTACGAATAGAACAGTAGATGTACAGACAAACATTGGTGAATAAAAGAATGGCCTAAGAGCTTAACACCATGCCAGTCGAGCCTGCACTTCACATTAATCCTGGAATCATGGCACAATTTGTCAAAGAATGGCTTGTGCATCAAATCTGTTGGTATATTTGACTGGTGAGACATTACCTAAGGATACTGACATTTTGAATGATATGGAACTTAGGCATGGAAGATATCATTATTTTCCTTGGAAATGTGGTTATGAGTGGTAGGTCTCTTGAATGCTAATCATTCTAACAAACTAATTAAGTAAGTGCAATTAAAACTAAATTACTATTAATTCTTATTTGTAACTAATATTAGTTTATGAACCTCACAGCGTATTACGATTACTGTAAATGATATATAGTTGTCAAGACCATAAGCTATTACGCATATTTCACATACAGGATATTTTTAAAAAGCTGAATATTTATGAGATTTCTGTAACATGTTAGGAAAACTGCAAGTTCTTGGTTAAAATTTCCCACATGAGTGATGAGCAATACTCAGTGGCAAGCAAAGAAAAGATGCTTTGTAGGTGTCCACTTTTGTGTATGGCATTTTATAATACTCTTTATTTATAAGAAATCATCTTAAAATCATTTTTGCTTTAGCATAAAATCACCATCCACGTTTGAGACAGTGGAGAAAAAATTTATTTTCGCAATCCGGTGAAATTTGCCCCATTACATCATGTGACGTTCAAGTGTCATTTTCCATTTATAATAAAATTCTTTCTGACAGATGTCAATTAATATCCCCAGAAAACATAGAAAAATATGTAATAGTGAGCCACCAGTAGCGAAGATGAGGTAGTGACACTTTGAATTGTGCAATGTGGTCCGTGTGTGGCTCTGAACCCTTTTCACTGTACATAATAATAAATGAGTTGTAATAATATGTGATATGGTTTTAAATTTTTTAAACATATACCATCATTTTTCACTACATATTTGTGTACATATAAATCCTGACTCTATTCATAATCAATGTTCCTGATTGAGTCTGGCTCTTATTGGTTTGATGTGAGCACAAGTCTGCAGGGTGGCCTGGTGGAGCCAACATAAACCACTGCTTATCATAGCATCCATTCCCGTCACTGTAGACTAATTAGTTATTTGCGTTTCAGGTACAGAACAACAAAGGACATATCACTACCTTTCCGTGTGATTCCATTGGTGCGTGAAGTAGGACGCACAAAAATGGAAGTGAAGGTTGTCCTCAAGTCTAATTTCAAACCTTCGTTACTAGGACAAAAGATAGAAGTGAAGATTCCAACACCTCTCAACACTTCAGGGGTTCAGCTCATTTGTCTGAAAGGAAAAGCCAAGTACAAGGCATCGGAAAATGCTATTGTGTGGAAGTAAGTAATACAAATCTATTTTAATTTGACTGCAAAATTAGGGTTCCCACGGAGAAGCATGTGTTTTGCTCCAGTCTGTAAAAGCAGTTTTCCTTTCAGTAGCCTACTGGAGCAAAAAGAGTTTTAAGGAGATGGAGAATACTGAATTCTTTTGTTTTGTTTTCAAAGAACCTTGATTCTTGTGGTCATGAAAAGTCGGGGAAATGATTAGAAATCCTGCTTGGAACAAGTCACACAATTTGGCAATAGTAAACAATGCACTACAACTTTTCCTTTTTTAACAAACTGCTTCCCAAAGACTTCTGGGACAATGGAATACATTATTGAAATAAGTGGTGCAAAATATGTTGCACAAACTTTCTCGCATATATGTGTTAAAAGCTAGCACAAAGAAAAGTAAATTATAGAGATTTTTTTTAATACATTTTAATAACTCTAACAGATATCTAGAACGGAAGGCATCAGGGCCGATCTTTATGTACAATATATGTTCAATGTAAAATTTATCAATTTATGTACAATGCTTTTACCATGAAATGATGATGATAATAACAACAATAATAACTGATGGCGAAGGCAGGTTCGGCATGCTAACCACATGCCCCCAATCCTGCCATCTGCCTACGGGAGATGACGCAGCGGTCGGGTGGTAGGCCAAGTCCCTCCAGGGATGTAACGCCACGGAGTTTAGTTTTTTAGTACACATCAGGTAATAAATTGTATTTGTCTAATGGCCGGTTTCTATAAACTCGCGAATTACCTATGGGTAAATTATTCCATGAACAGAATTTACACAAGGAAAACTCTTACGAACAGAAATAATTTAAAGATAACGATCACACACAGTTTTGGCGAGTTTCTAGATAAAAGTCCACAGGGTAAATATGAAAATGAGAGAAAAAATGTTTCTATAAACTAGGGCTAGATCTTTCCAAGGGTAAATCTTTGGGTTATTTTATCCTTTCATGGATGGCTGGATAAAATTTAACCTCTCGTAGGATAAATATGGCGGACGTGCACGGATTGCAGTACCTGTAAAATACAGTTTTAGAAGTGCTGAGATGATCTGTAATGTTGACTTTATTTCTCCGTAATAGGATGGGCTTATCAGAATTTATATACATATTTCTTATTGAAATTTTCATGTACCGTACATTGTCGCTAATGACTGTATTTGCCGGTATTTGGTAGCACTGAGTGTGCAAACCTTGCAAACTAGAGTCGTACTTCTCATTTTTCCTTCCTCTTACGCATTAGATCTCGACAGTAGTAGTATTTATATGAAGATAATGTTCTTCCGAACTAATTAGTATGATATATATTGCAAAACCATGTCTTGACTTGCAGTAGTGGAATCATAGGCTGAAACAATTACATCTCCGTTATTCAAGATGTGATCTCAGTGTTCACCGTAGCTCATTGTCAGCGTGCTGGATTACGGTTCAAGAGGTCCACGGTTCGATCCCCGGCATGGTAGTATATATTATTTTTTATTTCCTCATTATACCATTAGTGCTCTGGTGGGTGATTCTGGAACTAAGTTGTCCATTGGATAATTTACCCATAGGTATTTCGCGAGTTTATAGAAACCGGACATAAGTAAATCATGCATTTGACAAAATGTATTACCTGCCCATAACGAAAAAACTCTTTTTGAGCAAAGAATGTACACAAGAAAAGCTTAAATGTTTTGAGGATTGTAATATTCCACAATAAATATTTCTGAAATAGGTAGGCTACTGTGAAATCACCAAATTTGCCAACTTTTCTCTTAGTGTAGAAACTTGTGTTTTACCAGTATATTTTGTTTTATATTTAATATCCAGTGGTGATAAAATTAGGTAGTCATATGTGTTTTCGTCCTATTGATGTCATCTTTATTCTACAATGCTCTGCTACGGCTGCCGCCTCCGCTCCACGTGCTTAACTATGTGGATGTTAATATGCATTATTTAACTACTTGTACAAAATTTGTTACTTAAGGAATATAAAATACTGTATATACTTGAATACTACCCGCATATTTAAAAAAAGAAAGTCACAAACGAAAAACTGGGGTGCGGGTATTATTTGAACACTGGACTCCTCTCATCTGAATTTTGACATTTTGTGCCATATCGGTTCAATATAGCACAAATGCTTTGTAGTAGCGAACCTGGAACGAAAGAAAAATGAGACAAAGAAGACGCTTTCTTATTCACATGGTCAGCCATGACATGATGCTTTACGCGTACAGATGCCAAGCAAACAGTGCAGTACAATTTGGGGAAAGTTCGGTAAATTTCCACACGACTTTCACCTTGGGTTGGATGCATGTCATCACGTTTGGATTCCCGCTGAACAGCTGGATTCACGAATTGAGTGTTGTTGTGGTTGAAAGTGTTATACTGCGTGTATAAGACTGGGAAATTTCAGCTGGCTGTTACCATGCATGTTATTTTAACCTATCATATTTAATTCTTTTATGATATGTAATATTAATTATGACTGTTTAATTAGGAATAAAACTGGAAAAATAATTTTATATATGGGTCTATAGGTTTTTTTTTTTTCCTTTTCCTTTCGAAAAATTTGGGTGCGGGCATTATTTGGGGGTGGGTAGTATTCAGGTATATACGATATACTTTAAAATTACATTTTTACAGAGACAGGCAAGTATATCTAACTTGCACAATATCTAGAGATCAAGTCGTCTCGAAATGGAATGATCAACGGTCCAGTGAAAAAAAAAAAAGAATCGCATGAATGGGTGCTTTCAGAAAAAGAAATGGTAAAATTTTAATAAAGCAAAGCTGAACTCATGTGATACTACAACCAAATGCGGAATAAAAAAAGGAATACAAACAAATACAAAACAACACAATAGAACCAAACACAAACAATAAGTGTAAACACTGGAACAATAAATAAAGTGGATCACAATCAAAATAAATTTTGAACATTGTGTTTTTCTGATTTTCCTTTTTCACCTAAAGAAAACCTGGGACCCTGAGTTGTGTTTTTTATTTAATAATTGGTAGTTTTTCTTGTTATGCAGTAGTTACAGTACAACATACATTGTAGATGTTGTTAATACAAAGAAGCTGTGATAATGGACCAGTGTCAGTGCAATCGCATGTTTCATGTTATTTTGAAATTCCATATGCAGGTTTCAACCACATATAAATCCGGGCATTTCACAATTTCCTCACTCTACCCTTCATTTTACAAACCATTTAAATATGCTTATAACCTTGAAATTATTAGTACTATAGTTTTGTGGAAAGTTGGAATGAGCTGTAACTTATTAAGGGGACTTTGTTTGCGCAGGATCAAGAGGATGGCTGGCATGAAAGAGACGCAGTTGTCTGCGGAGATTGAACTCCTGGAAACTGACACAAAGAAGAAGTGGACTCGTCCTCCGATTTCAATGAATTTTGAGGTATGTGTGTGCTATAAACATAGCATAGGAGAAATCTGAAATTTTTTACATAGATAGATGGAAGGAGGATCATGTATGCAAACCTAAATGGGATCTCATTTATGTAAAAGTGATTTCAGTGCTATTGTTCATAATATTGATTGAGGCACATGCCACTATATTGGATTATAGTCTGAACTAATTGGGACCGGGGCCTGGGGCCTGTTTGGATTGGTAAAAATTTAGATTAATGGGTTAGTTTATAATTACATATTTAGGCATATATGAGGGTAAGTCAATAAATATACGTACTTTTGTTTAAACTTTTGTAGGTTGGCTGTACCGCTTTGTGCTTGCGCACGTTGACAAGTTGTTCATTTGTCCGCTTGTAGAATGTTTTGACTGTTATGACTCCACTGAGTGTTGCACATTAAACATGGCTGCACTGCTCATCATTTGCATTAAAGAAGAACAGCATGCAGCGATTCGTTTTTGTCGCCTGAAGAAGTACCAGGAGCCGAAATCCATGGAAGACTTTCCTCACAACATGGGGGCAAAGCATTTACGAATGGATTAAAAAGTTAAAAAATGGTCAGATAAGTGTGAAGGACAAGGAAAGAACATCCACATTCACTAGTGACGCCAATGTTGAACAAGTGCATATCATGTTCAGACAAATCAAAGAGTGGCAAACCATATGCAAATTAGCCATGGTTCTGCACATCACATTATTCATGACAGGCTTGGCTTTCATAAAGTCTGTGTAAGGTGGGTCGTAAAACAGTTCACTGAACAGCACAAGCACAATCATGTGTCCATCTGCCAACACTAGTGAAGGTGAATTTTTGTTGTTGTTGCTGTTTTTTTGTGTGGTGTGAATGAATAGTTACTGGAGACTAAATGTGGATCCATCACTTTGAGCCAAAGCATGGAATGGAAACACCCTGCATCTCCAGTCAAAAGAAATTCAAGAGTCAACCGTCTGCAGGAAAAGTGCTGCTCACACTTCCATTACTTGGAGAAGGGCTCAACAATAAACAGTGCACATTACAGTGACATGTTGAGCAACAAGCTGAAGCCTGCAATTCGAACCAAACGTCTAAAGGAGTTGTTTTGTTGCATGACACTGCTTAGACTATTGCAAAACTGGGTTTTGAGCATCCTGCCTACAGTCCCGATCTTTCCCCATCAGATTTACATCTTTTTGGCCCACTCAGAAAATTAGCTGCTGGTTTCAACTGCAAGTGCCCTAAAATGCTTTGCAAATATCTTGGAACTTATAGGGAATATAACATGGTAATCGAGAGATGGGGCTGGACAACCCTGACTGGCGGGAGTATTACGTCATCCATTCATTTTGAGAATGGAAGTCCATATAAACATTGCACTTATCCGTCCTTATCTGTATTTGATTCGTCAACTGTTAGCCTACGTCAATCATCTCCTTCCCGCGGACAACGAAAAATTTCTAGGAGGCCGTGTTTCCTTTCATAATAAATATCCACGAGGGCTACTTTCAGCTGTCATATGCGTAAAAAACAAAGACATGTTTATTTGCTTATTTCGTTGTTCAAGCTGAAATTTAGTGCTAAATGAATAATGGTATGTACAGAATATATACAATTATTACTGTGAAATAATTAGGCCTACGTACATTAAGCGGAGTTCTCCGGCAGTGGCGTCATTCTCAAATCAGAAACATATCGGAACAAGCTTTCGAACTTTCACCTAATTATTCACAAGAATGCCTGTTGCACACTGAAGGATTATATTACGAATGCCACATTTCACAATACGCTGAAACATTTGTAATAAGTTAATATTGTTATCTTAATAATTTTCGTCACATATTATTAGTTTTTAATTATATAAAAATCAAATGTAGTATCGCACTATATTGTCTGCGGTTCAAATCACATGCATTTGTTTACATGGGCTTGGGTTCGCAAATGAAAGGATCAAGCTTTTAACCTAGCTTCTGTTGTCTGTCTAGTTGCAATCACATATACAACTCAGCGATCAAATTCTGTCTACAGACAAATGTGAAAACATGTTAAGAAGAATGTGATAATGATGCGACTATTTGCTGTGCATGGTGCAGAAGGAACTGCATCAACACCAGTCACTTCTCTCTCTTTTGTTTTCGACCGTCAGTCGTCTCCACGCATCCGGAACTTCGAACTGCAGGGTTGTCGAACTTCCCCCACTGCACTGCTTCAACCCGACATTTTCCAGGTTCGATTTAGGGTACTTGCAGTTGAAACCAGCAGCTAATTTTTGGAGCGTGGATTTCTTACAGCATCTAGATGACCCAGGAAAAATATTGAGGCATGTTTCGATATGAGGGTAGTGAAAGGTTCCTTGTGAGGGCATCAGGAAGCTATGTTGAAAGTTTTGTATTGTTGCAATAAATTTAAGAAAAGAGAGTGCGAATATTTATTTACTTACTCTTCTATATGCAGTCTGTAAGTTAATAAGTTTATGAACCGATGGTAGAATATTGCATCATCCTCAAGATCAGAAAAGTGATTGGATTTTTGTGTAATAATGAGTGATGTAAAGTACTGTTTGTTTTATCATTCTTGCTGTAAGGTATTTAATAATATATTGCATTAATTTTACAGTACATTTGGTTTCTAATATACAAGTACAAAATTTATTTGGTACTTCTCAGTTTTCCATTAACAGTTATATGAATCACTAGACACTAAGCAAGGAAATGCACCTCGAAGCTGGACTTTTAGCTTTTTACTTATTTATGAATAGTTTGATCAGTATCTTGTTATAAGCCATCGGTATAATTTAATGTTATAATGTGTTTAACGCTGTTTTTCCACAAACATCATGTTTCATAACTAAAGACTACTGAACACCCTTTTTAAGAAATATTGAGTGATATTGCCACTTACGTAAATGCCTTGATCATCTGTTACATAAATAAAAATTTAGGTTCAGACTTGGCAGTGATTATTTTTATCTTTAAGCTTTTAACATGAGTTACAGGGAAAGTAGCTGGCACTGTAAATTACTGCAACTTAAAAGTTTAAAAACATGTTGTAAAATCATGGCTTTTCAGTTTAATAGTTTTATACACGAAGGGTAACAAGATTGGGTGTGGTTATGTCATTACATAACAGTACATGTTCGTATACTGAAGGGGATAACTATATATATATTTAATTTTTTAATTTTAATTTTTTTGGCCTTCATAGGACCACTTTAGTCAGGTTTTTGGTTGAGGTTTTTCTTCTTTTTGTCAGCCCAGTACTTCTTCATCCTTTCTGACCGCAATTTTCTTTCTGCTTCTGGAACTACTCTTCCTATTCTCTGTTTGTTGATTTTCATCTGTAGTGTAGTGTGTTTGTCTTTCAATATCTTGAGTGTGTCTGTCTTGTATATTAAATCCTCTACTGTAATATGTAGCTCTGCCATATCTTCCTTAAGTTCTGTAATCCATCTTATATTTTTCTTACTCTTACTCTTCCATAATTTTTCTGCTAATTCTATTTTCTGGTGTCCGTAAAATATGTCCCAAAAATGATATTCGTTTTTTTTTTCATTGTGCTTGTCACTGGTTCTATTTCTTTATATACTGTTTCATTAGAAGCTAGTTTCCAGACTCCATTTACTTGGTAATTTTTGTTTAAACAGGTTCTTACTATTCTCCTTTCTACCTTGAGTACTCTATCTATTGCAACTGTGTTAGTTGTTTTGAATAGTGTTTCACATGCATACGTGATTTGCGGTTGAGTCACTGTTTTATAATGTTTCAATTTGGTTGCTATTGAGAGGCACTTTTTATTGTATGTATTCTTGGTAACATGCTGTGCTCTAACCAGTTTATCTATTCTATTTTGCCATGCTGGTTTCTCATTCATGTTGTAAGTTTAGCAATACCTCGGATATCGACCAATCATGGTCATTTATCTTACAAAATCTTTGCAAGGTTGCGATTTTATCTGATAAAACATCAGTTCATTACTGAACCGACACAGTATCACTAATTCAGAGATCACTGGACTACGTCATCCATTGTAGGTGCTAAATTGAAAACAAAAATGGCAAACTCCAAGTTTAATAATGCATCTGTTGATGAAATTGATATTATCATAAAGGAAGCTAAACCACATAATACTGAAAGAAATATAAAATGCGCATGGATTTAGTTACAAAAGTTCTGTGAAGATTGTAAGTACAATTGAATTGAATTGACTAGGGAATCTCAAACGCAACAGATTGGGCTAACAATATGAGAAAATTCAACGGAGAAGAAAATTGTGTTTTTAACCAATGCACATTCAAGTAGACAGTGGCAATTTATAAATAAATTTCATTCTTAAAAAAAAGTGTTTTTATTTTATTCAGATTTTAGCTTATCTTAATCTTGAAGTTAACTCTTTTGTCACTACTTTGTTGGTAGCATTGCTTAGTATTCTATAATGCAGACTGTTAATTAATTTAGTATGCCGTGATCTGACAGCTGACATTATTGACGATTTTATTTTAAACAAACCAGAAATAAATATTTATATTAGAATATAATATTATTTATACAATCCGTTATGTTTTATTAATGGAATAGTCTTAATAAATTCAACGCGAGGTTACGAGTTTCATCAGATAAATTTGCTCCTGTCGATAAACTCATAATCTTCATGGGATTACCTATGATGATATCTTTGTTTAATGTGTTCCCAGTACAATTGGAATTCCACATACCTACTAATCTGTTATTGTTTTTTCAGGTTCCATTTGCTCCTTCTGGATTCAAAGTCAGATACTTGAAAGTGTTTGAACCAAAACTCAACTATTCTGACCATGATGTTATTAAATGGGTGCGATACATTGGGCGCAGTGGATTGTATGAAACACGATGTTAATTATAGCGCAGATTACCTGTAGATCTGGTATTACAGAAAGTGTCATTCCATGAAATGTATAGACAGGCCTTCATCATTATATATGTATGTTGCATAACTAGAAGCTGTCATGTGTAATTGTATATTATATCATTATTAAACTGTATTGGAAGTTAACGCAGTGGGCGCTAAATGACGTCCTCTCCTCCCTGAGTGCAAGTTCTTTGTGACTACAGACCCTGTTGATCAGCTCTGGATTCCTACTGACTTATCCGCTGATGTCTTGTGAATGTGCGATAGATCAACATAATGCAGGGCTATTTATGGGGTAAATTTATGCAGTAAATTTTATACTCTTTCGAATGGTGATAGACAAATGTTTGCGAGGAGTTGATATCTAGGAGATTTTTCCGATAAACTTAAAAAAGTGCGAAAATTTTGAGGTTTTTTGCTCACAGAAAGTTGTCCCTAGGGCTTTCGAGGTCGAAAACTTAGATTTACACTACTCTTACTATACCAAACAATATAAGAAAGAAAAATCTTTTACCCTAATTAATGCAAGGTGGACCCTTTTTTTGCTACCTATATACTGGACTACTACAGTAAGTCTGTTTTCCAATATTACCCAAGCTAATGTTTTTACATATGAAAGCTAGGCCAGTAAACGAGCTCGTTGCTTCATCAAGATGACATAGAGGGAGTAAGTAACAGGAATATGAACCAGAATATAGAGTAAAATAACTTACGGTTTGTTTTATGTGAAATTCTCTGTAATACAGGGAAATGCTTATCATGTGATGTAATGCAAATCTACAACACACGAGGCCGGGCTAGGACCAGATATACAATTCTGATAATTCTATGTGGCTTTTTTGCAACAGTTGGCAGTGGTGGAAAATAAATGTACGACATTCCGATAGCAAATACACTATAATATAATGCAGGACAGTTCCATTGTCGTGGGGAACAAAACAGTAATGCCACTTCAGTGAGGCCACAGCTACTGCTTCATGTCGTCGGCTGTAATGCGGATTAAATTAATACTGCAGCACACGTTAACTGACATTTTCAAGTTTCACAAATGTTGAAATTGATAACATTACATACTTTTTCATTAATTATAATGTGTTGGTGATATTTTGACCATAACTCTTCCCACAATCACATTTAAATGCTTTGGTATGAGTGAAGGAGACTTACACTTCATGAGAATATTATAGGAGAAAAATTCCTCCGACACTGGGTCTCTAACCAAAGAGCTAGCCAGATGGAGCCTCTCTCTGATGACCAATTGCCCTTAATGGTGAAGTTCTGTTCATGTTAATTGAGTTAATTTGTGTTTTTAATGTTTGTTGTTTGACATTAAAGCATCAAGAAATGCCCTGGGGCCTGTATGCCTTGTACCTCCCATCTGAAAGAGAACACGAGAGCTACTAAGAGCTGCTGGTCATTTGCTTCATCAATTATGAAGCGTTCTAAAAAACCCCAACTTAAATATTAATCATGGTCGTTTGCAACTTGCATAAAATGGTAACTAAAACACGAAACTCTCTTTGCTCATTTCATAAACATACTTGTGTCTTATAGGCTCATGTCTGCATTATAAGCCTAGACCTGGGATATTTTGTTCCTTATGAAATAACATGTAAGTGTTTAAATATAAATTATTTTCATTTATATAGTTTTATAGTGCCCTAAAATGCCTATTTGGGCCTTTAGAGCCTATTTCACGTTTAGTGCCTAAAATGCCTATTTTATGCATTTAAAATAAAATTCAACTTCTATAATTTTTACAGTCATATAATGGACACCGCTGAAAAAAGAGCAGAACAGGAGAGGGTGGGTTTTACACACAAACTTGATTTTTCCAAACAGTCGTCGCAAAGGACTGAGGTGGAGGATTGACTCAAAAGAACAAGGAGCAGGCAGTAAGAAGGGACATAGAACATCTGTTTAAGTGAATATACAACATTGGCTTATACAATTTCCAGGGATGACTTCTGATGGCCAGTATAGCAATAAACAGGTATGTGCATATTTTCATATTAATTTAAACTAAGGTTTTGACATTGGCTCTAATTTTAGAGACCTCGTTTAGTACCGGCAGTAATTTAGAAAGCTAATGACTTCTGGACAGTGAGCAGCGGTCACGGAGGTAATGCAACACGGCAGAGGGATGTGTTGTGCTCACATACACGACCACCCAATATCTGCAGGCAAAGCCTGTAGTGTTCTAATTTTTCATATAATCCATAACTTTTTTAATAAATATCTTTTTAATCCTGTCTTAAGTTTGCAGAAATTTCTGTCAAGAATAGGTAGGCCTATACCACATTTCTTACAGTAAAAAAAAAATCATGTTACAGTTTAAGTGTGTATTGTAATATTTTAAAGTATACTTTGTCTATTTACACATTTCTTAACCATATTTTAAGTGCCTATTTTCTCTATTAAAATCTTATTTTAGAGCCTAACATCCCAGATGTAATTATAACATAGGTGGAGGAGGTTTTGTGTTCAGCATTAACGTGATTGTGTGTGGTGTCTAAGGAGCTCTTGTTGGAAACATTGCTAAGTTTGGCTTGTTTCCAGGTCAGAATTTCTTTGCAAGAAAAAGATGTGGTATTTCTTATGTAGTAATAATAATAATAATAATAATAGTTTTATTTAGCCCTTAGATACATTGTACAATAGGCATGGTCAAATAAAATGAAATTGTAAGTATCACAGAGAGATAGGATTTTCCATAGACTCAGTCAAATTGTAAAATGGATTATTGGACAGCCAAGTCTTTACATGAGATTTGAAAGATGAGTAATTTAACTGCTTGATTTGAATGGGTAACTTATTATACACTAGCATGTGCCCGCGGCTTCGCCCGCGATAATTATTTCAAAGATTAAAAATTAAGAGCATAATAGTAAAATCATTATATTTATTAACACCTAAATCACGTGGACTACATACCACGATAGCGTCGCCTGCTAAAAGCGACCTCAAATTCGAGTTTCTTGGCCCAGAAAACCTCTGTATAGTGAGATTCGTCCAAATAAAACAATGTTTGACCATATTTAGGGCTTACAACATTCAAGAGATCGCGAAAGTTTTATTTTCAAGGTATGACAAAAATTGCCAAAGCCAACTGTAATTGATTTGACATTGAAATGTATAACTGTAAACTTATGTTTCGAAAACACAAAAAATGCACGGTTTTTGCCCGTTTTTCACTCGTAACTCACGAACGAAAGCTAAAATTAAAATTCCGGCTTCGAGGTGCATTTTCTGACCCTTCAGCCCACCTATGTTTAAAATTTCAGATCTCTGCATTCAGTAGATTTCACTGGGCATCGAGGACAGACAGACAATTCCTTTTATTAATATAGATAACATGAATTATAATGATGCCTTCTCTAATTTGTCAACCATCTATTTCATTTAATCCAAACCCATCTGATACCACTGGCAACAATATGTTCTGTGAATTTGTTTTGATAATTCTGTGTAAAAAGGGATTAAGTATTCTCAAAAACATTTAATTTTTGGCATTTAAAATCAGAATTTTTCAAAATCCTTTCTTAGTGAGCACCTACATTATGAAACGACGGTACTGTCAAAATTCCAAGTTTCTACCTGTTATAGTTTAGGCTCTACATTGATTCCTGTCAGTCAGTCAGTCAGGACAAAGCCTTTTATATATATAGAGATATCTAGACTTACTACACAGTGGCTGGATTTAACCTTTTCCAATCTAGCAAAAGGCACAAGCAAGTTGTTGTTATTTCTAATATCATAGCCATGGGTACAGTTTGACAAAGGAAATGTACTTGCATTTTTATGTGCATAAAGCAGCAACTCTAAAATGTAATGATTAAAAACAGTTGAGATGCGGCATTGTATAAAAAGAGGTTTGCAGTGTTCTCTGGAAGCCCTGTTTGTTAGTATCCTGATGGCTTTTTCCTGTAGAATTAAAATATAATTTAGCTTGGTGCTATTTCCATACAATAAAAGACCATATTTAAAAACACTTTCAAATAAAGCATAGTAAATTTGTATTACATAATAGAAAGTAACTTAAAAGCAAATGCTCCTTAACAAGTAAACAACTCTTGAAAGCTTTCTGCATACAGTATCAATATGAGCATGCCAATTTAGTTTAGGATCAATAATCATTCCTAATAGTTTTACGTTTCCTGGATTTACATCATGTGGAATTTGTCTTAGACTACATACAATTTTTTGAATTTTGTCAGTATTTACTAAAAAATTATTGGTGGAGAACCACTTTGTGATCTCTTTGATAACATTTCCTTGAGAATGCATAAGGATTTCATAATTACTATTTGACATAATGAAGGTGACTTTACAGGTACATTTACAGGCAAGTCATTCATCATTACCAAGAATAAGAAAGGTCCCAAAATACTTCCTTGAGGGACGCCATAATCAACAGGTGCCTCATTGCTAACTCTGAGTAATGAACTGGCTGAATACAGATAGCTTGTACATGTAAGATTCTAGACGCTACAGATAATACAAAAGTTATGACTAGGGACCGGATTCTTAGGTTTTTACCTATTTTTTTCCTTACTCCCAAAACAAAAAGCGATTACACACTTTTACGAATCATGTCCATAGGATTCACCCACATTAATTCTGTGGCACCTAAAAATACCTAAATGGGGTATCAAAACCTAAATGTACCTAAATGGGATACAAAACCTAAAATATCTAATTTAGGCTACTTTTTTTGTCTTTTTTGTTTATCAGTTGATAAATCGATATTTTGCGTAGAGACAATTTTTGTCGAGTTAAAATTAATAGCACCAGCATTTTGTTCAATCCAATGTCGTCTAGGATGACAGTATCAAGAGAGGAAGTGTAAGAGTACCGGGGTATTCCTTTTAAAATATTCGTACGAACAACCACTGCTGACGTCATGTGAGGTTGAAAGTACATTTTGTGCCTTCAAATGTATTCTAAGAGATAACAGGAAGAACTTCACAGTTGAGAATCTTGAAAGATATTTAGTGATATACTGTAACCATGAAATGTGAGACAATCTTATTTTCACTGCTTCTTTTGATTGTTTATGCTTTCTTTCTTCAATTGTATAATATTGTCCTAAAGCAAGTTTACACAAATTTAAGTCAATTTTGTTAAGTTAAACTTTACAAGTGCTATGTATTGAATTTTATGTAGCACATTCAAATTCATTAAACCAATTATTATACCCGAAAACGATATTTTGGAAAAAAACTATTTCACCTAATGGAAAACCTAAAACAGTGTTTTTAAAAACCTAAAAATCCGGTCCCTAGTTATGACATTAACAGTGATAAATAGTGAGAAGAAAATAATGTCAAATGTGATGTAAGAATTCATGTGAGTGAAAGGAAACTCTAGAACAATCTTAGTAAATACATAGACGCTACAGCTAATGCAAATGTTATGACATTATCAGTGATAAATAGTGTGAGGAAAATAATGTCAAATGTGAAGTAAGAATGCATGTAATGTTACCAAGGTAACGGGGCATGCAGTATATAATATAATAAAATAAATAAATAAATAAAAAATGTAAGATTCTAGCTAGCGATGTATGGGTACGCATACCTTGTGTATGAACGTGTAAAGGTGGGATGTCCTGAGAAAGTGATCGCAACAGTAACCAACCAGCCAGAGGCTTTGGTATCATAACTCCTGTGTAATAATATTTCCTACTATAATTAAATTGCCGACCTTTTTCAGTTCTTTCCTATTTCTAAACAGCAAACATGAAGGTTACAAATCACACCCCCCCCCCCCCCAAAATGATCAGTGATCTTGCTTATTTTACTTTGCTAATTGCATCGGCCTACACAAGCCAAAATACCTAGATTGTACAAGGGCCATCCACAAAGTAAGTTTTCCTAGGACCATTTACACAAACAAAACAATATCTCATGGAAATATTTATCGCCACAGAAATAGCAAGTATTCAGCTATTTTTCAACATATTCGCCACAGGAATTGAGATATTTGCCATACCATGGGACCAACTTTTGAACACTTGCGCCGTAGAAGTCTGCTGCCTGAGATTTGTGATAACCTTCTCCGTTTCTCTGTCATTTCTTGAGGGGTAGGAAAAGATTAAAATCTCTCGGTGCGTGGTCCAATCTGAATGGTGGAGACTTCATCACTTCCCTGCAAAAGTTCGGCTGGGAGGTGTTGCAATGAATGACAATTATTGACAGAGAAGCGGAAATGGTTGACACACAGAGGTTCAAATCCCAGGCAGCAGACTTCTATGACACAAGTGTTCAAAAGTTGGTCCCATGGTATGACAAATGTCTCAATTCCTGTAGCAAATATGTTGAAAACTAACTGAACACTTGCTATATCTGTTGCAATAAATATTTTCATGAAATTTTGTTTTGTTTGTGTAAACTTACTTTGTGGATGGCCCTCGTATAATAGTTGACTACACATCTGAATGTGACCAATCCGGTGTGAGAATATTTAAAATTGCAACTGCTGAAATATCTTTATAGTTTCTTTGACTTAAATATCGCACAGATCAACATGACGGTAATGATATCAATAAAATCTAACCATCATTTAATTTCCATAGCCCCTATTATTAGTAGAAGCAACAAATTCCCATTATCAGTGGCGGCTCATGAAATTTTGAGGTATGATAAAAATGGGTTTGTAGGCTATATACATTTGCATATGGGTTATTCTCCAGAAAAGGGCAGATTCATGTCACAGTTGATTTTCTGATGTAAAATAAGTATTTATGGATTACGAATTATTATAATAAGTTAGATTGAAATAAGGTCTATTTGATCCCATATTCCACTTTTTAAACAAAAGTTACAATTTTCTGCATTTTAGGGCACAGTATGTGAGATCTCACCTCCATGTCATGTCCCCATGCCTGACTTGTCATTTTCATTCTTTCATAATTCAACAGGCTTTAATTTTTATTCCATTTTAGTCTTATAACAAGAACAAACAGCTCAAAAAATAAGTCATTAATAGCTGAAAAGAAAATATATAATTTTGTAAAGACAATTTTTTGCACTAAACAAGCCTGTCCCAAAGTGAGACTTCACCTCCGTGAAACAATATAAAAGTTCAATTATTTCCACAGAGATGGCACTAATCTTTCTATTTTCCTTGGACTCCAACTTTTGGCAGTTTTCTTATCATTTATATAAAGCTAAGCTGTCAGTGTGCTTTTAAGTGTTGTTTTCTTTTTGTAAAAGGCAGAGTTGGTAATTGGACTCTCTCACCTCCGTTACCTACACCCAATGGTAAAGTTGTATGTTTTTATATTTACTTTTGTTATAAATTATAATAATAAGGAATGCAAAGTTAAACTCTAGAACTGAGCTGTTTGACAAATTAGAGAAAAATCTCACCTCCGTTACCGTTACTCTCGATTCCTATCCATGGAGGTGTAAGTTAATTAATGTTGTAATTGATGACATATTTAACTGTCTGCATTTTTTAATTTTGTTTAAAGAAGATACTGGTATAACCTAATAGTTTATGACAATATATCATGTTTTGATTTAAAGTTTTGATTTTAAGGTGATAATCTATTTTAACATAGATAAAAATAAGTAATAAATTGTGTGTTAATCCATTTGTATGGTAATAAATATTGTTCTTTTTCACGATAACATTTAATACAGTAAATTAAATCTAATTCTCACATAACTTCTATATAATTACTATTTCTTACTATTTTCTCACCTCAAGAATGCGCCATTTTCTAACCTTGTTAATTTAATGCAAAATACCACTCGGTAAGTAGGGCAAGTACCTCAGTAGTACTCTGCAGAAAGAAATATTACATAAAAAAAATTACATGATCCAATATAAAAAATAATTTAAAAAATATTCTAACATTGAAATCTGCCCTTTTTTGGAGAATGGCCCATATTCATTTAAATGGCATAGGATAGAGGAAAAGCAAAGGAAACAAAAGAGATCATTTATAATTTCACACCCGCACATCCATGAATACTTTTTATAAAGAACATTGTGGAAACTCCTTGAATAGGAATTACCTTCTTTTCTTCCCTTGACTGCTTGAACAATCATTACAGTAATTTTGTTTTTCCCCCTGGTACTAGAGAAACGCGATTCAGGGGAATGGCATTCAGAGATAGGGAGGCAAGCCAGCTTCCCCTCCCACCAGTCATGACAGCCGTAGCCATATACTTTGGTTAGCACGATGTGACTCTCTTGAATACTGCCATAAGGATAAAACAATCAAATGACAATATTGCAATATAGACTAACCATGGCTACTGCACAGAGCCAGGAAGAAATAATTTCACTCTAATTCAGGTGTTGCTTTTCCTGAACTTTTAATTTGAAGTTTTTCTTCGAAAGTTAATGAAGAAAACGGCTGCTTTAATAAAGAATCCACAGAATTCATTTTAAAAATCTCTCATTGTAATAATGTTGCATTAAATTACAATTCATAAAATACACGGTAAGCTATTAAAGTAACAAAATATTTAACCATTATATTTCATGTCACTGACATGACTTGTGCTCCAATTATGCTGAAAATCCTTCTTCATTACAACAAAATATAACAGATTGACGAACATGTCCTTGGTCCCTTTAATGAACAACATTGAATTATTAACAATCCTACCAATTTAGCACAGAGATACTATAGACTTACACATATTACTTAGGAAAGTGCTGAATTATTCTGGTTAAATATCTTGTACGTTATTGATCTTAATCTTTGTATTTCTTTACAGTTACAATCATTCAATATTGTTGCATTATTTTATATTGATATTGTTATTGCCTTTAATATTTAGTACAATATTTTCATCATTTAAAAACAGAGAGTACTTACTTACTCACTTCCTCAGCCCTGGATGGGCTTTGGCATCCCTCAATCTTTCTCTATTCTGAATCTTTTCCCACCATCTTCCAACCCGCATAATCCTCAAGTCCTCCTCTAGGTCTTGTATCCCTCCCTCCCTTCGTCTTTAACGTCTCCTCTTTCCCTCCTTATTTCCATGAAACAACTTCTTTGGTGTTCTTTCCCCCTCCATCCGTTCTACATGCCTTAGCCAAGCCAAACGACGGGACTTCACAAATCTCACTATGTCTTCACAGGTGAGAATCCTTTCTATTTCCCCATTTGTTCTTATTATCCATCCTTCATCCTCTCTCACAGGACCATAAATTCTTCTAAATACTTTCCGTTAAAAAATAAGTAAAGCATTCTCATCTGCTATTGTCTTAGTCCACGTCTCTGATGCATAAGTCACAACTGGCCTAATGAAGGTGCAACTTAGAGTATGTAAATATTAAAATGTTGTATTAATACTAGGTCTAGATTCTAAGCACTGTACAATTTGTAAAGTCTGTACATTCTATCTCAAATTGCTGTAACCTTTTTTGTTTATAATCTTATTGTAACTGCATTGACGTGTCCCATAACATGAATCTGTTCTGATGGCCTAATAAATCTATTCTATTCTTTACCACTTTTCTTTATTAATAAAATCTTAACAAGTTTTGCCTTAGAAGGGTGGCTTTTTTGCAAAGTTTGTACTTAAATATTCGGCGCCTATGTCGAGGGTAACTGCAATTATTTTGTTTGTTTGTAAACGTCGATTTTTGTTTTGAATTTACCCGCCATGAAAGCCGTCTGCTCGACCCGGAAAGGTGCCTCAATGCACGTAAATAACTTAGGGTTGTCTAACAGGATAATAGTGATGTTCAATACAGCTTTTGAGGTCACAGTCCTTAGAGTATTTGTTAAGAGCTCGTTAATACAGAATAATTTGCAGTTTTATAAGGGATGAGAAATTCTGAGAAACAGCTGCAAAATTGGGTGTTCAATTAAACGGAGAGGAAACCTAATAAAAATTGAGAGTTTATGTGCTGGAAAAACTGCCTATTCTTGTGACTTAATGGAGTTAAGGTCAGAAACATCCACGGGTCTTGAAGGTGTCAAGAGCTTAGGTTCGCAGTTAGGCATTATGTTCGAAGAGAAATGTAGGAGCAGTCACAGACAATGACAACTAGCAATTGGCAACGGTTGGCAGTACTGAATGTGTGCATTGTGGGAAGTATCGTAGTGTATTTCGCCAGGGAAGTGGTGCTTCAGGATGGATTTTATCAATATTTCGTGAGTACATTTAATTGATTGCATTTGCCCTTTTTATCTCAAAAACAGCCAGAAACAGTTCTGCTGTATGACGTTATGTTATTTAGTTTCATGATTTTCTTATCATACCTTCCAATTGATCCATGTCGACAGTAGACAACGTCAATTTACTTGTTATTCTGTAAAATATTTTATTATTTTAATCCACTGACATAACGAGTACGTCGATTTACAAGATTAAACTACTTGGATTTGTATCGAATTGTTTAATGTAAACTAGGGTAGCAGATACTTGTGCAGCCACAGGTGTGTCTTTAACATGACGAATGTGCCACTCCTCCTTTTCGTTTTCATGTCAAGTGGTGAATGAGTTTATTGATACGTTTATGTAATGAGATAACATCTGTTTTTGATTTAGAAATAGGCCTATTTTCTTTAGAATGTTGTATTAATTTGTTTGCTTTGACGTTTTAACTTATCTTACATTATTATCATTATTATTATTATTATTATTATTATTATTATTATTATTATTATTATTATTATTAAACTTTATTATTAATATTATTATTGTTATTATTATTATTATTTTGGCTTAGCGTGCACTATGGCTACCCGTTCAATGTCAGGAAATTAGTGCTCTTTTGTTTCGTACCTTAATGTCTGGTGAAGGGATTTATTTCGTTTCCCATCAAAAACTAGTTGCATTTAGAAACCTATTTCACAAAAAAGAATGGTATCCCAAAAAATTAATTTATGAGTATTTGAACTACCTGCACTTTACATATCGGTAGCTGTTGTGAACACAACATGACAGTGTTAAATTTGTGTTATTTATCCAGAGTAACCTTAACAAGCTGTTACACTTTCCGGCTAACTTATGTGATTAACTCGAGAATGCCCATTAGTCACCTATACTTGATGAGTGGTCATTTTTTGTCGGTAAAGGATAGATTTATGCCATGCACCAGCCAAGCTCTGCCATTTTGTTAGGTTAGGAATGTTTATCTTAGTTTAGGAGCAATATACTGAATAGTGCAAGGTTTATTATGTCTCACATTGAATCTCTTCTGCGACAAAACCCTAAACCCCACCTTCCCAGGCGGGTCCCATTAGAGAGTTGATGTTAGAAGCCTAGTGCGTGGCATAAAACTATTTTTTCCCCTCCTTTCCTCCTCTCTTATATGCAGATGTAAACGTCGACAGCAGCACTCTTTGCCCAGCGGCATTCCTAAATGTCCTTGGTTATACTTGCTAGGTCTGCAAATATTCTTTTTCCAATTGATTTATCGGGGTTTTCTTATTGAAACAACTGTCATGCCTCAGAGCATGGCCTCCTTTATTGTACCAGGCCGGAGCAGTTCAATCTGGGAACATTTGATTCCGGCCGGCCAGCAGTTGTTGGTTTCAGTGTTGGGGTATGAATGATTGAACGTTGTGTTCTGTGTTTTACTACGTTTTCTCATAGAAATTACCAGCTGTATATTACGAGATGTAATACCATACATTTGTATAGTAATATAATATGGAATGAAGTAGGCCTATTGCATAATATTGTTTTACGGATTCAGAAAGGTGAGTGTGTTATGTCGCGAGTACGAGCGGTTTCATTTTATGTTAAAAATTGACATAGTAAATCTATCTTTATTCTTGGAGGTTTACTTTACACGTAAAATGATCAGTAACTGAAAATAAATATCATTAAAGAATTCAGCTTCCCACGCGATGTACAAATGTCTTGAAGCATTAGCGTAATGCCATAACACAAACCGGCCAGAACTGATCAGCTGGTGAGAAGCTGTCCTGGCCTGGTACAATAATAATAAACTTTATTGATCCTTGGGCCTATACAAGCAATAGATCTTGTCAGCATATAAAATATATAGGCTACATACATAATATAATATATAAAAACTACAGTATTACTTACACATAGTCCCATATATACTAAAGATCAGATTAAAAAAAAATACACAATCACATAATTATACAGTTAAAACTTAAATAAACTAACAAACCTTACATTATGTTGAAACTTTTTTAAAAAACTAAATTGCAAACACTGCTTTCAATAAATTCCTTATAACTGTAAAAAGCTTTCTTTCTTAGCCACTTCTTAAGAATTTGTTTAAAATGATTTGTTGTCACTTCTCGTGCTGCTAAAGGTAAGTGATTAAAAAATTTTAGACTAAGATAGGCTACCTATGACTATTATACCTTTTCAACTTCAAGTTGAGACTAAACAATTTCAAATTGAGACTAAACAATTTCAAATTGAGAATAAACAATTTCAAATTGAGACTAAACAATTTCAAATTGAGAATAAACAATTTCAAATTGAGACTAAACAATTTCAAATTGAGACTAAACAATTTCAAATTGAGACTAAACAATTTCAAGTTGAAAATTATCACACTCAAGCTATTACATTTTTGTTCTCATACTATTCAGTATCATAGTGACATCTGTCAACAAGCAATAGAACCAGAACAACAATGCTAACTGATCCAAAAGACAATCGGTACAGATCCAAAAGGAAACTGGCAATTGTTTTGCTTGATAATAGTGATTTAAAACAGGAACAAGCTTGAATTGTATCGTATCAAATTCCACTCCGTTATCATGCCTTATATGAAGAAAAGGGAATCTGAGAGTATCAAAAAGCAAATTTGTGCAATGTACAACAATAATGGCGATTGGAGAGGTCTGGCCAATGCACTAGGGGTGAAGAAAGTAACTGCATATCGATGGGAGAAAAATCAAAATCAAGTTCAACGACAACATGGTGGTAAAAGAAGAGAGAAAATTACGGAAGATCATCGTGCCTCATGACGCGGTATATAGAGGAAAATCCAAGAATGACATTAAAGAACTTAAAAGAAAATTTGAAGAGGACCATCATGTTAGTGTCTCTACCGAATGTTTACGGCAACATTTGGATGGTTTGATGTTCACATTGAAAGATATTCGCAGAGAGCCAGAAAGAACCAATAGCGAGGAAACTAAAACAAAACGATGTGAGTATGTGCGGCAGCTCTTGGATTATCAATCACAGAACATTCCCATAATATATATGGATGAAACAAATTTCAATTTATTTATTTCACGACGGCAAGGACGTTCTAAAAAAGGAACACGTTGCAGGTACATATCAGCAGGCACCCGTGGGAATAACGTCCACGTTATAGGCTGCATTGGTAATTTGGGACTAATTTACTCTGAATTCAGAAGAGGCTCTTTCAAAATGGCAGAATGTAATGAATTCGTACGTCAATGCCTGCAAGCAGCTCAAAACATATATTACTCAAGTGTAGTACTGGTAATGGACAAAGCCTCTTGTCATCGCAATGTTGAAGCAGTTTTCGCTGATGAAGAATCTAGAAACCATAGCTTGTTGAGGTTGAGTCCTTACAGTGCAATGCTGAACCCAATTGAGCTTGCGTGGTCCAGTTTTAAAGCTGCTGTTAAACGAAGCTTGTCTGTGCCACAGATTTTAGTTGATGAAGACAGGGGAAATTTATCTCAAACTGAGTATCGTCTTCGTCGGCTAGAAAACATTATGGCAGAAGCCTTAGGTACTATAAATGTTAACAGTTGCGCAAGATATCTAGCTCACATACTTAGATTCGTTCCTGATGCCTTAAACTTGAACGATATGCCTATGTAAGAGATAATAAACTTGTTTGTTAACTTTTCTCCTTACTGCAATATTTTAAAATGTAAACAGTATGATAAGTAAACTTCATTATGTAAGTTCAGATCCAATAAAGTGCTCCTAACTTCAATTTAGTTTAATATTTGCTTAAAATTCATTATTCTCAACTTGAAATTGTTTAGTCTCAATTTGAGATTGTTTAGTCTCAACTTGATATTGTTTAGTCTCAATTTGAAATTGTCTATTCTCAATTTGAAATTGTTTAGTCTCAACTTGAAGTTGAAAAGGTATAGTTGTTTTACTTAGTCTAACATTCGGAACTTCAATGTCATGTTTGTTCCTCGTATCGTAAGTATGGACTTCAGACCTAATAGCGTATGTGTTAAAATGTTCCTTACCAAACACGAGGCATGCATAAATATATAGGCATGGTAAGGTAATTATTTTTAATGTAGTGAACACAGATCTACACGATTGAGTATTTTCCAAACCCATTATAATTCTGAGAGCTTTCTTCTGCCATATAAAAGCTTCTTTCATGTGTGCACTATTACCCCACAAAAGTATTCCATATTGTATGTGACTGTGAAAGAAGGCATAGTATGCTGTGATCAACTTCTCCCTTCCAATACATAACTTTAATTTTCTGAACAAAAAGGTAACTCTTGAGAGTTTTTTTACATAAGTTCTCTATATGGGTCTTCCAAGCTAATTGGCTGTCCAAGTGGATTCCTAGTAATAATAATAATAATAATAATAATAATAGAATTTTATTGTCATTAAACTTTTTCAGCAATAGACAACGTCAAAATACAATTCTAAACTTAGATGTACTATATACAAGATTCATTACATATACATACTCTACACACATACAGACATAGGCTACATACATACATACAAACATACATTCATACATACATACATACAAAATACATATTGTATTTACAACAGTTATTCTAAAAATACATATTAAAATACAGTAAATTCAGTTTTGAAAAATTCATCGACAGAGTAAAAGGGATTGTTAACAAGTAATTTGTATAATCTAGCTTTAAAAATATTTACAGGGGATTCTTTTAAATTTATATTTAGCTTAGCTTTACCGATTCACAATTTTCCGAGTTATTATTTCTTAAATCAAAATATATGTGTTCAGTTTTAGTTTCATTTATTTGTAAATTATTAGCCTTTAACCATGCAGTCGCTTTTTCAAAATTTACTTTCTCATTTATCTTTACTAGATCAAGATTCCTATTGACTGTTAAGAAAGTTGTGTCATCCGCATAAAGAACTGATTTGCATTGAAGATTAGATGGTAAGTCATTCATTAATACTATGAAAAGAAAAGGCCCCAAAATTGATCCTTGTGGAACTCCTGCTTTTATAATTTGAAGAGAGGAAGTATTGTTACCCAAAGCCACCATTTGTTTTCTATTACTCAAATATGAAATTAACAGTTTTAATTCTATTCCATTTATTCCATAGTAGCTTAGCTTTTCAATTATTATTTTGTGGGAGACTGTATCAAAGGCCTTGCTAAGGTCAATAAGCGTAACTCCCACTGCCTTTTTATTCTCAAAACAATCTATAACTGTGGTGATCACAGATTCTACTGCTTTAACTGTCGATAGTTCGGGTAGGAAGCCGAACTGTGATTGGGATAATATATTATGATCTTTAAAGTATCCATATAATTGATCAAGCATGCATGATTCGATTACTTTTGAGACTATTGGGGTTATCGAAATAGGCCTATAATTAGAGGGGGAGGCCTTATCTCCCTTCTTAAATATAGGAATGGTTTTAGTTACTTTCAATACACTAGGAAACACACCTTCCCTTATCAGATCAGTGAGTGGTATTCCTATAATGCTGATTATTTGTTTAAGAACATTATTTGACATACCATAATAGTCCTCTGTATTAGAAGGTTTAAGGTTATTTACCTTTCCTATTACCGCTTCAAGAGAGACAGGCTTCCACTTCAATGTATCATTAATCTGGTCTTGAACGGATAGCATTTGTAATGCATTGACATCAGTCAAACTGTTATTCGTAATTAATTGAGCCGAAACGTTAATAAAATAGTCGTTAAAAGTTTGAGGGGTAATAGTTGAAGTGTATGTAGTGCAAGGTTTAATGTTGATTTCCTTTTTAATTACCTCCCAAGCTGCCTTACATTTATTAGCAGCTTGGTCAATATACCGTTCATTAGCTAATAGTTTAGCTTTTCTTATCTCTTTTCTATATATATTTCTACAGTTTTGATAATTCTGCTTGTCTCTCAGGGATTTGCTTTTCTGGTATTTATTTAATGTTATCACTAGTAAAACATGTAAGGTTTTTAAAAAAGGTGTATACCAATTGTGTTTACTTTTGTTATTGCATCTATTGCTTGCATTCTTTATTACTTTTACTGGGCAGCATTTATTGAAGAGGCCCGTTGTTATGTTTATAAAATTTGTAAAAGCAAGTTCAATATTGTCAACATTTATAATTGGCTGCCAATCTACACTAAGTAGACAATTCTGATAATGAGTCATGTTCTCCCCAATTTTTCTGATTTTTCGTACTTGGGAGCAGTTTGATTGCATGTCATTACCGTCATTTAAATGTAGTTGTACACTGAGATATATACCGGCATGATCCGATAAAAGTGGGTCATATACTTTGTGTCCGAGATTGTTGCTATTTAATGAAACATCCATATCGGTCCCAAATTTCCACTGATACAAATCCAGAGAGGCGTTATTCCAGATTTTTTAAAATGGAATTTTACTCCTTTGACTAACAAAACCCACGATTTTAAGTACAAGTTACAATTAAATATGCTACGAGAGTGTATAAATGAGGCCTACTGCGACTTGAATAGAGCGAATGAAGAGGCGTATAGGGCGCATTTTCAGGTTATAAAAGTGACTAGTCATGAACAGCTATATCAAGTCATACAAAGACATCATCACTTGGTTTCTGAAAATTACAACATCTTAAGGGACAACATAAGCACGAAGTATAACAAGTACGGGATTTGTTCCCAGAGGAATCCGGTTGATATGGCTTCAAACAATAGGATGGATGGATTTGTCAATCTCTCTAAAAAGGAAATCCCAACGAAAGTAGCGAGTATATTCCAGTATGGATTTAAATTTGCTCCAAAGAACAGTGAATGTAAGATGGAGGATTTGTTAGCATCTGCGATCAAAGGTTCTGGAATGATCGTGGATGGTGATGAAAAAAAGAGGTTTTTACAAGAGGTGTCTTTAGCTATGGACGAGGTTAAAGAAAAAGAAAAAGGAATAAGTGGTGAAGGAATGAAGATGAGAAAAAACATCGCGTATGCTAAGAAGTGGTTGAGTGAAAACGAAATACTGGTTGTAAAAAATGATAAAGAAAATCGACCTGTCTTCATTGACTCTGTCACATACATCCAAAAAATGAAAGAATGTTTTGGACCCCCAGATTTCTCAATTCTTGATAAGAACCCTATCATGAGTATAAGAAGGGAAGTGAACAAAGTGATCAACAGTAGTATAACAATTAGTGAGAATGTTAAAAAAAGTCTGATCACCAACAAATCTGATCTACCACATTGTTTTGGCTTGCCTAAAACACATAAAGAGGATGTGCCTTTGCGGCCTATAATCCCTATGTATAACCATCCAGCATTTGAGTTGGCAAAACTTTTGGTGAAAAGATTGAGTGATATACAAAAGAGAACAAGATGGTCTATTGGCAACTCATTTGAAGCAAGAAACCTTCTAGAGAATATGGAGTACGGCAATGATTTATGTATGTTTAGTTTGGATGTGGTTTCGCTATATCCCAGCATACCTAGAGAACAAGCTAGTGAGTGTTTATTTAGGTGGCTTATCGAACAGGGAGTGGACTGTGTAGTGGCCAACGAATATGATAGATGGTTCAGGGTGTGTTCTGAATATAATGTGTTTCAATTTAATGGCATTATTTACAAACAGATAGAGGGCTTGGCTATGGGAAACCCGGTGTCGGGGTTCGTATCGGATGTATTCCTGTACTTCATGGAAAAACAGGTGATTGGGAAGAACTTTGACAACATATTGCTCTATATGCGTTACGTGGATGACATATTGGTAATAGCTAGGCAAGACATCTCTGACTCACTGCTAGAAGAATTCAACAGTTACCACAACAGGGTGAGGTTCACGATTGAGAAATCGCCGAACAACAGTATCAACTTTTTGGACCTAAGAATTACCCTACAGCAACAGGGAATTTGTTTAGGCGTGTATAGAAAAACATGTAAAGGAGAAATGTATATTCACAGAAAATCAACACACCATCACAGAATCAAAAACAATTTATGGCGTAATTTTGCACACAGAGCCATTGGTCTATGCAATAATAACGAAGATCTAGAAAAGGAAAAGAAAGTAGTATTTAGATTAGCAGAAATAAATGGATATTGTGGTAGAAAAATTAACCATATATGGAAAAGTGTTGAAAAAGGAAATGACAAAAAAGATGAAAAAAGGAAAGAAAATCATAGTATAGGTTACATAGGCGTACCATATGATCCCCACGTCAGCGAACGCATAGGGAAAATTTTCCTGAAATACGGCATAGTACCAGCATATAAAACTGAAGAGACAATTGAAAAAATATTTTCCCAGTATAAACATCTTGGTACGAACAAGGACAAAATGGATTTTCCTGGAGTTTACTCAATAAAATGTAGTGATTGTGAGGGAGTATATGTCGGGGAAACCGGGAGAGACTTTAAAACCAGAATACGCGAACATGAAAGGGATGTAAGTAGTGGGAAATGCTCTACTGGACTCAGTCAGCATATGACAGAAAACAAGCATGGCATTGGTGAAGTAAACATTGTAAGAATTGAGGATGATTACATAAAAAGAAAGGTATATGAGGCATGGTCCATAATCGGCAACCAGGGGATGTGTTTAAATAGGTATGATGGTGATATAGGGGACGAATGGCTGGATGTAATGAGGAGACTGAAAAGGAAAGTTCCAGTGTTAAAAATTCCCCAGCCACCAGCAGAATGCATAGAGGAAGTAATGTTTGACATTCCAAAGAACTGGAAAGAAAGACATTTGAGAAACAGTGTTTTTATTGATGGTTACCATGACGAAACTCAATCTTCAAGTCACCTGAGGAAGACTCCAGGGGAGAGTTGAAACGTTGTGTAGTGATTTTAATTTTTATCCACTGACTTGAAATATATATTTAAACACTTCTTTTTATTGGTGTTGCTATTTATGTTCGTTGCAACATTGTCAAGGCAAGAATTATTTTTAGTGTTTTCTGAGTTTATGCAGTAGAAGTCAAGGGATCTTAGCGTATTATTAAAGCTTTGAGAAATATTTGTATTCTTAGTTATGTCTAAATAAATAAATGAATAAATAAATAAATCTTTATTGTAATAACAAATGAGTACATCAAATGTATTACATCCGTCAAATCTAAATAAACTACTACTAACATCAAAATTATTACTCTAATAACATGCTAAAATAATCAATACATTGTCATAACTTTTAAACAGCAAAATTAATATCGAAGAATTCCTCTACTTTATATATACAGTTATTGGTCAAGATTGTTTGTAATTCTTTCTTGAATCTGGGGTATGGTAACAGTTTTACAGACAAAGGAAGAGCATTATAAAATTTAATAGACAAGTAATAAAAGGTTTTTTGTGTTTTGCTATAATTGCACCTGGGTAATTCCAGACAATTTCTATTTCTGGTTTGATAACTATGTGTTGAGCCTAACTCATCATAAAGATAAAGGTTCTCCTTCATATAAAGAAGGCACTGATAAATAAAAATGGCTGGTACTGTCATAATACCCAACTTAATAAAACTCGACCTACAGTGACCACGGAAAGAAAGCCCACACATTAATCTTACACATTTCTTTTGGATTTTCAGTAGCCTTAAAGCCGAAGACTGTTGGCCCCACAGTAGTGTACCATAGCTCAAATGACTATGTATTTGTGCAAAATAAACTGTTTTAAGAACCTTCAAACTTACAGACAATCTTAACCTACGTATTACATAAACCCCTTTACAAGCCTTGGATTCAATTCTCATAATATGATTCTCCCAATCTAAATTTTTATCTATCAAGAACCCCAAAAAATTAACAGAGTCGTTCTCATTGTCTACTTTGTGACTATTGCTATTACTGTATGTTAGTGCTAAAACTTGGGTCTTTTCTGTATTTATACTAAGGAAGTTAGCAGTACACCAATCATGGACAATATCTGAAACTGAATTTAAAGTAGAGCCTAAAATGTCAATATCGTGCGATTTGAAACAAATATTGAGATCATCGGCAGAAAGAAAACTACTAGATAGGGGTGTCAAAATATTCTTAGGCAGGTCATTTATATAGATAATAAAAAGAATTGGGCCAAGAATGGATCCTTGAGGTACACCATGTGAAACAGTTAAGAAGTTAGACTCTCTTTCATTAAATACCACTTTTTGTAACCTTCCACTTAGATAAGAATTTAAAAGTGAGACGGATTCCTCCTGAAAACCATAAAATCTTAACTTTTCTAGAAGAAGAGAGTGAGAAACTGTATCAAATGCTTTTGATAAGTCATATAGTTTCACTTTAACACTTTCCTTGCTGTCCAACCCCAAGATACACTTTTGTATAAAAGAAACAGCTGCCTTCACTGTACCAAGTCCAGATCTATAACCAAATTGAGAGTTGTTAAACAACTCATTTCGCTCAAAATACTCAACAATCTGATTATTCAGTATAGTCTCAAAAACTTTAGAAACAACTGGAATCAATGAGATCGGTCTATAATTTTCAAGAGAGGATCTGTTGCCCTTTTTAAATATTGGTATTACTTTAACCACCTTAAATTCTTTAGGGTAAACGTAATCAATAATGCAAGAATTTATGATATGAGTCAGAGGTTCCTTTATATGGTTTATCCCGTACTTTAATAGAATTGAACTTAAATTATATATGTCCTCGCTCTTGGAATTACTCATTCTTAGGATTGCTCTTTCAATATCCTTGACTTCTACAATGTGAAAATTAAAGGCACTATCAGGTTTTGCCAACTTATTTAAATAAAAACTTGAATCTCTATTGTTTGATAACACAGATACTTTACTTATCAGTTCATGAACTTTTTCTATAAAAAACTTGTTGAACTCAGTACTTAGTTCATTAAAACAATCTTGTTTGTTCATGTATGAAGAATTGCTCTCCTTTCTGACTATATTCCACATGGCTTTAGATTTGTTGTTAGCACTATTTATTATATTATCGTTATTTTTTATCCTAGTTTCACGTACTAACCTATGTAGTTTCCTTTTGCAGTTCTTATAAATGCCTTTGAGATTATTAGATCCAAGACTAATATAATAATCATAAAAAAATTTACATTCTTCTTTAAGTTTAAGAATTTCTTTACTTCTTACCCTAGAAGGTTTAGATTGAGTAGGTTTATTTGTTAAGTACTTCAGAGGAAAGACCTTGTTTGTTAAAAGACACAGTTCAGATATAAAAATGTTAACTTTATCTTCTATTGCATGTTGCCTATACATAGAATTCCAGTCAGTATTTAAAAGTTCATGGTTAAAATTTGATATGTTTTCTTCCTTCATAACTCTGAACTTACACTTGCTAGTTCCAGTTCTGGAACTCAGTCTATTGGAATCTGCATGATATCTAAGCAAAACTGCCCAATGATCTGATATGACAGTTTTGAGAATTGAACTTTCACTAAATTTATCATTAGAAATTACTATGTTGTCAAGGCAGTTGAAATCCCCCATTATGATTATCTTCCCTTTGAACTTTGCTTGCAGAAATAATATTAACTGTTCAACATGGCTTATAAATTATATTGATTTATTGATATATTGATTTGCTCAGAGATGTCTGCCTTGTGTTAGTAGTGAGTAGTACTCACTGATGCTGGATGTTTTCAAGTACAGTAGAGTCGCGATAATCTGAGATTCCGTGCAATCCGCGATTAAAAAAAAAAAAAAGAAATTTAAAAAAATCCATGTATAAAGGCTTAAGGAGATTAAAAAAATAAAATAAAGTACCTAAAAAAAATAAAGTACCTTTATTGCTGACAACATATAAAGGAGGCTTGGGGAAGGTGGGAGGGATGCGGGACTTCGTTTTATGTACATATGTATGTAGTTGAAAATTCCGTTATTTTCCTTTTTTCTGTGTAATCCGAGTTATTTGTAATCTGAGGTACCATCAGCCCCAACTAACTCGGATTATCGCGACTCTACTGTACACCAGACAGAATTTAAGAAGGTTAGTATTTTAATATATAATATCGTTTCTCAATCCACATGATAAAATTTACTATTCAACCTAATACATAAAATATTTACTGATGTTGGTCACTTTTAGGACTGAAGATGGCATAAATAGCAATGCCGAAATGCTTATCCAATTGCAGAAATCCAATTTGATACGTGGATGAACTACTCCATATGTTAAGTAATTGCAATTTGAATGTTTTATTTCTCTCTCTTCTATTTTAAGATATTAGTTATCCTCGTATCAAATAATTTCTGCATTTTAATATACTTTGTGGTATAAGGTGGAAAAAGTTTGTTTGCCATATCTGACTTCACCACAAACGGTATGAAATTCATTAATTATGACCGTCGGTGAGATAGAGGATCCTTGTCTTAGTCCTTTGCTTGTTTCAAACATGTCAGATATTCTATTAACAACCTTTACAGCTTTTCATCAACTCTATTGTTGCACCATCCACACTCACCTTTTCCAACGCCTTCCATATCATCTTTCTTGGCACTGAGTCGTACGCTTTTTCTGTATCAACAAACACCAAATGGAGATCTTGATTTTTCGCCACCATTTTCTGGCACATCTGTCGTAAACAAAAGATGTTTTCCCCACCTGCTCCTGGGATACAACCTTTTCCAATCTATTCTTCGCTATACTTCTGAACACCTTACTCACTTATTCCTCTATAGTTACTTGGATGTCTTCTATTTCCTTTCTTATATATGGCAGTAATATATGATAACTTCCATTCCTGAGGTATATCATCTCCTTTAAGCACTTTATTAAAAATGCTGTTACAATTTTAGGTCCTCCATATTTCAATAATTCCATTAGGCCTACTACTCCTCCAGGACCAGCTACCTTGCCATTTTTTTTTCATATCATCCCTAGCTTCTAGTTTTGCCGTGTTTTCTAGAACTGCAAATCTATTTGAAATCTCGACTTGGTAAGCGTTCTTAATTTGTTCTTTATCCAACTTTTTCAGTCGATTCTCTGTTTATCAAAATTTTGTTTAGTTAGTCCAGTAACTTTAATGAAAAATGAACGTTTCTTCGGAATGAATTTATGGCAAGGGTTTTTTCACAGAACTTTCTGTTGTCATTCTAAATGATACCTGAAGAGTATCTAACTTTCTGGTTTACGTTTCCCCTTTTCTTGGGGGGGGGGGTTAAGGGGTGAAATTGGGGTGTAACTTCGTCACGTGTAGTATGCTGGAGTAATGGCTAAGTATATCGTTGTAGCATTATTTGTTAATGCGAATTAGGCCTATCATAGAAATTTAAAATTAGGCCATATGAGTAGAATAATATAAACCATACCTACTTAATTAAAGAACAGTTTTCTTCATCTTCTTTACTTTTTTCGAGACTGTCATCTCCTGATGATTTCTGTTTTTCGAACAAATAAATCCAGTGAATGTTCTAGTTCTAGCGTGGCACTTTAATACAAACGGATGGATATCGCCACGTCTTTCCTTCAATAAACTCATCATTGACTGCATAACATTCTCACACTTCTAAAGAGTCCCACCATATGAATTCAAAAAGATCGAAATTTATAAACTGTGTGGAGATATTCAATACATTGGCCTTGAAATGCATTTTAACCAGTCAGAATTACCATATAGCCTATCATCTTTAGGATCATGTCGACTTTCATTTCATCGTAAGGAATAATCAGATTTTTTCTTTCTCATCTGTGGTTTGTACTCATAGGGGAGGGGCAAGGTAATTTCTGTCCCCAATAGTAAATCCAATTGAAGACATACCCGGAAATAGGGTTAATCCACATTTTTATAAAATAAAGAACAATATCTCGTGAAAAAATTGTTAAAATTATGAACAGAAGCTTCAAGCATTCATACATATTGAATTCCAGAGCAAGACAAATAGCAGTAAAAATGGTGAAATAATTTTTTAGGGTTAACCTATTTTTCCGGGCATGTCTTCAATTCTTGCCCCCCCCCCCCGCCCTCTGTTTGTGCTTGGTATGTCATTAAGTCCAAATTATATTTAAATTAAGCCAGGAGGAAATTTAACAGAACAAAGGCTCTGATTTAAGCTAAGAATAATATAAATGTTGCCTTAAATAGCCAAACCCTTTTTTAGAAATTGCTCATTAGTAAGGAACGTCTCCTGTAACAGAAAGACAAGTTTCAACACTTTTAAAAGAGTGTTTTTCATTATCACGTTCAACATACAAGAAAATATGAGTTTGGATTTTTTGTTTAATTTTAATTATGGCGGTTGAGCTCATAAGTCATGCACATAATCATTGTTGCCAAAGTGATGTTCTTTGGTTTAAATGATCTGTTTTTCCTGTATCCATCTATCTGTCAATTTTACCTCTATTTGTACATGTCACAATGACACACTTCCATCAACAAGTCCCATGCATTTCACAGCTGAATACACTACTCGCAACATGCTAGCAGGAGCAGAAGCTTGCCTACATATGATGTAAGTTAGCCTGTTACCTACCTATATACAGCTACCTTGGTTTTCTGTATTTTTTTACGCTGAAATGAATAAGACCTGAAACACGATACGATCAATATTTAGAAGTTACAAGGGTTTTTATTATGAAGAAGTACAAATTTTTATATACCCGGTTATGCATCTGTTCATTGCTAAATATTTCACTGTAAAATGTGAGTCAATACTTGACATTTACATTATATATTACATGTTATAAAAACATCCTATCACATAGTAGATGTAAAGTTAGTTTTGTAATGAAGATTTTCCAATAATTCAGTGTAGATCACGGTCTCACACACTTAAAAGAATGTTCAATATAGGTCCATCTCTTTTTATACTTCTGTGTCATGATGATTCCTATTACTGATATGTAAACAAGATTGTCCATGACAATTGCCACATCTGGAGCAGGCGGTTGGAACTAACAAATTGACTTTTCTCTTTGTAAAATTAATAGGTATGAAGATAAAAACAAAATACTCTCCTTATTGTTGTGAAATGCAGTCATTATACCAAATTGACTTGGGTTTTTCATGGTTTTCTCATTCGCAAAGTCAAACGCCAGATTTGTAGGACTTGTTTATTTTCAATAACTCAGAAAATAACAAAAATCCAAGTTTCACTTCTGTCGCGTGGCGTCCCACGCACCCTATTTTTTTTAAGAACACGTTCTCTGGAGGGTAGTTATAAGCCACCCACTGTCTGCAGTAACCCAGTCTTGCCTGGTTAACAGTAAAAAGCTTTGCACGAGGTTGAAACAACTGAATGCGCACTCTTTGTAATGTGGCCTCTCATTCTATATCAGAATGTGAAGTGGAAAATATGTATTACCCATGCTTAGAGTAAAGAAAGTTATGCGAGTGCATTATTTCAAATTTTATTTGGGTTGTGTATCCTTCGGAGATGCTATTCAAAATGTAACAACGACTTTCTCTTCTTTGTCAACCGCTTTACATGAAGAGAACGAATTTCTCTGGACCAGCTCTAGCGATTTTGCCTCAAGTCAGAGTTAAGTCTGTTCTGAATTTAATGTTTTACTCCTGTTAGTGTGAGGTCAGGCGATGGATATGAAGTGGCTGTCCTAATTACACGAGACTGTATTGCGAAATCGATGTTAGTGGATTCTAATCAAAATCGACTTCATTTCAATTTCCTGATTAATGTTATCAGATTGGAGTTGAAACACACTGTCCAGGCAACTTCAGTGCCGCATTTCAGTTATTTATTTACTGCATTTAACAACACACAGCTTCCTCTGCCCAAATAAAAGCTTTTCCTCTCATTCTCTTCATGTCATTTGCTTGTAAAAATGAAGAGAATGTCGCATCCCCGAAGGATATACAAAAATCTTTCTTTACCTTAAGAAAAAACAATATAATTTTTCCACTTTGTATTCTGAAATGGCATAAGATTGCGCAATCAGTTGTTTCAACCTCATGCAAAGCTTTATTGTTCACCAGGCAAAACCCAGTTTCTACAAACATAGTATTTCCGAAAAAAATGTTTCAAACAAAAGTTTTAACTTTCAGCATAAGCATCAAATCTACAAAATTTAAACAAAATCTTAAAAGCCGTTTTCTAGAAAATCGCGAAACAGCGAAATTTTCTTGATGCAAAATGGCATTAAAAGTAAGAGAAAATCGTCGCCAATCTTCACGTCACATCCCCAGAGGGCACTTGACCCAAATAGAAATTTTGTTTCTCGCGCTAAGCTGTTAACACTCACACAGACATGTTTCTGAAAGTAGTAATTTCGGATTCATTGGGTATTTCGTTAAAAACTCATCTTTGAATTCGGGGGTCGAACACAATACGGTACGTCCTAAGAGTAAACTACTCAGGACCGGGCAAAGTCATTTTCACTTTCAGGGCGAAATTGTGTAAAATATAAACAAAGTGAACCGAGGATAGTTAAGTGAAGTCATTTCTAAGAAAGTGACAACTTGGCAGGCAACTGAGAATGAACTAAAACCCCAGTTTTGTACATAAAGGAGTTACGTAATAGATTCAGGTGAATCTAGCGAATGAAGGAAAGAGAACTCTTACAACATGATTAATATACTTTTTGAAGTGAAATTCTTTAGGCACGCTAGGAGTAAATCGAGAGCTAACCCAAAGTTGCGTTACGAACACAATCGTCACGAAAGTAGCGGGGCTGTCACGGACTGCACTCAATGAAATTTAAAAAAATTAAAAAACCGAAGAATCCAAAATTAAAAAAATCAACGATCCAAAATTTAAAAATCCAAAAAACAAAATTAAAAAATAAAAAATCCAAAATCTAAAAATAAAAAAATCAGAAATTAAAAATCCAAAATTAAAAATCGAAAATCCAAAACTAAAAATAAAAAAAAAATTAAAAAATTCAAAGATCCAAAATTTAAAAAGTTAAAAACCAAAATTAAAAAACTCCGTAAACCCTAAATTTAAAATGTCCAATAATCCAAAATTGAAAAAATCGAAAAATTAAAAAATCGAAGTTTTACTTCTATCGCACCCGATTTTTTTGTGTGTTTTTAAACTCTGTATAATAATTGAAAACATGGAAATAGTCGTGCGGTCACATCCCATGATATTGACCAATCACGGTCGTTATGCATTCAAAAATCAGAAATAAGGAATTTTAATACGCCTCATGCTGCACAGTGAACAGGGTCAAAACAAACAACTTAATTGGCAAGTTGTCAGATGTAAGACAGCATTTGAATTGTAGACCTTACAAAACTTTTCAAACCTTTTGTTTTATTGGTGCTCCTAATTTTTATACACTGTTCTTAAATTAACAACTGTCAGAATCGTGACTACTTGCCACGTTCAGTGCGTATTATAGCGATCGTTCACAGCTTAGTAGCTACTGTCCTCACGAAGCTGAGTCCACTCCGTTCCAGACCTCAGAGTAATCCTAATAGGTAAGGATGATCGGACCCGGGCCTGCGGATAGAACTCAGAAGTACATTGATTTTTTTCCTACTGGCCATTCCCCTCTCGCCAGGCAGCGTGAAGACTTGCAACCAGGCTACTGTAGAAAGGGTTCCTCATGTAGAAACACAAGCTGTCACAAAATGCATCAGAATTTGAAGTTTGCTTGACAACTGTAGTTATAACTGTACAGTCCCAGCAGCCCAGCACTGCGACGGATAGTAGGGGCTCTATTCTCTCCAGTCACTCCCGTTCTCCATCTCATAAGAGCCCCGGACGTGCACTGATAGGAATATGTCTACAGTTAGATTTTATAATTTTGTGGCATTTTGGAAGCCTAACATTCATCTCTCATTTGGTAGCTGCGATGTTCACTTATAAGAATAGAGGCGATGGTAATTTAGTTATGAGTCCGAATGGATATGACAAGATGTGAAGACCATTCTTTCGTCAAAATAGTCACTATCCGAGGAGAATACAATAAGGAGCTGGTGGAAGCGCATCACTGGAGTGGGTATGTGTGATTTCATTAGAGTGGCACGATGCAGTCGCTATGGGCGTCTGTTTCCTTCACTATCCTACATCTAGTACCCATAATCTGCATTATACATACATTCCATACCTACGCTTTCATTTGTATATTTCGAAATTTTAAAATGTTCCCTCATTTTCAAGAGAAAAATAGTTATCACGACTTATGCCCCATGACTTCTTCTTACTAATGTTCACTTCTTTGACTGCCTGCGTGGTCTAGTGATTAGAGTTGCTGCCTATGGGACCACAGGTCTGGGTCTGATCCCTGGCACATCTCGGATTTCTCTGAGGCAGGGAGGCTGGAACGGGGTGCACTCAGCCTCGTAGCAATATTGGCATGTGTCGGATCGAGCGGGATGCAGTGTGGACACTGATGTATAGCACTCTAGGACCCCGGGTTCATTACCAGCCGCAGTCTCCTGATTTAAGATAATTCTAATCTGTAATCTTTAACGTTGTCCACCGCTGTGGCTCAGGGGATGCGTTCAATCCTCTCACGCAGCGGGCCCGGGTTCGATTCCTGGTCGGGACAAGTTACCTAGGTGAGATTTTTCCGGGATTTTCCCTCACCTTTGAGACAAATGTCAGGTAACTTTAGGCCCTTGTGGTCCCCGGATATCATCTGGCCGTCATTATCATCTTCATCCCATCCTCGCCTTGTTCTGAGTGTGTGTGTGTGTGTGTGAATGGTGTGTCTCGTCCTATGTGTTCGTGTTGTCTCGGAGGTGGCCCCGCGTTGGGCTGATCACTCATCCGGGGAGGCCCTCCATGTCCTTGTCTGGTCAAAAAAGTATGTATGTGATCCAAAAGATAATCCCTCTCCCTCCATGTCCTTGTCTGGTCAAAAAAGTATGTATGTGATCCAAAAGATAATCCCTCTCCCGACAGGTCGCGGCCCTGTAAGGCCCGGGCGGCTTGGGTCGCTTAAATCCTAAAAAAGGGAGAGGTGAAACTGCGAAAAAGAAAGAAAGAAAGAAAGAAAGAATCTTTAACGTTGATAATCATGTGTAAGGATACTTGGGGAAGTAAAGAAGATAAAATTCCTTGTAACCTTCGAACTGTTGCCAAAACGAATAGCCTATTGTGTATTGTTTAATTAAATTTATTTACTTTGGAGTATAATGACGGGCACAAACACCTAAATACTGATCACATGGGATTAGTGTCTTAATCTTGCGAGGTGTGGTGTCGATCCTTGTCGCATAACCGATAAGTAGTGTTATCTAAAATTGCTCCTCAAGGGCCCGCCGTTGTTTCCTTATGCAACACTACGAACACGTTTTCACACATTTACGGTTAATATGAGCTGCTGATTATTTTCGCTTTGTGTCTGCAGTGAAGACACAACAGTTCAACGATTATTATTTTATAATAATTCCTAAAACTAATTCAGTTTAATTTCGTTGACTGCGTCCTATTCACCCACGAATTAGCGAAGTTGTGTTGATGAGAGTGGCCTTTGTCTGTCACTCGTGTTTCACTGGGGCATCCAATGTTTAATTACTTACTTACTTAATGGCAATAGATAATTCCTAAGCAAGCAAAAGGAATGTTATCTATTTTATGGAACCCGAAGGTTCATTGCCGCCTATCCTAATATTGTCCTCCCGCCTAGGTCTTCCAAGTGGCCTTTTCCCTTCGGGCCTCCCAGTCAATATTTTTGACATGTTTTTCATCCTCCGTGATTTTAGTTACCCTTTCTATATCCGGTGAAGCTCGTCGATATGCAGTTTTCTCCAGTTCCCATCGAAATTTAATTTTATAGTGTTTGTGAAGTTTGCATGTTGTAAAGAAGTGAAGTATAAAAAGGGAAATACTGAGGCAATGAACCATCAATAACTTCACTAGCGCTGAATGTGATGTAATGTGTAAACTCAATCATCTCCAGTCCTTGTCTTCATTCTCACTCTAGGCCCAAGTTCTCTTCCCTGTTTCGACCATTTAATAAAGTGAATAGTTACCAGGGCCCGGATTCTAATGACATGTCATCTTTTTATTGATGCTGCATAGACATTGCCAACTTGTGGATAAATCCTAATCATGGTCTATAGATATAGAAATGCGTTTTTATTAGGTCATTTTTTGTCATTTTATGCAATTTTATATTTTTAGGGCATTTATTTCAATTTTAGGTCATTATTTTGTCATTATTTTGCTTCCTTATTTAGTCATTTTCATGTATTTACATTGAGTGTATTAACTTCTTTTTCGTCGCTAGCGGTCCTGTCTTTGAAGTGTTGTTTGTTTAATGCAAGAAGGAAAAATTCGGCGTTAAAGTGTTGACATGTCTCAGTCGGAAATAAAAATCAAAGAAACGCCAAAATATTCTATTATACAGGGAGGCCATTTTATGCGGAAACTTTTTAACAGCGTTGCCCCTGCTCACACTTTCCCCGCTGTTGTGCTTGCACCGGCGGGGACCGTATTCCCTTACTACCGGCAAATCACTTTAGAAACATTGCAAAATAGAATAACTCAACCAATTTATTATCAAAATAGGCCTACATGTAGAGGCTTATTACTCACCATTTATTTGAGATACTGTTGAAAATGACATTTACGAGAAAATCTCTATGGTTATTTCTCAATAAGTAACATTCCACGAAATAAATTCGCTGTTCAACCGTATACATGTTCGATTATTGTGTTATGTAACACACGGCAATAATAGACAAGCGTCTCACTACAACACACCGAAGCAACTAACCGCTTGTATGCTTTGTACAACTGCGATGCAATGCGATGCAATGCGATGCTAGCGCGGCAATGCGACAATGCGGCAGTGATGCGAGGTTTCCTCATAAAATGGACTCACTGTATTACTATTGTTATTAGTTTGACTTCGCACCAGAGTCTGCCACCTGCTTGGATTTGAGAGTACAAACTACTGTTTACCCTTAATAAACAATAATATAAGTTAATTCGGCAGACCACAAAAGGAAATGCCGAATTTTGACTCCTCAGTGCCAGTATAAATTTCCGTGAGAAAAGAACATTCACAACATTACAGTTATTTACAGTTTTTACAATTATGTACAAACTAGTCTATACCTTTGTGTGTACAATAATAATTTTTTATAAATAAAATTTTAGTTTTTAGGTCATGTTTTATAATTATTAAGTCATTTTCTTTAAAATTCAGAGTCATTTTATAGGTCATTTTTCAAACAATTTTAGGTGATCATAATCCGGGCCCTGATAATTAGGCCTACAATGCGAGTGGGCGATCGAATAATAACAATAACAACAATAATAATGGATGTTGTACTGACTTCTCCACGTTCCACAGAGATTTTCAAACTTAGTCTGTGACTGAGCCAAGAAGATCCTGGAACTCATTTACTACTGTTTCAATGAACTTCTTATTGACGTTAAACAGAAAGCTAAAATCCTGCAAAGGATCAAAGAAATCTGTTTATCAACTAGATGTACAGAAACAAAACGAGTAGCGTGGAGCGCACATTAATCGATTATTCTCGTGTCACTCATCTCGCATATACATTCTATTTTTAAATTCTCCTCTCAACCTCACCTTTACATCGCACTCCTAGTCCTAAGTGAAATAACATGTGCAAAACAAATTGTATTCAGATAAATTGTCAAGAAAATAGAATTATAAATTACAATGCTGAAGAGAGAAAAGGTGAATAACACAAGGCGTGGATGGAGTGAGATTATACCCAGGGACCACTAGGGCTAAAGTAAACTGACATTTGTCCGGACCAGGAATTGAACCCGGGGCCCGCAGAAAAATAAAACACTTGACCTGTGAATGTTGTGTTGCAGGACTGTGTGGCACTGTGGCTGAGGTATGGCGTCTTCTGCAGTCTTTTGCTTAAGTCTACAAATACGTGAGTACAGATGGAAACACTAAGCCTTTATCGTGTAAGCTTTGAGCGAGATATTTCATGTGACTGCGAATATCCCTAACCTGTGTGCACGCGGGACAAGTCCTTTCTACTCAATAAACCTCAATGGGAGGCTTCTGACCCGCAGTTACCCGCTCAGTTAAAAAATGAACGACAGCCATTTTGAAAAGTACGCCCGCCTTTTTTAAACAGGAACGGGAACTTGCGCCACCTTGTGACAGGAACCAGAAGTACCGGAATCTTTGCTCACGTCATTAAGTCTTGACTTCGTGACTTCATCACTACGTCCCATCCCATGGACAAATCAAAAACCAAGTCAAAGTTCACGTATAACTACTTGTTTGTGTTTTAAGTTAATAAAGTTTAGTTAACTTAATCAAAATAGTTTATTGAAAATCACTAGTGGTCACAGCCCGGCAATCTGGGTCACGGCGGTGAAGCCTAGCCTTGCGCTATGCCGCCATCTTGCCTCACCTGAAGACACTCATTGAACTACACGTAATTCAATGGGAAACTATCACGAGAACTTAGATTAAAGTCTATTTTCACAATTTTCTATTGGAAATTTTGTATCCACTAGTGAATACACTGAAACCACATTGAAAAAGCACGTCCTCTTCCTATTTTTCTCAAGTATTGGTTCCTATTACTTGCTAAGAATTAGGTTTTTTATGTAAAACTTCTTTAGCCGCGGTAGGATTAAATCGAGAGCTTGCGTTACGGACAAAATCGTCACGAAATTAGTTTGGTGTGACGGAACGGACTGCACAGAAAACAATCAACTCTATAATTAGGCTTATCCAAAATCTAAAAAATCGAAAATTCCAAAATTAAAAAAAATTAAAAATTCAAATTAAAAAATCGAAAATCCAAAATTTTAAGTCTAAAAATCCGAAATTAAAAATAAATTAAAAATATAAAATTAAAAAATCCAAAATTCCAAAATAAAAATTTAAAGACCCAACATTTAGAAAATCCAAATTTTAAAAAATAATCCAAAGTAACAAAATCTAAATATCCAAAATTTAAAAAATAAAAAATCTAAAATTAAAAAAATAAAAAATCCTAAAATCCAAAATTTAAAAAATAAAAAATTCAGAGATCCAAAATAAAAAATCCAAAATTTAAAATTTAAAATTCACTATCCAAAAGTTTAACCTTACTGTACCAAGAGGTATATTAAGGTTATAGTTATTTACAAACATAAATTAAAGCATAACATATGAATATTAATATTATAGTGCATAAGATGGCATATATGTTAATAGTTACTTACAAATATTATAACACATTCTTAAATTCTTAAGGAAGTATGAATAATACAAGAAATAGCTATCAATGTATGCTTATAGTTATTTATAAAAATATAAAACATTCCTAGTAACTAAAGCATAATATTATTAACAATGCAAAAAATACGCATAAATTGAGGTTGTTTATTTGCAATTTCTAAATGCTAAAGTAATATATGACTATTTACAGTGTATGAAATAGTTAACAATATTAGGCTATGGTTATTTACAACTATATAATACATTCATAGAAACTAAAGAATGTATAATGCATGAAATGGCTAACAATAATAATGAAAGCCTACTTACGAATGTATTGAAACATGTTCCTTTCCTTGTTTCTTTCTGTCGTAGTATGAAAAATTACACCCGACTACCACACATGTATTCACCATTTTAGACAAAGTATTTATACTCCTCAGTCCAATTACATTATTAGCTAAAATGCAGTGGCGTCTCCTGCATAGGATCACATGGGCACGTGAACCCCCTAATAATTCTTATCTTACCTAATTTTGTCAGTGTTATTGAATAAATAATAATTTTTGTATTGTTTGCCGTCTCGCTGTATTGTTCCCTTTTGCGGGCTTCCTCGAGGTGGTTCCCTAGCTAAGGGGTGAACCTCTTAGTATTGCGTTTTGCATTACCTAAAGTTAGCAGGGGCTCCGCAGCTAGCAAGTGTGACAGGATCACACGTCATTCGTGCACCCGACCTTAAGAGGGCAGCATCGGGCAACGCATCTGATTTTTTCCCCCTTCAGCTGAAGACGACAACATCGGTAAACTCAGAGCTCTATGGCACCACAGTTCTCCGACATATTTTTCTTACCACCCCTCCATCTCATACAACTTGCGAGTTGCCAGAGGGAACTTGTTTTATGACCCATCCATCTTCCCTTATTATATAGGTTTGCACAGTGTTGTCGCATTGTCGCAATTCACAGTGAAGCTTTAATTTGCTGTTTATTTCCTCTACATTCCGTCTTTTATGTCACAATCACCTACATCAATATGCCATTATTATAATTATTCATGAATAGATAAATATTTACTTAAGTACATTCATACATAGCCGAACAGTGATTTCTCTTTCACCTTCACCCTCAGCTGGAAGGTATAAGTTGCAACACAGTCTATACCATGTGTTTTGCTCAAAACTTCAAAATATAATTTTTTTTTCTGGCCAGAAAAGATTAACCAGCAGGTGGTAGCCTAGGTGGTCTGCTGTTGCTTTTTGTAGTAAGGGGTGCGAAGTTTACAGTTACATGCTCTCCCAAACAGCAATTCCGTATCAGTTCAATTGGAATTCTCACAGCGTGATGTCGCTTGATGTCGCGATTGTTTGTTTAGTTTAGTAGTGTATATAATATTAATAATTTTAGCCTAGTTTAAAGAATAATTATAGTAGTTAAAGAGTAGAACAGTATATATAGTTCACTACTATAACCATTTGGGTAATGCATTCAATAGACTAGTTCGTATTCTACCAGTGAACTTAAAAGTAATTTTGTTTATTAATGTGTGAATACCGTGCAGTACTTGCAATGCTGGCAATAGAGAAACGTCGAGTGCGCGAGAAGAAAGACTTCAACTTTAAAGTTATCGAGAAGTTCGCTGCACAGAAAGAAAGAAGAGAACATTTTCTCTACAAGTCATGAGATTCGTAAGTCATGTATTTTGTTTTTCTATTTTTAGCCCCATGTGAACACCCAAATATTTTACCCATGTGACGCCACTGCTAAAATGCTAAAATTCACATCGCTGGAACGCTCTTGTGGATTGTACTCGATCAGCTGCTACAGTGTAGTAATATGGCGGTCCGCGCATCAACGTGGCTTCACTGCCGCCAATAGTACAGCATACACCATTGCCGATCTACAGTGTGTCCCACGCAAGAGTTGGCCAATCATGCGGGTTTCTGCGTCGCGCCGACTACAGCTCTAACTCCCGAGCGGGTGAAATATCTACGCTAATAAAGCCGCTAATGGCGTTATGATTCAGGTTCTCACATTTACAGTTGGAATTACAATGAAAATAACCATGTACCTCATCATAAGAGATGTTGGAAATGTCCCCCTCTTGCATCCACACAACACTGGAACCTTTTTAAGAAATTTTCTTTCACGCGCATAAATTCAGCTTCCGAGATAGAAACACCGTGCTTTTGTTGGGAGAGAACTCGTCTTTTTTAAATCCACGAATTGTATCAAAATAAAATGAGGTAACTGATATAAGAACATGCCAGAATGCTTCTTTTTTAATCAGTAGGCCTATTACCAGATAAATCACATGTGTTTTTCTTTGTGAGAACCTGAACCATTACACCATCAGCGGGCTTTATTAGTGTAGATATTTCACCCGTTTCCTTTGTAATGTACGGGAAGTTGACCTATACACTTTATTTTTCAAGTTTCTCCATAAATAATATTCACATACCGGTACTATTAGAAGAACTTAAAGACATAGGCCTATCACAAGAGAAATGAACTCTTTCTCGGAAGCTGAACTTATGCGCGTGAAAGAAAACTTCCTAAAAAGGTGTCAGTGTTGTGTGGATGCAAGAGGAGAACATTTCCAACATCTCTTGTGATGAAGTACGTGTTTGTTTTCATTGTAATTTTAACTGTAAATGTGAGAACCTGAATCATAACACCGATCGCGGCTTCATTAGCGTAGATATTTCACCCGATCGCTCGGGAGTTGGAGCTGTGCCCGCCGCGCCGCAGGAACCCGCGTCATTGGCCAACTCTTGCGTGGGACACACTGTATCTCTATATATCTGTGCTAGTGGTACATACGCCATGTCTTTGTATTCGTAGTGAAAAACTGAGCTCCTTATAAAATTACTGAAAACTACTGTATGCAAAACTTGAGGTGGATTGATATAGCAACTGTTACTTCGTGCATCTATACATTTCATTCAATAATTGATTGAAATGTAATTATCACTCATTTCCCCATGTAAGTACAGTATTAACCCGCAACATATAGTATTAACTGTTTTCTACAGATGAGTTTCTGATTTTTGCAATACATTGGTTGGAGTGAATAAAAGTAAATGCTTTTACTGCAAAATTTTAATTAACTACTAGCATTTTAGTGAATAAAATATTTCAGTAAATATTACTAATGAGTACATACTAGATCAAGCAGTAGCTACTGCAAAATATGTGAATAATAACAAGTATTTACTTATCAAGACCAGTTAATACTGTGCAGTTTCCAAGTGTGGTACAGACCTTGCTTAAGATTGTAATGCCTTATCTGAAATGCTTTTATAAGAATTATGAAGCTCAAAGTGTACAGAGAGCGAACGTGGCTCAAGAAGATGATTATCAAATTTATTTAGATTCAGAAAGGAAAATATGAAGTGGCATACTTCACATTTCATGGATGAAATACAAACAGGCAGAAGTTATACAATTTTAATTTTTAAGTCATCCAGGCTATCAGAGTCAGAATTCATAGCACTTAATTATGATTGAAAATACCTAAAAAATGCACAATTTTCTTTTATTTAATCAGCATGGCCAATCTTATGTAGTATAGAGGTTATACATTTTATTTTGTTTTATTTTAAACTAGCAGGTGTCCGTGACTTCACCCACATTTATTGATGTAATCGCTAGATTTTTTAAAATACAGTTAACAGGGAAACAATAGAAGTTGCATGAATTACCTGATTTTATTATTAATTGTATTGTCTGACGTAGTAAATAAATAATTAAAACTACTAAATGAATCGTGGGCATACAGATTAAAACGAACCATAGAATTATGAACCCTCCGCTTAAATGCAAATCATTCATAAACCCCAGCTTTGGGGTCATTCTACGATTAGAGTGCACCGTCCGGAAAGAAATGACCTCAGATTCGAGTTCCAGGCTAACACCCCCCCCCCCCCATTCAGACATACATTCATGATCTCTCTTCCGTCCACCTATGTTAGAAATTTCATATGTCTTCGTGCTGTAATGTTATAAACAAATAACTCAAGCAGAGTGGGCTAACAAAATCAAAGCAATCAACATCTCCGTCCATTATGTTGAATAATCTATTTCCGCCATGCTCTTCTTCCCCAGTTGCTATGGCAAAAGAGGAGGTCCATTTAATATTAATTTTACAGTTGAGAAGTAGCCTATTACTAAAAATCTGGTGCTGCAGTGGAAAAACTAATGTTTTCTGACAGTTTTTTTTTGGGGGGGGGAAGAGCTCATAATTCGCGAACAAAAGCTGAAATTTAAAATCCAGCTTCGTGGCGAATTCACACATCCCTTAGTCCTTCTATGTAAAAAAAAAATAAGATCTCTGCATGCCCTAGATTTGGCTGGGTATCGCATTCAAATAAACAGAAAGACAGAAAGTCAAACACCCTCTTACCATGGCCGTCCGGAAGGGGGGGGGCAGGGTAGGGCCGCTGCCCCTCCCTGGAAATTTTGTTTACACATAAACCTCTAAATTAAATGACTCTAAGCAACTAATGTGAAGTGAAGTTTAAGTTTCCACATACTGTTGTATGTTAGCGTTGTTTTGATGAAAACGAGCTGTAACAGCTGACTAGATATTATCTTGTACAAATAATTACTTCCCTAAACTTGAAACCATTTGTAGCCAAACATTTTATTTTAATGAAGATAAGGCAAGAAAATATCGCATTTTATATTTTATGCGAATATATACCTGTGAAATTTTAAGTAATGGAAAAAGTCATGTGAGTGTATACATCATATGTTTTCTTTGTATCCCTGGTCATAGGTCCAGCTACAGTAAATTAAAGATGTTGATTATGTAGTAATAATAATAATAATAATAATAATAATAATAATAATAATAATAATGATAATAATATAAATAGCAATAATGATAGTAATAATAATAGTAGCATAGTGATGGTAATTTGTTCATTGGCCCCCCTTGCCAAAAATTCTGCGGACGCCCATGTGACCTACTTTAAGTAATCATGGCCCACTACATGTAGTTTGCAGTAATTACTAATGTTCATCCAGTACTAGTATAAGGTTAGTAAAAGCTGGTACTTACTTGTAAGGAACTACTGAAAGTAATTATTAGTACTAGTACTTATTACTAGTAGTAACTACTTAATCTTTATTCACTCCACCCAGTATGTCAATGAGAAATTAATGTACTGTTGTTTCACAAATGAAAATATAACTTTAGTTAGAAGGTAGTTAGGATTTCTCTCTGAGTTCTTCTTTAAAATCTAGTGAAGTTCTTATGACGCCTGCGAGGGCAGTTCGCTTTAATGGGAGTTGCACTTAGGTGGATTAAACCCATGAGACGAAAAGGCTAATTTCTCAGCCATTGCTTAAGAAAAGGCAGATGAATGCGCCTTGCGTGTGATTCTCTGTCGTCTAATTAATCATAAGTCGGAGTAGAATGACGCCTCGGCTCATCCGAGACCTCTTTTACAACACTTGTCTCAGATCCAATTTGTATCAAGTGTCATTTCTGATTGCGGTTTGTCAGCTGTTCGATTGGTCCTGCGAAGTTTGCTTTTGCCTTATTTTCAGAATTTCCGGAGCTCCTCAAGGTTTATGGCATCGCTGCAGATTCAAAATTTGCCTTAATAGTTCCTTTATCTTCTTAGTTAATGTTTGAGGGCAGCTGGGAGGGAGATTTACGCTCATTGGTTGATTTCATGTTATTGGATAAAAGTTGGAAAACTTCCTTCTCCACTGTATAGAGTACATAATAGAAAATATACATAGAAATTGTATGCAATGATATGCGATCCCATTTGATGATTTGTGGAAATTGCGATGGTAGTTGAAGTGGCATTTCTAGTTTAGTGAATTATAGTTGCTACTAATTTATATTTCCTATATGTCGTAACTCCATAATCCTCCAAATATGGAATTCTGTAAAGTGGTTAGGCCTAAGAACTAGATCATTTTGAACTTTATGCATTTTAATGCAAGTCCAGTTGTGTTGAAGCTGAATATACTTTAATAAGGCTACACGCAATGTCGTGTTAAGATGGAAATTAAAGAAGGAACTTTATCTTTCGCCGTCTGAAGGGAAGAATGCAAACAAGGACGTCACTGTAGTAAATCGAGTATAACTAAAACTAAACTGAAGGGACAAGACCTACCGCCCGACCGCTGCGTCATCTGCCGTAGGCAGATGGTAGGATTGAGAACATTTGATCAATGGTGGTTTCCATGACCGGAGCCGCTACTTCCCTATCAAGTAGCTCCTCAATTTGCATCACGAGGCTGAGTGCACCCCTACCAGACCTCCCTACCCCAGAAATATCCAAGGAGGTACCGGGGATCGAACCCGGGCCTGCGGATCTGTAACCGGCGACGCTAACCACGAGACCACTTATATTCCGATCTGCATACTTAATCTCAAGAGAAAACAGCCACATTGATTGTACACTCAATCTAAAATGGTATCGAGTAATTTATTTGTATTAAATGCAACTCAAGTCCTGGGCTTTACATTCTTCCTGTCCTCCAGACTTGATTTTGTCGTACATGGCTGCCAACATAAGGGATGGAATGACCAGTGCTTTTCATTCACCAAGTATGACAATTTTTTTTATCAAACTGAGTATATTTAATAATTACCTTAACTGAAAGAGTATTTTCCAAGTCACTTAAACCACTCAGTGGCATAATTTTATTTTTTTAATATTAATATCAAAGACTTTTAAAAGTGGTTCTTTTACCTTTGACTGTCTAAAAACGTATTTTCGTATTCGGAGAAAAATACTGCGATTAAGGAATTAATAAATACGCAACGAGTTCCCAGTCGGGTTATTAAGTGCCAGTATGGTACTTTATGAGATTGTGTGGTGGACGAAAAAATGTCTGTCCGTCTGTCCGTCTGTCTGTCCGTGTGTCTGTACGCACCATAACTCAAGTACGCTTTTTCGGATTTTCATGAAACTTGGTATAAACATTCGTAATGTCGATGGGAAGAACCCTATTGATATTGAACCAAATCGGTTCACCGGTACCGGAGTAATGCCCAATTTAGTGCCTATTTTAATAGATACGCTGTATCGGATTTCCATGAAACTTGGTATACCCATTTATGACGTCCATGAGAAGTGTCCTATTGAATTTGAACCTAATCTGTTGACCGGTACCGGAGTAAAACCCAATTTAGTGTCTACTTTAAAAGCGCAATAACTCAAATAGGCTTTATCGGATATTTATGAAACTTCGTATACGCATTTATAATGTTCATGGGAAGACGTTTATTGATATTGGACCAAATCGGTTGGCCAGTACCGGAATAATGCCCAATTTAGTGTTTTTATGTTAATATATAAGAAGTCGCGATAACTCAAATATGCTTTATTGGATTTTCCTGAAATTTTGTATACCCATTTATAATGTACGTGGAAAGACGTCTACTGATATTGGACCAAATCGGTAGACCGGTACCGGAGTAAAACCCAATTTAGTGTATATTTTAAAGACGCGGTAACTCAAATACGCTTTACCGGGTTTTTATGAAACTTGGTATACACATTTATAATGTCCATGGGAAGACGTCTATTCATAATGGATACAACCGGTTGACCTGTTTCGGAGTAATGCTCAATTTAGTGCCTATTTTATGGTAATATACGTATTCCAAAGAATTTATTTAAAAAAATGAAAATCAGTTATCTTGACAACACAGCCTATTGTTTTACTGTGATCTTATAAGGCCTTGGAAATTAAAATACAGGTAGCTATTACAAAAAACATATTGATTTACATGCGCTTATCCAACTAGACCGTTAAAATGACCCAGGTGGCCGAGATGGTAGACCTTTCTTCTTCCGTAAGCCCTGCTTAATGAATAAACCTGGAGCTTAACTTGGAAATCAATTTAAAAAAAAAAAAACATATTCTGCATATCATAATTGCAGTCATAACTAATTAAACAAAAACATACTGGCACTTTGTTACATCAGTTTACCTGATTTTATTAACAAGTAAAATTGTCGTAACTTATATTGGTCTTACTTATTTTGAATCTAAATCCAATAGAAGCTGAGGCCGAAACGGTTGATATGAGAAGCAGATACTCTGAGGCTGGGCGGAAAACAGGTCATGAGGAAGGAAACGGTACGTGAATCGTATTTGAAATCACTTTGCCTGTCACACACTTGGTAAACTGTGTCTTAAAAAGAACAGGATTAAATCAATTTGGGAATTTTAAAACTTTTGATTGCAAACATTGGTTAACAGAACGCTCTCCTTAGTAACGTTTCATTTTTGTTTCAGGCACGTTGTAGAGATTATTCGGGATGTCACCAGATGTCACTGTCATCGTTCTCTTCACTTTCGTACAAATTAATAATTATCCATTTCCTTTATTTTAACCAAACAAATACTATTATCGTCTACCTATTAATAATTTACAATTGAAAATAACATAAATAACTATTTCGGTCATAAAAATTTGGTCTATAACGTAGATTCCGGCAGTTATGTTTTCACAAAGTACAATCGTAAGCGAACACAAGATTTAGTTTCGCTCAAAACAAAAATATTATTTTCGAACTTCATTTTTCTCCATTCGTTCAGAGTCTGGCACTCCTTGTCATGGAGTTAGATGTGCCTGCTATAAGTGTCTCAACACTTAGGCTCTTTTCACACAGGGTCACTTGTGACTGTCAGCTCTAGTATTGCCAATAGTAGCTACATGATAAAACAATTTGTAATCGCTTTTGACATTCCAAATGGCAGGTCTACATTCCACCTCACTTATAAAATCTTCAGTATTAATCAAATCTAAGCACATGGCTGGATAACTAGTTTCGCTGAGCTCAATTGTACAACTTGCATGGCTGGTAATCATTAAATGCGGTGACCGTCACAAGTGACCCAGTGTGAAAAGATCCTTACATAATGTGAGGAAAATGTACAGAATTTACGTAAAATCAAAACATATAACTAAATCTAAGGTAAAACCGATGGAGATACGACAAAAAGGACCAAACTTGTAGACCTCTCAAAATCTGATATTGCTGATACGACTTACCGTTTAGCTACTTAAGCCTCCAATGAAGGTCTGCACAGGTCATGCGCCGCGTGTTTGATATTGGCCAATAACATTTAGCAATTCCTCGGACATAGACCAATCGCGATCCTTAACTTAAAATATCCTTCCTTGGATTGCAAGGATGCAATTTTACCTGATAAAACGTCAGATCCTTACTATACACGCAAGGCGTGATTAATTAGTCAGATGCTGGCATGAGCAGAATGAAAACACATTATTTTACACAACATAACTTGCTTTGAAATTGAAATAATGTAAACGTAGAGTGATTCAAAACACAGTTTCGATTCGGTGCAAGCCAGTTCGTGTGCTTTTATAGCGTTCTGATGTAAGCAACTACCACGACGCCCTCCATTTTGTGATGCACGCTATTGGTAGCATTGGGAATTCGGATCGATTCAGCGAATCGATTAATAGACCGTAATCTTACGGCTGACAGAATACTGACAACAAAGTAAGAAAATTATTATTATTCACAAAATCCGTAACATTTTATTCATGGAATAGTCTTAATAAATCCTACCCGAGATTACCTATGATGAATTATAAAAATATGGACAGTTTTTGGAATATTTCCATCGGTTACAAACAGTAAGGTACAGCCTATGTTTGCCAAATTTCAAGTTTCTGGCTCATCTGGAAGTGATTGAGTTAGCCAGGCGGCTTTGTAGATTAGTGATGATTTGCTATTTAAAAAGCAATTGATCCGGTACCGGTCAACCGATTTGTTCCAAAATAACAGCGTTCTATCTAAGGACGTTATGAACGCGTATACCAAGTTTCATGAAAATATGATAAAGCGTGTCCGAGATGCTGCGTGTGCTGACATGTGACTACTCAGTGACCAATCACAAGGTTTACTTCAATCGTTTTATTTCATCACTTTCACTAGACTAGGTCCAGAGTTCAATCTCCGGCACTTTTTAAGAAGAATTTTGCTTATAAAAGGCAAATAAGATCCCGAAATGTAATGCATAGTTTATAAAATTAATGTTTGCGATCGGCCAAATTAAAGATGGTCTTTAGCTGCGAAACCTATAAAAATCACTTTCATCCGACTCTGTATGAATCACAAATAACTTTCCACATTATTAAGTGCCAGTATGAGTTTGTGTGGGGGACGGGAAAATGTCCGTCCGTCCGTGTGTCTGACCTGTACGCGCGATAACTCAAATACGCTTTATCGGATTTTCATGAAACTTTGTATAAGCATTTATAACGTCCATGGAAAGACGCCTATTGAAATTGGATCAAACCGGTTGACCTACCGGAGTAATGCCCAATTTAGTGCCTATTTTATGGTAATATATTAGAAAGAATTTATCAATTGCATATCAGTTATCATGACAAGGTATTGTTTTAGTATGTTCATATACGGCTTTGGAAGTTGCAATACATTTAGCTTTGGCAAATAACACTATTTCTTCACATATGGTTACCAAACTAACAGTTAAACTGAGCAAGGTGGCCGAGATGGTAACGTCTTGGGCTCACATTGTGGAGGTCCCTGGTTCAAGTCCCTAGCTGGCGAATTTGACTTTTTTTGTATTTTTGTGCATGTGTGCGATTGTCAAGATATCACAAATCTTTATAGTTGTGCTGATGCTGGGCGATTTTAATCTAAATCCAAGCAAGATGTCCCATATTAGTTATTTGGTGTCCATTTTGCGGTGTAATGGAGTGTACGTTTCCCTGAGGACCGGGCGGGGCAGGAGATCGCGGTTCGCATTTCCAATATTCCCATCGCACACATGCTACACATTAACTACGGCTGGGACTTCTTGATTCTTCTGCCGTGGAGTTACGAGGATCTACTTCGTAAATCATTTCACTGGTGTCTTTTAATTTTATTTACATTCATAAGTGGCAAAAACGAGATTTCCCATCATGCACTGTTTCTTAGACAGCCGTTAATAATTTGTGAAATAAAACGAATGTGAGTTCTGTTGTAACGAAGCCGCAGCCATGAGTCGTACGCCTATTTATATGACTGTTTTAACATAGCGTTTTGTATATTTTTAATCAATCTACTGACGAATTTTAAATTTTGATATATTTACAGTTTTTTTTTGTAAGCATTGTAGCTAAACTCAATGATTGGAAAGCAGTCCTGTTCCTTTACCAATAATTACAACACCGTGGCAACTACTGTCTACTTCCTAATTTTTATTGTATTTTATCAAATTTAGCACATCGGAAGGTAATTAAACATTTACAAATAAGATGATTTATTAACAATTAGGCCTACGTGAGATATGTAAGGTGTATAATACCGGTTATTAATTTTATGATTATTATTATTGTTATTAACGCAATACGTTTATTACACTGAAAAATCACAAAGTATACGACAGTTTTAACTAGCATACGACTGTTCTACGTTTCTGATCTGGTAACCCTACAGCCACAGCACAGTTAGTACCGTTTGATTATTACGCTAAGTTGCCGTTCGGCAGCAAAGCGCTTTAGAAGTTCGCGTTGAGAAAGAAAGCACTGAGATCGGCAATGGTGCATGCTGTATTATTGGCGGCTGAATACAATCTCATACTGACACTTAATCAACCACTTGACATGTAAAATTGGGAATATTATAGGAGAAAAATTCCTCCGACACTGGGACTTGAACCCAGGACCTTTGGCTATTCGCGCCAATGCTCTACCAACTGAGCTAAGCCGGAGTTCAATTCACAGCGCCAGATGGAATCTCTCCCCTATGACTGATTGCCCTAATGGTCTACCTCACAGACAGACAAGTTAATATGTCATATGCAGTTCTGTGAGGCACACTAAGTAGTGATTTTTGTGACCGGGCTCCCACTGTTATTGTACAAAAATCACTACTTAGTGTGCCCCACAGTAGCTACGTCCTTAGCAGCCCTGGCCGATAAAGTGGTACTTTACGGCGTGTTAGCAGTCCGCTTTAGAAAGCGTATAGCTTACTAAAAATATATATTTTAATATATTTTTAAACAAGCTAATGATAGATGATTTTGTCATTTTAAACACTTTTTATAACAAATAAGAAAGTAAAAATTCATGTTTTTGTCATTTTTCCAAGTGTCCCGTAACATATTATTTTCCATATTAATATATTGAAATATGTAGTGTATCTGTTTTTCTATCTATGTAATATTTTTATATTTATGTATTACTTATTTTTTGATCACCTTGTACGTCAGACACTTGTATTGCAAGCTACTGACAAATAAAATTGATGGACAGAAAACAAATTAAATCAAAATCTAAAGCAGTCCAGTATGAGTTGTTCTTACTGCTCTCTTTCCAATATTACAGTGTTCCTAATTTTAATGAAAAAAGATTTTCCTTATTCATTAGGGCGTTTTTCTTGTAAAGTGTACTCCGTAAAGTGTACTCCCATAAAACGTCAGATTTTGTGCCTTAGAAGACCTAGTTGTTAGGATGTAATAGAAACCAATACTTGCGAATAAGAAAGGCTTTTCAATGTGGTGGGACGCGGAATTTCCAATAGAGAATTGTGAAAATCGACTTTAATCTAAGCTCTCGCAACAGTGAGCTCAAGGCTGCCAACCTAAGCACAACGCTTTTCATGCAGCAAGTATGACGATTTCTGCAATCACCGTGAGAAATCTCACATTTAGAAAGGCCTATTGAATTTTAAAATACTTAATTGTTAGTATATTCCATGCGACGGAATCACATATAATTTTATAATGTCGTTGGATGAGGAATTTTCAATAACGTCGTGGCGTGTAAAAGCAACGGGTTGCAAAATTTTAAGTCCTGTATGAGTCATAAAAGCCATATCAAGCGTTTTCGCTTCAAACAATAGAGACCTAAGCTGCAGCCATTTTAGGAGCCATACAGTTGTTCGTGAACTCTCCTACCACCTAGACAGAGGCAGATGTTATCGATTTAAAGTACATGACTGCCAATGTAAGGGATGGAATGAACAACACTTTTCAGGGAACAAGTATGACATATTTGCGACCACTGTGAATATAGCGTTTAAAAAGTTGTAATTAATTTTAACACTATCAATTATTATTCTGCAAAAGAGATTATGCCGTGCGAAGCAATCCAAGTTGTTCGTTTGCCATTAAAAGTGCTTTTACCTTGGACTGTCTAAACAAAATTTCAATCAATTCCTTCTAGATTGCTACTGTTCCTATTTTCTCCGCGTGTTAAAATAGTGTCAATTAATGATAATCAGACATGACGCACAGGCAAAACTAGTCGATAATAAAATTGGCATTATTATTGCACTAAGGTGTCGACTGCTAAAAGCGCAATGTGAGTCGGGAGGCAGAAGCTTAAAACGCCTGGATGGGTACGCAACTTCTCCTCCAGTTGAGTACTGCGTGTAGGCTAGTCGTGCTAGTAGGGGGCTTCTGTTACCTGTGCGCGTTATAGAGGTTGTGAAGGACGTCTCCCTTTCGTAGAAATGGTTGAATAATATTATCCATTTCCTTCATTTTAACCGCTACAAATACAATTATTCCTACTACTACTGTTATCGTGTATCTATTAATCATTTACAATTCAAAATAACATAAATAATTAAACAGCCCAACAACCATTCTGGTGCCTTAGAATTTATACCTTTTCTTGGGTATATTTAGGTCGCTGATGCCAAATGTGCCATTAGTTTTGCCCTATCAGCTTTAGTTTTTTTAGATGTTTTCATTACCATTATGCATATTATCCCATTTACGTTTGATATAAATAAAAAACTGCTTATTTTTAGCTTCTAAATCATGGGAACACACTAACATTGCATTAACATTGCAATAACAATATAACATGGCGTCTTTCAAAAAATTATATTTTCACATACCGTATGTACGGTAGTTTACGATTTATGAGCTGTCAATTTGAGGGCCAAAAAATAATCCAACTTTTAGTTTTTCTGTACATCGTACAGTTTTCGTCCAACAGGTCCAAAGTATGGTCAAGAACCTTCACTAGCTATATTATCAAGCAAGATTTTATTTCGCGAAAGAGGTTATAAGTTAATGACACTCTATATAAAAGTAGAGCTGGTAGAGAAAACCGGTTTACATAATTGGAATAAGCACACTAAGGGTAGCCAAAATCCGGTAAAACATCTGAGACACCAAACAAACACTTCTTTCTTGTTGGGCTGTGTTATTTGGGCAGTAAAAATTTGGTCCATAAGGTAGATGCCGGCAGTTATGTTTTTGACAAAGCATAATCGTATGCTATGAGAATATATTAGTCTTACGACCTACATTTTTCCCCCATTCATTCACAGTCCGCAATTCCCTGTCAAAGTGAAGAATTTTTCTAGATTAGTTATTTATTTGTCTATTATATAACAGTATAACTTGAAGAGAGATATTATAAATAAATTTATATTCTCAGCAAATGTAGAAGCTGTGTACATTTATGTTCATATGTCATTTGTTGCCAACCAAAAGGGCCTGAATTCCGCTACATACGGAATTTCCAAAAAGCCTTCTAATCTCAAGCAAAGTGAAATTATTTTCCTTTTAAAATTTACGGTGCAAAGTAACATTGTTGGACCTGACCTCTTAGCGTGGCCTGTGTCGGAGTAAAGAGTTTGCAGAGATAAATGCTGACACGACTTAGGAATCAGCAGACGCTGACTGGGCCCGCATCACGTAGAGGTCGAGTGAGACACAAGTGGGACGCCGAAGAGATTTGTCGATCTTACCAAAAAGTGCTTCAGATGGGTCGATAGTAAACTACATCACAAGCAAAGCCAGTTTGATAATGTTTGTTAATAGTTCTTGTCTTTTCCGATAGATGGCAGGCTACAAGGCTCGCAGGCCGCAGGGCTTCTAATAATATTAAAATTAACATGGACAGAATTGATACAACTTACAACTTTGTGCAGTTTCTGGCGTTGGGAATTGTATCTGCCATTTGTTAATAATAATGCTTTGTGGGTTTGTTACATTCACTCCCTGCGCTACAGCATTAGTAGTGCAAGACACCATTTACAGTTGTAATGTAGGTAATGCTAAACTGGCTGTTTAATCGGATGAAGACCAATAGTTGAAACATCCATTCATTCAAGTATTGTTTGCTGAGATATTGAACATACCTCGCATAAAACGTGTGTGTGTGTGCATATATATATATACAGTAGAACCCCGATAATTCGAGCTAATTGAGGCTGAGGCTACCTCGAATTACAAAAAACTCGGATTATACGGAAATTTCACTAAATCAATGGGTAAATCATAAATAAATGTCTAATGTGCACAATACTGATTTAAAAATACATAAACAAACAATATAATAGGCCTATGTAGGCCAACCTGTGTTACGCCTGCATGTATATTGGCAAACATTTAAAATAATTTCTGTCTATTATGAACTTAACCCTAAGTGGGACAGTTTTACCTGCATTTTTGTACATGGAAAAATTGAAATAGACCTCAAAATGTAACACATTCGGAAGTGCATAAAACTTACATGCGGACACCGTATAAAAACGGGATTTTACTCTAGTTTTATGGAAAATTTTAATTTTCCTAAGACCAGCTCGAATTACACGGAACCTCGAAATACCGGGGCTCGAATTACCGAGGCTCTACTGTATATATATATATAGGAAAAGATTTATTTCATTCATGCTTTTGAGAATATGTTTTTATAATTTTTGACTCCAACATTGCTGAACCATGGAATACATTTCCCATGAAATTTTACAATGCTGATTCATGAACAGATGCAAGAGTAGCCTAATTACTAACGTACCACTACAACAATGAGGTTCGCGTACGTCACTGAGTCCTGAGTAGAGTATAAGCAAAAGAGTAAGATTGAGTGAATCAGTGTTCATTACACACATCACTGGCAGGCCTTTGTCTTCAGTTTTAATTATACAAGGAATTACTAGTTTGCTATCTTTTACTGATTTTCTGTTAAGCCATTGAAATTGTGGAAAAGTGTTCTTCACAATATTGTATAATCTTCACTTTAGATGACATTACACGCAGTAGCATATATCGGTAAGGCGCGTGTGTGTTTATTAAACGAGCGTATTAATTAAATGACTTACTTTTGAGTTTTGAAATACTGCCCTAATGCTTTGCTTTGGAGTTGTGTTTGCGTACTACAAAACGAAGAACAAAGGTGGCTTGAGGTATGTGGACATTTTGAATTAAGAAACAGAATCAGGTGAACTGATATAACAAAGTGCCACGTGAAGTTAATAGGTCATATTTCACATGGCACAGACTTTGTGCTATTAATATTGTTATATAGGCCTATCTAAAGCATAAATGTTTATTTTTAAATATAATAATAATAATAATAATACCTTTAGTAAGCAAAAAAGCAATATATTAGCAGTAATGTAAATAAATACCCTTCACAAAGTATAAATCACAATTACCACCACCGTACAAATATTTATCACTAACATGTGTTTACTTACCATGAGCTGTCTGAAGGTATAACATGTTCTCCATTTTTGCCGTCTAAATTCATTTTTGGGGAATTTAGAGACTTAGACAGACTCTTTGTTAGCATTGTTATTGCTAACGTTCTTAATGGCTGACATGCATTCTCCTTGCTATGAATGAAGTGTGTATAACTTTTAACTGAGCTGGGAGGCCGTGGTTAGCAACGCGGCTTTGATGTAGTATAGTGATGATTTGCCATTTAAAAACCATGTCATCGGCACCGATTAACCAATTTGATCCAAAATTAATAGGCTTGTTCCCATTTATGTCATAAATGTGTATAACTACTTCGTGGCACTAACATCCCAGAAGGGATAAGGCCTACCACACGACTGCTAGGTCATCTACCAAAGGCATGTGGTCAGCATGCCGACACCCACGGCCGTTAATAATGGTTTCCATGACCGGAGCCGCTACTTCTCTATCAAGTAGGTCCTCAATTTGAATCACGAGGCTGAATGCACCCCGTTCCAGACCTCCCTACATCAGAAAAATCCGAGGAGGCACCGAAGATCGAACCCGGGCCGATGGATCTGTAGTCAGCGACGCTAACCACAAGACCACGCCGGCGGTCAAATGTGTATACCAAGTTTCATGAAAATCCGATAAATCATACAGACGGACAGACATTTCCCGACCGCCATACAATCTTATGAAGTACGATTCTAGCACTTGATAACAACTCCCATACTGTATATATCATTGTTACGTCATATGTAAAAAGCATATTGTAGTATGGAAGAACAAAAAGTTATTAAGAAAAGGGTCTTCTGGACCCACGCGCAAACGTCTGTTGATAATGCGATAGATTTTTGCAAAAGGTCTCACGTTCGAATCCGAGTATGAGAGGAAATTTGTTGGAGAAATCAGAGCCACCTCTGCACTGGACCCCAGATGCGTGTTCAAGGCATGGACGAGGGTTTACGAGTCCCAAGACGCTTCCAACACCTGACGACATCTCACACAGTCTTTCCTCGTGAAATAAGAAGTGCGAGGTTCACAGAGGAAGATATTTACTGTCACTATTTAGCGAAATTTAGCCCCACACGTATAAATAAAATCAGGTAGCAAAGGGCCAGAATGTTTTTGTTGAATCAGTCATATGCAGAAAATAATTTTTTTTTAACCAGATTAAAATCGTCCAGCATCGGCAGAACTACATATTTGTGATATCTTGACAATGGCATACTCAGATAAGAATAAAAAATAAAGTTAAAAAAAAACCATGTCAAATCGGCCGGCTCCGGGATTTGAACCAGATTCCTCCAGAATACGAGACCAAGACGTTACCACTCGGCCAACTCGCTCGGTTTGACGATCTAGTTTGATAAGATTATGTGAAGGAATGGTGTTGTTTGTCAAAGCTAAATGTATTGCAACTTGAAATTCTTAAAATATGTCAACATTTCACAAAATTCAGTGGCAAAGAGCTCCGCTAATTATTTCACAGTAATATACCTGCTGTAGGCCTGTATAACAGTATTCATGTAGTACTGAATTTGAACTTGATCAACGAAGTAAACACACATCTGACTGCATTGGAGTCAAAGGCTCAGTGATTAGAAATGCGGCATTGTAGTATGGACATGATTTTAAAAAATGTCACCTTTAATTAGTTGTAACTCTGATACCTGTCAACCGATTTGGTCCAGAATAAATAGGCTTTCTTGCCAAGGACATTATAACTGTGTATACCAAGTTTTATGAAAATCCGAGTTATAGCGCGTACAGCCATTTTCCCGTCCCCCAAACAATCTCATAAAGTACCATAATAATTATGCATTATTTTCATATCTCATTTTGCTCATATGCAGCTTACATATAACCAATCAAAGAAGTTACAGGTATGAAGATGTTTCAGTGTTCACAAAAACACGTAGGTGCGATCAAATGAAAGTGACAAAAATAAAACGATGTAGTTATCTCGACAGACACTTATGATTGGTTGACATTCTACCTGTTTTATTGATTAATGAGGTGAATTGTGAACAGCATCTATTAATATTATATTAATAGCAAATCCGACCCTAACGGGAAAAAGGTAATCTGCGCCACTTGTACCTTTTCCCCCAACCTACACGATGTAAACTGCGCCACCGACATTTAAATGGCGCCACCGTCATACTAACGCACTAACATTTTCTTCTCACTTCTCCAGACTTAGAACAGGATATGAAATAGCATAGGTGTGGTTAAAAATGTTAGGCTTAGTAGCTTTGTCATTTTTAAAAATGTTACACAATACCCTAATTTCTTTTGCATGAACGCTTCGTCACTTATAAAATTGTTAAAAACACTACCCATATTTTTTGCATGAGCACTTTGTTCTCATATGACGCCTTCTTAATAAAATCAGAACGGGATATTCCATTGTTTATATAGGCTATTGTTCTCTCCACTTGAGTAGACGAGAATACTTGTCATTTATTTCAGCTGTTCTTCCCTTATTGAATACTTCTCAGTTTTATGTAGGCACTTGTTTGGAACTGGAGAAGTGCATCTAACACAAGGAAGATGTTGGGAGAAGCGAATTATATTTTGCGTGAAATGACCTACATATTTCCGTGGCGCAGTTTACATATCTCAAAATTAGGTGTCAACCGTGGCGCAGATTACATACACCCACCTTAACTTTCGCACTTTCCCTTTCTTGACAGAAGCCATAAGAGATGCTTGACAATATGGACTCTGTTGATTCACTGAACATGCAGGTTAATTAACATTACAAGTGTCCACACCGCATTTAATTACGTACATTGATAGTTTAGGTGTTTTTGTAAACTGCTTCGTAATTATAAATTACTAGCTGAAAACGCCCGGGCTTTGTATTTTTTATTTTGAAATTAACTTATGGAGGACTTTCGATTTTGAAACTCTAGGTCCTTATACAAAATGTATGTAGAACTTGAAACGACTTCGAAATATAACATTTTAATTAAATAGTTTGCCCAAAGTGAGTTAAAAACGTGTTACTAAGTATAGCTTAAGTTAGGTCTCCACTGCTTAACATGTCAAGATTAACAAGTTGATATTGACATGAATATTGCAATTTTGCATTTCAATTGACATGACATGCAAACCCAGCGTGTTGCACTTAACATTTTCAGATGTTAATTTGTTTTCCGGAAAAAGTGGACAATACATCAAGTCAATTGACTAGTCGGTCGATATCGGCTTTGTTTCGGGAATTTCCGTCTAAACAAAGAGCAATCGACAGCTTCCTCAACATTGCCGGCATCCATTTTGTTATATTTTTTTTGTTGATTCGCGATGGAATGGTCAAAGAAAAAAACTCTGGAACTTCTAATGAAAAAATCAAGACATATGTGCAAAATTAGTATTGAAGTAAGTCGTAGACAGTTAAGACGATAATAACGAGTATATAAAATTACTCTCATTTTGTAATGTTGGCTGCCCTCTACAGAGGCGTTTTCTTTTTCAATGACTGCGCCAACCCATGTTAACCTATAACACTGTAGTGGAGACAGACAAACCACTGGACAAGTTGATGATAAACATTTAACATATGTTAACTGCAACATGTTGGTGTTAAAAGTTAAGTAGTGGGGTCCCAGCTTTAGAATAGACCACCTACACGCTAACTACAGGACACAGAGATGGCGTTTGTTAATGGGGAAGACTGAAGAGAAAACTTAAAGTCGCCAATTAAAAATATTCCATCAGTTTAAAGTATTCCAGATAATACTGACCAGGGGCTGAAGGAAAGTAGGATGCTATGGAAAACTCGTAACTAATTAGTGGTACTTACGAATATTGTTGCCGTGGATCGTAACTTGACATTCCCACACGCAATCTAGTTGCTATGAAAACAAAATAAATCTCAGTGCTGTAAAAATGACAAAAAGCACAAATGCCCTAAGTAAATCCATCATAATATAAGCCTTGATCGCAGACCGGAGCTAAGGCCCCGACTTTAACAGGACAAATATTTAGTCCCCATAACAACCAACACATGGAATCACTTTCTGAAATATAACATCTATCTTCAATAATGTATATATATAATATTTTCAGCTAATATCTCAATTAATATAATTAAATTGATATAAATAATCATCGTGCAAAAAATAGCATGCAATACTTGTGCCGTAAGCGCATAACGGATCTCGGAAAATTGAAAAAAAAACTCTTTCCTCGATCCGTAAGCACCGCTTACGGCACTTGTATCGCAATATACTACTTCATGACAATATTGTAGGAGAAAAATTCCTATGATACCAGGATTCGAAGCCTTGACTTTTGGCTTTCTGATAGACCACTGAAATTACTAAAATCGAAAGTTTTCAAGCAATATAGCTCAAACTTTTACCACACACTTGTCTCGTGCATTTATTTTATGGTTTAAAATTTCATCCTAATATCTTGAAAAGTTTTTGAGTTATTAATTTTCATAGTATAAAAGTAGAGCGATTTTCAAAATGCTCCACCCGATGAAAATTTTCAAAAAATTATTTTTTTTACAAATGCACTTTATTTATCTAACTATGAAGAAAAAAATTGTCATATGATTTTTTTCTAAGGTTTATGGTTCCTGAGATAAAAAAAAAGTGTAAGTTATATATATTTATATTTCAAAATTTCAAAAATTTATTTATTTTGAAAATTCATAACTAATAAAATTTTCATAATTTCAAAAATTCATATGATAGATTTTTATAACTACACCTTAAGAACATGTGCTGAAAATTTAAGAGAAATTGCATAAAGACTTCATCGTGTGGAGTGTTTAAATTATGAAAAATGCTGAAAAAAATAGTTAGATAAACGATCTTTAAGGGCAGGCAGGTAGCAGTCAGGAACGTGCGCAAGGCCGTTTAAAAAGTCACCTGATGCCCTTTAAACACGCCGAATGTCATAAACGAAAATAGATTCTGAAACTAGAATGTTTGTAGAATTTTATCAGAACAAAAATGAAAAATGACATTTTTTCACAATTTTTAACAAATCTCAGTGGTGCATTCCCTATCACAGCAATTTGTTCTGAATACATTTTATACAGTATTGCCATTTGTCTAGGTCTGTACGGCAAATGAACTTGCGACAGCTGCACTGCTGCCAAGTGTTGCGTTCTGAGGGAATCGGGAAGATAACTTGAGAACTGTATAATTTACATTATTAAAGTGTATCTGTATGTGTGACTGCCTGCATGTTCTTGTGGTTAGCGTCGGCCCGGGTTCGATCCCCGTCACCTCCTTGGATTTTTCTCAGGTAGGGAGTTCTGGAACGGGGTGCACTCAGCCTCGAGCTACTTGGTAGAGAAGTAGCTGACCACATGCCCCGTTTTTGGTTATTGATGTAGTTTTATTGTTTTCAGGTTCTGGCCAGCAGCAGCAGACATCAGCTCATAATAACAGGAAAGATGTTGTAGAGAATGGCATGGAGGCTGTGAGGGGCGATCAGGGTGAGTGCATAACACAAATACACGTTTTGAGGTACCATTTGTTTTTGGGTTAGGTACCTCCTGTGTACCTGATGTGACCCAAAGATTGGCGACAAGTTACTCTTATTTTTAAGGGGACTTTTGGTGAAGAAATTTTAGTTTATTGCGATTTCCGGGAAAACGGCCCTTACGATTTTCTTTAAATTTTCATATGCGTTGGTTATACTAAGAGCTAAAACTTTTATTTAAATTTTTTCGAACAAAATTATCTGAATACGAGCTCTTTGCAATATGGTCTCTTGTATATGAGAATGTGAGATGAGAAAAATGTATTGGCCCTGCTTAAAGTAAATAAAGTTACGAGAGTACATTAATCAGATTTTATTTGGGTTATGTATCCTTCGGGGATGCGATGTGATGTGGTAACGACATTCTCTTCGTTTTTACAACCAATTTACATGAAGAGAATGTCATACATAAAAATTATCTCTCTAAATATAAAAGGCTTTGTGCTGACTGATCTAATGACAGAGAATCAACGTAGAGCCTAAACTATAACAGGTAGAGACTTGGAATTTTTACAGTACCTTCGTTTCATAATGTAAGTGCTCACTATAAAAGGATTTTGAAAAATTTTGATTTTAAATGCAAAAAATTCAATGTTTTTGAGAATACTTAATCCCTTTTTACACAGAATTATCAAATCAAAATCACAGAAAACTTGACAACAGTATTGTTGCAAGTGGTATCAGATGGGTTGGAATTAAATGAAATGGAAGTTTGACAAATTAGAGAAGGTATCAATATAATCCATGTTATAAATAAATATTAAAGATTGAAATACACGAAAATAATGCAGTGACATAACTTTCTCTAAACTGGGCCTAGAGAAAACAATACGAGGTATGGTAATATGTTTTGGGAAGAGAAGTATGAAAGTGATATTGCATTTCTGTTTAATTTCATCCCCAAAACGGTTTTATGGAAATATGAGAGTAAGAAATAAAAATTATCTGCCACGATAATACAATTTTATGTTACCGGAATTGCTGTTTCTTCTTATTTGAACCCTTACCAGGCTTGCTGTGTACAAGCGATGGGATGCAAAATTCTACATCCTCTATGAGCCATAAAAAGCTATATCAAGCGTTTTCTGAGGGAATAGTTTGAGTGCGGTAAGTCGTTCTTCCTATTTCAAATGATAAAAACCTATATTAGGACCTAGAATTTAAAAATCTAAAGTCCTTCATAAGTTAATTTCCAATTACAAAATAAAAAACCCGGGCGACGCCGGGCCTTTTAAGCTAGTTCTTCTATAAATTAACATGACAAAGTGATTTTGGTGTCATTTTGAAGCTTGAAATGTTGTCTAGTCCTTGATGTTGAGAAAATTTTGATATATGAATTCTACTGTGTTCTAGATTTTTGTTTATAATGATGTGAACTAATAAAATATTTTCAGTTTATATAAATCTATGTAACAATTAAAAATCTTAAGTGAACAAAAATCTAAATGTCAGGCACTAGAGAATTATTGTCTCCATTTTGTGGGATCCGTTATTATATGATATCGCAGGTTTTTGGGGAGGGAAGTATGAAAGTGATATTGAATATCTTTTTGATTTCATCCCCAAAACGGTTGTATGGTAACATGAGAGTGAGAAATAAAATATTCCGCAAAGACAATGCAATTTTATGTTACCGGAATTTGTGTTTCTTCTTATTTGAACCCTTACCAGGCTTGCTGTGTAGAAGCGATGGGATGCAAAATTCTACATCCTCTATGAGCCATAAAAAGTTATATCAAGCGTTTTCTGAGCGAATAGTTTGAGTGTGATAAGTCGTCCTTCATTTCAAATTCTAAATACCTATATAAGGACCTATAATTTAAAAATCGGAAGTCCTTCATAAGTTAATTTGCAATTACGACGCCGGGCCTTTGAAGCAAGTAGTTTATATTTTGTTAATACAAAAATGATGCTGTACAACCACGCTTCTTCTTTTTCGTCTCCATTTTGTGGGATCCGTTTCTATGCACCTTTTTACTCGATCCACAGGAAGTTTCGTTTCTTGCGGAGAGATTTGTGCGTAGGCCCTTGTTAAGCTGGTGTTGCATACTATCACGCTTAGTGTAGGCGGCTACTACAAATGGTTTCACAGAATTCACTGCTTATTATTATGCAACAGAAAAAAAAAACAAATCACAGAGTTTCCATATAAATGTTCTTCCTGTTCCTAAGACTTCATATTCTACGTGAGGTGACCTGGGAGGCCACTTCATATTGCACGGTATTTTCTGATCCACGTGTGAATAGCCTATGTATCATACATATGTGTACGATTTGCCTGTGAATTAATATTTATAGACCTTTCGTTATATTCCCGTTGCTAAAGCAACAAAACATTAACAAGTAACGTTGTTTATCTTATAATAAGCCTGCAAGTGTCAGTATCTCCATTCCTTCAGATTGAAAAGGAAAATTGTGATGTGTCTTTGTTTTGTTCTGATTTTAGCTTATCTTAATTCTTTAGGTTAACTATTTTCTCATTACACAGCACAACTGGCGTTTCGTGTGGATTCTTCCTAACAGCAGAACAGAATAAAAACACACCAAGTGGCTTGCATCAAATCGAAATAGTATTTTAATCAATGCACATTGTTTCGATTTCCAAATAATTTATGTTGTGTCTGTATAAAATAATGTGTTTTTATTCTGTTCACTGGCAGCATTTTGATACCTTCATAGAGTTAAGCAAGTAAAGACAGAAGTTGATACGATAATTTTACTTTAATGTTATGTTTCATCGACTGTAAATTTATGTTATGAAACCGATCAGAGTCTGCGTCATACTCAAGATTTCATCACGAATATCGTCACAGAAATTTTCGGGCTGGGAGAACCAGTTAACCATTACCTCTGAGGACACAAGGTCCAAGTCCCAGAGATCCATGTAGATCGTTTCCGCAAGAGGAAGAAGCGCAGATCGGTGGGCGCGGATGATGTAATTGACGGCCCTCAGCAGGGACCTCTGAGCCATTTCATTCTCTCGTGTAAACAGGGACAGCAAATGGCGATGTCTCTTCAATTGAGCTACGACGCGCTGGTCAAACAGCAATGCTGAGATCATAGCGGGCACCAAGTGCGTCACCCCGAGTCTCTTGGCAGCACGACGCAAAGCTAGTTTCACCTCCAGGCTGCCCAGCGCATCGCACTCTTCAAACAAAGACAGCTGGTGTTGCATAGCTTGGATGTTTATTTGTCTTTCTGGTTGTCTCTCCAGTCCCTCCAGTCGATTAAGCAGCCGGCACAGACCTCTGTCTGCAATCTGAAACACAGCGAGCACAACCCTGCATGAAGCACTCTAGAGCAGGGGTGGGGAGTGTCATCCCACGAAAGTTGACAAATTTCGTCAACTCGACTTGGATTTATTGAGACAAGAATAAAAATGTAACGGATTACACAAATAAAAATTACTTCCGTACTTTGTTGTATAAAGACAAAAATAACAGTTGTGATATCACGGCATACTATGAATAAACCATCCATGAATCGATTAAAGTTACCGTGTTGTGACCAGTGCTACCAATGGTGCATATAAGACATAGTTAACTTCATTCGGGTAAGCTAACAGCAAAACAGAATAAAAGCACACGAACTCGCTTGCACCGAATTGAAATTGTGTTTTTAATCGATGTACATTTATATTATTTCAATTTCCTAACAAGTTATGTTGTATAAAATAACCTTTTTGCGTGTTGCTTAATGGCAGCAATGGCTGCACACTGATGCTTACGTGTCCAGTAAGGAGCAGACGATTTTACCTGATAAAATAGCATCCTCATATTAATAGCAAGCATTTTATAAGATAAACGATCGTGATTGGTCTATATTCCGAGGAATTGCTAAACGTTATTGGTCAATTTCAAACACGTGGCGTATGAGTGGAATAGTCAAGGAAATTTGTATGCAATGAGGACCACCTATACCACAAATATAACAAAATTACCCCGAAAGTTCAGTTGGGGTTACTGTGTTGTTACAGTGGTGACAAGTAACACTAGGCCTACCAACTGAGCTTTTGGGATAATTGTGTTATACAGCGCGTGCCAATAAAATGTACCTGTTTTTCTCGTTTAATATTTCGTGAAGTTGGTAATATATCTACACATTGTTGTGCAAGCCTGGGAGAAAATTCCACAATGGTTTTCACTACGCCAGAGAGAATTTTATTTGGAAACAAAATCTATATTAGAGACACAACACCAAAGACAATTTGCAGATTAGACGAACACGGAAGCTTACTTTTCCAGAGCAAGACGAAGAACTGCAAGACTACATTGAAGGGGTATCGAAGAATTGGGGCTGCGTTCAACATCTGTAAGAAGAATTCTGAAAGAAGAGCTCAAAATGTTTCACCTGAGACATGCACTAACAAATAAGGTAACAGAAGGATGGAAGAAAATCATGATTGGATGCAGAATGTGTCGTTTTCTGATGAAGCACTTTTCCACCTTATTGGTTCGGTAAACCGACAAAATACGAGATTTTGGGGTTCCAATTCACCACACGATGTCATGGAACAGCCCCAAATGCGCCATGAGTAGGATTTGGATGTATATCGCTTAAAAAATTGGGAAATATGACTGCAAATATGCCCTTAAAAATGACTAAATATGACCTAGTAAAATAACGTATTTTCAATAAAATAAATGGTCCATTTTAAAACGTTTAATGACACTAAATTATTACACCACATTAACTCAATCAGACAATCACTTTTTAACAACTTTGGTGATTTACAGTTTTACTTGTAATGAACTTCTGTTTGCTCGCTTCATCAGATCCAAATACTAGCAATATTTTGTTGACTTTGCAACATATGAACAAATGCATCATTAATTTTAATATATAAGTTACTATTAATTTGGCATAAACATTAAATTAATTGAATAAATTTCAAATTTAACTCGACCATGTAGTACGTACACTGTATGATTGTGCTCCTTTACCGAAATATGACGTTAAATTACAAATATAGCTAAAATATGACCAAGACTACAAAAATGACCAAAATATGACTTTATATGCAAAATAAAAAGGGTCCGATTAGGATAACAAGCGTGCAATTCGTGCTTAATTTGTATTTTCGGCGAGAATGGAGATCAGGATAAAATTATGACATGTCATAAGCATCCGAACCCTAGCCATGAGCGCCAAAGGCATTTTTGGTCCTCTTTGGTTTGTGGATGACGATGACAATAATCAAGGAAGGCTAACACGTTTCAACAAGATGGCGCCAATGCGTCCATGGAGCCTCTGCAACAGTTTCCTTGGCCCCCTCGTTCACCAGATCTCAATCCATTAGATTTCTTCTTGTGGGGCTACACAAAAGACAATCTGCCAGCTCAAGAGAAGAATAAAAGAATTTATTCGTGCATCAAATGTTTAGACAAAGTCCGCCTATACAGGGGAGAGTGTTGTACCTTGAGCAATTTTTTATTTTGCTGCCTTTAACTCGAATTCTAATAGCATTTCCTTAGTTTGTTTAGTCTCTTACCAATGTACTGTGGTTTCTTAACATATTGGCGTTTGTTTTAAGTATGTACTGCAGTAAAAAACAAGTACAAGAAAAAATTAAATTATACTGCACAGTGGCTCAAGGTACAACACCGTCATGTACCTCGGGCCGACCATTCTGTACCATGGACCATACTGTATAAGTCAATGAACAGAAATATCCAGAGGTTGAAGCCTATGCGAAGTGTGTGGGGGGGGGGAATGTTACCATCACTACACCAGCAGCTGATGCCTTTTCCAGAGCATCAATAGAAATATGTGTCTCGTGACTGTCCAAGATCAAGAGAACATTTGATTGAGTCAAGAAAATGGTGAAGAAATTTTAAAAATGTTGCTTCATTTGAGCACCCAGATACACCCTGGAAGGCCACCAAACAACATTCTGTCCTTGAAATGAACACGAGGGAATATGAACATAGGAGGTAGTTAGTTTCCAACAGCATTCACAGCTCAATCATAGTGACTAGTTGCCCTCTTTCGGTTGATGTTGCACTTTCAATCTGTTTTAGACCTTTGGGATCAACGATGTTTGACTGTGCTTAGGCCAGTCTCGTCCAAGTTCCATATGTTTTCTAGAGGAATGGGGCCAAATCTGTTGTGAACATCTTTGATGTTATCGAAGAAACCTTGAACATTGTGACGACTGAAGCTTCTTTAGAATGCCTCTCATCCATTCCTCTTCCCAGGATTCTCATTTGCCTTTGCGAATTTATAAGCAAGTAGCCTGAGCAGGGGCGGATCCACGGGGGTGGGGGGGAAATGGGGGAAATTCCCCCCCCCAAAATTTGTAACATTAAGCACAAATTATTCAAAATTTATTAGAACATAACCCAAATACTTAAATTAAAGCAGCGACATTCATTATTTTGAAATGCCTTTGAAAGAAAATGCTGAAATGTTCATTTTGTTTTCAATTGTGTACTGGGAATAATTAATTTTTATGAGTAAAGACTTCCCTCTCTACTTTAGTTCCCCCCCCCCCCAAAATGTCTCTCTGGATCCGCCACTGAGCCTGACACCCTTCGTACTGCATCTTGGGCACAGTTTCAATGTATTTTACCAGGGTTTATTTTTCACCACAGACTACACGTTTGCCTATATGTCTAGTGAGGGTCGAACGGCTCACAATGAATACCTCTCTGGATCATTCGAATTGATTTCCTTAAGAGCATTTTTCAAAACTCTTGCGTTAACAGGCTACGGGCATTGTTGTCCTTACAACAATATTGGAACACATAAAAATAAAATATAATGTAACCTCTTGTACCATGGTCCGCCGGCTCAAGGTACACGGATGTCTGTTTCCACACAAATATGGCTATAGACATGATCTTCTGGTATCTAAATGACAAAATGTATGGTCATTTTGCTCACCAAATAATAATGAATCCAATGGATATTCGCAAAAACATCTTTATGCACAAGATAAACTTCAATTATCAATTTTAGTTTTCACCAGAAAAAACAACTTTTTGGTCTTGCACACGCAGATCTGAAGGAAACATGTCGAGAAGCATATAGTTCTACGGTGATGTCAACAGTTCTCAGATATTAGAAATGATCCATGGTACTCCATGGTCTTGGTACAACACTCTCCCCTACCACTATTATACTTGTTCACCTCTTCCACAGTTTCGGCATGACTGATGATGACGGCCATGAACGTTGAAATGCATCTCAGCGAAATATAAACAACGAAAGCTGAAGCTACAAAGGGAAAAAATCTTTACAAAATCCAAGAACTTCTACTCAATTCTCAGAAGAAAGATCATTTTGCATCCTAGGCAAAAACTCTCATTCTACGCTTACTTTTGTAGTAACTAGCTGCATAACACTTAAGAAGAGTGCAGTCTTTTTTGTATACATATATATTATATATATACAGACACGCAAGAACTGACAAGTATTGTTTTAATATACTACTGATCTAATTTTCATGTGTGATTTTAATGTTTAAGTTATATTTTAGCTACTTCGTAAGCTTTAATTTGTCTTCTTTTATTATCATTGCAAACAATATTTAAGTAACAATACAGTGTAATTAGTCCAGAACCCACTTTGGGTTATTTTCCTCTATTCTTCTTTTAAGTGATTAGACAAATTAATAGACTCTTTACAATAAAAGTTAATTTTAAAACCTGTTAACTGGTCTCTTATATCTCCTGTAGGCTTCAGCTGTTGTTTTTTAATTATATAGGCGGACTTGGTCTAAACATTTGATTTATGTATATGCCATTTGAAATAAGAATCTAATCAATTATTCATGCAATACCGGTGGAAATGTGTGCTAGAGTGATGCACAATTTTGGGTTGTATGGGCCTTGCAGGTGGACATGTTGAACATGTTGTTCTTAACTGATGATTCTTCCATCTTTGTTCTCCATGTCTGTATTTTTACAATTAATTTACGTAATTTATTCTCGAACTTATGTGCATTTAAAAACAGTAGGTGGTGCTCATATCGTACAAATTTCCTTTATGAACCGCAAACGATTCATTTTATCAAACCTACGTGCAATCTGTGTGAAGTTTCAGTTGCTTAATTCTGTGAGTCCTAGGTCAAAGGCATTAATAAGACTGAAATGCGAGTTCCCAAAGCTACCAATAGCGTCGTGGTAGTCGCTTACATCAACAAAATATGAAAGCACACGAACTGGTTTGCACCGAATTATATTTAATTAATGGGCATTTATATAATTCCAAAAGTGGTTATATTGTATTAAGTAATCTGTTTTCGTCCTGCTTAATGGTAGCATGTGACATATTAATCACCGCACGTTGATGCGTACGTGTCCAGTGCCGATATCACTGAGTATGACTCACCATTACAGTCACGGGTCCAAACTGCTTTTCCTCCACCAACTGTCGTCCCCAACTCACGTGATGGCCCCTTGGATGTAGTGTTGATTTATTAGGAGGAAAGGGTTTCACTGGCAGTGCTGACTTATTAGAAGGTAGGGGTTTCACTGGCAGTGCTGACTTATTAGGAGGTAGGGGTTTCACTGGCAGTGCTGACTTATTGGGAGGTAGGGGTTTCACTGGCAGCGTTGACTTATCTGCAGACTTTCTTTTCTCTTGAGTTAGTATGTTGCCTTCCGAAGGAATACTGCTGTAGCTCGCCAGTTGTGCCACCCTAGTCAAAATCTAGTAATACAAATGGAATACAAGTTAACACAAACACTGCAGCAATTTATGGGGATGACACATTCTCCTCTACGTCAGTATCCCTCACCCACTCATTAACATTATTGGTTACCCACTTAAAATTTGTCACACTTTTAGATTTTAGTTTATAACTGGGGAAAATTCTAAAAGATTTATTTATGTTTGATTTTAATTCTATTTGTGTGCCTTCAGATGTTTTGGCAAGAATAAAGGAATATTATTAACGGTGTTAATTTTTTCTAATTCCTTCACATATGCTCATCAAACTTTCGGTCTAGAGATCAATAGATTCTTAAGTATGGCCTATTAACTCCATCTTCCACTATGTATAGTCCTACAAGTTACTCGTAAGGAAGCTATGAGGACTATGACTTATTAGCATGGTATGCATTGCACTACTGCGCATTCACTTGCCTCAGTCTCATTCAAGGGCAAGTTGAAGTATAACATTATAATAGATAAGAAGAAGACGAAAACACAAATTATGTTTATGGTGAAACCGTGAAAGGTAAAGATAAAGTCCCCATCCCCAAGAGACAGGACTAGCAACTCAACGCAATCCACCCCTTCTGTGTGGTTTCAACCCCCCATGAGAAACATTTTTTCTGTTCAAATCTACATTCTTTGACCGATAGATATCAAGCCTTATAGAACCAACAGAATTCTTAGACAAAATTGATTTTTGAACAAACCACCCCTTAAATAGTTAAACCCCTATTATGTGAACTTTACTTAAAACTGCAGACTTAACACCCAGAACGTATACAACCAGGAGGCAAAATTTGTCAAAAAGCGTAAAAAGAATTCCCTTTAGGCAGACCTACAGGCTGAGGTAGATTTCGAAGTGCTAAATCTCGCCTTATATAAGAGCTATCGAGAAACCAGTTATTGATTTGTAGAGTACTCAACAGCTTTTCAACGATACCCCATAAGATGTGGTTTCAAAAATTTCGAATTTCCATCTCCCCACCCCACCTGTACCCCCAAAACTCCCAAATACTTGGTGTCACTGTGAACTCCATAGGGAGTAGTCTAATTTATTCAAACAAAGTTTCCCTCTATACTTCATAGGGGCCGAAATAAAAATGTTTTAAAATTTCAACCCCCTCCCCCGACCACCCCTTGGGCCAATTTTTCTCATTAACGAACATGTCCGAGCTACTGGGCCTAGAAATAACATAATAAAATTTGGTTCAAATATCTTGAAAATTAAGGTCGCTAGCGTGCAAATATATATATATATATATATATATATATATATATATATATATATATATGAATAGATCACAAAAAAAATTGAACGGGCGGTGGTTTCGTACTTAGGGAGGCATGAAACGTAAAGATATGAAAGAATTTTTCGAAAGTTATTACATGGTATCGATTGCAATAGATAGATTTTTCTTCGAAATCTACCTAAAAATATTGTAAGATTTCCCACTTTCGGTAGGAGATATCTCGAAAACTAACATAAGGAAAATGAATACTGTACATACAATGTTGCAGAACATTTTGTCAGCTTTAATTCTTGATAGAAAACCTTATTCGCTACGATGCCTCCAAACACTTCCCTACACAATAAAGCTAGGACTTGTGAAGAATCAAGGAGCTTTCGAGTATTCCCACGTATTGATCTCGGCTAAGATTAATAAGGAATCTTGATTGGCCCACAAATTGGACATCTGTTTGAGGATGAAACATTTAATAGCAGAGAATGCCTTCGAAACTGTTGTTGAAAGCAAAGAGCTGAAAATGACAATGGACAAGTTGCAATATAGAGACCTGAGGAATTAAAAAGCTAAAAACCCGGTTTCGACGACGTTTCACAAATAACGGGCGCCGCCCTTAAAAAAAGGCCTCAGATTCGAGGTCTCTAGCCCAAAAAAGAAACCCGTCCAAATCAGTCAATGTTTTCCCATTAAGGCGTGCTTCCATGATCCCCTTCTGTTCACCTATGTAAAAAAATCAGATCTCTGCGAATCGTAAACAAATGACTCAAGACAGCAACCGAGCATGTAGATATAGCAATGTAATGCTGAACGATAGAAAATAAATTTAATAGAAAATAATTGTGTATTAGATACATTTCTTTTGTATTGGACGTCAGTCAGGTTGGAAGAAAAAGTTTTGTTTGTAAAAGTATTTTTGAAACACCCTGTATAGTGACTAGGTTCTGCCAAGACTCATTCTCTCGGTCTGTCCAGGATTGTACATTTCTCTTGTGATAGGGCTATGTGATATTGTCTTTAAGTTCTTCTAACAGTATGTGAATATTATTTATGGGGAAACTTGAAAAATAGAGTGTATAGGTCAATTTCCCATACATTAGAAGAATCTACTCTTATACAATTCAACGGCCCTAAATAGCGTGCTTGCTCGCCCGCTTCGTGAGACATCGGGTATACTCGGCGATGTTCGTCTCTCGCAGTCTAAACTTTCATGACGACTACAAAATTAGGAAGGAAAACTGTTTCTTTATTATATAAGGCCTAAGTGAAATGAACACAATGAACAAATATTCTAATTTATTTTTACTTACAATTTTCATAGCTCTGAACCACAAACATTTTTAATAATCTACCAGTGGAATTTTCTTAAAAATCCTGGAGTCAATGAATAATGGCGGGCGAAGCCGGGGGCAACAGCTGTAAAATATTGATGGTTTTATTTCTTGAAATATCGCTGATAATAATAATCCAAACAAACCATTCCTTCCCTTGAAACATTATATAATTTCTGAAAATTACACTGAATTTATAAAATAAAATTCACATCATATTCATGTCAATAAACAGTTGAGAAACAATATGTATTATGTGTTCACCCATGGCCTCCTTTATAGGTTCTTTGGAACTGCATAATCGATTCTGATATAGTTTTCCCAGGGGGCGCTTTAAAGCCGGAATTTTAGCTGTTTCATTAATTATTAATGGCTTAGTTTATGAATGATTCGCGTGCAAGTGTTAATAAATATAATGCTTTAATAATTATTATTATGCTCTTAATTTTTAATTTTTAAAAGAATTATCGTGGGCGAAGCCACGGGCACCTCCTAGTTTAAATACAATATCACAAGAGAAATTAACTTTATTTCGGAAGCTGAACTTACGCGCGTGAAAGAAAATTACTTAAAAAGGTGCCAGTATTGTGTGGATGCAAGAGGAAAACATTTCCAACATCTCTTGTGATGCGGTTCGTGTTCGTAATTGTAATTTTAACTGTAAATGTGAGAACCTGAATCATTACACCAATCGCGGCTTTATTAGCGTAGATATTTGGTCAATATCAAACACGTGGAATAGTCAGACTGTTCCATGTTGTATCAGTTGAGATGTGGCACATAACACTATAACGTGCATGTGAGTGCCAAAGTTCTCATTTATAATGCTGTCATGTTATTTGAGGAGTTTCTGAAGGAGATTGTATGTCAACTTGTTTGTACTATATACAGATTTATCATCATCATCCTGATGCGGCAGAGCCCTTCTTAATAAACTCGGAAAATAAATCTGATTTTCTAACAGCTTTTCTCCCGTCCGATCTGATGTGAGATTGTTTGGTTATACTACAACTAGCATGTGCCCGCGGCTTCCCCCGCGATAATTATTTCTAAACTTAAGTCATAATGAATAGAATGAGAAAGTGTGATGACTTCGCCGCTAATACAATGGTAGGTATAGGGAGAGCGGCGGTCCACCGAAACACTGGCAGCACCTTCGTTTGCGTTTCAACTTCTCAATGCTGCGTCATGATAGTTTGGCATCTTATGATTAAACTCGCAATCTTTAATTAACCCTTGGTCCTATTTCTGTGAAATTTGTGCAGAAATAATCTGCACAACACAGTCCTTCTGATGGTTAAAACAGAAACTTAAAAAATGCGGACATAAATGTTTTTATTTCATTATATAAACATCACCAATTACACAAAATTCATGGAGGGTGAAACGGAATTTGACTATGCGACAATTTTTTTCATTTTTGTGTCCCGTAAAAACTTCAAGCGAGAATGTTTGAGGGAAATATTTCAACTTTATTTTAAATTCAGTACCACCTTTATATCTTGAATGGTTTACGAGTAATTGAGTGGTAATTATTCCGGGCGCTCAGCTCTCTGAATGATGTGGGACGATCGTGAAATGTTGAGGGTGAAGCAAATTTGACTATGCGACATTTATTATTTTATTTTTGTGTCCAGAAAGAGATTAAGGGTGTAAGGTTTAGTGAAATATTTGGATCTTATTATAAATTGAGTACCACCTATATATCTATAATGGTTAACGAGTAATAGTAAATACTCTAAAGCTAAAGCTATCAGAATGGTATTGAGGTATTAGCAGGCATCTTTTCCATAAAATACCAGCAATAACGTAAAAAAATTTACATAATTTATTCGTGGTCTCAATAATAATACCATATTAACTAACTACTTGTACCCATACTGCAAGATTGACCCGCTGAGGAAGGGAGTGAATGAAGCTTTTTTCTAACTTAGTAAGTCTGCACTACTTTTATTTATGCATTTATTGGATTATTTATTTATCATATTTTCTGTTCACTTATGTTAGTAATTTTTATGTATAATTATCATAACAAATGTCTTATTAGTTTAATATCTTGTTCCTTTTTTTAATAATATAATTTAACAACATAAGATGCACATAATTTACAGCGAACGGCGAATGGTCGAGGGTTTGAGCAAATAGCGGGCTGTAGTTAAGGCAAGAGGATTTAATTTGTTTATGAAAAAATCAGGGAAAATGCTTTGAAATATTGTGTGATATATGTAGAATGCGTAGCAAAACAATTTTTGCGTATGTGCGTCTTTATCGGATGTTGAAACGCCAATTTTAAAGATCACGCGCCCTATTTTTGTAGTGCTGCTTATGAAATTTTCCGTGCCCTGCAATTCACAAACCACCCCTTAGTTTATATTATCTCTGTTCACATAATTTGTACACATATCTACACTTTTGACCGTGTTTCACCTACATAACTTACCCCATACAGCCAGGAGAAAATTAATATTATTATAAATAATATTTCTATTAATACAATATTAATACAAATTAATACTCAGTAATATTCTATACAATGTAATATTAATATTAATTTATAAAATATCCCTTAGCTGTTTTCTACCCTAATTATACGTTGTTATTTCTATACAAATGTACATTCTTTAACAAATTCTCATCAAATTATACTAACATACCATCTACCCTATTTTCTAGGCAATAAAATATTAGATCAAATCATCCCTTAGCTGTTTCATACCTATATTATATAATTGTTCATTGCTTGTGAACATCTTCGATTTTTTGAAAGATGTGGAACGAAATGTTACGGTCAAGCTTCTTGGAATCTGAGAAATTACTGTTACACACGGCCATGTTTATTTTTGGAGATGAGATCTTCCAAGACGTGTAAAGCAGCCCGAAAATTGTCAGAAGTATCTAACAATTCAATTTAGATAAGGCGAGTCATTTTGAAATAGATTAATGTATTATTTTGTTTAATAATGTTTGCAATTTTTCCTATACCGCCCGTAGTAATCTTGCTCCCGCGACTCACAAGCAGAGTAACTGCTACCTAGCGGCGGAACCAGTGAACTACCTCAGTCATCACACTTTCTCCTCTATTCATTATGCTTAAGTGCATAATAGTTAAATCATTATATTTATTAACACCTAAATCACTTGGACTACATACCACAATTAGATAGCGTCGCCTGGTAAAAGCGACCTCAGATTCGAGTTCCTTGGCCCAGAAAACCCCTGTACAGTGAGTTTCGTCCAAATCGAACAATGTTTGACCATATTTAGGCCTATATTGATTATCCCTCTTCCGTGTAGGTTGAAAATTTCATATGTCTTCGGGACTTGATATTCTAAACAAATGAATCGTCCAGGATGGACTTACAAAATCAAGCGATCGCCCGCGATAATTATTTCAAGAATTAAAAATTAAGAGCATAATAGTTAAATCATTATTTTATTAACACCTAAATCACGTGAATTACATACCACGATTAGATATCGTTGCCTGGTAAAAGCTATCTCAGATTCGAGTTCCTTGGCCCAGAAAATCCCTGTATAGTGAGTTTCGTCCAAATCGAACGATGCTTAACCATATTTAGGTCTATGTTGATTATCCCTCTTCCGTGTAGGTTGAAAATTTCATATGTCTACGGGCCTTGACATTCTAAACAAATGAATCGACCAGCGTGGGCTTACAACATTCAAGCGATCGCGATGCTTTTATTTCCACGGTATGACAAAAATAGCCAAAGCCAACTGCAATTGATTTGACATTGAAATGTATTACTGAAATCTGATGCTTCGACAGCGCTAAAATCACGTTTTCTGCCAGTTTTTCACTCATAACTCGCGAACGAAAGCTAAAATTAAAAATTCGGCTTCGAGGTGCTTTCGCCCACCTTTCAGTCCATCTATCTTTAAATTTTCAGATCTTTGCGTTCAGTAGATTTCGATGGGCATCGTGGACAGACAGACAAACAGCATGTGCCCGCATATGCCCGCGGCTTCCCCGCGATAATTATTTCAAATTATAATTATTAACACCTAAATCACGTGGAGTGCATTCCACGATTAGGTAGCGTCCCCTGGTAAAAGCGACCTCAGATTCGAGTTCCTTGGCCCAGAAAACCCCTGTATAGTGAGTTTCGTTCAAATCGAACAATGTTTGACCATATTTAGGGTTGATTATCCTTCTTCCGTGTAGGTTGAAAATGTCATATGTCTATGGGCCTTGACACTCTAAACAAATGAATCGTCTAGGATCACGGCCTCCTTTATTGTACCAGGCCAGGACAGTCTCTCTCACCAGCTGATCAGTTCCGGCCGGTTTGTGTTATGGCATTAGGCCTACGCTAATGCTTCAAGACATTATTTTGTACATCGCGTGGGAAGCTGAAATCTTTAATGATATTTATTTTCAGTTACTGATAATTTTACGTGTAAAGTAAACCTCCATGAATAAAGATAGATTTATTATGTCGATTTTTAACATAAAATGAAACCGCTCGTACTCGCGACATAACACACTCACCTTTCTGAATCCATAAAACAATATTATGCAATACTTCATTCCATATTACAGTATATTACTATATAATTGTCACACTATATAGGCCTACACAACATACTATGGTATTACATCTCGTAATATACAGCTGGTAATTTCTATGAGAAAACGTAGTAAAACACAGAACAGAACGTTCAATCATCCATATCCATATCCCAACACAGAAACCAACAACTGCCGGCCGGCCGGCCGGCCGGCCGGAATCAAATGTTGCCACATTGAACTGCTCCGGCCTGGTACAATAAAGGAGGCCATGCTAGGATGGACTAACAAAATCAAGCGATCGCGTTGCTTTTATTTTCAAGGTAGGCTATGAGGTATGTTGACAAAAATAGCCAAAGCCATCTGTAAGTGATTTGATATTGAAATTTATTTCTGAAACTGATGCTTCTAAAACGCAAAAAAATGCACGTTTTCTGCCAGTTTTTCACTCATAACTCACGAACGGAGGCGAAAATTAAAATTCCGGCTTCGAGGTGCACATTCCGACCCTTTAGTCCGCCTACTTATAAAATTTCAGATCTCTGCGTTGAGTAGATTTCGCTGGGCATCGCGGACAGACAGACGGAGGACAGACAGACAGACGGAGGACAGACACTTCCTTTTATTAATATAAGATTAATCTACTCTTATACAATTCAACGGCCCTAAATAGCGTGCTTGCTCCCTCACTTCGTGAGATATCGGGTATACTCGGCGATGTTCGTCTCTCGCAGTCTAAACTTTCACGAAGAGTAGCCTACGAAATTAGGAAAACCGTTTATTTACTAAGTGCCAGTATGGTACTTTATGATATTGTATGGGGGACGAAAAAATGTCTGTCCGTCTGTCTGTGTGTTTGTGCGCACCATAACTCAAATACGCTTTTTCGGATTTTCATGAAACTTGGAAAACACATTTATAATGTCCATGGGAAGAACCCTATTGATATTGAACCAAATCGGTTCAACGGTACCGGAGTAATGCCCAATTTAGTGCCTATTTTAATAGATTATATTAGAAAGGCACCATAGCTCAAATATCGGATTTCCATGAAACTTGGTATACGCATTTATGACGCCCATGAAAAGTACCCTATTGAATTTGAACCTAATCTGTTGACCGGTACCGGAGTAAAACCCAATTTAGTGTATATTTTAAATTCAAATACGCTTTATCGGATTTTTATGAAACTTCGTATACGCATTTATAATATCCATGGGAAGACGTCTATTGATATTCGACCAAATCGGTTGGCCAGTACCGGAATAATGCCCAATTTAGTGCCTTTTATGTTAATATACAGAGTGTTAATGAATAACACCGAAATGTTTACCTGTATATGGAGGGGCATAGACAAGCAACTTTTATTAGGAGATTTTTGCTCTATGACGTAAAATGTGTATGCTACAGGGCATTAAAGTCATTACAAATTGATGCTCATAAGTCAATAATTACGCGAAATAGGGTTAAAATTTTCATTAAACTGACTTCATGCCTTCTTAGTGATCGATAAAAACCAGATTTTTAATCATTCATGCACAGCTATATCATAATTTAGAGATTTCATAATCTGCAAAATTTATAGACTAATCACATGACTGGCCACCACTGCATTAGTCTTCTTTTATTCAGAACTACTTACTACAATGTTAACAACGAAGTTCCTTTGTTTTGAATTTTTTTTCTAATGTTAGAAGCCAGTGGCGGCCATGCCCTGGGAGATTTTATGCTGTAACAGGAAAAATTGAATCCATAGAGCATAAATCTCCTAATAAAAGTTGCTTGTCTATGTCCCCTCTATACACAGGTAAAATATTTCGGTGTTATTCATTAACACCCTGTATAAGAAGTTGCGATAACTCAGATAAGTTATGCTTTATTGGATTTTCCTGAAACTTTGTATACCCATTTATAATGTACATTGAAAAGCGTCTATTGATATTAGACCAAATCGGTAGACCGGTACCGAAGTAAACCCCAATTTAGTGTCTATTTTAAAGACACGGTAACTCAAATACGCTTTACACATTTATAATGTCCATGGGAAGACGTCTATTGATATTGGATAAAATCGGTTGACCTGTTTCGGAGTAATGCTCAATTTAGTGCATATTTTATGGTAATATACGTAGTCTATTCGAAAGAATTTATGAAATGCAACCGCCACTACTTACTAAAGTAGAATCCGCCACTAAAGTAGAATCTACTTGCCACTACTTACCTTATTGTAAGAAGGACAGTTGGTCATCCTGCTTCGCTCAGAACCATAATATGCCTGACGTGTTTTATGCTTAATAAAAATTAAGTGATTGAAATGGGTAAGAATACAAAAACTACAAATTTGACCCCTTAATCAATTCCTTGAACAAAAGTAAGTGCATTTAATGAAGTTTCCAATTCCAGGAAGGGAAATTGCAGTGCTAAGGAGAATGGTTTCGAAGTTTGGATTTTAACTGTCACAGTTCTTAAGGTTGCAGAAAATGGTGGGCTTAACTGAATGAAAAGCACAGCAGCGGTCTCAAGGGTAGTTATAAGCTACTCGCGACAGAAGCGCAATTGTAGGGTGGAGAACGTCGTGTGAGTGTTCCGAGCATTGGGCCGGTAGCCTATTCCACTGTCCAAGTTATTTGGGCAAATAGTCTTGAAAGAAGAAAATGGCCGCTTCCCAGCGTTCATAGCATAGGGATCCAAAATGGGCGGCTAAACACCTCATGAGTCCTGTATATAATTGTTGAGTATTTAATTCACATAGCGGTACTATTTGTCTCAGGCAAGTTTGATCCTATCGTAGTCGCAGCTGTTGTACAGCTGTCATCACCGTGATAATGGATAGTTTGTTTATTCTCAGTACTAGTCACTTCCTCTCTGTCTTGAACAATGAATCCTTTATGTTTTGTTTGCTAATTGATATACCACGTGTAAATATTGATAATATTGTTGCCTGAACTTCTCCATTAGCAAGCCACACCCTGGTAATGACATTAACCAATCACGTTTTGTCACATGATGCGAGTTCTCGTCCCCTTTGTTTTGAACAGGATCAAACTAGCCTGAGAAATATAAAAGTAACATAGGCTAATCTAAACTGGGTTCACATAACCTTTAATATAAACAATGATTTTCTTGCCATTTAGCTATTTATAAACTAATCGATCTATGCCTCTGTATAGACCTATACTTTTTTTTACGATTCACCTTCCATATAGCCTGCAGTTCCTACTTAATATTGAGTAGACCCAATGTATTTACCGCATTACAAACATTAAAACAGTGTTTAAGCCACAAGATATGAATATTGGCATGTGTTATAAAAAGCCTAAACTCGTTAACATAACCTTCAATTCGGCCTAATTTCCATGGCATTTAGATATTTCTCCAATACTGGTACAAAACATTTTTATTTTTTATTAAGGAATATTCCACAATACAATGGTTTTCCTTCATCCCACAACATCGTTTGCCTCCATAAGTCCCTGTCTATAGCTTCTTCTTCACTTAATCGTTTTCTCGCCATACTCCTTTTCAACCCATCCACCCAGCTACTCTTTGGGCTTCCCTCTTCTTCTTTTTCCTTCTACTTTCCAATCCAAAATTTTCTTTGGTATTCTATCCTCTGTCATTCTGAGTACATGTCCTTACCATTTCAAGCGTCTTTCTTCTATAATTTCCAAAATATTCTTTTCAACTTGCATTATTTCCCTTATTCTATTATTATTCCTGGATTTTCTTGCTAAACGCCGCCAAAAATCCATTTCTAATACCATTAATTTGTTTGCTTGTTGTCTACTTATGGTCCAAGTTTCAGCGCCATGTAATACAAAACATTTATAACAAACTAATATTTATAAACTCCCTACAGCCTATAAGTTTGGATAGATATACAAGCATTCATGAACCACAGATTATTGTCTCTGTTGGACATTACATGTACTCACAGTACTGCATATGACATAACTTGTCTGTCTGTGGGGTAGACCATTAGGGCAATTAGTCATAGGAGAGAGGTTCCATCAGGCGCTGTGAATTGAACTCCGGCTTAGCTCAGTTGGTAGAGCATTGGCGCGAATAGCCAAAGGTCCTGGGTTCAAGTCCCAGTGCCGGAGGAATTTTTCTCCTATAATATTCTTCTATAAGTTTGGTTTTGGTCAAAGGTGTTGGATGACTTGGGCAGTGGAATACCGGCCTGAGGTGCCATCCGTGGGTACCTAGTACTAGCTAGACACACAGACAGGAAGTTGTACTTACGCTTTCCCTCGCAGCTCTGCTCCTACTGGCGGTCGGCAAGCCTGGAACCATCTCTCCCCGGATAGCAGAATTCATCTGTTTCAATAAATGTTTATCAACTTTGAACATGCACAACTTTTTCTCTCAACTAACCGTTGCGAGGAGACGGATCCTAGATGTGTTTTACTTTGTTCTAGATCTCATTTGTGTGTGTGTGGATTCTCAAAGCAAAGCTTTGTCTCACTTCAAAGCGTATTTTAGGCCGGCATTCCACTATCCAATACATTGGACAAGAACTTGTCAGGCAATGTTTGAATCAAAGATGCGCTATTACACTACATCCAACTAATTTTCTCTGTATACAAGGCTGTAGGGTAAGCTTGAGTTTCGAAGGTTAAATCACATTAGTTTATTAGTTTTATACAAATGCTTTTGTATCATTATTGGAGAAACACCTAAATGTCAAGGAAATTAGGCCGAATCGTATTTTTTCTCATTTGAAGGTTATGTTAATTGGGACACGAGTTATTTGCAATGCCTTTTTACTTATATCTTGTGGCATGTCGCTTTCCAAATGTGGCTTAAATAATATAAATGCTCTGAGATCAAAGTACTGTATTAATGTTTGTGATTTGTAATGCGGTACATATTTTGGGTCTACTCAGTATTAAGTAGAAAATGCAGGATATATGGAAGGCTTGAGTTTCGAAGACGAATCGTAAAAACGTATATATAATGGCATAAGTAGAGAAATATCTAAATGACACAATCAGGCTGAATCATTTTTTATATTGAAGGTTATGTGAGACGAGTTTAGATTCGTTTGCAGGGCTTTTATTTTTGTTAAATATATTACCACTGTAGCATGAAGTACCGGTATGTCTTTTTTTTAAAGTGTGGATTAAATACTGAATGACCATGTTGGCCTACAACTATTTTGGCCCCGTTTACTTCTCAAAACAGTCGACGTTTTTCTTTAAATTTTGCATATGCGTTGCTTATACTAAGCTTTTATTTTAAAAAAAATTCTCTGAAGGGTAGTTATAAGCCACCCACTCTCAATACGACCTGTCCCTCTACCCTCTCTCGGAAAATAAGCATATCAAAATTAGTATAGGTAATGAAACCTCCACTTGGAGGCCCCTTCGCTCCACCTGGGGATCATAGGGTACCAGATACAGATACAGATACTCTGAATACGCGCTCTTTGCAATATGGTCTCTTGTATATCAGAATGTGAAGTGAGAAAAATGTATTGGCCCTGCTTAAAGTAAATAAAGTTACGAGAGTACATTAATCAGACTTTATTTGGGTTATGTATCCTTCGGGGATGCGATGTGATGTGGTAACGACATTCTCTTCGTTTTTACAACCAATTTACATGAAGAGGATGTCATACATAAAAATTATCTCTCTAAATATAAAAGGCTTTGTGCTGACTGATCTAATGACAGAGAATCAACGTAGAGCCTAAACTATAACAGGTAGAGACTTGGAATTTTTACAGTACCTTCGTTTCATAATGTAGGTGCTGACTAAAAAAGGATTTTGAAACATTTTGATTTTAAATTCCAAAAATTAAATGTTTTTGAGAATACTTAATCCCTTTTTACACAGAATTCTCAAATCCAAATCACATTCCATGACAACAGTGTATTGTTGGCAGTGGGCACAGGTAGCTTTGGAAATAAATGATACGGGACTTTGATGTTTAAGAAGATGTTATGTTATTATAATGAGGTTGAATACGGAAAAGGTTTGAAGTTGAACTTTATTGTTTTATAGAATCCATATAATAATAATTAATAATAACAATACTGAATGTAATATTAATGTGCATTACTGATGTCAACCCAAGCCATTCAAGTGTAAAGAAACGTTCCTGCCGTCCAAGCGGGAATGGGCAGGTTAAAAGCGAGTCCAGCTTTGTTAAAAATGTCAGAACATGGGAACATTACAGGCGATCTAATTCACAGTGTTGACGTATATAAATTTTATGTTGACGAGTGTTGAGACACGGAGTGAAGCCATGGGATGATGCCCACGGCTCTTTCAGGCTAGGGTGATTTGCGGGACAATACGGCCCAGGAAGGTTCATCATAACAGAAGTACAGAAGTTGGGGTAGGAAGGCTTAAATCTGATTTATGTAAATGATCGCTTAGGTCTGTATCTTGCATAATTATGATGTATGTACTTCATTGTTTTATTTTTTATTTACTTAATAATAATAATGAACATTACAAAAATACAATACATACATACAAAATAATAAAAAATATAAGATACAAAAGATAACAATACACAAAAGATACATTACAGCAATTTAATAAGCAGAAAAAGAAATTCCTAGCCACTTCTGCGTTCCAGCAGTTGCCAGGTTTCTTCTCTAAACACAGTACATAATGCCTTTGAGAAAGAGTGAGGAGAATGTTTGGCATGATACATTGTAAAGCTTATACGGAATGTCAGATGTGGGATGAATGTGACCCCATAGCCGCCCGTCCTGTAATTTCCTCCCAAGCCAACTCAACTGGGTTCGAACCTGGGTTATTTACATTTGCACAGAGTTACTATTTATCCTTCATAACGTAATATTAGCTAAGTATTAGATTAACAAGAGAGAATATTTCTGTGTCAAGGCAATTTTACTCTGCAAATAGTTGAAAAGAGTTCCACAAAGTTTTAAGAGTTAAGATGATCAATTTACTGAAATAAATTCATAAAAATAATTTCCGGGAAAGGAATCCGCTTGCATGACAAGAAAAGTTTCAGAAGAACAAAACATCTAACGTAAAACGAATATACGAGAAAGTTAATTGCACGCCATTTTGCCTTGGGAATATTGTATAGCCTGACGTCATCGCTTATGACTGTTACCAGAATTTACACAAAATAGAAAAGAAATAAGTTGTAGCCTATCTAAGGTATAACTTGCTGGTACCAAAATAAACCTCTGAAAAGAAATCTGCGTCGACCATTTTTACTTTTGAGTGATTAAAAATTTTAAAAATCCTTTTTTGTTTTAATTTCTCGTTGGCTACAGGCTAAATTTCAAGTTTCCAAGCTCGTGAGTGACTGATAACTTTATAGCATGGTTCGCTTCATTTCTTTCTGATTATTCACACAGAGGGTTAAGATTTCAAGTTTTGCAGGTTGAAGTAACACTTACTTCGGCATTAAGTGAATTCATGTACACGACTTAGCTTTGGGAACATACCTATTACGTCATAACGACACTAGTGGTATCTGGTGGTAGACTGCAGGTGAGTATTATGCTCTACTGGATGTCTGTAAGTGCAAAAATGACGTAGCCAGAAAATAATTGCGGGGAGGGTCGAAAGTGTCGGGGGTTTTGGGGGTATGGGATACCCAAAAAGGGATCGGGGGTCCACTCCGGAAAATTTTTAAATATTGAAGTAATGAAAATCACATTTTACGCTATTTTAGCACTGAAAAACTAGTTAGAAAATTCGTTTACCGTACTCTAAGACATGCCAACGTAAACAAGAAATCGTTACCTAAGTTTTGATACTTATAACTATGTATAAGAACATTTAAATAACACATGGAACAATGGATATAATAGACCTACTCATGCATTATGTTATGAAAACAAAATAACTGCTATATCATATTTGCCACACCAACAAAACTTTTTTTTAATTTAATATTTTCTTAAAATTAATTAATTATTTATCCTTACTATATCCGATGACAAGTACATGTTATGAAGCTCATCGTTATGAAATTTTCTCCAGTCCCCATTGTCATCCCTCTTGGGCCCAAATATTTTTCGAAGCACCCTATTTTCAAAAACTCTCAGACTATGTTCTTCCTGATCAGTTAGCGGCCATGTCTCGCATCCATATAATAAAACTGATTGGATAATTGTCTTTATATATATATTTCTGGACAGAAGACGAGAAGATAAAAGTTTCTCAATTGCATAAAAGCAAGCATTTCCTAATTTTACCTTAATATTGCTCCCAGATATTTGAATACGTTAATCTTTTGCTCTGCCAACATTCCTACATAACTAAGTAGAATCGTTTTTAAGCTTCTGGTCTCGCGTGCCGACCAACGTCAACATTTTGCGATAAAGCCCGAGTCTTTCTTGCATGAAGGGAATATTAGGTTTTTATGGCTGGATTTCACCTTGGCGTGCATCTGACGGGAAATCCCCTCCCCGCTCTGCTCGGTGCTTGGTGTCCGAGGTTTATGGTGTTATATGGACCCCAAACATGGCATCCAAGCGGAGCTGACTCGCAATAACTCTTGCTGCTTTTAATCCGGGCTTCTGACTCTTTTCCAGAGGAGTTTTATGACTGGATTGTAAACAGGTGAACGAACAGGCTCAATAAATAAATAACTTATCGACTAAAAAGGCAATCTCTATAATTATGTAATCTATATTGTGAATGGGTTCAAACCCCGTTTAGCCAGGTGAGGTGACGACAGGACATTTTACACTTCTTATTAAGCTTCTAGTGGGGACACAACCATCCTTTTTATATCAATATATTTTATTTTTTGACACAATCTATGATAATAAGAGGAAATGTCTGTGTGAGCGCGATGCCCAGCCAAATCTACTGCACGCAAGATCTGAAATTTTCAACATAGACAGAAGAAGGATAATGAAGTAGGTCTAAATGGGCAAACATTGATCGATTTGGATGAAACTCAGTATGCAGGGCACTCGAGTCTGAGTCGTTTTTCCCAAGCGGCGCTTGCTAATCGTGGAATGCACTGCAAAGCCGGAATTTTAGCTGTTTCGTTATAATGATCAATTGTCTAGTTTATGAATGTTTCGCTGTAAGTGCTAATAAATGTGTTTTGATTATTTTGTTCTCGTGGGCACCTGCTAGTCATTAACACACCAAAGAGAGACGTCTCCCGGTGAACAGGGAATGTATGTTGTAGTCTACTTTGCCATCAAGAAGTCGCTCCGCAGCGAGAATCCGCTAAGAAACGGTTATGAAGTAAGAAATAAAGTTCACATATTTACACAAAATGTTGAAAATATTTACCGTTTCTTGACGCCACAAATTCACTCGTTTTAATTTAATTTTCCAGTTTCGGACTCATGAAGATTAGTAAACAGACGCACATGAGTAGTTAACGTAGCGTACTCTGGTGTACTTCTTTATGACACTGTATTGGCTATAACCAGGGCCCGGATTCTAATGACCTAAAATTGTTTGAAAAATGACCTATAAAATGAATCTACATTCTAAAGAAAATGACTTAATAATTACAAAGAATGACCTAAAAACTGACAATATTGATAAAAACTATTATTGTGCACACAAAGCTATAGACTAATTTGTACATAATTGTAAAAACTGTAAATGTAGGAAGGATGTTGTAGGTCTAAAAAAACGTTGTTCTTGATTGGAACGTTGAGAAGGAAAGTAAGAAAATTGTTTTTAAACTGGATTCTACAAAAAAATGTTGCATTATACTAACCTAGTCGTTTATTTAAAGTAAATGCATGAAAATGACAAAATAATGTCGTAAAATTGAAATAAATGCCCTAAAAATATAATATGACAAAAAAGACCTAATAAAAATGCACCTCTATAATCTAGAGGCCATGATTAGGATTTATCTACAAGTTGGCAATGCCTATGCAGCATCAATAAAAAGATGACATGTCATTAGAATCCGGGCCCTGGCTATAACGTACACAGGTTATACAAATACATACAGAGGGCGCTTGTATGTCTTGGACATACAAGCGCCCAATCTTGGACCAATCAGAGACCTGATGCACTCAGTCTTATCACCTCTAATCAGATCATCGCCCCCGACTAATTTGATGAACAGTGGGATATTCAGGAGATGAGGAAGGATTATTTAAATAGCTGGGAAAATAATAAGTTTACAATTAAGTGAATTTTACTAAATAATGACAACACTGATAGATGCGCTCACAACACTACAACTCAATAACACCGCCGGTTTTGAGTTCCATACAGCAGACAACAAATAACCTTAACCAATCACATTCCGAGTAGCTCGTGCTGCAGAAAAAGTCTCATTACCTGTAAATACCTGGTCCATGCAGAGGTTACAGCGATCAGCATGGGAGTCACGTCGCTGGGTGTAACAAGCTTTATAAGGATGTGTAACATGCAACCGGCTACACATGAGAGGCTACGTTAAAATTCAAACAAACCACCCTACCTTTATTTCCAATAATATTCTCTCTGTGTAAACATCTACTTTCTTTGACCGACGTCTACAGAATGTTACGCATTTAACTTACCCTGTAGAACCGAGAACGTATAGGACCAAGACATTTCCCAGGAAAAATTATTTAGGAAGAAACCACCCCTTGAATTTGTCTACCCCTATTTAGATCTTTATTTAAATCTACAAACTTTGACCAGGTTTTATTAGACTTCACACAGAAAACCTATAGATCAAGGAGAAGATTTTTAGACAAAACTAATTTTGTGACATAGAATGTTACAACCTCTATTATGTGACCTATATTTAAATCTACATTTTTTTACCAATTTTTATCAGAATGTGTACACAAAACCAGGAGAAAATCTTAAGAAAAATTAAATTTTGGAAGAAACCACCCCTTAGATGCTTCAACCCCTCTTACATGACTTTACTGACAAACTCTATAAAAGCAGGAGAACATTTTAAGCAAGATTACTGAAATCTCATCCTTGGGCTTTAAAAGCAATAAAAAGCGATGTTTAACACCTGAGTGAGATGAGAGAATAGTTATAAAAGGACCGACTAAAATCCCTTCAAAAGCAAGCCGTAATAACATATGACATGGTAAGAGTTCAATTCTTCCAGTAAATAAAAATGTAAGTTATTAATAAATAATAGATATAGGCCTAATTATTTATTTTATTTCTATAAATGAACGCCATCTTCACTTTTAAACTTGTTAAAATTTAACTCACACACAATTAACAAAACTCTACAGCTGTAATAAGTGATGGATTGGATATCAACACAGAAAATAACTAAGTAGCTGTATGGTCATGAAACGTCAAAACAGTGCACTACAAATATTAGAAAAATTCAAACATCTGGAAGGAATAATTACAGAGACGAGTAGGCTAATTCATTGTCATGAAGAAGTCGCTCCGCAGCACTTGTGCAGGCGCTAAGAAACGGAATTCGGTTGGCATTTATGAAGTAAGAAATAAAAGTGGCACAAAGCTCACATATTTACAGATTTTGAAAATGTTTACCGTTTCTTGATGACACAAGTTCACGGGCTTTAATTAATTTTCGGAAACTATAATCAAATATGTAACAACAATTAACATTTCTTTATTTTTGAAGGCACAATCTCTGAGCCTATTCTCATATTGGCATACAAAAAAAATTAATATGCATGGCGGCAACCAATATTAGTCACATCTATTCAGGCCCGACGAGAGGGAGGGGCAGCCGGGTTTTATTTTTATCTTCTAAATTTACTCTAAAATAAAATTGGTTATAAGTCAATAAGTAGCCTAATGTAGGTTTTATGAGTTTATTTTATCTGCATGTCCTGTCGTATAACGGTGACACGGAATTAATCAGTTAACCTGAAAAAGATTATTCTTGAAGAAAAATTGGTATTTTTTGAAAAGTAGAAGCAGAAATCCTCTTGGACTCAACAGTAGGCCTCACTAACGTTCGGCATTTAAAATAATAATTTTCAAAAGATTAATTTGGTAATTAACATAACAGATTAAATTGGTACATACAGATAAAATTGTTCCTAATTAGAACATTTTAACGTAATTTTCCGTTTCATGCCCCTTGCTTCCGAATATATGAATCTTATAGAACCTTAAAAGGGCTAAATCGGACTGAAGGACCAAAAAGGGGCTAAGAAAGGAAGACTTTTGCTGAAAACTAGGAGCTAAAGAGGTCATTTGCAGAAAAACACGATTTTTAAGTAGATTTTCCAATTAATGAAAAGGAAAATAAAGATGTGAATTTGTGGATTTTAAGAAAAGGCATAATAAAAATAAAGTTATACAACGCACTGTTAACAATGTATATGTCGCTTTGTCGCTTTTTTTGAAACTCGAAAATGTGCCGCCTCGCCTTCGCAGGAAATGAAATTTCAGCCGTCTGCAGGCTGAAATCTGCAACTAATCCATTGTCGTTTCAACTTTCAAATAACAAGTTGTCGATCAACGACAGAGAAGTAAATTAAAGGAACAAATTTGTGACACTCCAGTCTATTAATTTTTGTAGGTCTGAAGTAAAGTTGCGTGGTGTATTGACTTATTGTGCTCTGATATGCCTAAACAGAAATTTAAAAAAATAGGAGTTTTCTGGCAGTGGATTGAGGAAGACCCCAATTTTACAACTGATGATCGAGCAATTTTCTGCCAAGCCTGTCAAAACTAGTAATTTTATTTACCAGACTTCTTCCTTCGGATTTTGAAATCAACGTTTTAAATACTTTTACTAACATGCATATGCGGTTTAAATGAAGTTGACATTTTTCATGAACACATTCTTTTTTAAATATTGTCATCTTCTTAGTGTTCGTTCGATGAATTACAGACTTTTCATTAAAGTACTATAAAAAGAAAGAATAATTGTATAATTAAAGGGTATATATCTCAATTGTATATGCAATTTTTCGAATGCCGATGTAAGGAATAGTTACTTGTTTAAAAAAAACTAGAATAACTGTGTCAAAATAATAATAATAATAATAATAATAATAATAATACAATTTTCGGTGTTAATACTAGTGGTTTATTAAGGCGACTAAAATATTTTGTTTAAAACATAAAAATGGCTATTCCAAGAAAATAAAAGGCTAAAATACCTTTCATAAAAGCCTAAAAATACGGGCCCTATATATTACCCTAAAAACGCGCTAAATTGGGCTTCACCCGGCATCAGTCAACTGCTTTGATCCAAAATCAATAGGCTTCGTCCCATGGGCACTATAATACCAAGTTTTATGAAAATCCGCTTAGGCTACAGACAGACGGACAGTTATGCTCCCGTCTACCACACCATCTCATAAAGTACCGGTACCATTCTGGCACTTAATAATTATGTAATAATCCTATCATTACATAATCTTTTTGTTGCATACATTATAAAAGGCGAGGTTGGGTTTCAGTGACGAATTTAATATTTAAAGGGGACCCGGGAAAATTTGTCTCTGGGGCCCTTGCTTTCTCTCCACGGCCCTGCAACTATTCAAAACAAAAGAGTGATGACTGAAACATAAACAAAGCTGAAAATAACAACAAGATTACAAAAACATAAAGTAAGAATTGAAACAGTCAAAGCTAAGAACAAATACAATACACTTATAGAATTACAAAATCTTAGAAGAAAAACCTTTCTCTTCATGACTCCTCTGCTGCGAGTCTGAAACGAAGGTTGGCGAACATGAACAGAGCTACGGAGAGACTTACTCATGTCACTGGATTAAGGCGGAATTTAAGCGCCGACTAACACCAGGAAATGATTGTCTTTATGCAATTGAGAAACTTTTATCTTCTCGTCTTCTGTCCAGAAATCTAAAAATAAAGATTTATAAGACAACTAGCTTAAAAGACCGTCGCCCGGGTTTTGTATTTTGTAATTGGAAATTAGCTTATGAAGGATTTTCAATTTTAAATTCTAGGTCCTTATATAGGCATTTATAATTTGAAATAGGAAGAACGACTTATTACACTCAAACTATTCCCTCAGAAAACGCTTGATATAGTTTTTTTATGGCTCATAGAGGATCTAGAATGTTGCATCCCATCGCTTGTACAGTGCACAGCAAGCCTGGTAGAGGTATAAATAAGAAGAAACAGAAATTCCTGTAACATAAAATTGTAATATCGAGGCGGGAAATTTCCCACTCTTATGTTACCATAAAGCCGTTTTGGGAATGAAATTAAACAGAAAGCATTATCACTTTCATACTTTTCTCTCCAAAAACCTGCGATATAATATAATAATATACACATTACCATACCTCGTTTTGTTTTCTCTATGTCCAGGGTAGAGAAAGTTATGTGATTCCATTATTTTAGTGGATTTCATTCTGTAATATTTATTTATAACATGAATTATTTTGATAACTTCTCTCATTTGTCAAAAGTGCATTTCAATTGTCTTTTTCCAAGCCCACCTGATACCATTTGGCAACAATATATTCTGTGATTTGGAATTGATAATTCTATGTAAAAAGGGATTAAGTATTTTCAAAAACATTTAATTTTTGGCATTTAGAATCAGAATTTTTCAAAATCCTTTCTTAGTGAGCACCTACATTATGAAACGAAGGTACTGTCAAAATTCCAAGTCTCTACCTGTTATAGTTTAGGCTGTACGTTGATTCCTGTCATTCAGTCAATCAGTCAGTCATTCATTCAGTCAGTCAGTCAGGACAAAGCCTTTTATATATATAGAGATTATCCTGCCGGTTGTATTAAATGGATGTGAGACATGGCCCCTTACATAATCTGAGAGTGTTGGAAAACAGGGGGCTTAGGAAAGTATTCGGACCTAACAGAGATAAAAACTGCATAACGACGAACTTCATAAGCTGTACTCGTCACTGGATGGGTAATTAAATCACCGAGGATGAAGGCATATCTAAAAGTATTGACTGGGAGATCGGATGGGAAAAGATCACTTAGAAGATCTAGATGTAGATGGAGGATAGATTTAAGGGAAGTAGGATTTGCGAGGGATGGTTAGATGGAGTTAGCACAGAATAGGGTTGAATGGTGGGCTCATGTAAGCGTGGCAATGAACCTTTGGGCTCCGTTAGGCTAACGTGCTTATTGCAATGTGATCAGTGACAGGTCAGGTTAATTTCAACATCATTCTCCTAATAGCTTCTTCTTTGAGGTGTAATGAAAATAATAACATGTGACTGCATTAGCTTATTACTTCCTCTGCCCATACTATAGGTACTATAGGTAGAGGAAGTATTGTTTTCGACCCCAAAATTCGAAGTTGAGTTTTTAGCATATAGGCCTATACACGTTTCAAGGCCCCCTGAATCCAAAAATACTATTTTTGGAAACATGTTTGTGTGTCTGTCTGTCTGTGTGGAAGTTTGTGAACAGGCTAGCTCCGAAACTGAGAATCGTATGAAAACAAAACTTCGTATTTGGGTCAGGTACCTTAGGAAGATGTGATTCGAAGATTGGCGACAAATTTCCCTTATTTTTAAGGGGACTTTGCATGAAGAAATTTTCGTTTTTCGCAATTTTCTCGAAAACGGCTCTAACGATTTTCTTTAAATTTTGCGCATGGATTGCTTGTACCAAGAGCTAAAACTTTTATTTTAAACATTTTTTCGAACAAATTCTCTGAAGGGTAGTTATAAGCAACTCACTGTGAATACGTGCTTTTTGAAATACGGCTTCTTGTAAATCGTACGAAAACAAAATTTTGTATTTGGGTTAGGTACCTTCTGAGGCTGTGAAGATTGCCGACAACCTTCTCTTATATTTAAGGGGACTTTACATGAAGAATATTTTGTTTTTTGCTATTTTCTCATAAACGGCTCTAACAATTTCCTTTAAATTTTGTACATGGATTGCTTATACCATTTCAAAAACATTCTCTGAAGGGTGGTTGTAACCTACCAACTTGCCTGGCGAACAACTCAATACGCGGACATTTATGGCATTTTATTCTATATAAGCACGTGAAGTGAGAAAAATGTACTGTTGGCCCTGCTTACAGTAAAGAAATATCTGAGGGGAATATTTGATATATTTCGGAAATTATTCTTAACAGCGGAAAGTTCAATAAACGTTTGCAGTCACTTGTTTTTTTTCCCCATAGCCTGCGTTTTTAGCACTGCCTTCTAAACTGTATTACTCGTGTAATTCATGAGACGGCGGTGGTTTTTAGTCGCAACATTCAAAGAAGGGGCTATAAGATATTTATAGCATAATTAGCGTAAATGCTGCAAACTTTTATTTGGGCAGAGGAAGTTATGTGACTTTCACATCAGATTTTTTTTAAAGAGGACTTGACATTTCGTTTGTCGTGATTTTCTTGAAAACAACTCTCAGGATGTGTTGCTTTTACTAAGAGCTAGAACTTTTATTTGAAACATTTTCCCCCAATAAAATCTGAAGGGTAGTTATAAGCCACCCACTCTGAATACACGCTCTTTGCAATATGGCCTCTTGTTCTATATCAGAATGTGAAGTGAGAAAATGTACTGGCCATGCTTAAAGTAAAGAAACTTACGAGAGTGCATTAATCAGATTTTATTTGGGTTGTGTATCCTTCGGGGATGCGATGTGATGTGGCAACGACATTGTCTTGATTTTTGCAACCAATTTACATGAAGACAATGCCATACATAATAATTATATTGTATTAACAGGCTAACTTTCATTTCGGCAGAGGAAGTTATGTGAAATTCGTATCAGATCCGACTAATCCGAAACAAAACCATCCTGTTGTGACGTGTAATTTCAATTTTAATAAATTGGTTTCATTTACTTAATCAAAATTGTCTTAACGATGTTTGTAGAGTATTTTAAACAAATTCAAGCAAATGCAGTTTTAGTACAAGCGCCGTACCTATTTGCTTTCTTCACCCTTCCAAATATATTACTAGAAATTCGTGCTAGCTAACATTTAGCTAGATTCATAATGTTGGCATGACTGTTTGTTATTAACGATTTCCCATTGTGGGATGAAGTGCATCAATTCAGACACAAAAAATATTTTTTGCACCCCTTAGCTAGTAAGTGTTTCTTACGACAGTTGTTGACATGGCTCGTAACTTGACATTACCACACGCAATCTTGTTGCTAGGGGCGACGGGCGGAAAGTGAATTGTTGCTAGGGGCGACGGGCGGAAAGTTACTTTACCGCCCGCAAATGCTTATTTGCGAGCAGAAATGACCAAGGCCTCCCCGCTTTATAAATATTCGGTTGCCATAAACAATAACAAATGCGAATCCCTTTCTGAAATAAGCACCATTCTTCAAGTCTGTATTTACATAATATTTTCAGGTAATATCACAATTAATATAATTAAATTGATATAAGTAACCGTCGTGCAAAAAATAGCATGCAACACACGGACCGTAAAGGCATTTACGGGTCTCGAAAACTTAAAAACCCTGCGCCTCGGGTTTTCAATCTGTTTCCTCGACCCGTAAACGTGTCGCAATATACTATTAAAAAATGTTGCCATAAAATGTTTAAATTACATTCACGATCTTGTGTAAAAGTTACATTCCTAGAAGCTGTAATAGGAATATTATTTTTCTATATAAACTTGTTTTTAGTACATATGGGAGCAATGCATAGAACAGCCCACATAGTTAACATAGCTATGCTTCTTAACCTTAATTCATACTCTTATACACTGACATATGAAATTCTTAAAATTCACAAAATGCACTGGCAATAATATTAATGATGTAAGCATAAGCCTACGATTTGCTGACATGTTTATTTAAGGTTTAAAGCAGCCGTATAGGTTATGAATGAATTAAATTCAATCTGAAATAAATTTGTCAGGAATTACATTAGGTCTATTGCTTGCACAGGAGCGTTTATCTGAAAAATACATTAAAATGTAATGTAGATATCGGTAGTCGTAAATTTCGATAGAATGCACAATATTATATCAACAGCAGCTACGTTTAATTATTCAACGACCAGATGTTTTTAAAAATATTTTATTTATATTTACACTGACATCATTATAAAGAAATTAATCAATTAAGGCGGGCTAACAACATCGACATTTGATAGGTTATGCTTATTATAGAGTGGGCCATGCATTATTATTGTAGACCATTATAATTAGTGTTAATTAATGTTTATTTGCTGTCAAATGGACCAATAATAAAATCAGGTAAACTGATGTAACAACGTGCCAGAATGCTTTTGTTTAATCAGTGAATTGCTATTATGATATGCAGATTTTTTTAAAATCCGTTTCCGAGTTAAGGTTTAGATCGATTCATTAAGCAGGGCTTACAGAAGAACAAAGGTCTTGTTTGATAAGCGTATGTGAAGAAATATGTGGGTAGTGTTATTTGTCAAAGCTGTTTGTGTTGCAGCTTCCAAACCGTATATGAACACTGTAAAGCAATATGTTGTCATGAGAACTGATTTGCATTTGATAAATTCTTGCTAAAATATTACCATAAAATAGGCACTAAATTGGGCATTATCCAGTTATCGCGCGTACAGGCAGACAGACATTTCCCCCTCCACCACAAAATTTCAGAAAGTACCATTCTGGTACTTAATAAAGCTTACGTAAGGCACCGGCTGGATAGAACTTCGCTCTTTAGTAAGTAATTTCGTCTTCTTTACCTTAGTTACGAATTTTGACGTTTATGGCGGCTCAGCCCTGATTGGCTGCTCTGTAGAACCAATCAAAATTCTCGCACCTTGTGTGATAGATAGAGTATTCAACAGTAAAATAAAATTGTTAATTCCTAACGAGTTAATATTCATAAACCACTCACCTTCAGGTCCTCAGGTGACATCTTGTGGCACTCGCATCACCAACTTGTCCATATTTATTAAAACTTTCTTTTTAAAAAGTTACCAACGATTTCGTTAAGCAGGCTATTTCCTTCTAACATTATTTACAGGTCTTGGCAATAAGATATCACTCATTCCAGTTTGTATAGGAAACTTGAATTTACCTAAGCAAGTAGGTTCAACACTATGTAGTCGTTTATAATCTCATAAATAATGCCTAATAGTACATTATGCAACGAGCCTATAATGACGTTTATTCAGACTGTTTTTCTTCGACCATAATTAAATGTTTAAGTTTTGAGTTCTCGTCTCATCTCGGCGGCAAATGACAGGCGATGGCGGGTGGTGAACTCGAAGCTTCTCTTGACGTGTTAATATCAAATTTTAAAACACATTGAAACGGACAGAATTTATTTTGTTTTAAACACAGTTTGATTTGCTGCTGTCAGGGCGTCCGATATTAATCGGTAGTGTTGTAGTGAAATTCATTATAATACTCCTAACCTGATAGTTTGGTGGAACAAGAAATGCAATGCCCATGCAATGATGTAAGTAAGGAGTGTTTAAAATGAAATAGTGTACATAGGACAATCAGGAATCGAACTCTTGCCACAGCGGTGGGTTGCATGGGAGAGAACAGAATTAATTACATTCTGCAAAGAAAACAGGGTTTGACATTTCTATTAAAACTTTTTCAGGCAAGGGTACGACAAAGATGGTGAATTATCGCTACGGAAAGTAGTTGAAAATTATTTATGGCGTAAAGTTGTGCGGTAACAGCCCGTGCCAAACCCCGGTTCAGAACTAAAAGTATTGCCACATCGCGGGTAAAAAGCGGCCGGTGCGTAGGGCCTTTGGTGTGAAGACCTTGATAAGTTCCTTCTCGTCATCATTGATATACCAATAATTATTAATTCTTGATTGATTTGAAGGCACCATTAGTCACGTAGGATTGGATATTAGCAAGTATTAATACAGTTAAATTTAATATTTCCTAATAGTGTTAATAGAAAGTGACCGGCTAGGGTACCAGTATGGTTTCAGTACATGCTATGAATGAGGAACTAGATGATGGACAAATATGATTAATTCAACCATATTAATTATATATCTTAATCAAAGGTGTAGAGCTAAAGTGAATGTAAAAGTTATATGACTGGCCTAGAAAATTATTGAATGTGATGATTTAGAATAAGGAAATGAAAGAAGATCCTTTGTTAATTTGATGTAATCTTAATAAAATTGTATTTGGTAAGATAAAATGTCGAGATGGAATTAATAATAATCCTAGCAATAAGTTGTTTAATCTGGTGGATGCATAACAAATGAGAATTAATTTGTTATCATTTTCAATTTATTGAATTTAATTTTTTTTTCAGAAATGTGAATAATAATTTGTGAAGTTGTATAGTGAAAGTATAATTATTGAGAAGAAAAAAATATTAATCATCTGAGGGGTATTATTTGTGGAATAGACAAGTTAATGTTATACTTCTCATCAGAGGTAGGCCTACATGTGATTTAATATGAATTGGTTTATGAGACCATTACTTGCTTTCAGACTTAATGTTGAAGTTTATTTGTAAATAACTTTCCATTGCCAATTGGTATGAGGCTATGATTTGTTCCACAAATTTCTGAGCATTGTCCTGGTCGATTGGTTTGGTTTAGACGACCAGGAGTGGCATCTGCCTTTACTCCCAATCGTGGGATAGTTGAGGAATGCTGTAATAAAGATCTGAATGAATGTATTTATTGGTAGTGTGCTTCGATTATCAACATCGGAAATTATTGATAATTCATTTTGTGGAATTATATAGGAATCAAATTCTACGAAGAAAATCTGAATATTCATAGCTTCAATGTCATTGGGGTCCTATTGCTTTTAATATTATAATTGGGTTATTAATTTCGTGTATTAAATATAATAGACGAAGAGATGGGAATGCAATAAGAATTAGAATTACGGCTGGAGCAGTAGTTCAAGCAAGTAACAATCGATTGTGATTATTATGTATGAGAATTGTAATAATGATTATTACAGCATGGTCACGAAAATAGATTATTTTTTCTAGAATTGGGGATTTATGTTGGCTCATGTTGTCATCGTATTCTAATAAAATTGAAACTTTATATTTGGGACTTGCCATATTAGATAATGTACAATTGTTGGTAGTTCAGAATAACTGTGTTCGGCTGGTAGAATATTTGAGTTGCTGGTTTGAGTGGTAAATAGACTGTTATACTTTCTGAAATAATGAAGATGAATAAGACAGTGCATTTCATGTAGTATAGGCATCAGGATAGTCGAGGTAAACCTAGAAAATGTTGGGGGGAAAGTTAAAATTACCCCTGCGAATATAATAGAAATGATTTTGGGTTTAATGATAATCCTGCTCCTATTGATAATACACAACAACATATATAGTATGTGTCATGTAAGATGAATTAGCTGAGCTAACCTTACCAAGGGCCGAATGTCTCAACCTTCAGGAACTAACCTCCAACCCTACTCACATGGCCATATATTTCTCACCCTGCTCTTCCATCCCTCTGTAGGCATTAGATCACACTACAACGTGTGAACTTCTGTACAAGGCAAAGCACGGAATGTGAAAATTGTTAACATCCATGCAATTTCAGCTCCATATTTAAACTAATCTATATAGCCTATATAAAACTCAACGTATGTATGAATGTGTGTATGTTCCAGCATCGCTAGAGCGATTTTGATGAAACTTGAAGTACATGTTTCTCATTGGATCACTAAAAACACTGTAGCCTTAAATCGATTCAAATTAATTTTGGAACAAACCACCCTTTAAATTTTTCAACAATATAATGAATACGACGTACAAATGGCTACCTATTTTAGGCCAACAAAGCTTTTGTACATAGAAAAAGCTTCTGATATAATGAGAGCAAATCTAAAGTAAACAGTATCTGGATTATCTCCTGACAAAGATTTTTCTTCCTTTCACGTTCATTAAACTAGATTCAATTCACACTTCAAGATGATTGAATTACACAATGAGAACTGAAGTATAAACTGCGGGTCAACAATTCTGAGTCCTTGCCCTAGGATTACTAAATTTCTGAACTAATATTACCAATATGCTTTCGTTTAATTAATGTTTTCCATCAAATAGTTTTCTGTATATTTTAGTAACGTATCGGTCTTAGCAGAAAACCATGCCAAGTCATACAAATTCTAGCCCTAGTAATGTAATTGAAAGAAACCTGAATTTATCAATAACAGCACGAAAGAATTACTGTCGTGAGAATATTTTTGCGGTAAGATGGTTAGTGCTGTCGTGTAATGTGTTATTTTAATATTACGCGCATAATGAGGCTGGGTGATTTTAATATAGCCTTGGGGTATTGTATTGGACATTATACACATTGAGTTATATGTCTGTTGGGAATGTCACACGACCTTTTTGCAACTCTTAAATGGAGTACAGTGTAAGAATGCACGAGACCAGCATTCTTTCTTTCTTTCTTTCTTTCTTTCTTTCTTTCTTTTTCGCAGTTTTACCTCTCCCTTTTAGGATTTAAGCGACCCAAGCCGCCCGGGCCTTACAGGGCCGCGACCTGTCGGGAGAGGGATTACCTTTGGATCGCATACATACTTTTTTGACCAGACAAGGACATGGAGGGCCTCCCCGGATGAGTGATCAGCCCAATGCCGGGGCCACCTCCGAGACAACACGAACACATAGGACGATACACACCATTCACACACACACTCACTCAGAACAAGGCGAGGATGAGGATGAAGATGATAATGACGGCCAGATGATATCCGGGGACCACAAGGGCCTAAAGTTACCTGACATTTGTCTCATAGGTGAGGGAAAACCCCGGAAAAACCTCACCTAGGTAACTTGTCCCGACCATGAATCGAACCCGGGCCCGCTGCGTGAGAGGATTGGACGCATCCCCCGAGCCACAGCGGTGGACGATATCAGTATTCAAGCATTGAAAATACGCAACGATAGAAATCTGAAAGCACCAAATATTAAAAATATATTTGTGAATCCACACTTTTAAACTCACACAAGTAAATATTCGAATTCTTATTGGCAACAAAACAAAAACTAGACCTGTCCGTTTAATGGATATGTGTGTATTGTGCCTGATCCGTCCTGTGTTTATAAGATGGTTTGCTTAGGCATAATCTATGTTTTGTTCGTGTTTTAAAACTTAGGCCTGTTAGTCCATATAGAATTTTAGACACCCATTGCATTTAGTTTGTACACTCCTGGTTTTTCTGTATTTGTCTCTTTGTTGTGGGCTGTATTCTGTTCAGTGTTTTGTTCTGTGTCCTTGTGTTGGGTGAGTTTCTGTGTGATTTATTTGTCTATGGGTGGATTGTTGTCAATGATGACGTCACTTTTTCGTGTTGAATGCGACAATCTCATTCAAAGGAATGATTTTATCCATAATCACAAAGATTAAAGAGGATTGGTCATAAAGTTGAACGCGGTAACCAGGTCTTGCAAACTTGCAAGATTAGGCTGCTGATTGTAAGGAAGGGTAGAGAGATTTAAACGATCAATTACTCATGTGAGCGTGTTAAATTCTTTGTAACGGTCGAAGATCGTAAGACGTTTTATGTTATTTTGAATTGTACTTTTTAAAAGGAAAATTATGCTTAGAGTAATAATAAAAATATACTTTGTGTGTGTGTGTGTGTGTAATTTTGTATGTAGCGGAATGCAGGCTCTTTTGGTTGGCAACGATTTGTTTGGAAACAAATGATTTATGAAGACAAATGTATATATCTTCTACATTTGCCGAAAATACTAAATCGTAAAGAAATTTATATCTCTCTTGTAGTTATGGAATAGGCAAATAAAGAACTAGCCTGGAAAAATCCTTAAATGTGATACGAAAATGCATACTTTGACTGAATGGGGAGAAAAGTACGTGGTAAGTAATGGGAACTAGGGGTTCTCTTACGTTTGTGCTTTGTCAAAGATGTAGTTATTTATGTAAATTATTAACGTGCTGCCTTTTACCATAACGGACTCGGCCCGTAAAACGAAACTTTACGTAGAAGAAGAAAGTTCTGTTAAACAAATGAATCCACAGTTTCACGCGTTATGCGATCCTCTGACGCCAAGGCCACCTGCAGTTGATTTCACTTGGGATATCGAAAACCGTTTTCTGCCAGTTTTTCGCTCATAACTCGCAAATGAAATAGAAAATTAAAAACCCGGCTTCGGGATTCATTCGGCCACCCGTCATTCCATCCAAGTTAAAAATTTCAGGTCTCTGCGTGCAGTAGATTTGGCCGGGCATCGTGTACTGGACAGGTAGTTGTATTGCCTCGTACAGACGTGAAAGAGACAAGAGTAATAATTCCAGTGAAGTCATGTCTGGCCTGTTTTAGGCTAAATGCAATTCGTGCACTGCTGGAGAAAAAGTGCGATTTATGAACTCTTCCTTCTGAACCCAAATGAATGTAACCCTGTAATTAAAATAATAAATTATGTTTCCCCGTGTTTTGCGTAAGAACGAATTTAAATATGTAAAAATTCTTTTCACAATAGGCTTCCTGTGGCTGACACGCAACGGCCGTAGCTTATAAAGCAGTTGTGAGCTGATCTACATTTTAAAAGCAAGCTCGTTGTCGAGCTGATGGCGTATGTAGGCACACATAGGGAAATATTGGGCCAGGCACTCGGTTAAGTAGCCTACATTAATGCATTAACGACATTTTGTAAACAAATTTGTTTAGAATGATAATTCTTTCACACTGGCCGTTTGTAGGCTAAGATGGAAAGGTGAAGTCAGAAAGAAAAATTCAATGCCATAGCCGGAATTTCAACCAGGATCTTCGGCTCTCCGTGCCGATGCTCTAACCATGGTGTATCGGGACGTTGCCATGGTAGCTCAGTTGGTTAGAGCATCGGCACGGAGAGCGGCAGATCCTGGTTCAAATCCCGGCTGTGGCATTGAATTTTTCATTCTGACTTCACCTTTCCAAATTTGTTTAGATTTTTACCATTCAATATATGGCGTAATGCTATTTTATTGCTATATCTAAAATTAAGTTTTTCGTTCTTTGTTCCCTAAAATGATTTTCAAAATATCATAGAATTGCCAAAAAAGACACAATCCTGAATAGCCTACTATTTCCATTTTATTCCATGACCTGTGGCTATATTGACCACATAGTGATTTAGTTATAAAATATATGAAATATCAGAGCAATGGACATAAATATTGACATGTGTAGGGAAAATAGGAAACAGATCAAATAGTAAACAACCCAGTAGATTATGCTGTAATAACTGACACTATAGATTATAAGTAGACAATAATTATACAATATCTAGAAATTAAGTCATATTCGATGATAATACTATACAAATTAAGATGAAATTGTACAAAAAACGGAGTACACCAAAACATGTAGTAGGCTATTACTAGCCTATGTTTAAAAAAAATACATAGAGGCAACAAGATGGAATTCTCCCGCATTTATTTAATATTTTAACATTAATGTAGCCATAATTTTAAATTCATTTCATGTTAAATCTGTACACATAAAGCAAGGAGTGAAATAATTATTGCATTCTAGTAATTGTTCCCTCTATTCAACACCAAGAATAACATCAGTTTATACATTCATTTCCCCAGACCTGGGTTATTTCAGTTACGTGGTCTAAAAGTTGTGTGGCAAATGAAAAACTGAAACATTAAAATTCAAACAGCACTATATTGAACTATAAATAACAGGGACCTTTGCTTTCCCTTTAAAATACCGCCGAAATGATTGAACTCGAGACCTCAGGCTACTGGATTGCCACTACAGCACTGTACAAATCTTGACACAGTCTTTGTTACGTCGGCTATAACTCCATGCCCAAGTCCGCATTTACACATGCAGTGGCTCACATACAGTTCACTCACCTAAAATGATAATCATTATCATTCAATATCAATTAAAATAAAAAAAAAATCCCTTTAGGCAGGCCTAGAGGCTGAGGTAGATTTCGAAATGCTTTTGGTTTAATTTATCGTCGCTGCGCAGCATTCTTCTTCTTTAGTCTTGACATGACAAACCCGCAATAATAACTGCAAAAAGAGGAAAGAGCACTGTTTTACTATTATAGCCATAAATTAGTTAAGTTAATAAACTAATAGGCCTAGATAATGACACGAGTGTGTTTATGAAAGGAGTGTAAGTTGCCTGGCATGGATCGTGCAGGGAGGACGCAGGCAGGCGGGCTAGTGCCGTCTCTTTCTAGCTGCTCGCCTCGCTGTCTCTCCTGAATCCAGGCTGCCAGTCGTACTAGGCCAGCCGCTGGCCCCGGACATACGCCCGGTATAAACATCCAACAGTCAGTGTTAGTGATCTTGTTTATTGTTAGAACCAATGCATTCAGAGTGTGTGACGTCATTGTGTTGTTAATTGAACGGCCAGTGTCAGATCGCTTAGCCTGCGTGCCCCGTACAGAGTGCGAGCTGCCTGCCTGTTTACATGTGTTCATTGCAAATCATAAGTACATGATAATCTAGATTTCACGATAGACCCCGCCCTTCGATCTCTACTCAATGCGAAATAAGTTTTCCTAAGGATGCGATGTCCAGCACTTTTCCTTTGGACACTATTGTTATTGTCAATAAAGTAACTGAGGCAGGAAAAGTTGGAAAGGCTCGTATGTTTTGAAGCATTGAGGCGTTGGTGTGGCTGAAACAACTGAATGCACATAAGCCTCTTATTCTGTCTCAGAATTGTTAAATTATATTGTCCGACATGATACAAGTATAATACTGTATTAGTACGTTTATCACGTATTTTTATAGTGCGTTCTGTCGTATTTTGAAGTAAAATTACTCTTAAACAAAAAACTATTGCACAATAACTTAACTCCGTGGCGCTAACATCCCTGAAGGGACAAGGCCTACCACCCGACCGCTGCGTCATCTACCACAGGCAGATGGCAGGATTGGGGGACATGTGGTCAGCATGCCGACACCCACGGTGGTTTCCATGGCCGAAGCAGCTTCTTCTCTATCAAGTAGCTCTTTAATTTGATTCACGAGACTGAGTACATCCCGTTCTACACCACCCTACCTCAGAAAAATCCGAGGAGGTACCAGGAATCGAACCCGGGCCGACGGATCTGTAGTCAGCGACGCTAACCACAAGACCACGCCGGCGGTCATTGCACAGTAACTAAAGAACGTATTATAATAATGTTGTCACGACTGTAAGCGAAAATAATGGAAATATATGTTATACTTTATAATATATTTACTTTAATTCAACATCTTTTTCGTTCTACTTTTCTTGTGATTTATGTATTGTAATTGAAGTTTTTCTTAAATCCCAGTAGAGGGGATCGTCTAAATTAACTTAATTTGATTTAACAGCTTTCATAGATGAATATACTTTAGTCCGCCCCTTATTGTGAATACTTATCGAGGTAGTCAACTTTAGAAGTCTTAAGGTCTTCTCTGGATACTCCTGTATACTAGGACTGGGATTATCCTTTAACTAATCCAAGAAGGTTACCATGTTTTAGCCACACTGTGTCTGGTAAATATTTGGCTATCGATTCGATGAATTGAGGTCAGACGTGGATATCGTGAAGGAGCCTTATTAAGGGAATAACTTTACTATTTGCAATCCGTGTATTGGAACAAGTAAGCAGTCTGTATTTTATTTTAGGTTTTGAATTATTCCGCAATTCATCTTTTTACAACTGATAATGAAAACGTATATACAACTAAAATTGACGTTAAGTAATTATACTTGCTCGGTTATTTTAACATTAATTTGAACCCAGCAGTGTGCCACGAAGGCATGAGTTGAGAGTTTTTCGATACCTGCTCAGTAAGAATATCTTCAGCTGATTTGAACCCCTAAAAATCATTATCTTTATAGTTTTAATAAAATCAGATAAACAGATATATCAATGTGCCAGAATGCTTTTATTTAATCAGTGATAAGTTAATTGCAATTATGATAAGAACAAAATAAGTTATTTTTGTAATCTATCTCCGAGTTAAGCTTCAGATCGATTCATTAAGCAGGGCTTGTGGAAGAACATACTTATCCTTAATTCAAACTCATATACACTGATATAAGAAATTCTTAAAACATGTCATCATTTCACAAAATACACTGGCGAAGAACTCCACCTAATTTACGTAGGCCTAATTATTTCACAGTATTATACCTACCTTCTGTATATAAACAGTATTCAACGAAATAAACATCTGACTAGTTCAAATGGAAAGGGTGTCATGGCTAACTGTATTGCAAATTCCAAAGACGTATATGAACAGTGCAAAACATATGTTATCAGGATAACCGATTTGCATTTGTTAAATTTTTTCTAATATATTACCATAAAATAGGCACTAAATTGGGCATTACTCCGATACCGGTCAACCGATTTGGTTAAATATCAATAGGTTTCTTCCCATGGATATTATAAACGTGTACACCAAGTTTCATGAAAATCCGATAAAGCCTATTTGAGTTATCGCGCGTACAGACACACGGACGGAGATTTTCCAGTCCCCCACACAATCTCATAAAGTGCCATACTGGCACTTAATAAATGGTGCAAAATGTGTTACACAAACTTTCTCGCACACACATGTTAAAAACAAGCTATGCAATTAAATTGTTTTTTATGACATTAACAGGGATCTAGGAATGCTATTTAGTCGTCCCGTGTGCTGATCACTCCATCTCCTTGTCATAAGAAATGTAATACAACCAATTGGACATGATTTCCTCTACGTTTGCTTTTCATAACATATGGTTGCTATGTGACCCAGTGGCAATATCACAGGAAAATAAGTGTTACTAAAGTGTGTAAAGCCATTTTACCACGTGTATCATACAGCCCTTAATATTAGTGAAATTGTGTGTTTGTAGACTGCCCTTTAGTCTATTACCGTTTAGCCATAATAAATCTAGAAAGAGCGGGAAGACACTAGATTTTTTCGGGGTAAAAAGAAAAATAACTTTTAGGAATTATACCGTCGGTTGCAACCAAAAGGTCAAATCTCAGGTTACTAGCTCATCTGAAAGTGGGTAAACATTAATAGTGTATTTTATGGAGTAAATTTCACCTGAAATTAATTTAAATGGATATGATGTAGGATGCAATAGCGAGGATGATTCATGGTATGTATATATCCAATTCGACATGTGGGGAAACCATGAAAAAACTCATGTCAAATTGGCTGACTACGGGATTTGAACCTGGGACCTCCCGAATGCTAGTCCAAGACGTTACCATCTCGGCTTCTTTCCTCGGTTTACGGAAATTATTCTATTCTATTCTAATGATTTGTCAAAGTGATTTGCAACTTCCAAAGCCCTATGTCAACACTGTTGTCATGAGAACTGAGCGGAAACTTTAAGGTGCGTCCGCAATTTGGAAGGCTTTTTTAGATATAAAAATTACAGGCTTAAAGCTATAAGCTATAAGTGTGGCAGATTTCAAGTTTCTAGCTCATTTGGAAGTGGGTAAACATTACTGTCAGGGAGCCAGCCATACGGTTTCATATTATAGGGATATATTTTCCCTAGCGGTGATGGAATGGTAGTCATATTAAATCAGGGGTGGCCACTAACCTTAACTTTGGGAGCCCCAAATTTTGGAAACTGTTCGAAGCGAACCACATTATTTTTACTAGAAAACATAAACATTATTGTTCAAATACACAACAAGAAATAAGATTTTACTTTTGAGAAGACCTTTTTCGAGTGTTCATTTTTGCTGTTAGAGTTGGATTATTCCCACAAAGTCTCTGGCCTTGAAGACAAACCCAGCCAGCGAGCTTCTCGTTACGTCTCGTTACCAAGATGCGCGAATTTGCTGCGCGTAAGATCAGTAAGCTACCGCTTGGCAGAGAGTGAACATCATGCAGCATGTCGTCGTCAGTCAGAAAATACAATAATAGTTGAGTGGAGAGGTGATGCCGCTGCGAGAGAGACAGACAACACGTGGAGCGGGATAGGAGAGCTGAGCCAATCAGAGTGCAGCTACCTCCCCTAGCCAGGAACTCTACGAGCGGTGAGACTCGCTCCTAAGGTATATACGTAAAAACCCAGAGACGTTGTGGAGGTAATCTTACTCTAGTTGTTTAAAATCTCACGACTTCACTTAAATGTTCATCAGTTGGTTCAGATCGATATTTAGATTTAGTGAAGTTAAGCGTTCAACATAAGTAGTCCAAATATCGAGATAAGTCTCTTAGCACACTCTTTTGTTAGCAGGTATTTTTCTTCTGGAACTTTCTTCTAAAGTTCTATGGCCGAAAAACCACTTCGTAGTCCTTCGTCCTCTTGCAGTTCTAGTAGCTCCAACTGGACTCCAACCGTTTCCTTTGTAATTGGTGATGAAACAGGACAACTTTCGCCCACAACATCAACAGCAAATGGATTTTCCATAAATGAAAATGAAGGTTTAAGTGTTCTAAAAGCATTAAATCTGCCATTGATTTCTTTAGCAAGACCAGACATTTTACACAAATAATCTTCTGTGTCCACCTGAACATCAGGAAGGCTTTAAGTAATTTTTATCAAACGTTTGAAAGGAGGCCATGTTTTAGTCTCGAGGTCTTTCTGAAAGAGTCCTAATTTGCTCTGAAAACTAAATACACTCTGCGCTAAATCAGAAATAAGTTATAGCTTTGTTGTAATATGTTTTCATTAAAATATATTAACTATATACTTTTTAAAATCTGTATCATATTTACTCTTAGCTTGGTTTCAAGAGTCGCATGCGGCTCGAGAGCCTCGTTGTGGACACCCCTATATTATATGAATCGAGTTCCTGTTGATATTAACATATTCTTTTTCCGCCTCCGCTCCGCGTGCTTAACTATGTGGATAATATTATGCATTATTTAGATATCTTTTAAAAATGTGTTACTTAAGAAAGTGATTTGTAGAATTAATTTTAACGTAACACCTCCCTTTGTGGTACAAGTCGCAGTCAATTATAACAATGCAGTATAACAGTGAGCTGCATTACTGGCATGGCGGACGAATAATGGTATTGGCCGCATTTTACCGTCGTTCGTAGACAACTGACAGACCGCATAACCAGCTATAGTAGAACAAAAAATTTAAGTTAAAAAATTATGGGCAAATCAAAGTAAATATAGAAGATTGGAATTAAGTGGGACTAAAAGAAATAAATATATCCAATGTATTTATCATCTGATCATACAGATTATATTGGATATATTTTAAATTAAAATAACAGTAACAATTCTATGCTATTAAGTTAACAATGAAAAATGAATAAATTCACAGAACTAAAACAAAGACTTTGGCAAGGGGAAATTATCACAGGACGGAAAGGGGAAGAAAATAAGGAGAGACTGACTGATCAAATAAAATTCCCTTAATTGAATTAATTGAAAAGGTGAAAACACAAAGAACTGCATTTATCGGCAGCTTCTCCCTTGCATTGCCTGTAACTTAGCAAACCGTTCACATTTGGGTTCAGAACACTTGGCCTGCCTAATTGACTTGGTTTTTTGGTTTCTGCAACCGGAAATGCAAAATAGAAAGAGATTCACATCGATAGTTACAACGGCTTAGTGGTAGGCCTATACCCAAACATTATAAATGCATGATAGGACCTCAATGCATCCCCTAATGACACCACGGAGATATGAGTCAAGTACCCCTGTCATTTTTTAAGCAAAACGGACATAGCCACTTTTTCGTCATAGACAAAAATAGAGTTTTTTTTATTAAGTGTCAGAATGGCACTTTCTGAGATTGTGTGGTGGCCGGGGAAAATGTCTGTCTATCTGTCCGTGTGTCTGTACGCGCGATAACTCAAATGCGCTTTATCGGTTTTCATTAAATTTGGTATACATATTTATAATGTCCTTGGAAAGAAGCTGATTGATTTTGTATCAAATCGGTTGACCGGTAACGGAGTTATGCCCAATTTAGTGTCTATTCTATGTCAATTTAAGGTATGGCTTTGGAAGTTGCAGTACAGTTAGCTTTGACAAATAACACTACCCACATATTCCTTCATATATGCTTATCAAATTATTCCTTTGTTCTTCCGTAAGCCCTGCTTAATAAATAGATCTGAGATTAAATCGGAAATCGGTAAAAAGAAACTTATTTTCTGCATATTATGATTGCAATTAATTTATCACTGATTAAACAAAAGCATTTTGGCACTTTGTTACATCAGTTTACCTGATTTTATTTTTTATTAAAATCATTAGAATCATTTTTAAAAATGTAAAACTTTACATGATTCGGTAAAATTCCGAAAAAGTCCTTCATTCAAAAATTGAATTAAATAGAATGAACCTTTTACCCTCAGTGCTTGTCAACAGACAGACAGGGGTCAACGCTTTTTTCGGTTTCTAGGTACGGTGAAACATGTTTTCCCAGTGACAATACTTTCTCTTGACTGCGTACATGCACAAATGACTTGCACTGTCATTACAGAGGAGTTAGACTGTAATACAGGTTAATATCAGAGCTTCGTTGTAATGCGTGCTGATTATCTAGTCCACACGTGTAGTATCCAACGTATGTTAAAAGTTAATGTAATTACTTTCCATCTTAGCATTTTGTAATTCACATCTACAGTTCCAAATGTTAGTACAAAACATACCATTTATTAAGTATATAACTCTAACCCTAATATACCAAGGTAAAATAGGGTTACGCTATTTGGAAAATAAATAAATAAATAATAGTTGGCACTCTGCTGATGATGCAGGAACACAACCTGCGAAACGGCCGTCCAGAAGTTTACTAAGGTAAAATAAAGTGCGTTAAGAAAGTGTTTTTATTCAAATATTTGTACACAACGCTAAAGTCGGACACAAGAAGAAATAAATAATAGTATCCAAAGTCCAATTAGAATATTTCAAATAGGACACCTCGGGAATGAAAACGTATTGATGTAGCATTCGCTTTGAAATGTGACAACAGAAATCTTGTTTCACGCGGGATGCTGTGTTGATATTCATTTCATTTCCGTTGGTATTTTACTTCATAAATTTTAGTAAAATTACTATATAAAATGCATTTATTGTTTCTTGTATTGTCTTGAAAGACATAATGTGCCTCGTTGAATTTATTAAAATTGTCATTACTTTACTATAGCATTTATTGTTATTATTAATTGACAGATCCGTAGTTAACCTTTGAGGGGAAATCATATATTAAGGCTATGATTTTGACTCGGAAATTTGTGAAACTCTATTATGTGGTCATGTTCCCACACATGAAAGAAATAATAAAAAATTGATTTCATTTTGCATGTTGTTGCTAATTTTGTTAGATTTGCGACAATACATTATATTTCCCTCGTATTAACACGCGCATTTTATTAATTTGACATATTTTAAGGCATATTTCTACGATATTTTAAATACTGTACATATATCTATAAATTCAACATTTACAGCATATTTGGCTAAGTGAATGTTTTGAGAACCGACTGTACATAGCCTAATGTTTTCGGAACTGATAGCATATTATTAAAGCGAGGTTTCACTTAATTAATTTTCAGTTTATTAAAATTGTTTACATTGACCTTGTTCTTTTTTAAGTTTTGTAATGTTGTAATACAATTTCACTAATTTTTACTTTCTCGCATGTAAGCAGGAAAGAGAAAGTATTGTGATCGAGATAACAGCGGGAAAACATGTTTCACAATGGATAGCACAGCGGGGAAGCGGTTCAACGTACTGGCTTTTTTTAAAGGAAGGCCTTTTTGAAATTCTATCAAACCGCCCAGGATTAGGTTTTATAAATGAAATACTAAGGGGACTTATCATGAAAACTTTTTTAAAAATAGATTTAAAGAAAATAGCTCTGGCAGTTTTGATAAAATGTAAAATTCGTAACTTCTGTCTATGAGTACTTCAATGGCTATGTCAGTTTTTCTGTAAAAATGACTTGGGGGTACTTTACTCGTATCCATTTACAATTTTTCTAGGCTGTCTCCATTATAGTATGCGTTACGTCATAAAGTTGTAGGGAAAATTAAAAAGAACATTTTTGTTAAAAACATTTCATTATACAATTAATAGGTATGGAGATATAAACGAAATAAGTAGGGCTTAAGTGCGAATTTCAGAAGAAACATTTTGATTAAAAGTGAACGATATTTTGTTTCCCGTAATTACAAGAAAACTATAATCCACTTACTGTTGTGAAATGCAGTCAGTTTAGCTCAGGCACACCAAAACCAATTACAGCGAGGTGGTATAGGGTAATAGGAAAGAGGTCCTGGGTTCAAATCAAATTTCGTGGCCACCAAAATTGACTTGGGTTTTCATAGTTACCTCATTCGTAAAGACAAACGCCGGGTTTGTAGGACTTGCTTATTTTCCATAACTCATCGCCGCTATGCCATTGTGTATTATAATTGTTTAAGCTGAATCTCGGAAAAGAAGACATCATTAAACAATGGCAACAGATGCACGCGAATGACTTGTTACAATAGACTACAATAGTTGCCTTAGACTATTTCTTCCCAAATCTGGAAGCCTTGTTAAATTATTTATGTCACTTCAAATGTGATATCATAATGTTTGGAGACTTTAATATAAATTTAAATCATGACTCTGTAAATACATCGAAGTTATGCAGTTTTTTTAAGTCTTATGCTTGCTATCCAACGGTCAATGAACCCACCAGAGGTAATTCACATTTGGACAACATGTCTAGATTTATTGAGATTTAGTACTCAAGTCTCTGATCATAAGAGCATTATCACACGAGTCAATACGGAAACTATGAAAACAAAGAATGGGGCCATTTTAATGCCTATAAGAATTTTCAAGAATGCCTCAAAGTTGCAAACTTTAAACATGAATTGGAAACCACAAATTGGGCAGATGTAGGCCTTTGTTCATAAATGAAAGAATCATGACTCTAGCTAGTTTATATCCGTTTGAATTGGCAGTATTTCTATAAGATAGCATTTATGAATTCTCAAGGAGAAATGACAATACTAGGCAACAAAATCTTGCACACGTACCAAAATGCAGGCTAACAAAGACAATGCAGCATTATGAAATTACGGCGTTAGAAGTCTATAGTAAATTTCCAATAGATGCCTTTGAAATTGGCAGAACTATTTTTATCAAGAGAATTAGAAATTGCCAAATTTCGAAACTACACGATTCCCATCCCCCCCCCCTATTTTCCTTCGTTTCCTGAACTAAATGTCAACTTGAAGTAAATGAAACCAGAAGCTTCGGCGAGTATTCTAGACATGCTTCATAAGATAGGCTAGGAAACGGGCTGCTGACGTAAATCCTGGAGGATATGACGTATCCTGTTTGCTTCTTCCTCTGACACTCTCTTCTGCCATTCTATCTACGTTTTCTTTCCAACATTTTCTTCAATCTTCAATAAATATTATGATGTCTATCTTACGTATCCTGTCTTCACAAATGTTTATGAATACAATTAGCAAACATCTCTTCACTCTTCTTACATTTATCATCACACAAACGCAAGTTCATTGACACGAACTTGAAAAGATTAGAATCTCTCCACATCTTAACGAATTCTACGTTTGCAAGTGTAGAAAGTTTAATAAAAAATCTTCATTGACTTTTCCCTCTACGTTATATGCACTCTATTGATGTGTAGGCTAAATGCTTTCACCGATATTTTCCCTACTCTGTTTACTGTAATTTCAAAAACTACCAACTAAAATAGGCTAATTCAAATCCTGCCCAGATTTCATCCCATATAAGATATATTTTAAAATATTCTCTTTACAACAATCCATGCACTAAGCATGTAAAAATAGGAGGAAATCTTGTGGTTTTGAAATTTGGCAGAGTTGTCTGAGTTAGTGTCCTCAGGGCGGGGGGGGGGGCAGGGGGCCCGTAGAAGTTCCCTTTTGTAGGTTTTCTCGCTTATATCTAAACAACGATGCGTTGCAGAGGAAAAGTGGAAAAGTTACTATACACAAAAGTCAAGCTGACAAAATTTCCTAAAAGTATATATATATTTTATTCCCAATAACTTTCGAGGTATCCGCTAGCGAAAATAGCAAATTTTCAAAAAACGCTCTTTCGCCTCGCTTTTCGACACACTTTGCCTTCCAGCGCTTCAGCCCTTAGGTGTAAGGCAATGTTTTCATAAAAGAAGTTGTAGGGAAATAAATTCCCTTTAAAATGAGTAGTCATTTGTTCTTTTGCCGTCACATGTTCAAAAGTTATAGCAATTTTAAGTTTCGGACAAATTTCAAGATTTCGAAAGAAAACCGTACATCGCACTTTCTCTTTATTTAGTGACTAGCATGTGCCCGCGGCTTCGCCCGCGATAATTATTTCAAAAATTAAAAATTAAGAGCATAATAGTTAAATCATTATATTTATTAACACCTAAATCACGTGGACTACATACCACGATTAGATAGCGTCGCCTGGTAAAAGCGACCTCAGATTCGAGTTCCTTGGCCCAGAAAACCCCTGTACAGTGAGTTTCGTCCAAATCGAACAATGTTTGACCATATTTAGGCCTATATTGATTATCCCTCTTCCGTGTAGGTTGAAAATTTCATATGTCTTCGGGCCTTGATATTCTAAACAAATGAATCGTCCAGGATGGACTTACAAAATCAAGCGATCGCCCGCGATAATTATTTCAAGAAATAAAAATTAAGAGCATAATAGTTAAATCATTATTTTATTAACACCTAAATCACGTGAATTACATACCATGATTAGATATCGTTGCCTGGTAAAAGCTATCTCAGATTCGAGTTCCTTGGCCCAGAAAATCCCTGTATAGTGAGTTTCGTCCAAATCGAACGATGTTTAACCATATTTAGGTCTATGTTGATTATCCCTCTTCCGTGTAGGTTGAAAATTTCATATGTCTACGGGCCTTGACATTCTAAACAAATGAATCGACCAGCGTGGGCTTACAACATTCAAGCGATCGCGATGCTTTTATTTCCACGGTATGACAAAAATAGCCAAAGCCAACTGCAATTGATTTGACATTGAAATGTATTACTGAAATCTGATGCTTCGACAGCGCTAAAATCACGTTTTCTGCCAGTTTTTTACTCATAACTCGCGAACGAAAGCTAAAATTAAAAATTCGGCTTCGAGGTGCATTCGCCCACCTTTCAGTCCATCTATCTTTAAATTTTCAGATCTTTGCGTTCAGTAGATTTCGATGGGCATCGTGGACAGACAGACAAACAGCATGTGCCCGCATGTGCCCGCGGCTTCCCCCGCGATAATTATTTCAAATTATAATTATTAACACCTAAATCACGTGGAGTGCATTCCACGATTAGGTAGCGTCCCCTGGTAAAAGCGACCTCAGATTCGAGTTCCTTGGTCCAGAAAACCCCTGTATAGTGAGTTTCGTTCAAATCGAACAATGTTTGACCATATTTAGGGTTGATTATCCTTCTTCCGTGTAGGTTGAAAATGTCATATGTCTGTGGGCCTTGACACTCTAAACAAATGAATCGTCTAGGATGGACTTACAAAATCAAGCGATCGCGTTGCTTTTATTTTCAAGGTAGGCTATGAGGTATGTTGACAAAAATAGCCAAAGCCATCTGTAAGTTATTTGATATTGAAATTTATTACTGAAACTGATGCTTCTAAAACGCAAAAAAATGCACGTTTTCTGCCAGTTTTTCACTCATAACTCACGAACGGAGGCGAAAATTAAAATTCCGGCTTCGAGGTGCACATTCCGACCCTTTAGTCCGCCTACTTATAAAATTTCAGATCTCTGCGTTGAGTAGATTTCGCGGGGCATCGCGGACAGACAGACGGAAGACAGACGGAAGACAGACGGAAGACAGACAGACGGAGGACAGACACTTCCTTTTATTAATATAGATAGTCCAGGCAACAAAAGAAAAATATGGAGACAAAAATCTTGTAATTTTGAAATTTGTTAGAGGTGTGGGGGAAAGTGTCCTAAACAACATACTAAATTCCCCCATGGATATGGGGTTATCGGGGGGGTATTTTTACGTATAGTTTTTCTCAGTGTTCCCTAAATACCTCAATATTATAGGTTCTAGCAAAAAAAGTTTATGCACAAAATTAAAGTATATAAACCGTCCTACAAAATTGATCTGAATCGTATTTCTGTAGGATGAATAGTTCAGGAAATAGAAGGAGATGAAGTCTGACATAGTTCTGGAAATTCTTTTTTTTTTAGACCTATTAGATTATATATTTGTTAACACAAAAAGGAGCAGATGGTAATTAAAATGGCACTATGTCAAGCAAAGTAGTTCTTAGAAAAACATACTTACTAAAGGTTAACATTACATATAAAACTCATTATTATTATTAACTTACTATTATAATTATTATTATATTTTGCCGCTGTGCAACTCGGTGGATGCCAAAATACCGGCATTAAATGCTCATCTGTTTGTGGAACCTGTCATGGTACATGCACCAACAGTATACCATTAGAAGAAGAAATTGAGTGTAAGATTGATGACATCCAAGCAAAAGAAGTCTTTAATCAATGTTGTGACGTATGTGTATAAATACTGAGTGTTCGAAATGTAACCCTAACTATCATACGATGATCTAGGGTTCCAGTATTGGAGATTAAAAAAATAGACAACTAAACATCTATTTAAAGTAATAGGTAGGCCTACTAGGTCTTAACATTTCTAAATACATCTAATTCATTGCCATTTTCCAAACTAATATTTAATAAACGAAAAATACAGGGTGTCCGGGAAAGACCTGACGAAAAAGAAATAATTATATATCTGAAATTATTGCATTTATTGACGTGATGTTTTCACAGTTACAAAGAGAAACACGATGAGTTTTAATAAGCCTCTATGTGAGTCCCATTTGTGGCCCGATACTCAATTTCGTGCCACACACGCGAAAGTATCTCCGGTGTGACTAGTGCTATTGCATCGTAGATTCGGCCACGCAAATATGCATTATCGGTCACAGGCGTGCGATACACTTTGTCTTTCACAAAACCCCAGAGAAAGAAATCCAGTGGGGTTATGTCAGGTGACCTTGGTGGCCATGGTGTAGGTCCTTCTCTCCCATGGACTGTGGATTTTGGCATTTGCAGTTGTCTTGCCGCCTCACGAATGGATTTCCACGGGCTTCTTACAAAAGCAGCCCGTACCCTTTCAATGTCATTGTCGTTTATGCGCGATTTCTTTGCCTTTCCCTGCTGTGACTCAACATTACCTATCTCCAGAAATTGCTTGTGCCAATGAAGGATGCTGTTTCGGGCGGGAGGAATTCGGCCTTTGTCTGTTTGGAAACGACGTTGTAGCTTACGCACAATTTGCATTCCCAGTTCTCAGAATAAGACTGACTACACACGCTGCGCAGAAAAAGCTTTTTTTCGTTTCTCCTCGTGCAACAACAATGTGCATGCTCATGCGCATTACGGGATGCTACAAAACAAAACTTTTTGAGTTTGTCGTTCTAACTGTGAAAATACTGAGGTAGTAACTGTAATAGTTTCTGATATATAATTATTTCTTTTTCGTCAGGTCTTTCCCGGACACGGTGTATAACGGCTAATAGGCCTGGTTCATATTTCTTATAACCTACACTCATTACATGTGTTTTTTATAAACTTTATAACAATAATAATAATTAGTTTTGTATATAATATTTACCTTTAGTAGGAATATTATTCTAGATCTAGTTTGCCGATTTGATTTTCATCTGTGCTCTCTTTTTTGTTTAAAAATACAATATATAGGTGTACGTAAAACAGAATTTCACAAGTACTTAATCTCCCTTTAATTCCTGAACTATTAATCCTGCAGAAATATGAATCGGATCAATTTTGTAGGAACTTTTAGGGAAAACTGATAGAAACGACAACCCCACCCCCTGTTGTTTAGAACACTTTCCCCGACATCTCTACAAAATTTCAAATCTAAATTATTTTTCCTTTGTTGCCTGGACTATAATGTATTTTCCATTACATGCACTGTGCAACTTTAATCCACTTTTTTTACGATACAAATACACAATATACAGCTTATATACAAAGATAAAACCCCTATGTAAGAAAGTGCGATGTACGGTTTTCTTTCGAAATCTCGAAATTTGTCCGAAACTTAATATTGTATAACTTTTGAACATTTTAAGAAAAATTAAGAAATGACTACTCATCTTAAAGGGAATTTATTTCCCTACAACCTCTTTTATGAGGGCATTGCTGTACAGCTAACGGTTGAAGCGCTGAAAGGCAAAGTGTGTCAAAAAGCAAGAGGCAAAATAGCGCTTTTCGAAATTTTTTTATTTTCGCTGGCGAAAGCCACTGGAATAGAACAAAATGTGTAGGATCAAGCTTGTAGGAAATTTTGTGTGTGTAGTAACTTTCCCTCTACGATGCTTGTACGGTCCCCCCTGCCCCCCCCCCCACCCTCAGGGAGTTTCAGGGCATTCTCTCCGACAACGCTGCGAACTTTCAAAACTACACGATATTTTTTCCCCTAAGCGTTTTTTCCGATCTTTATCGGCTGCTGGTGAGCCAATGACTTGTTGGTTTGGGATCGAGTCCGACCACGCGCATTAGCCTAGATAAATGCGTCACAGGTCAGTTTCAGGTTCGGGAGCGAAGGAGTGAGGGGAATAAGGATCAGGGGTGGGAAGTGAGCCGCATTACAAACACAAACCACTGTAATCTCGAGTAGGATTTATTCAGACTATTCCATGAATGAAATGTAACGAATTTTTAAAATGATAGTTATTTTCTTACTTTGTTGTCAATATTCTACCCGCTGTAAGATCACGGCATACTAGATGAATAAACAGTCCACGAATCGATTCCATGAATCGATCCGAGTTCCCAGTGCTACCAATAGTGCATCGTCATAGATTGCTAACATCAGAACGTAATAAAAGCACACGGACTGGCTTGCATGGAATCGAAATCGGGTTTTTAATAGCTATACACATTATTTCTACTTCTAAACAAGTTATGTTGTATAAAATAATCTATACTGGCGCTGTTTAATAGCAACATGTGACGTATTAATCACCGCACGTTGATGCCTTACATGTCCAGTAACGACTTGACATTTTATTCTTGCGGTGTGCGATAGCATCTGCTCCTACTAGCTTTAGCTTTAAAAGATGACCGCCCGGCGCTCATAGCTGCGTTAGTGTTCCTACTGGAACATGAGGAATGAAATCGAAATGTGTTTGCCTGTTTATGAGAGGGAGGACGACGGAGTTGAGGAACGGGAAAAGGCGTATAGAGTAAATTAGGAACATAGTTTGGAATGAAAGTGTGGCGTATATTTGTATCACTGTCCTCATTTATTAAACTGTCTTAGGCAAAAATGTCTGGCCGTTCAATTGACGCGGGTTGTTGCACAGGTGGACTGGCTGAGACCCTAGTACGGCATTCCGAGTACAACTGCAACACCAAACTAACTGTAGCCTGTTAGGATAGAAGCGTCACTCTGCCATCCTCATCTTCTTCTTCCTTGCGTCGGGTGCGCCGGACGAATGGCAAGCTCCCGTCTCTGCTCTCCATTTTCTCGTCTGCTGCTGTCAAGGTGGCCTCTGTAAGATCTGCCCTGCAACTCCAGTTGTACACCCTGGAGGGCTACTCGAGGCACCACCATGGTCACCTGCACCATGGCCCACATCACGCTGTGACGTCATATCACCACTCCATGGCTGCGGGCGTTTTGCGTCATCAACATGCCACGTCTGTCACAACAATCACCCCCCTCAACGCCAGTAAGTACCCAAAGTTCAAAGTGTTAAACGGTGCCTTATATAAGTTCACCTTCAAATGCTTGTAGCTAGGTGCATCGGAATCCTTGCCACCATTTTCCAATCCATCAAATTCTGCATCAAAATAAAAATAAAAACAGGAATTTTTGATGCATTTATTGTATGTTTGTAGCGCACACTACGTAATTTTCTTTGGTTGTACCAAGTTTGTGCATTAGACATAATCAGTATTTCGTGTTCTGTGTTGTTCTAGAATTCCATTTTGACGTAACTGATCGTCAGGGGTGGGGCTACATGCGCAAACTGGTGTGCTCATAAAACTAACGGGGTCAAACGCCGAAGAAGCAAGAATAATAATGAACCCGATAGTTTTATGGGGGTCTGGACTTTTGCGTCCCAAAATCACTAAACTAGGACTTTTGCGTCCGTAGATCCTCAGATCCAATGGCCCGTTTGCGTCCCGGGTCTCTCAAGAGCAATGACCAAAATGCATCCCATAGAATACAGGCAAAATTAATAATTTATTGCTACCATGCAGTTCATTTAGCATTACCCAGGGTGCACCGCGAAATGCTACTCACTCCAAAAATTTTAATCCTTGCATTACTGTCAGTATTAAATAAAATTGAACCGGAGAATGAAGTTACTCTTTGTCTTTTGGCAACCAGATTGCTTTCTTGTGGTTGGTGGGAACTTAAATGATACTGTTCGCACATATTCCAGTCTGCTGAGTGATTCAGTTCTATATTCAACCATTTTTTTCTACCAAGTAGGCCTCTTTTTCATTTTTCTTGGGATTGACAACGGTTGTTGAGCGTGTGTGAATATATGTTTCTGCTTGTATATCTTTCAAGACTTTCGATTAACTGGAATAGGTGGGTGCGAGTGATAAAACATTTTATTCAATTTTGAACGGAATGATTCACAGCTGTTGTTGGTTCTAATGGAAGTAGCATAGAAGTAAGCCCATAATTGTGAGGATACGTTTCCTCTGGTTTAATGTAGGTTTCCAACACGTAGTCGGCGAAGTCTTCTACGCGTTTGTCTGTACGTTGCAGTGACATTATGTCTTCAGTCAGATAATGAATCGATCTTGTTCAAGATGGGACGCACGAGGGTTGTTTAGGAGTTGGATTATTCCCACAAAGTCTCTGGCCTTGAAGACAAACCCAGCCAGCGAGCTTCTCGTTACGTCTCGTTACCAAGATGCGCGAATTCGGTGCGCGTAAATCAGTAAGCTACCGCTGGGCAGAGAGTGAACATCATGCAGCATTTCGTCAGTCGTAGAAAATACAATAATAGTTGAGTGGACGGATGATGCCGCTGCGAGAGAGACAGACAACACGTGGAGCGGGATAGGAGAGCTGAGCCAATCAGGGTGCAGCTACCTCCCCTAGCCAGGAACTCTACGAGCGGTGAGACTCGCTCCTAAGGTATATACGTAAAAACCCAGAGACGTTGTGGAGGTAATCCTACTCTACGTCAAATTGCACCGGACGCACGAGGGTTGTTTTGATGAAGCGACCACTCGCTTTGGGACGCAAAAGGGTACGACCAGTTATCGCATGTAGCCCCACCCTGACGATCAGTTACGTGAAAATGGAATTCTAGAACAACATAGAACACGAAATACTGATTAATGTGTAATGCACAAACTTGGTACAACCAAAGAAAATTACGTAGTGTGGGTTACAAACATACAATAAATGCATCAACTACGAGCTCAAAGGACCCGGGATGTGTCTTTTGCTTGTAGAGGACATTTTAATTTTAAATGTAGGTTCTTACATTACAGCTATTGTGGTTCAAAATAAGGAAGAACCACAAAAAGCTGTCTTTTGTGGCTCATAGAGAAATTCCAGTCATTGCTTCTACAAACCATGGATAGTTAGAGGTTAAGGTGAGAAGAGACAGAAATTCACCCCAACATAAAATTGTACTATGTTTAGAATATATTTATTTCCCACTCTGATGTTCCCATACAACCACTTTGCTCCCCATAGACCTGGGACGTAGGACTATCTCTTTTTACATGCTTAATGTAAAGGGAATATTTTAAAATGTTTCTTATATGGGATGAAATCTGGGCAGGATTTGAATTAGCCTATTTTTCTTGGTAGTTTTTGAAATTACAGTAAACAAAATATGGTAAATATTGGTCAAAGCATTTAGCCTACATATCAATAGAGTACATATAATTTAGAGGGAAAAGTCAATGAGTTTTTTTCTTCTTGTTCTTCTTAAAGAATTATAAAGTTTTCGAGATTTTCATCTGGTGAAAGCTTGAACGCGTAATAGGGAGAGGTTTATATTGCCTTGACTATTTTCCAGTTCTAAAGCGACAGAATAAAGGGGATGGTTTGTCTCAAACGTCATCGTAGTTCTGTAGGGTCTGTATGTAAAAGTTTGCTGAATGTAGATTTGTAGAAATCAGCTAAGAGGCGATTCGTTTCAATATTAATATCGTCTGGAAATTTTCCTGATTCTGCAAATTTATGAAATTTCTCGAAGAATGTAAATTTATGTAGAAATTACATCATAGGGGTAGAAAAGAGCTAAGGGGTTGATTATATGATTATTTTGTAATCTCGTAATAATAGAATATTTTGGGAGAAAGATTCCTCTCACACTGGGGTAGGCCTACCGTATTTTAAAAAAAAAAATTACTGCGTATTTGTGCGCCTTCAAATATTTTGCAAAAGTGAAGGAATATTGCTGATGTAAGGAATTTGTTGTAAATTCGTTGTGTCAATATTCTAGTTATCCTTCAGATATGCTTATTAAACTTTCTCAAGAAACCGTAATCTAAAACTCAATAGTTTCTCAAATATGGCCAATTAACCCCACTTGGCACTTTTACCTTATTTTATTACTTACGAGATTTATATATATATATATATATATATATATATATATATATATATATATATATATACTTTAAGGAGATACGAAATTAATGTATAATTAATAATTAGTTCCTAAGCGCTCATGGTCCATATAACCAATCACTGTATTCAACGATTGTTTTGATCAAAGAAGCTACAGGTATGAAGATGTTTCAGTGTTCAGTTCTTGTGAATTTACATAATAAACAAGTGAAAGTAGTTGCAATTTTTTTTTTTTTTTTTTTTTTTTTTTTAATAACCTTTCTTCAACATTACAATCTGTTCTATAATGAACAATAAGTAATAATGATGCAAGAATGAACATGTTACAAATATAGCCCAGTGGCTAATATTTGTATAACATAACAAATTTGTTTGAAATTTAATTAAATCTGTAGATCAAGTCCAAAACTCTATTTCTATTGAGCCTACACGTGTTTGTCCCATTGTTCAGGAGATTCACTGCATATGAATTGGGGTGTTTGTTTAGACGATTCTGGTAGGTCATACTGTATTTACTTATTTCCTGTTTTACTGTTGGTATTTCAAGATCTTGATAAATATATTTGTTACTGATGTACCAGGGAATTTTACCAATAGTTCGTATCGTTTTGGATTGGAAACGTTCTAGAATTTCTATGTTGGAGTTGCTTGATGTACCCCAAAGTTGAATTCCATATGTCCATATTGGTTTAAGGATACATTTGTAAATTAGAAGTTTGTTCGTAGTTAACAACTCTGACTTGGGTCCTAGGAGCCAATACAATTTGCTGAATTTTAGATTTAGTTGTTTGCGTTTGGTACTTATATGCTTTTTCCAGGTCAAACGACGATCAAGATGGATACCCAAATATTTAACTTCTTCTGACTGAGGTAGAGTCTTACCATTGATTCTTACTGGAGGGCAAGTGCCTCGTCTTAACGTGAAAGTTACATGTAGACTCTTATCTTCATTAATTTTTATTCTCCATTTTTTAAACCAAGTCTCCAATTTAATTAGGTAATCTTGTATGTGTTGTGACGCTGTGGTTAAATCTTCATGGACTGCTAAAACTGCTGTATCATCAGCAAAAGTGGCTATAGTTGTCGGTACATCTATGGGCAAATCTGCAGTGTACAGTAAATACAACATAGGACCAAGGACACTTCCTTGTGGAATTCCAGAGTTGATAGGGTAAAGATCCGATAGGCTGTCTTCAAATTTAACTTGAAAGAATCTTTTTTCTAGGTATGATTGCAGAATACTATAAAAAGAATGGGGTAAGAACTTTTTTATTTTGAATAGCAATCCAGTATGCCATACTTTATCAAAAGCTTGGCTAACATCAAGAAATGCTGCTGAACAGTATTCTTTATTTTCAAATGCATTGTGAATGACATCTGTTACTCTATGCACTTGTTCTATGGTTGAGTGCTGTGCTTGAAATCCAAATTGATGGTCGGGAATTATGTCAGTAAGGAGTGGTTTAAGTCTGGCCAGGAGTATTTTCTCAAACAATTTAGAAATAACAGGCAATAAACTTATAGGTCTGTAAGATTTAACTTCATTTGGAGGTTTTCCTGCTTTATGGATGAGGATAATTTGTGATATTTTCCAAGCTCCTGGATAGTACCCCGACCTTATTATTGCATTAAATACGAATGCAATAAAAATCATAGCTTTATATGGCAGTTCTTTCAAGATACGACCAGTTATTAGATCATAACCAGGAGCCTTATTAGGATTCAAATTATTTTCTATAGTTTTTCTGACCTCTCTTGGAGATACTGACTGAATCGGTAGAGACATTTGGAAAGGGGCTTGAAGGTACTGATCTATCTCAGTCTCATCGTCTTGTGCCATTGAAGGAAATGGCTGGAATACTTGTGATAAATGGGTGACAAATAACATAGCTTTTTCATCACAGCTTCTAGCCCAAGTGCCATCTTCTTTATTAATTGGTGGTATGGGGTCTGTAGGTCTTTTCAATTTCTTTGTAGCTCTCCATAAAGAATAATCACTAGCTTCGAGAGGCGTTAGATTTTCCAGATATTCTTGGATGGATTGGTTTTTCATTGTTTGTATGAGCCTTTTTAGTTCTTGGGAAGCTCTGTTGAATCGCCTTTTATCTTCAGGATATCTGTGGTTCTGCCATATTCTTCTTAACTTACGACGTTCTTCTATTTTTTCTTTAACACATGATGGGTACTGATTTACAGGAGGCAGTTTTAGATTTAAATTTGGAGTGGCTTCCCATGCAGCAGATTGAATCGACTTTGTTAAATTGCTTACTGCGTCTTCTATTTCTTCAGATGTTTTGAGACTGATTTTCAATGTGATTCTTTCTTGTAAGATATCTCGGAAAGACTCCCAATCAGTTCGTCTATTGCAGAGAGTGAGAGGTCTCTGCCTGAGTATTACTTCTGCGTTCAATGACATCATAACTGGAGAATGATCAGACGATAAATCAAAAAGGGATTCTATGTGCAGATAATTCTGTGAAATACCCTTTGTTATGAAAAAGTCCAATAGATCTGGTATTTTACTTGTATCAGAAGGCCAGTAAGTGGGTTCACCAGTAGATAAGATTTCTAAATTATTATTAGTGATTGCACGATACAGCTGTCTTCCACGGGTTGTGATCAGTCGTGATCCCCAGTGAGTGTGTTTTGCATTCCAATCTCCACCTGCTACAAATTTTGAACCCAAAGTTCTAAAGAAGTTTTCAAATTCCTGGGAATTGATTTTATGTTTAGGTGGACAATAAGTAGAAGAAATAGTTATTGGCCCGAGAGCAGTATCAACTTTTATGCTAGTAGCTTGCAGGAAATCTTGACAATGTTTAGGCAATTCGTAATGTCTAATAGAATTTTTAATTATGATTGCCGTACCACCATGGGCATTTCCTGAAGGATGGTTTGTTGTATAGGTAACATATCCTCGAAATCTAGCATAGTTTTTCTCTGTAAATCTTGTTTCTGAAATGAGTGTTATATCAATTTTGTTCATTTTTATAAATAATTCTAATTCTTGTCTACGTTCAGACAAGCCGTTGGCATTCCAAGAGGAAATATTTAGAGTTTTAGCCATTTTATTTTCCATTGGCGATGGCTTTGATTAGATCGAACATGCGATCCATCATTTTATCAATAACTTTCTCTATGGTTTTTTCAAACCTAGAGAACATTTGTTCCATTGCAGTGATGATGTTAATTGACTGCTGTGGCTCTTGCCACTGAGAACTTCCCTTAACAGCTTCTACATAAGTTTTGTCTGAAGTAGTGGTACTCGGATGTTCATTAGTTGGAACTTGCGTTACCGTTGTTGTTAGAGGTTGTTTGGACACGGTTTTTTCCCTCAGTGGTTCAAATGTCTTTTGTTTATATTCCCTATAAGTTTTACATCCTCTGTAACTGGCTGGATGGTTCTCACTACAATTTACACAAATTGGTGGAGTTTCGGGTTTTTTACGGCAAGTTGTTGTTGGGTGATCTTCGCCGCACTTGACGCACCTAAACGGCCGATTGCAGTGATTTTTTGTATGTCCAAACCGTTGACATCTCTTGCATTGCACAATTTCACGTTTTTTGTAAGGGGGTTCAAATGTTACCAAAGTATGAAATAAGTGCTTTATATCAAATATTGTCTTGTTGTTGGGTGCAGGTTCCAAGTCAATGAAAAAGAGAGGCAGAGGCTCTTTTGTTACTCTATGTAGTACGTTAGTAATGTTCCTGACTACATGGCCTAGTGCCTTTAGTTCCTCTTTTATAATATTTACATCTTCACTGTGATGCATACCTCTGAGAACTACTCGGTAAGCACGCTCATGTTTTAACTGGTACGTATAATGACTAATGTCGTTTTTCAGGAAACATTCTCTTATTATTTTATAGCTTTCTATATCTATTGGCATCAGTTTGACAAGATGCCCTGCTCTCAATGTAGTCATTGGCAACTATGCCACTCATTACTTTCTTGAATTCTTGTATATTAACAATACCTGTTACAAAAATAGGTTCTGGTTTTGGTATGCGTACTTCCAGTGTAGGCCTACTGTTTGTGTTATCATCTTGTGCTGAGTCATCAGTCAGTGAGGAAAATCTATTTGAAACTGGTACTGTATAGTTTACATTTGAGGTATCAGCTAAATTTCTCCTATGGCCTTTGGAGTGTGGGACCTTATCCTGTTGCCATTGTTCGTCTGGCAGTGAGCTCGAGTGCATTGTAGGAGCAGTGCACAAGCGCTTTGAAGCTGAATTTGGTGAATGAGGATTTTCATGATGTAACTCACTATCCATGTCTTGATTCATTTCATATTCACTTGAATCATCGGTATGCAATTCCAGACTGTTGGGATTTGTTACATTTGCATTATAAGTAAATTTTGGAGCACGAATGTAATGATTGCTCATAGCGCGAGTTTCTTCCATTTGAGTATTGTCAGATGTATTTGCTTTCAACATTATTGTGGCGGAGTTCACTGCCTTATGGCGTATGGTATTTATTTTTATTACCTACTGCTACCAACACAGTAGGCAATGTCTTCAACAATCAGTCTCTTTAGGAGGCCTTTACTCCACAAACAAGAAAAATATATGGAAAAATATCAACACTAAAATTAATGAAAACAGTCTTTAACCCACAAGAAAGTTATTGCAAACACTCACACATTGAAACCAGTAGAAAAGCAACACTTTACAATCACGAATATAAATTTCAAACCTTTATATACAGGAAAAACCTATATAATAACACAGCACATTCCACAATTGAAACCAACTGCGTAGTTGCAATAAAATAAAAGTAATAAAAAATAAAACGATAGAACTATGACCTGAATGAAATGCAAAATGGATATGATATCTTACTTTGTTGACAACATTCTGTGAGCCATAAGATCCGCGTTCCCAATGCTACCAATAGAGAGCGTCGTCAAAGTTCCTATAAATGCACACGAACTGATTTACAAATAAGTTATGTTGCATAAAATAATATGTTTTGATTCTGATGACTGGCAGCATGTGACGTATTAATCAGTGTCCAGTAATGAGCTGACTATTTATCAGATAAAATTGCATCCTTGTGTTCATAGCAAGGATAAACGATCGTGATTGGTCTATATCCGAGGAATTGCTAAACGTTATTGGTCAATATCAATCTGGGATATTCTCGTTGCATTGCCTACGATAAAATTAGTGGAAAAGTTGAAAACAAAGTAACTCCTATTAAAATCTTGATAAAACTTCCACCTTAACCCTTAACATAAAACTTATATCGGAGAAAAATTACCTACAGGCAATACAAGATTGGAATACCACGCTTATAATTCAATTCTAATGCAAAGAGTAGCCTAAGTGTGTGCTCCTCAAAGCGAGTTTTTGCAATTCAGTTGCTCTTTATCCACTTGGGAATGGGAGCGTCGCGGAAATATATAACGCGTGTAATTGTCGATCGTTTCGACTTTGTTAGCCCGCTCTGCTTGATTCGAATGTTACGGACCGCAGAGATTTATTTTTATTTTTCATAGGTGGACGGAAGGAGGATGATGGAAGTAGGCATAAATGAGAAAACATAGATTGATTTAGACGAAATTCATTATGCGGTTTTTTAGGCCAAGGAGCTCTAATCTGAGTTGTTTCCCTGGCGGTACATTCATTGTGAAATGCACCTCGAAGTCAGATGATGGTTTATTAACTTTGTAACTTTTTTATGAGTGACTAGCTTAAAAGGCCTGGCGTCGCCTGGGTTTTGTATTTTGTAATTTGAAATGAACTTGTGGATGACTTTCGATTTTGAAACTCCTTATATAATATGTATGTAGAATTTGAAATGAGGAAGAACGACATATCATACTCAAACTATTCCCTCAGAAAACACTAGATATAGCTTTTTATGCCTCATAGAGGTTCTCGAATATTGCATTCCATTGCTTCTACACACCATGCCTGGAAGGGGTTCAAATAAGAAGAAAAAGAAATTCCGGTTACATAAGATAGTATTGGCTTGACAGAAAATTTTATATCTCACCCTCATATTGCCATACAACCGTTTCGGGGCTGAAGTAAAAAAGAAATTCAAGATCACTTTCATACTTTCCTTCCCAAAAACCTGGGACATAATATACTGCGCGCGTAGGACCGAAAATGTTCCATCCCATTTTGTCTTCTTTTAGATGCTTATTGCCTCTGATAAACATCCCCATTTCTCAAGTAATACAAAGCCTACATCTATCAATAACTTATCAGTGGATAGGATTTTTTTACCAACTTCTGATATAGCATAGTCGTTGGCAAAACCTTAAACTGTCCCTGTAATACGACCGCTTATTCTACATTAAAATGTGAAATGAGAAAAGGATATTTTCCATGTCGAGTATACAGAAAGTTATTTGACTGCATCACATTGTGCTTTATTTTCGTGGATTTCATTCTTCAAGAATTATTTTCACAAATGTATTACATCGATAGCATCAGAATTTGTTAAAAGCCCAATATTATATAGTTCCCAAAGCCCTATGTGAACACTGTAAACAATACACTGTTGTCATGATAATTGAATTGCATTTCATTTTTTCAGTGTAATATTTTCTGAAATTATATAAATTTTCAAGGGAAGGAGTGGCTTTTTTGAATTTTAATGTTGATCGCGTTACTCATCGGGCTTAACTGAGTATGTGTGCAAAATTTCGTGCAAATTGGTTAAGAAATGTAGATTTGTATAAGGAACAAACATACATACATACATACACACTTTCGATTTGGCTTGGTTGCAAGAGATACACTTCTTTCTTTCTTTCTTTCTTTCTTTCTTTCTTTCTTTCTTCTTCTTCTTCTTTGTTTGTTTGTTTTTTTGTTATGAAAACTTGTGGCAGCAGAACTCTCAAACTGTGCGTATGTCACACTTATTTTGTTATGTAAACATATGACAGCAGAACTCGCAAGCTGTGCCTGATTTCTCATTTCTGACTTTTTCCGTGGATTTTCCAAAAATTTTCTGTCATACAAACCTTGTCCTGATAATTACGGGGGGGGGGGGTGAAGAAGAAGAAGAAGAAAAAAATCAGCCAAATCGGTCGAGCCGTTCTCAAGTGATGCGGCAACATACATGTGGCAATTGATTTTTATTCATATAGATTTGCGTTTAAGGGTAACGTTTATGAATATCCCTTCCTCAACCGGTTCGCTTTAATTATTTATTCACTACGTCTAATACAATACAATTAAAATAATATTGTGTAATTCGTCCAATTTATGTAAAAAACAATGTCAGTGTTAATAAATTTAACGGTTTAATTATTTTGTTTAAAAACATCTAGTGCCTGATAGTAATATAGCGTATCTTCTTGTTGATGTAATAGGTTTATGTGAGCTGCAGTAAATTGTTACACCTACTAATTTTACGACAGTAATTTACAGTAAAGTACGCCAAGCCGTCTGTTTGGAGGAGCTGACATAAATAAATAATGATGTCATATGCGCATGCCCAGAAAAAACAGTTACTTAGGGCTGATAGTCTTCCCAGTACAAGCCATTAATTAGCATTTCTTGGAGATCCCCAGGGTTCGGGTCTTGGTTTTTATTGCACAGCAAACACACGGTGTGTGGATCCAGAGAAATCTCAGCTAATCATTGTAGGCCATGATCACTTTTTGTCTTACCTTTCTCATTGCGATGTCGCTCATTATCATCGTTGTGTTTTGCTTATCGTACTGGTGAATGCAAGAGAAGGTCTTATGGCCTTTTAAGCTATTTTTATTGTTATTATTATGTAATGGGTTTGTGTCATAACGGAACCAGAAAAAATACGAAAGAAAATCAAATGAAAACGGCAATTAATTTTTGAAGTAAAACTTCTTTAGTGTCACGCTAAAACCGTCACGAAATTAGTGTCACACTCAAAACCGTCACGAAATTACTAGCGTGTTTCGGAGCGGACTGCACAGAAAACAATCAACTCAATGATTAGGAGTAATCAAAGGAAATTTTTCAGACCTTATTTCCTCAATGGTAATAGACAATTCCTAAGCAATCTAAAGGTATATTATCTATTTTATGGAACCCGGAGGTTCATTACGGCGCTTAAAAATCCAAACAATAAAAAAATCAAAGATCCAAAATTAAAAAGAAAACAAAATAAAAATAAAAAATCCAAAACTTAATCTATATATATAAAAATGAATGTATGTGTGTCTGTGTGTCTGTGTGTCTGTGTGTGTGTCCTTTATGCATTACTACACCATTCATCCGATTGCCATGAAACTTTGGGAAGTTGTTGAGTACATTCCCGGGAAGGTTTTCGGCATATTACATTTTTAGTTTTTGCTTTGGTTATTGAGTTATGAATGAAAAACGGGCAGAAAACGTGTATTTTAGCGTTTTCGAAGCATCAATTTTCAGTTACACATTTCAATGTCAAATCAATTACAGTAGGCTTTGGCTATTTTTGTCATAAAACCATTACGATCGCTTGAATGTTGTATCTCACGCTGGTCGACTCATTTGTTTATCATGTCAAGGCACGCAGATATATGAAATTTTCAACCAACACTGAAGAGGATTATTATTAAGTGCCAGTATGGTACTTTATGTGATTGTGTGGTGGACGAAAAAATGTCTGTCTGTCTGTCCGTCTGTCTGTCCGTCTGTCTGTCCGTGTGTCTGTCCGTGTGTCTGTACGCACCATAACTCAAATATGCTTTTTTGGATTTTCATGAAACTTTGAAAACACATTTATAATGTCCATGGGAAGAACCCTATTGATATTGAACCAAATCGGTTCACCGGTACCGGAGTAATGCCCAATTTAGTGCCTATTTTAATAAATTATATTAGAAAGGCGCCATAGCTCAAATACGCTGTATCCGATTGCCACGAAACTTGGTATACCCATTTATGACGCCCATGAAAAGTGCCCTATTGAATTTGAACTTAATCTGTTGACCGGTACCGGAGTAAATCCCAATTTAGTGTATATTTTAAAGGCGCAATAATTCGAATACGCTTTTTCGGATTTTTATGAAACTTCGTACACGCATTTATAATATCCATGGAAAGACGTCTATTGATATTCGACCAAATCGGTTGGCCAGTACCAAAATAATGCCCAATTTAGTGCATTTTATGTTAATATATAAGAAGTCGCGATAACTCAAATATGCTTTATTGGATTTTCTTGAAACTGTGTATACCCATTTATAATGTACATGGGAAGAAGTCTACTGATATTGGACCAAATCGGTAGACCGATACCGTAGTAAAACCCAATTTAGTGTCTATTTTAAAGACGCGGTAACTCAAATACACTTTACCGGATTTTTATGAAACTTGGTATACACATTTATAATGCTCATGGGAAGACGTCTATTGATACTGGATAAAATCGGTTGACTTGTTTCGGAGTTATGCTCAATTTAGTGCCTATTTTATGGTAATATATGTATTCGAAAGAATTTATTTGAAAAAATGAAAATCAGTTATCTTGACAACATAACCTTTTGTTTTACTGTGATTTGTAAGGCTTTGGCAATTAAAATACAGTTAGCTATGACAACACTATTGCTTTAAATGCGCTTATCCCATAACTGACCCAGGTAGCTGAGATGGTAACGTCTTGGCGTCACATTCTGGAGTTCCATGGCTCAAATCCCGAAACCGGCCAATTTGACTTTTTTTTTATATTCTGTATATCATAACTGCAATCATAACTGATTAAACAAAACATACTGGCACTTTGTTATATCAGTTTACCTGATTTTATTATTATTATTATTATTATTATTATTATTATTATTATTATAAGAGGGATAATCAATATAGGCCTAAATATGGTCAAACGTTGTTCGATTTGGACGAAACTCACTATACAGGGGTTTTCTGGGCCAAGTACCTCGAATCTGAGGTCGCTTTTACCAGGCGACGCTATCTAATCGTGGTATGTAATTCACGTGATTTTGGTGTTAATAAATATAATGATTTAACTATTATGCTCTTAATTTTTAATTTTTGAAATAATTATCGCGTGCGAAGCCGCGGGCACACGCTAGTAAATAATAAAATAAAAAGTTTAAAAATCCAAAATAAAAAAATTAAAAATTCAAAGATCGAAAATTTAAAAAAATCCAAAATTAAAAATTCAAAGATCCAATATTAAAAAATGTAAAATCCAAAATTATAAAAGTCCAAAAACCCAATATTAAAAAGTCCAATAATGCAAAATTGAAAAATCCAATAACCAAAATTGAAAAAAAAATCAAAACTAGTTTTACTTCTGTCGCGTGGCTTTCCACGCACACTTTTTCCCCCACTATTTTACTGCAGGAAGAATGTTTGCTTGTACGTCTTCATCACATTTGAACTTCTGCCCTCCAAGGAGATCCTTTAATGAACTAAAGATGTGGAAATCTGATGGTGTACAACCTGGCAAGTATGGCGGATGTGGGAGGCACTTGAAGCATGAGAACGGGCGTTATCATGTTGAAGCAAAACACCTGCACTCAGCAATCCCATGCGCTTTGACACTATCAGATTTCCACATCTTTGGTCCATTAAAGGAGCACCTTGGAGGGCAGAAGTTCAAATGTGATAAAGATGTCCAATCGATGGTGCAGGAGTGGCTACAGCATCAACCAAAATAATTTTTCTCATGCGGTATCGAAGCTCTTCCTATCCAGTGGAGTATGTGCATTGAACTGGGAGGGGACTAAGTAGAAAAACATTTTTCCTGCAGTAAAATAGTGGAAAAAAATTAATTGCCGTTTTCATTTGATTCTCCTTCGTACTTTGACATTAACAATTCTTTAATGAAAATTTATTTTACTACCTGTGAGTTTCCATCCCCAAAGAATACAGTCATTTTAGAGCAGGCCCAGTTACTTGCCATTCACTCTACATGCCGGGATAGTTTTTTTAAAACTAATTTTGAAATGCAAAGTTTTAAGATTCGTAGAATACGCTAGTTGGGTTTCCACCGGTCTGATTTATTAGAGTGTCTCTGAATTGGAAGCAAGTTTCTTCTCCAGTGACTTATGTTCAAAATATGCTAGTGTCTTACGAAATGTGATATTTAGCTAGCAATTCATAATCTTGGTATGATTTTCCATTTTGGGATGCAGTGCATCAACTGCAACACGAATAGCATTGCATTCTGTCGCATTAAGCATTTTATTTAAATTACATTCACGATCTAGTAGCTGTAATAGGAATATTATTTTTCTATATAAACTTGTTTTTGGACTGGCATTAGTACATATGGGAGCAATGCATAGAACAGCCCACATCGTTAACATAGCTATGCTTCATACTCGTATACACTGATACAAGAAATCCTTAAAAGTGTCAACTTTTCACAAAATGCACTGGCAATAAAAGCCTATTAATGAATCAGGTGTAGGTCTACGGTTCTCTGACAGTTTGTTTCAGGTTTAAAGCAGCCATATAAGTTATGAATGAATTAGGCCTAAATTCAGTCTGAAATCAATCTGTCAGGAATTACATTAGTCTATTGCTTGCACAGGAGCATTTAAACTGCAAAAATATATTAATGTAGATATCGGTAGCCGTACATTTCGATAGAATGCACAATATTATATCAACAGCAGCTGCGTTGAATTATTCAGGGATTAGATTTTTTAAAATCTTTTATATTTATTAACAGTGATATCATTATAAAGAAATTAATCAATTAAGGCGGGCTAACAATGTCGACAATTGGATAGGTTATGTTTAATGAGTGGGGCGTGCAATATCATTGTTATGTCCATTCACCACAGAGGCATGTTAGGGTTGTGGTTTACAAACTAATTATAATAATTGTATACATTAATTAAGTAATCAGTTATAGTTGATCGTGAATGCAAGTTGTAAACTGATAAATTGTCTAAAACGGCCGAGACACTGAGAAGCCTGCAATTCAAGACTGGACAGACAAATAAGACGTGGTTTCTGTTACTACCAAACTTTCCGTGGCCTGTTAGAAATTGTGTTAAAATAGAATTTGATGAGAAATGTTTCAGATGGGAAAAGCAGTTTCTTAGTTACTGCACCATTAGTACTTTGGACCCTTCCGTCATTCCAGCGGCTGAAGACTGATGATGTCCATTATAACAAGTACAGTAATGCCACCTTCGCACTGCGCCAATAAATGCAACTGAACGGATCTTCTCCCATAAAATAGTATATTGCGATACAAGTGACGTAAGTGGTGTTTACGGATCGAGGAAAGAGTTTGAAAAAAACGAGGTGCGAGCGCACGATGATTATTTTTATCAATTTAATTGTATTAATTGTGATATTACCTGAAAATATTATGTATATACATTCTTGAAGATAGATGTTATTTCAGAAAGTGATTCGCATGTGTTTGTTGTTATGCGAACCGAATATTTGTCCTGGGGGGGGCCTTGTCCATAAAGGCTTGTATTATGATGTGTGGCGTAAGTAAATTCATAACAGCACGGAAACTCTTACCGCACATAGCAACAAGACTGCATGCGGGATTGTCAACTTACGATCCACGGCAACAACATTCGTAAGTACCACTAATTAGTTAAGGAGTGCAAAAAATACATAAGAAACCTCGTTGCTGTGCCAATTCATTTAGTGCCAGTGAATATAAGACAAGATTTTTACAAAATATAGCTTGAGTGATTTTTCTTTCAGTTGCAGAATTCTTTTAAAACTGGCGTGAATGTTAGGAAGGTTATTTAAGAAACATACTGTACTGTATTTCCAAGAAGTGAGTGTTCCCCTGCCACTAACTGTAAATGTAGTGTGGTGGAAAGAGGAAGCTATGTTAAGAAATTGCTCAGACAGCCTGCGTGAGGGTGGAGCAGGTAGAAAGAGTCCATCATACAATGAGACATTTCAAACTTTCACTTCTTTTAGTCCAGTGTTCATTCAGGTCTAAACAGTTATTCACTTATACGGACCCCACGTGCTTTTCAACCCCTTTGTGTACTTTAGCACTGGACATATACTGTAATAAAGTGAGTTACTGTACAGCATTTTATTTTGTGCTAAAGTTCTCTATTTATTTAATTTTTTTCTTTCATAATACAGGTCAGTAATTTAATACAGCACTGTATTATGACATTTTTATTTTAAAAATGAATTTTCGATTTTGTGCACGGATGGTGGCATTATATCCAGGGTTGACTGTATTAATTAATTTGTTTGTGCTCTGTCCAGTGAGGAAAGCCTTTTTTTTATGAACTGACTCCTTTAAACCTAGTCTAAAGTTTAATTGCAGCTGCCATTTTCTAATGTTCTAATGTTGGTGGACCTGTTGGCTGAAAATATGACGATCGATCGTTGTTAACCCACAAATTGTATTTATAGCGAAAATGGCTGGGATTAACGAAAATAATGCTAAACGATGTGCTAATTTGCTACAGAACTTCTCGTGGATCTTGTAAAAAGTAGATTTGAAATCTAACACTCCAATTTGGTTCCACGAGCGAGGAGGAAAAACAGTTTCCACCCCCGGAGCTCCCGCAGAAGTAGAAGGTCTAGAGTACAATGGCGTTCCCCAAGGGGATCGTTCATGACACCCAAGAACATCCACCTAGGCTTGGATCCTCTGTTTGTGTGGTCCGTGTAATAACAGTACAGACAATACTTATGGTTGAAGTTTAGGTATTCAAAATGATATTGAAATGTTTGTTTAATTCGACGCAAGGAAGTAGCTTTTAAAACCTGCGTATGTGTATACATATACATTCTAGTATCTACTTTCGAGCGAAAAAATCTGACGTGGAACTCATTTGTGCCCAAATAATAGCTTTGTCTCTTAGTATGATATATTATGTATGGCATTCTCTTCATGTAATTTTCTTTTTTAATGAAGAGAATATCGTTACCACATCACATGGCATCCCCGAAGCATATACAACCCAAAATAAAATCTCTCACGTAATTTTCTTTACCGTAAGCATGGGCAATACATATTTCTCACTTTATATTCTGATATAGCATAAGATCGCGTATTCAGTTGTTTCAACCTCATGCAAAGCTTTATTGTTCACCAGGCAAGAATGAGTTTCTACAAACAGTGGGTGGCTTATAACTACCCTTAGAGAATTTTTACGAAAAAATGTTTCCAATCATGGGCGTACGTTGTAATTTAATTTAATACTTTTTTACCATAACTAAATTGTTGCATTGTGATGAATAATTTACTATCATTAATATGCAACTTCACGACCGTCTGGGAACCAAGAAAGGGGCAACGGCGTCCAGGAAGACCGAATACAAGATGGGCAGATGAAATCAAGAAACACGCCGGCAGCCTATGGACTCGAACCGCGCAGAATCGCATAGAGTGGAGAAGACACGAAGAAAATTATAAAATAGCTAGTGTATGAACTATGAACAGGACAGTCAAAAGCTTAGAAGTAGATTTTGAATAAGCCCCGGTATGTGTGTGTGTGTAGGTGTATATAAAATGTTTGCTCAATATGTTTCACAGGATTCAAAGATAGGCTAATTCCAAATCCCACAGAACTAGCTCATCTGTGGGGTTATTCTAGAGCTATCATCCACTGTGAGAGGCCATTGCCCGTATGGGATTCTTCATGGCTATTATTATTATTATTATTATTATTATTATTATTATTATTATTATTATTATTATTATTATTATTATTATTATTATTATTATTATTATTATTATTATTATTATTATTATTATTATTATTATTAATATGTCTTTGAATATGTTTCTCTCCGTTTCTTGTTTAAACTAGAGTCTATAAATAAAAACTTTCGGGAAAATAACACATTGCGACCCACCCGAGCCCCCCACCACTACTCTCTAAACCTAGCGGCGGCATTAGAACTACTAGGAGAGTAGCGACGGTGGCGACATCTAGTAAGGAAATGGTGAAAGAGAAAAATAATTTATTTCTCCTTTATTCTCTTCTTCTCTTGTCTCTTTCCTCTCTTCGTCTCACCTCCTCTTCACCCTACCTACCTATTCGAGACCTATTCGAGACCTATTCCTAACAGTAAATTTTGGATCGAACGGGGATCGAACGCATGACCCTTAGCATCGTAACCAAGAGACTTATCCGTTACGCTACGAAGGACAGTTGAGCAGTGAAGGAAGTTCCGGTATATTTTAGTTATCTAATTTAGTTGGCGCTAGCGAGTGTTAACGCAAGAATCGGGTTTTCTAATTCTGAGATTGTTTGTTTGTTATGAAAAGAGTAGTGTTGGTGCAAGGGAATTTTTCTGCATCAATTAACACGACGTTTTTTTAAAAATTGGGAAATATTATGTAAATTTCGAGTTTATATATATATATATATAATTATGAAATATCCTGTTGGCATGAAATATTAGGGGAGATGTTTGGTACAAGGGAATTTTTTTAATTGTTCGACATTTTCTATAATTTGTGATATTTTATTTTGTTTTTTATAATCGTTTCTAAAAATTGTGAAATATTATGCATGGTGCAAGGCAATCATTAGAGTAAGCTGCGGCTTAACACAGGAAGCTGCATTACCGGCGCTTAGTAGCGGCCGGCAAGAGCAATAGCGGGGTAGATGCGCGCGGGACGATGCGCGGTAGGCGGAGGGGAAGCCTGCCTGGCGGAGAAGGCGACCGGGCCGATGGAAAGGGGAGCCGGGTGGGTCGCAAAGTGTTATCTTGCCAAACTTTCTTTTGACAAATTATCACAATACTATAAGGTGTACAGGGCACGCTATTAAAGTCATCTAAAAATTCACAGTAATTCCGACCACACTATGATGATTTTGTGCTGAGCCCCTGATTACTGTTGATTTTACGAACAGGTTGATGGATTTCGGCGGGACTATATAATATATGATGGGCAGGGAACTAATAACTGAGTGCTACCATTCTCATAAATCATGCTTTGAGCTTATTGAAGTGAAAAATATATTAACCACAACGGGCAACTGTTAGTTTCGAGATATTTGGAAAATGACAATCAATAGATTTCTCTCTCAACTTGAAAAGAATCAACTCACCACTTTCATGTTTAACTGAATATCGCATGAAAATAAACTCAATTGTATTATATCTCAGCATTTTGGGGAAGTGTGAAAGTGATATTGATCTTCTTTTGATTTTAGCCCCGAAGTGGTTGTATGGCAACATGAAAGTTCGACAATAAAATATTCCGTAAAACAGTAAAATGTTATGTTATCGGGATTTCTGTTTCTTCTTATTTCAACTCCTCCCAGTCATGGTGCGCAAAAGCAATAGGGTGAAAAATTCTAAGTCCTGTATGAGGGAATAGTTTGAGTTTGATAAGTCGTTCTTCTTCGGTTCAAACTCTACATCCCTTTAATAAGGACTTACAGCTTGAAAATCAAAAGTCATCCGTAATTATTTTTCAAATTTATGCAAAATACAAAACCCGGGCAACGCCGGGCCTTTAAGCTAGTTACATGCATTAATGGACTCTAGCTATATAGGTACATTTTAACATTTATGTTGAACATCACGATAAGGGAGGGTATTACTTGCATATAAATTGGGGTATTTGTTTCGCCTGTTTTATTGTTGCTATTTCAAGATGATGGTAAATATATTTGTACCAGGGAGTTTTACAATACTGCAGTTTGTATGGTTTTGAATTGGAAACGTTGGTTGAAGGAGCCAATACATGTTGGGTTTAGTACAGTGCAAGTGAAGTGGTATTCACAATCATGATAACGTGGCGTCATGGCTACGTCATATGCCTACTGACCAATATAGGTAGCGAAAAGTCAGTTGTATTTTTTAAGGACATTTAGGAGGAATAGCAAACATTTTCTATACAAAATCTTTTAGTGTTATTTTAATAGTTATAAACATAATAATATTGCGTTAGTCAAAGTGCAAGTTGGCAATAGTGATATAACATGGCCGCGCCTAACATCATCTCGGAGGAGGGATCAGCAGAACCGGTCTGCTCAGGACGGTGCCAGTTAGGTAGCAGAGCTTGCTTACCTGGCGGAGGATTATGGATACGGGGTTGAGCCTTGAGGGTGTCAGTCAGTTGTAGCGTGAGACTGGGAGTTATTCAGTGGAGCTCTAGAGCAGGGTCGGGAACGAAGGCACTGAAGGCGCGAAGTTACCCTCCCTCTCGTCCCCACTACTCTATTTCAGAAGCGAGGTAATGACAACTAAACCGGTTGACTCAGAGACTAGTCGCGTGGCAGTAATCCTGTTCAGTGTTGGCTTGTGTGCAATCGGGACTGGGAGAACAAGTATTTCTTTTCTTCAAGATGATAAAGCACAGGGTTTGATATGTCCTACAAGCTTTACCATCAGGAGGAATTTCAATTCGGCTCATGTTGGAACCTAAGGCAAGGTTCTATTACCAACAGAATTGTTGATCTGGCAAAAGTTTGGAGAAACGGTTGATAGACATTGTTCATTTTCCCTTACCATGGACGAAACTACTGAAAATAAAGATACTGTGTTTATAAGACGTGTAGATATAGAATTAGCTGTGATCGAGGAGCTGCTGGACATTTATTCAATGAAAGATCACAAAGCAGTGAAGATAGTTTTGAGGCAGTGATGATGATAGCGTGAAAGTTTAAGCTCGAATGGGACAAGTTGGTCTTCGTAGCTACAGATGGGGATCCAGCAATGGTGGGAACAGAAATGGGTCTAATAGTGAGACTGCGAAAATTCCTTTGTAAAAATGAATTTTCCTCTATTAGCTTTGTATCCACTCACTGCATTATTCACAGGGAAGCTACTTTGAATAACGTAATGCATATCTGTGTTAAGATTGTGAATGTAATCAGAGCGCATGCTCTGCGGCATAGACAATTTCAGGAAATTTTGATACTCACAGATTCCGAATACTTAGATTTACCATACTTCTGCCAGGTACGATGGCTAACCAGAGGCAAAATGTTGCAAAGAATGTTTGATCTACGGAAATGCATACTTTCCTAGCAACCAAAGGGATTGCAGTTCCAGAACTTAAAGATGATATTTTTGTTTGTGATTTAGCGTTCTTAAGCGATTTAACGGTTCACGTAAATGAACTTAACCTTTGTTTACAAGTTAAACACAACACGATTGTACATTTAAGTTTTAACAGACTGTGTGAGAACATTCAATCAGAAATTAAATATGTAGCAGGCCGGCGCGGTGGCTCATGCTGTAGCGCGTGAGCCTGGCATGCTAGCGGTCCTGAGTTCAAATCTCGGGGCCTGCGGGTGTGTCATTCGTGGTGGACGAAGCCGTGCCTTGGGGGTTTTTCTCGGGGTTCTCCCGTTTCCCCCTCTCATTCCACCAACACTCACCACTTCATCTCACCTTTCCCCCTTTTCATCATCATCCCGTTTCCACTTCCGGTATCGGGCCTGCTTTGGCAGTCAGCGCCCTTTGGGGGCCTCTCCCGTCCTCCCCGCTGCTTGTGGTCAAGAGGTTGTTGGTGGTGTGTGCCGCGGACCTGTCGGGGCTCCGGTTGGAGGGACCGAAGGGGGTGGCGTGTGTCGCGGACCTGTCGGGGCTCCGGTTGGAGGGACCGAAGGGGGTGGCGCATACGTGGCATGGTAATAAGGCTTGCTGGATGTAGGGGAGTTCCGTGGGGGCCTGCGGGGGGATCTGCAGTCCTGGGCGGCCTATGGGCACGCAACTCATTCCATCCTGGAGGTAGGTACAATAAGCCTGCGGCTTCGGTGCTTAGGGGCGTTCCCACCCCGCCTCCCGCCTAAAGGGCACTTATTCAATTCAAAATATGTAGCAGAGCCAAATAGAAGAGAATAAATTGCACCATTTCCCATCCTTAAGATCGGTTATGAAAAATGAATTGCTTGATATGAAAGAAAAATATATGGCACTATTACAGGAGTTATCAGGAGCATTCTCGGACAAATTTGTAGTCGTGCAAGCATTAGACAATGACTGCAGGCTTTTCGAAAATCCATTTACATTATGATCCTTTGGTGGGCCATGACGAACTGCAATTGGAATCAATTAACCTTCAAAGCAGCACACCATTGCGCAGTTCATGGAAACTTGGTTTGGATTTATACACTTCACTGCCGAAAACATTTCCCAAGCTGCGCCTTTTTGCAAGTAAATTATTGGCTATGTTTGGTACTACTTATCAATTTGAACAACTTTTCAGCCTATTGACCTTGAACAAGATCTTGCTGGGCAGTCACATTTCTTATGAATATGTACGATGTATTCTTTGTTTAAGTTCATCGAGTTTGCAGTCGGATATTAAAAAGATATCTGCAAAGAGACTAAAAAGATACCAACTATCTAAATTAACACAGTGCCATTAAGATTACGCCAATATGTAATAATGTACGTTTAAATAATTTCACTACACTAGTCAGCTAAATTGTGACGTTTATTTTGAGAATTATGGTGTAGAAATAACTTAATTGCCACTAGTAACATAAGGGAAATAAGTTTAACTAATTAATAAATAATGTTAATTATATAGACCTGCTTTTCTAAGCTCAAGGCTTGGTTAGAATGTTAGAATTGTGCTTCAACGTTGCCATTGCGTCTTTCCTCATGGTTGTCCCATTACCTTTCTTTGTGCTTTCCTAACCAACTCTTCAGCAGATCAAGAAATATTCATTTCATTACTTAAAAGATCTTTCATCCAATATCCGAGGTACCGCCACTGTAGCATGCGTCACGAGTCTGCCTACCTCTCAGGTAAAAGGAATAGGGATGGGGCGAGTGTAGGGGTAGAGCACTTCTCACTCTCAGTGCATTGCTTGCCAAGCCTGCTCTAGAGGATAGGAAGATGGACTTAATCTACAAAAATAGGGTGAGTCTTGAAGTAAGATAAACTCCCCCCCTGTAATTTTTCAGCCGCCACTGGTTTAGTATGTCCTACTATGTGTAGGATGGCCACAAGAATTCCTAGGTGCAATTTCAGTAGCGCACATAAATACAAGTTTATGGCACCACAGGAACTTTAACCCCGTTTTTTAATAGTAATTACACGTGCTGGACACAGGGTGTTAGAAAATCAGGGTCACATAGCATGGAAACTTGAATTAGAAGTTTCTCATCTCAATATCTGAAAACGTCGATACATTTTATTTAGATTTCCCATTTGTCAAAATTCTGTTCTAGGGGGAGTTTAAATCGATTCTTTTAAAGTTTCACAACGACTACAACATGCAAGGCAATGCTTATGTGCATCACAAATGGGAATAATTTGACTGTGTTATAAGATGTGTACTCTATATTTTGCCTAGGAGAGTTGTTATGCCATCGCCAGAAACAATTATTAATTTTTTAATATCTTTGTGAAGTAATTGTTCAATTTATGTCGGAAAGAACCCGTGGGTTTTGCCATCGGAAACAGGAACGATAATTATTTTGCAGACAGATGTTGATTAATACGATTTTAGTAATGATTTCTTTATTCTTCATGTAGTGAAGAAAATCTAAATTTTATTAAACGTGTTTAGAACTTGTAGTACTGCATAAAGAACAAATGGCTTTCTTTTTTTAGATTTAGAACCATATGCATAAATATATAAATATTTCCTTTATGCTGTAAATCATTTTTAGAAAGTAATTTAGGTTCTTGGTTGTTTGCTTTCTCAATATTCTGTAGCCTACATATTTTAGGATTCCGTTAGGAATTTAGTGTGTGGGAAACAGATGCTAGTATTTGATTAACATACCACAGTAGTTTTAGAAAGTAAAGACCTTGGGTATAAATGTGTGAATATTTAGTTTCTATTGTAATTATTAAGTGCCAGTATGAGATTGTGTATGGCGGTCGGGAAATGTCTGTCCATCTGTGTGTCTGTACGCGCGATAACTCATGCACGCTTTATGGGATTTTCATGAAACTTACATAAACAGTCCTGACTGTACAATAACATCCGGATATAAATAACACGAATAAAATGAGATTCTAATTTTCTTGATGCGTGTATGAGTCAGAGCTTTCATAACTTGTATTGTGATAATACTTCTCCCCCTCCATAATTCAGTTGCACTTGTACTGATATCTAATCACAGCTGATTCTTTGTTAGGTACTAATTTGGCAGAATTCCAAGCGAAACGCGATTGAACTTTCAGTGCAGACTATGATGAGCGGTCGTAAATAATATCGCAAGCGCGAGCCGGGAAGAGATAATGAAAATTGGTTTGTTCAATGAGCCACGGATGGTACAGGGTGTGCAAAAATTAATTGCGCGCGTTATCAAAATAGTACATTATGCAGCGAGCCTCTATGAACCTCAATCTAATTTAAGATGTAAGAAGCCATTGGAATCGCAGGAAAGTCAAGGAGCTGAGAATTAAATTCAATTTTGTTGTTGTTTACTTTAGGAAAATAGGTGCAAGTTCTAATTTTTATGTGTAAACTGATTTGTTTTTCTTAGCTTTAAGGCTACTGAAAATCCAAAAGAAATGTGTAAGATTAATGTGTGGGCTTTCTTTCCGTGGTCACTGTAGGTCGAGTTTTATTAAGTTGGGTATTATGACAGTACCAGCCATTTTTATTTATCAGTGCCTTCTTTATATGAAGGAGAACCTTTATCTTTATGATGAGCTAGGCTCAACACATAGTTATCAAACCAGAAATAGAAATTGTCTGGAATTACCCAGGTGCAATTATAGCAAAACACAAAAAACCTTTTATTACGTGTCTATTAAATTTTATAATGCTCTTCCTTTGTCTGTAAAACTGTTACCATACCCCAGATTCAAGAAAGTATTACAAACAATCTTGACCAATAACTGTATATATAAAGTAGAGGAATTCTTCGATATTAATTTTGCTGTTTAAAAGTTATGACAATGTATTGATTATTTTAGCATGTTATTAGAGTAATAATTTTGATGTTAGTAGTAGTTTATTTTGATGTTAGTAGTAGTTTATTTAGATTTGACGGATGTAATACATTTGATGTACTCATTTGTTACTACAATAAAGATTTATTTATTTATTTATGATTTATCAAAGCCGGACATGAAATGTACTCTTACGTGTGTTTATATCCTCTTTTTTTTTTTTTTCATAATCTTCAGTACACAGCTGACTATGACGCAATACCTGTCATATTGCATGGAGTGACATGTAGTAGTGTCATTGCCTCGTATTTCTCACGTTTGTATTGTTAGACTAACTTGTGGATACACAAAGAACAGGTTAGGTTAGAATAAACCAGAATGCTGTGGTTTGTTTGCGCTTATTGGCCTAACAGTATCATAACGAGTATTTCAACTATCTATTAATATCGTAGATGGAATAATATTGAAGCCTTTCAAAGTAACAATTCAGACTGCACAACAAACAACCTGCATTTGATATAAAATCACTTTTATTTATGTTAATTTTTATGTTAAAACAAATTGAGTTCATTTCGTGTGTTTTAATGTGCGTTTTTTAGGTTAAAACGCCAAGAGAAGCCCTGCGGCCTGCATGCCTTGTCGGCTGCCATCTTTCGCGAAAAAAGAGAACTAATAGCCACTGATCGCCGAGAATCGTTTGCTTTATGAATAAAGTTACGAGGTATTATGAAAACACAAACTTGCACATTTAATTGTGGTTGAACAAAACCAGTCGAACGAGCAATCCATCCATCGCGTTCCCAGTTCATCTTCCATCATTCTTCCTATTCACTTCTTTAGCTACTTTTATTACAGTAGCATCAGTTCAACATAACACATGTCCAAGTGAAATAATTTGAGACATAGTGCATAGGTGGCACAGTTGGTTGGGCCTCCTCATGTACAGGCCTAGGGGTTCATGTCCTATCGGGTTTTGTAATGGCGGATGGAAATTTACTTAGAATAGGAAATTATTAATTTGTGAACACAACCACTAAATCACTCTTATTGCAGAAAACCCCGCATTGTCCCCGTGAATAAAGTATAAAGCGGGGACATTAAAATTAACTTCTCCTGCGCGGGAGATAATCGTTAAATTCCAACCCTTTTTGTTTTTACTTAATTCATGCAAAATGAATGTGACACCACCACAATGATAATGGCATCCCATGTGGAACATTCAGAAAAAACAGCTTTTTGGAATTGAAAGGTTTAAGTTGCCGTTTGGAGACTTCTCCCCTCTTCTATTTGAATATTTTGAAATGTTTTTCCCAACTGTAGAAAACATAGAATGCAATACTTACCGCAATAAAACTCAGTCTCCCCCTAGATGGTGGCCAATACACTCAACTGTCCGATAACTATGTTTACTACACATCGCCCGGTTTTCGTATTTCGCTTCTACTTCGAAGTAAACTTCCCATTTTCATACTCTAGGTCACGGGTGCGCAACTGGTTCACATTGTGCCACTGTGCGGTGGGGTATTGTCTCCCACTACAGTCGCCCTTGACGTCATCATAAAGCAGTTTCGACGTGACACTGAACATGAAGAACAGGTTTCTTACGTCACAGGAGGATGGGGGACTAAAACGTTTCCCCTCAGTTGCTCAGCTTTGCTCTAGGTCCTTGTTTACCATTCCGTTTTCTGGATGCAGGATTTATATGACCAGTATTCTTTCTTTTCAATAAAAAAAGCTTCATGAACGGCGATAAAGAGGGGAAGTGGAGTAGGCTGAGCACGAGCTTAACGCGCCGATGCTCTACCATTGAGCTACCATGACAACATGCCAGTCTGACATCAAATTCCTCAACTGATTCAGAAGACAAGGCAAACCACGGGAGAACACACATCCAAATGGCGTCCTATATAAATAATAACTAGGCTTCAAAGTACCTACAAATCCCGGTTATGACATAACATTTTTCAAGCTGATTCTTACTTGTAGCTAGCGTTTGTTTTGTTAACTTCGTGCTTGCCTGTTACTTTCTAGGAATAAGAAGTGATACAGGCCAAGGAGACATAGCACTTGAAGGGTGTAAGGTTGTTTGTTCTGTCATCAGAAGGATTAGGCTAGTTGAAAAATGCTAATATCGATGGCTTAGTGCACACATGAGTTAGTAAATCTAATTGTGACGAATGTGCACTCACATTTTGTGTATTGGGCTTCTGTTTTCAATTGTCACATTTGTATGGAGTGAAGACAAGCCTCATGTGCACTTAACACATGCTTGCACTAAGCCATCGATGTATTCAGATGTGGAAGTACTTTTACCTTAATGCTTAATATAAATTACATATCTGACATTCACAAATGTCTGGTGTAAATCGCAATGAAATCAGGATAGGAATAAAACTGTAGATTTGAATAATGGACAGACAGACAAACGAACTTTCTACTTATATACACATTTTTACCTTAATACAATGTATTAGAAATTACAACTGACATTCAATAATAGGAATAGTAAATTTACTTACAAAGCTTCTTTTTTTTTCCACTGGTTACATGGTATTTATTATTCTTGCTGAGGCCATTACATTGAGTAAGAAGAAAATTAAAGAAGATTGCCTGAACGTTTTGGTAATGGCTGATCTATTCAGCGATGTTCTTCTTCCTCAGGTCAAGGCCAACTGCAGTTTATTGATTTCATGATTGTTAATGTGCTAAAACTAACGTTTTCTGCCAGTTTTTCGCTCATAACTTGCGAACAAAGGGGAAAATTAAAAAAATCTGGCTTTTATTTCATCTATGTTCAAAATTTAAAGTCTCCGGGTTCCCTACATTTGGCTGGGCAGACACTAAAAGCTGAAGCCATGGCTCTGTAACTGAGATGATGAATTGTTCAATATGTCTGAAGGGTTTCAGGATGAAATGACGGGCCCAGATAAGCACTTGCATAGGCTACGTCTGTGTGTTATTCGTGTTGAGTTTAATTTTACGCCCATTTTAATCAAAGAGTAAGTCCCTTCATATCGACTCTTTTTCCAATCCTGTTTCGCTAACATAATTTTATTTCGATTACTAAACTAAACTCCGAGACGCTACATCCCTGGAGGGACTTGGCCTACCACCCGACCGCTGCGTCATCTCCCGTAGGCAGATGGAAGGATTGGGGGCATGTGGTCAGCATGCCGACACCCAGGTCGTTAATGGTGGTTTTCTTGACCGGAGCCGCTACTTCTCTATCAAGTAGCTCCTCAATTTGAATCACGAGGCTGAGTGCACCCCTACCAGACCTCCCTACCTCACAGAAATCCGAGGAGGTACCGGGAATCGAACCCGGGCCGACGGATCTGTAGTCAGCGACGCTAACCACAAGACCACGCCGGCGGACATTTCGATTACTAAATAACATTATTCTTAAGGTGACCATGACATGTCGATGAAGTGTCTTTCCAGTATAAATGCTTGCTGAATAAACGCAAAGGTAAAAATCCAAAGACTAAGGTCGGGTGAACGAGCAGGCCATATGACTACTTGCATATGTTTCAGTGCAATGTGCGGCATTCCATTCCACTAACCCAAAAACTTGAAATGAAAGTTTGTTTTCAAACCTTCAGATGAAAAAATAAACTAGCTGATATCGGACCATTAACGAAGTGTGAAAAGGAAGTAAGCAAGCTGAATAATCGTGCCAGATAATTTGGAATAAAAGGAACCTCCGTGTGAAATTAATTTGAAATTTGGAATTTTGCTTATCACGTACAACACCTACAACTTTCCCAATCTATTTTGATATTCTATTTCATAAATTGCACGCGTTCCGAAGTGTGTTACTACATTGCGCTTTCCCTTTGAGGGACAGGGCTGACAGGACTAAGGAGGCCTTGTATTATTATTATTATTATTATTATTATTATTATTATTATCATCAATATCGTCCACCGCTGTGGTGCAAGGGATTCGTTCGCTCCCTTCATGTAGCGGGCCCGGGTTTTAAATGCTGGTCGGAACAAGTTACCTAGAAGGGTTTTTTCTACTTTTCCTCGCCTATGAGAGAAATGTCAAGAACAGTGTAAGAATGTCATGTTCGTGTAGTCTCGGAGGTGGCCCCGGCATCGGGCTGATCCCTCATCCGCGGAGGCCCTCCATGCCGCGACACTACGAGGCCACTTGTGACATGCATGTACACGACTTCAGTGGATCCTTTTGAACGGTTTGTAACTACAGCGGCATCAAGGTTTCGGCTTCGCTATAAAAGGGGGCGCAGGGCAGTTCGAAGTGGTTGTTTTTGACGATAAAGGTTGTTCGAGAGATTGTTGTCGGCGTGTTGAAGATGAGAAACGACAATTTCAGTCAAAGTGGCAGGAAAGTGTGTTAGGCCTATCTGTTCTCAAGTCTTAGGTGTTTCGAAGGAATATAACGTGAGTAGACACTATAGCAGCTTGCATAACCCAAAACACGATCAATGCCAGAAGATGTGTTTAATGATTTGAAGCTGAAACTAACTAGACAGAAGAATATCTTTCAGCAACCATCAAACATTTCTGGTTTAAAGACATCTTATGAGGTATGTTTAGAGGTAGCTAAAAGTAAAAAGTCTTTTAGGGATGTGCTGTAAAAATGACATCTTCATTTGGAGATAATAAGATGGCTAAACATTTTGAAACAGTTTCCTTGTCTCATCAGACAGTAAGTAGAGGAATTAATGATATGGGTGGTGAAGTTTCAGGTTCTCTCAAAGGCATTTTGGAAAAATGTGAATTTTACTCTGTAGCTCTAGATGAGAGCACAGATATGGCTAACATCAGCCAGCTCCTTATCTTTGTCAGAACAATAAACGAAGAATTTGAAATTAATGAAGGACTTTTGGATTAATATCATTAGAAACCAGCACAAACATATTCAATGCACCGTTTGATGTTGTTTCTAAATATGGAGGTTTTGGGAAGTGCTCTGGCATTGCAACGGATGGAGCAAAAACAATGATAAAACTGGGTTAGTAGGACTGTGTGAAGAAAAAAGGACGATTTGTTTGTTTTCCACTGCATTATCTACCAGGAGGCTCTCTGGAAAAATTATAAGGCTCAGTGAGACAATGAAAACTGTTGTAAATTTAATAAGGGGAGGCAATAAAGCCCATAGACACAGAGCTTTTATTGCATTCCTGGACAATTTGGAAGCTGAGTGTGGTGACATTTAGTGCGCTGGCTAAGTGCTGGAAATTGCCTGCATCAGTTTTTTGGGTTGAGGAATGAAATTCTTGCTGTAGAAAATCTTCTCGGGTTTGCAGCCAGGTGAGAAGTTTGTTGTGGTCCAACGTTTCCGAGGCTGACGCTGCCTCCATCCTCAGGGAATCTGAAGTGTCGAGTTTTGACATGTAGGGGAAATATATACCAACCCGAGTTGGGCGGAGTCGACCAATCAGGGAGCAGCTGATTGGTCCCTGATTGGTCGACTCCGCCCAACTCGGGTTGGTATATATTTCCCCTACATGTCAAAACTCGACACTTCAGATTCCCTGAGGATGGAGGCAGCGTCAGCCTCGGAAACGTTGGACCACAACAAACTTCTCACCTGGCTGCAAACCCGAGAAGATTTTCTACATAAGATTCGCCAGGAAAGCCTCAAATCTTGAAATTCTTGCTTTTCTCAGAAATGAAAACATTGGGCGTGAGTATCAACGAAAACTGGAAGAAATCCAGTTTTTAAATAATCTTGCTCTTCTGATAGATTTAACATTCCATCTAAATGCTTTAAACCTGAAAACAAAATATCTCCCAGCTTTGTGGCCATATTGAGGGCTTCCACAAAAAAACTTGATGTATTCCACTGAAGGCAAATAATACGGCACACGTCTCACCTTGTCAGCAGTTGAAAGAAGAAAAAAGTGACACAAACTTTAGTATGTTTCATGAAATAATAATGGATATCTAGAAACTGTTCCAGGACACACAACAGTTGACTCCCTAAAACCAAAACTTTCACTGTTCAAGAGCCCCATGGATAATGAAGTGAGTGAGGTGCCTATGACCTTCAGATGGAAATTTGTGATCTTCAGGCAGACCCATTCTACCAGACTGAAAATTTACGGAAACTGATTTATAAATAATGTTTTCAAAAACTGCTTAAATTTTCTCTGCAAATCGTCGCTATTTGGCAGTCCATATGTGTGCGAAAATGCTTTTTCTGCCCTCAAAAAAATTAAATTGAAAAGCGAGAAATCGCATTGAAAGTGCTACACTGGAATCTAGCCTGAGACTTTCCCTTACTGAGCTTACAGTGGACATCGATAAACTTGTATCAGGAAAGCAGTGCCAGTCATCACATTGATTTTCCGACTGTAAAATGAAGTGGTGTATATTGAACTTCTTTTAATATAAATTTTAATAAAAGTCTTGAATAAAATATGATATATCTTATATATAGTTGGTTTATGTAATTAGTTTTCTTTCTGGAATGTCACATTCCTATACCAAAGTTTGAGTGACCCTCTGATAACTAAAGGTTGGACCACAATGCGGTGTAAACATAGATGTTCTAGAATTCCATGCTACCAGTTATGGCTGCTGAGGAAATGCTTTTCTTCTTCGTTGGTTGGAATGGAAGTTAGAAGTGCAGTCCAGCAGTAAATGTAAGTTTGTTAGTGCCCATTTCACCCTGCAGGAATGACAGTAAGTTTGTTTAAATATCGGGTCTCTTATTTTGTTTTACACATGTCTGTAGCCTACAGTAATCCCAGCAGTGCTCATCACAAGTGGTATTCATTTCAAAACGTACAATGAAAGTATGTTTGTCTTTATTGTCAAGCTGTTTGCATTCTCGAAAGCACGATTCTCACTGGTATCAGCATTATCAATGATAGTGTTGCTAATGTGCGTCTTTCAGAAACATGTCGGTGAATGTGTCTGTTTAAAATTGTACATGACGTGTTTATACTAAAAGCCAGAACTCTTATTTGATACTTTCTTTTGCAAAACGTTTCTGTTGCTCAAGGCATGAATAATAGTATATTGCGATACAAGTGCCGTAAGCGGTGCTTACGGATCGAGGAAAGAGTTTTTTCAATTTTCCGAGATCCGTTATGCGCTTACGGCACGAGTATTGCATGCTATTTTTTGCACGATGATTACTACTGATTTTTCACTACTGAAAAATCCCCGACCCGGCCGGGAATCGAACCCGGGCCGCCGGAGTGGAAGGCAGGCGTGCTACCGACTCACCCATAGATGTTATATTTCAGAAAGTGATTCCATGTGTTGGTTGTTATGGGGACTAAATATTTGTCCTGTTAAAGTCGGGGCCTTAGCTCCGGTCTGCGATCAAGGCTTATATTTACGGCACTGAGATTTCTTTTGTTTTCATAGCAACTAGATTGCGTGTGGGAATGTCAAGTTACGATCCACGACAACAATATTCGTAAGTAGGCCTACCACTAATTAGTTACGTCGTGCAAAAAAATATTGAATTCAATTGTAGAGATTAAGTCTTGCCTGCTTTGCCTTAGGTTGAAGGCTTCTTACTCTATAGGCCTATCAGAATGCGAAGTGCCCATGCTTAGGGTAATGAAAGTTACGCGAGTGCATTACATAAATTCTTTTTGGGTTGAGTATCCTTCGGGGATGCGATGAGCTTTTCTATCTCTTTAGTTTTATGTGAAGAGAATGCCATTTTTTATGATTTTCTTAAAAAAAGCTCTTTGCATAAATTTCCTACCTGAATAGCATAGTATACATAATATATTGTAGGTATAGCATATATGCATTACAATACATTATACTAGTTCCCAAAAGTTTTATTTGGGTAAAAGATTTTTTCTTTTTTCTTTTAGTTAAGTACTAAACCAAAATAGTGAGTCAAAAGGTGTTTCTCCTGACAGGCGTTCTTTCAAAAAATTCGTCACAAGCATCTTATCAAATTCTTCTTTCCCTAGACCATTAGGCGGGTCTCCCTAAATTCGCAATCTTTTTCGTGGATTATTATGCCTTGCTGATTTAACCCAATTTTCTTAATTTGTTATTTATGCGTGTTCGCTCCATTATGACTTTTTGTCTAGTCCCCCACATTCTTGTCTTATATCAGAATTCCTTGTCCAATAGTCTCCTTCCTGTGATTTTTCTTAATCATCATGTAAATTCTAAATCCAACTTCTCCGCATTCTTCTTGTGAATATTTTTAGAATGGCAATGGGATTAAGTTCTTTCTGAACAAAAAATTCCCTTTAAGCAGGCCTACAGGCTGAAGTAGATTTCGAAGTGCTAAATCTCGCCTTATATGAGAGCTATCGAGAAACCAATTATTGATTTGTAGAGTACTCATCAAGAGCTTTTCAACGATACCCAACAAGACGTGGTTTCATAAAATTCGAATTTCCATCCCCCCACCCCCACTCGTACCCCCAAAACCCCCGAATCGTTGGTGTCACTGTGAACTCCATAAGGAGTACTCTAATTTATTCAAACAAAGTTCCCTCTATACTTCATAGGGGCCGAGATATAATTTTTTCAAAATTGGGCCAATTTTGCTCATAAACGAACTTGGCCGAACTATTGGGCCTAGAGATAACATAATAAAATTTGGTTCAAATATCTTCAAAATTACGGCCGCTAGCGTGTGAAGATACATATACATATTATATCACAATTTATTTATTTATTTATTTTTTTGAACGGGCGGTAGTTTCGTACTTAGGAAGGCATGAAACGTAAATATATGAAATAATTTTTCGAAAGCCATGACATGGTATCGATTGCAATAGGTAGATTTTTCTTCGAAAACTATCTAAGAATGTAGTTAGTCTTTTGAAAGCGTAAAAGGATATTTTCGATTGTGGTTGTGGAAACTGCATTGAGAAACGTAAAATTTTAATGAACTGATGATCGTTCAACAATAGCCTGATTTTCGCTTTACTGGTATTCAACAAAGAAACATGATTTTTAGTAATAACAATAAATAATTCTGATAATAATATACAAATTATTGGGAGAATTTGAGCCCACGGGCCTATATAAGTTGGTGGCACTGGTCGTCCTCCTTCTCGAGCTGTTTCTTGCGTAAAGCTAAGAACCATACAAAATAGACTATATTTTTTACCTGTGTGAAAGACGGGTCACAGGCTAGTTATAGGATAAAATCTCTTGGTGTCCTCTCAAATTACTTAGGGAAAATATAATTTTTCCTGGAACGTCACTATCACCCATGAAAAGAACGGGCTCCTTTCCTTGGTTTACTTCTTTTACATTCTTCTAAAACACAAGCTTGTAGTATTCGACTACAACTTTGGTTACAACAAAGTCGTACAAGGTTACAATGAAAACCGTAACTTAACAAGTGTGAGACAAAATGATTGAAATTGGAAATCACGAGGGATCAGCGCCATTGTTGTCATAGTGTTCGATTCTGTTACTAATAGATATCTATCGAGTCTTTATCGATCGATTTCACTAACCTTGTTTCGATTAGCTCATGGAATTGGCGGACTGTTGGTGTTCTAGAGTGTAAAGCTGTGTTCTATTTATATTTTATGTGGAATATTGAGTAGTGTCAGTGGTGAAACTGTACGATTTGTTATTATTGTGTCTTCATATTTCACTCAATGTGAATGGATTCGCCGGACGGCTTCTCTTGTGGTGATTACGTCTTGACAACGCCGGCCTGGTTCGTTATTGTAATACATTCTCATCTGGTTCTGTGTTCTGTAGCTAACTGTACATTCATGTTCTGTTACCCATAACTCCACTCTGCATTGAAATTAGGAATAACTTTTAGGAAAGCAGAGACACACTACAAATAGTGAAGATATGTTTATGTAGTTTGGTTAGGTAGACCGTTTGTCTTTATGTTGCCAAGTTCACTTGTAGTGAATAACAATACGTTAGCCGTGAAGTCTGTCCACAAACACATGACTGCAGTAAAGTAGCCCTATAATCAAGATCCTCTTTATTTAGTAGCTTATATTTTTAATTTTATCTGATCTTCGGTGACCTTCAGTATTACAGAAGGCCTGTGGTTACTATTATGACTCGAAATGATCTCTATTTGTCAGTCATCCTTTTAATGCCTGGGCAAAATCTATTGGTATACAAGTTAAAAGAGAAGTTAAAGTGAAACTAAAGTATTCTGTTATTAAAGAGAAATCAGATCTTAAAGAAGGTTTTGGTATCACTGCTAATATGACGGTCCTTTTAAATGCAAGTGCTGTACTTCGTGGGGGTATTGTACTATTTGATGCTATCGTTACAGAACTATTTTGAGTTATATTTGGCAGCTCAACCACTACGCTACGGCGTACCCCCACTCAATTAATTTTCCTGTACTTATATTTCATTCAAGCAGAAGTGTAAATTTTAGGAAATGTTTTCCCATTCCGATAAACCAAGGCCCCCTATAAATTACATTCCCTTGCTGTTCCTCCTACATTTTCCTTTTTAACCAGTCACCAATGTCTTGGCTTAGACTCTGTATGCAATTTACTTGTCTTGTCCTTCCTGTGATATCACAAGCATCTAATTTCTATTAACTTCTCTGACTTACCTTATGTACAGACTACTTAGAAAAAAAATGCTCAACGCAAAATATTCTTTAGTCTTTTCAAAGCGTAACAAAATATTTCGCTGAAAGTTGTAAAAAATTAATGAACTGAGGACAATTACAAACAATCGCGAGTGAATTGGAAGAAAATGAGATCCTACTATGTATATCAACAGTAGCCTGATTTTCACTGAAACAGGATTTTTAGCAATAAATAATTGTGATAATAACCAGGGCCCGGGTTCTGATGACCTAAAATTGTTTGAAAAATTATCTATAAAATGACCCTAAATTTTAAAGAAAATGACTTAATAATTAATAATTATAAAAAAAATGACCTAAAAACTGATATTTTATTTATAAAAAAATATTATTGTACACTAAGTTATAGACTAGTTTGTACATAATTGTAAAAGCTGTAAATAGCTGTAATGTTGTGAATGTTCTTTTCTCACGGAAATTTACACTGGCACTGAGGCACTGGCGAGTCAAAATTCGGCATTTCGTTTTGTGGTCTGCCGGATTATATTGTTGTTTATTGAGGGTAAACAGTACTTTGCACTCTCAAATCCAAGGAAGTGCCAAGTCAGTCTAATAATAATAGCAATATAATATAAAATTTTGACGTTTCTTTGATTCTCACTTCCGACCGAGACATGTCAACACTTTAAATCCGAATTTTTCCTTCTTGCATTAAACAAACAACACTTCAAAGACAGCACCGCTAGGGACGAAAAAGAAGTTAATACACTCAATGTTAATACATGAAAATGACTATATAAGGAAGCAAATGACACGAAAATGACAAAATAATAACCTAAAATTGAAATAAATGCCCTACAAATATAAAATTGCATAAAATGACAAAAAAATGACCTAATATAGATGCATTTCTATAATCTACACCTTTTCAACTTCAATTTCGGAAAAAGTAATTTCAATTTCGGAAAAAGTAATTTCAATTTCGGAAAATGTAATTCCAATTTCGGAAAAAGTAATCTCAATTTCGGAAATACGAGGGCTATGACGAGGGTATAGTAAAGTTGGTGCCACGCTAGGACAAATGACTCAATCGGAGCGAGATTATGTAGAGAAGTATCTAAATGTCCCAAATAAAACAGTTTTGATTTTCACTGTGGTTTTAATTTTATGCCCCATCGGAGGTTTAAAAAAATAGCCCTCGTATTTCCGTAATTGAAGTTACTTTTTCCGAAATTGAAATTACTTTTTCCGAAATTGAAATTACTTTTTCCGAAATTGAAATTACTTTTTCCGAAATTGAGGTTGAAAAGGTGTAGAGACCATGATTAGGATTTATCTACAAGTTTGCAATGTCTAACCAGCGTTAGTAAAAAGATGACATATCATTAAAATCCGGGCCCTGATAATAGCACACGGAAAATTATCGGGTGGCTTGAGCCCCAAGGGCCCTTATAAGATGGCACCACTGATCGCTGTCATCTTTATAACAAGAGGAAGTGTCTGTCTTTGCGCGATGCCCAGCCAAATCTAGGCCAGGCAGAGATAAGAAATGTTTAACATAGATGGACTGAATGCACCTGGTTTCGTTCGCGAGTTGTGGGTGTAAAACTGGAAGAAAACGTGAATTTTTTACGTCATAATAACTTGGAAATAAAGAGCATTGCTGTTTAATTGTAATTTTTATTGCATGCAGGTTAGGTTACGTTGTGTTGTGAATTGTGATGCCCTAGATTGAGGCCGTACGTTTCACGTACCATCATGTTGTTATAAATCCTGCAGCCTTATTCTTAAGAGAGAGTCGTGTGAATGCCGTCTCGCTCGGTTTGCTGAATTGGGAAATCGATGGCGTTGGTACGAGCCCCCGCCCCTCCCCGCCCGCACGAAATCCCTCCCACTCGGATTTGGCCCCATGCCTGGCGCTGCAGAAAAATTATACCCAATTTCTTGTCTGCGAGGGAAAAAAAATATAATAAAGAACTTTCCGTCCGTCTGTCGTTTATATTATTTGGAAGACAGGATCTAGGGGCTTGCAAATGAGTCTATCACCCTGCTCGTCATATTGTGCAAGAATGACTTAGGTTATGGACATTTCGTACTATATTAAGAGAAGCTACCATTTGGTGGTGGTAATAATAATAATAAGTTTGAAGCGTGCTTTATGGAAATATACTCGTAATGTATTTTGAACCACAAGGTCCTTAATGACAGACTATTTATATTATATCTTGTATTGTGTGTTATATGTCATTTTGTACTCTTTCTCAAGACAAACAAACAGAATTGAATTGAATTTGAGCACAAACAGTAACGTGGGACTGTAAAATCGTTTTCCTGAAACTTATTTTTACTTCCTCTTCCCGTACCATTAGCCCAGTCAAATGTTACATCGAAACTTACATTAAATGGAGTATTAATGATTTTTGGAGGGGACTTTAGGACCATTACTGGGATCACAAATCCAGATTTGCAACCCTCAGAAACCTGTGCTCGCTGAATGGCGGTCGAAATAAACCGGTTTTTTCGTACTTTTTTCGGTTTTTCGACAATATCTCCTAAACTATGCGTTTTTTGGAAAGAATATTTCTTAGCTTTTTTAAAGTAAATTAAATTGTCTAATATATGTGATCAAAATCGTTTTTGTAAGTTATATAGTTACCGAGATTCGGCTTTTCAAAGATTGGCCTTTTTTTCCAAAAAGTTAAAATTTTAAGTTTTCTTCGTGTTTCGAACTAAATACCGGCAAATGACACGTCCTAAAGAAATGTCAAGATAACATAAGTTGTAGGAAATTTAATAAGCTTTAATTTGAGTTATAGCTGGTTCTTGTACCTCAGATAGTCTAGTCATAAATGACAAAAACCGAAAATATGAAAAATGCTTTTTTGGGTGAAAGTTGAATAACATCGTTTCCTCCACCAACACCTTAATTTTTTTGGTAACTTGTTGGCGGATAATATCTTATAACTGTGTATAGAAACTACTTGTGTGTATATGTGTCTATGGGAGATGATTTTTCAGGGAAAAAAAGGAATTTACTTTTAAACCAACAGGCATATTTAAACTATGTGTGAGGTTCCTGGTATGGGATGGTATGGGACCTGGGAAGTCGAGGGTGGGGTGATGTCTTCATCCTCACTTGAAGAACTGTCATTCTGGGGTGTGGGCACATTGCGGCAGAATTTTTCCCCTGCAGAGAGCGCACAAAGCTGAGCATTTCAGCCCAGTTTTGCGGCAGCTGCAGCTCCCAGCGCAGCCCATCTTGCACTTGCACGAGGTCAGTTCCCCGTTACTGACAAAATAGTTTCTATTAGCAGTGGGATTTTTGGAGGCTATGAAGTCAATTGTTATATTGCCAAGGCACTGGGAACAGAAGGAGTGGTTAATATAAAAAACCAGACATTTGGGAAAGTTGGATTCAAACGTAAAGACAAAATTGTTACCTTCGTTGCAAGTTGTTACCTTGGAAAGCGTCAATAATTCCATACAAGTCACTAATAAGAAGATTGAAGTTGACCCTCTCGCAATATTTCAGCGAGTTAGCATTACCATAAAAATCCGACGCAGAGTTGAAAGCCCACTGCAAGTATGAATTGCCCCCTTACGCAATGCCTCTTTTCAACGACGCTGGAGTGAGGAAGGGAACTAAGGCAGCTCTATTTTCGTGTTTCACATCCCTCACTACCAACATCTCCCGAGATGCCTATATCCACATCGTGCTCGATGGTGGCTACTTGCTCCAAAAATACGTGTGGCATCAAAACGCATCAGTGAAGACCATCATTAACGGCTACATTCATTTTGTGAAAAACCATTTTGGGACAGATGTAACCCATTGTCTTCGATGGATACCCGGAGGACGCCTCTCAAAAAAGTACCAAAAGCGCCGAACATCTCAGACGATACTCCGCCCTCAACTGCAGTGACATTGTCCTATCAGCTTCCACTACCATCAACATCACGCAAGAGAAGTTCTTATCGAACGACACTAATAACCATAGGCTGATAGAGTTACTGATAACTGGATTTGAGCAGCACGGTGTTGTAATGACAGAAGAGAACGCTGACGCTGACATTGTTAGAGCTGCCTCAACAAAGCTGACTGTTCTGAGAAGGTTGTCATCATTGTAGAAGATGTGAACCTGCTTGTGTTATTAGTTGGTTTGAATTCCAAAAAATACATCTATTTCCAGAAGAGGGGAGCCAGACGTCCAATATTCATCTACATCGTTCACCAACGGAAATTCTTATTACTGTCCCGGGACCCTTTCAGGCAGGGGAAAACCAAATTTGTGAAACCTTCCTCAAGAACCCAGCACTATTCAGGCAAGCAGGAGTCTTCCTCCACCCAGATGTGAGTCACGATGAAATAGCTGCAGCTGGGGAGAAGTATCTCGTCGCAGTTTATGAAGGAGCGACTGACACCACCCTCAACGACCTGACAGCCAAAGTCAACCTCGCCCGTTTGTCACCAACCACAGATGCTGCAAAATATCATGCATATTGTATGTATTACCAGGTATGTCTATGTACATTTCCCATCATTATGTTCTTAAATTTCGTTGTTCACTTATATACTCTCATTGTACACCATGTGTATGCTTTGAAATATTATAGAATAACTAACTTTCATTCTACTTTTATGCAGGTACAAAAGTGGTTGGGGTGGAAAAAAACTCACGGATTGGGGTGGAAGTTGGGCTTACTCCAATTCCAATGGAAGTTGAACCAGCCCCTCAAACCCTTCTGCAACTGATCTCGTGCAAGTGCAAGATGGGCTGTGCTGGGGGCTGCAGCTGCCGCAAAACTGGGCTGAAATGCAATGTGCTCACACCCCAGAATGACAGTTCTTCAAGTAAGGATGAAGACATCACCCCACCCTCGACTTCCCAGGTCCCATACCATCCCATACCAGGAACCTCATCACACATGGTTTAAATATGCCTGTTGGTTTAAAAGTAAATACATTTTAATGAAATATGCTGCTTAAATATTTCTTATGGCAAAATCCATCTCCCATAGACACATATACACACAAATAGTTTCTATACACAGTTATAAGACATTATCCGCCAACATGTTACCAAAAAAGTTAAGGTGTTGGTGGAGGAAACGATGTTATTCAACTTTCACCCAAAAAAGCATTTTTTCATATTTTCGGTTTTGATCATTTATGACGAGACTATCTGAGCTACAAGAACCAACTATAGCTCAAATTAAAGATTATTAAATTGCCTACAACATTTGTTCTCTTGATTTTTCTGTCGGACATATCATTTTGCTGGTATTCAGTTCGAAACACGAAGAAAACTTAAAATTTTAACTTTTTGGAAAAAAAGGTCAATCTTTGAAAAGCCTTATCTCGGTAACTATATAACTTACAAAAACGATTTTGATTTCATACTTTAGACAATTTAATTTACTTTAAAAAAGCTAAGAAATATTCTTTCCAAAAAACGCATAGTTTAGGAGATATTGTTGAAAAACCGAAAGAAGTCCAAAAAAAACCGGTTTATTTCGACCGCCATTCAGCGAGCACAGGTTTCTGAGGGTTGCAAATCTGGATTTGTGATCCCAGTAATGGTCCTAAAGTCCCCTCCAAAAGTCATTAATACTCCATTTAATGTAAGTTCACCCGTTTTTTTTGTAACATTTGACTGGGCTACATAGGTACTATAGGTAGAGGAAGTATTGTTTTCGACCCCCAAATTCGAAGTTGAGTTTTTAGCATATATAGATGTTTCAAGGCCCCCTGAATCCAAAAATACTATTTTTAAAAACATGTCTGTGTGTCAGTGTGTGTGTGTGTGTGTGTGTGTGTCTATGTCTATGTGGAATATCTGTGAACAAGCTAGCTCCAAAACGGAAAATCGTATGAAAACAAAATTTCGTATTTGAGTCAGGTACCTTCCGAAGATGTGAGCTGAAGATTGGTGACAAGTTTCTCTTATTTTTAAGGAGACTTTACATGAAGAATTTTCCGTTTTTCGCGATTTTCTCGAAAACGGCTCTAACGATTTTCTTTAAATTTTGCACATAGATTGCTTATACTAAGAGTTAAAACTTTTATTTGAAAATTTTTTTTGGAAAAATTCTCTGAAGGGTAGTTATAAGCCACCCACTGTGAATACACGCTCTTTGCAATAGGGCCTCATGTAACAAAAAGTCGTACGAAAACAAAATTTTGTGTTTGGGTTAGGTACCTTCTGAGGCTGTGACACGAAGAGTGGCGACAACTTTCCCTTACTTTTAAGGGGACTTTACACGAAGAAATTTTCGTTTGTCACGATTTTGTCAAAAACGGCTCTAACGATTTCCTTTAAATTTTGTATATGGAGTGCTTATACCAAGAGCTAAAACTTTAATTTGAAACTTAAAAAAAAAAATTCTCTGAAGGGTGGTTATAAACTACGTGAAGTACGTGAAGTGAGAAAGATGTATTGTTGGCCATGGTTACAATAAAGAAATATCTGAGGGGAATATTCGATAAATTTCGGAAATTATTCTGAATGGCGGAAAGTTCAATTTTTTTTTTTTTTTAGTTTGTCCATAGCCTGTGTTTTTAGTCGCAACATTCAAATGAGGTTCTATAAGGTATTTACAGCATAATTAGCGTAAAATTGTATATATCAGCAGGATTTTAACTTTCTGGTACCAATATTAAGGCTATTGATAAGATTTTTCACTCCTAAAATGTGAAAAAAGAAGGGTACCGTACTAAATACTGCATTTTTAAGATACTTTCTTAAAAGAATGTCGCTTAGTTGCTAAGGAGTGTAAATGTAAGTGGGAAAATTCAATTGAAAAGCTACTTTGGCGGAGATAGAAGGTACCTTCTGTTCCACTCAACCAGTAGATCTCAGAATTGCTAATATTCTAACTCCAGGATAAATTGGTGTGGTCTCTAATCACTCCAGGCATTTGAAACATAAAGAGACCCACAGTTTCTTGAGCAATATTAAGGTGTACGTATTTGTAAAATCAGATTTTGGTCTGTTTCTTCAACTATTTTAAATTTCCTTTGCAACAGATTGCATTAAGTTTGTTCTCTCTTATTAACAGAGCTTTGGTCATCTGTGGTGTGCTAAAGATTTCATATTAGCATATTCAGCATTTGACACATGAGTTGATAATGTGATTCGTGCAAAATAAAATAAATTAATATAAATATACTTTTTGTTATCCCATAGTAACGATATTATGAGCTGTTATTGGAGGTTTACATCCACGTAAGATAACACATTGGCTGTGTTTTGTATTTTTTATTAAATGGAATGGATACACCAGGTTATCTGAAGATTTAAGTAAGCCAATATTGAATTATATGTCAGCAAGCAAAGTGGCTACTGTGCACGCCACAGTAGGGTTTTTTTTAAGGAAAATTAAACTGTTTATTGATTTAATTTCGCTTGTTTAAAGGCATATTTCAGCCCCAATACGAGCATTTTTGACTGCATCGAATATGGTTGCTATGGAGACCACATGAAAGTGTTGTTTTGCTTGCAGATGGGGAGCCCATCAAGTTACCGGAGAACTTGGAAAGTCTTCCCAAAGCAGATCATTTTCCCACTCAGCGACACCGCTGGAACACAAATGAGGTAAGTCACATATTTTGTATTCGTAACTAAGGTAAACAAGACAGGTTCTGATGTATCACTTTTACTGAATTAGTAAAGAGCATGCTTTCATTTCCAGCTGGTACTTTATTTGTCCACTTGACAGCATATAAACATTAATTAACACTTATTATAAAGGCCCACTCTATGCTATATATAATGCGTAAAATTGTCGATCACCAGGATTGTGTTGTGTTAGCCATCTGTTCAATAATTGAAGCGTTTACTTTTATAAGGGTCTAAGTGCCAAAATCATGATTTTTCAGCTGATAAATGTGGCTTGGTTCTAAAAGGGCCAGTGTCAATTTCTTGCATTATTGAGCTCGGCTAGTCTTTATCTTTCGTACACTGAAGTGCCAATGTCTGTTGCTATTAATAGACATAATACAGAAACCTTAGAGGCCAATGTCGGAAGTTCTCAGCAAAAAATGTTAATCTTTAAAAACTTCAAAATCAGTTATCTCAAAAGCAAGTTTTATGACTTTTGCCCTTTTAGAACAAAGCCACAGAATTTTAAATGGATCTATGTACCCAGACCAATGCATTTCAAAAGGGTCCAAGGTCCAAGGAAAGCCACGTTAGTAGCATTAAATTCGAAGATATGTTGCTGGGTCTTTCTGTGGGTCTATATCTTGTTTTGTACACAATAATGATTTTGGCACTTAGGCCCTTATAAAAGTAAACGCTTCAATTTCTTTATAACGTTACAGCAAGGCGGTACCAATGTAGGTTTAAATAGGCGAACTCTGATCAGTTTGGTTTCTACGGGGAGGGAACTCGTATCTGTATAGCCTCATTTCGATTCTGCATTAGATATATTAACAATATAATTAAGTATAAAATTATGTAATTCATGAGATTAATTATTTAAAAGCCACGCCACGGCTTTCCTTTCTGATCGCATGTGGGATAGCTCATTATAATTAACGATCGCGAATCCAAAAACAGCATTTAAGTTATTGCAAAGAGAAAAGTTAGAAGTGGAGTTATTAATTGACGTGACCTATTTACCCGAGCCGACCCGGGGTTTGCGTGATTAAGCAACCAGCCTCAACGGGGAATAAACATTCTACATTTCGGTACAAATCTGGTTTACTTTCGCACGACAAAACCCAATTTCTGCTTTAAAGTAACACATCATCAACATGACTTCCTTATTCGTTTTGTATATTTTCACCAGTTGACTAATAACACACACAAACATATATATATATATATATATATATATATATATATATATATATACTAGCTTAAAAGGCCCGGCGTCGCTCGGGTTTTGTATTTTGTAAATGCGAAAATAACTTATGAAGGACTTTCGATTTTCAAACTCTAGGTCTTTAAGGTCTTTATATAGGTATTAAGAATTTGAAATGGGGAAGAACGACTTATCACAGACAAACTATTCCCTCAGAAAACGCTAGATAGGCTACAGCTTATTATAGCTTATAGCAGATCCCCACGGCTTCTCCCAAGATAATTAATCGAAATATTAACAATTAAGAGCAAAATAATTAAAATATTATGTTTATTAACACTTTGCACGCGAATCATTCATAGGTGTAAACTAAACGATTGATAGGCCTAATTAATGAAACAGCTATAAATCCGGCTTTGAAGTGAATTTCACGATTAGAAAATAAATGGAAAAATTCGGTATTCGAAAGATTATGAGAATTGAAATCGATTAAACTCACGATACAAAAAAGTGCGTAAATGTATTTGACAGACAGACATAGTACATTAGTTTTTATTTATATATGTGAAGAATGGAATAAGCCTACTGAGGCCGTGATTTCTATATTCATTTGTCCAGACTTATAATTCCGTTACATTTCAGGCAGATTTAACTACCCTACATAAGATATTTTAATTACGATTACATATAAAAACGTTGTAGCCAGGACCCCGAACTAAGCAACTTCCCCGGAATTTTCTGTAAACTATATTCCATGTAAAATAAAATATGTTTAAAATTACCTTATCGACATCTCTAGCTTTTATAATAACCTGAGATATCCATTGCCTTCCATAGCGATCGCGACGATATTATTTCCAAGGTATGACTATAATAGACAAAGCCTTCTGCAATTGATTTGACAACTGAAATGAATAACTGAAAACTGATCCTTCGAAAGCGTAAAAAATGCACGTTTTCTTGCCGTTTTTCACTCATAACTCGCGAACGAAGGCTAAAATTAAAAATGTAGTATGACAGAAACCTTCCCGGGAATGTACCCAACAATTTCCCAAAGTTTCATGGCGATCGGATGAATGGTGTAGTAATGCATAAAGGACACACACACACACACACACACACACATACATTCATTTATATATATATATATATATAACATAATCACTTGTGTGGCACATTTTAACTTTAGATTTGGAATTTCATTTATATCCTTATGCTATCGATTTAGTCTAGACAAGAAGGAGCTCTGTGATTACGAATTAATTTCAGTAATTTCCACGTACTACTTCATGATAATTTCACAATTTAGTTCCCATTGTCAGTTCTATCTTATCCTGGCCTAGGACTGGCTAGTCAAGTTTAAACATGTGTGTGTGTGTGTGTTTTTTTTACATAGCCTATAACATTACTTCACTTTCGTCATATTTTATGAATTTTTATTTCTTTTTCGATTTTTGTAAGTAAGCCAGAGTTCTCCCCGAGTCATATGTATTTTAATGTTTTTCTTAAATTGAATTATTTTAACCTCAAAGCATTTACTGCTTCCCCCTCTTTCATTTATTTATTGAAGAGTTGGTTTCCTAAGCCAAGCTTCGACAGTGGTCGGAAAGGCTTACACTCGCTTGTCATACCATGCCTAATAAATAGCCTATATTTAAATTCAATTTTGTTAATTAAAATGAATTAATTTCGACTTGTCAGAATCCGTTGGTTTCGTGAAAGTGACGAAAAGGAAGCTTCGGTTTGACCGACGACATGAGCTGCTATCTGTCGTACAAGACAAGAACTACAACCAGCTGATGCGGAGGTCAGAGTGGGCGTTTGCTTGAGTGAATCTAAAATCTCAAAACTTAAACATTTCATTACGGTGGAACAAAAACTTGCCTATGATGGTAATTGCGACACTTAAGAAATGCTTTATTTTAAAATAACTTTGGACTTTTTGAGGATATTCCATTATTGTTCGTGTCTCCAAAACAGCTTTTTAAAATTCGTATGACACATTAAATTCTTCTTTCAAAAAGATTTCTAGTTATAAATAATGCCTAGAAAGGTACTTCGTTGTATACTTTCTCCGGCATGTTATACGTCGTATGTATTTTATGTAATGCCTTTCATATATGTAACACGTATACAACTGTTTATTGGGGATTAACGCGTCAACGTCAAGGAATTAGGTAACAACATTCATTAACGTTATCTTTTACAGGTAGGGGGAAAAAAGCGGACCGACTAAAATATCTAAGTTGCCTAGTGGCATTCACAGGATAGCAGGGAATGTATTGAAATTTGTTCAAGTGTCGATAAATTGCTTGAATTGAGAAAAAATTTAACATAATTTGCATTGATTGTGAAAACAAACGTTTCCGTTACATCTCTTACATTTATTTACGTATCACAAGGCTCTGAAATCAGCTACAAGAGTCGTTCTGCTTTTTTCCCCTACCTGTACTGTACGTGAACCCTTAACATTTCTGTATCCCTTTAATGTTTTTAATCATTTACACTTATTAACGCTGACATCGTTTTGTTGTACAGATTGTACAGGTTATACTCAATATTGGTGTCTCCTCCTTGGATGTCTGATGGCTTCAGTTTCTTGATTGACAATAGTGTTCCATAAAAGTTTTTGAAACTTAAGTGTAAATTTAAAATGTCTTTAAAAAACCTTATTGTAAGGTTAAGAGTAGGCTACAGAAGCAGTTGTTAGAAATAGACATTTACTTAATATCTTTCCAGTGTCCAAAGAGGCTGATGATATAAAATAAAGTGACAGCCCTAATTGGTTGCAATCGTGTTGTGTTGTCAATGCAACTCGTCTGCTGTGTTATTGATTCCCTTTGTAGTTGTAATAAAAATAGAAGAATCAATGATAAGAGAGACGCAAGCTCAGGTGCAAAATATATTCATCTTATAAATAACTGATTTCAAGTAGACTATTTAAATTCGTTTTTAAAGAAACTTTGCATATAATGCATATAACTGAAGATGGCGCAGCAAATACGCCGAAATGCATTTTCTATTTAAATAATGACACATCTTGGTTCCACACAGAAGAATCCAGCTTTCATCTACATCTTTATATGCTGTTTTTGAGTGGATCAAAATAAGTTAATGTGTTAAGGGTTAAGGCGGAACTTTGTTACATATTTAATATTATAACCCTTATCTAATGGAAATGAAATATTTTAATTATAAAGTTATATATAAATTCCATAAATCAGCTCCTGGGCCTTTGCTAGTTCATATCTCCAAAGTTCATTTTAATTATAAGTACCAATAAGCTAAGCATATGATTAAACTAATTTATACGCACAAGCTAAGCAGAAAACAGATTTATTCGCCTATGGGTAGACGGGAGGTCTGTATCAAGACAACAGTTTTAGGCAACATTTCAATGCTTAAGTTAAATTACTTTGAATGGATTTGTTACACTGCCTACTAACGGACTTACAACTCTTTTGTCCATCAACCCATATTTTTTGCACCCTTTGAAAAGTTAGCTTCAAACAATTTTATACTATTCTTAGGAGGTCTAATAATATGAAATATGTTTCATTTTAGGATAGTTACAAGCTAGTGAAGCCTTTCTCATTTCTACCCTCTTGGTCCATTTGTCCATTAAAGAATTCGACCGAGAGAATTCCCATCTCTGTGATGTGGTCGTACCTGGCCTACTGTACTTGCGATCCTGTAAGCAAAGAATCCATTCTATCGTATTTCTTTAATTTAATTAATTATTTCAGGATTCGTATTATTGTTAATTCTGCTATTTTGGTATTCACATAATAGAGGAACATGTCGAAAATTGAGACCACGAAGCGCTAGAAGAGATTCGGATGTGAAAGGAAACAACACTGCATTTTACAAAATATATACGGACAGGCAGAAATCAATTGTTTGAAAAACACTCTGATAGCAAAAGGCAGATGAGAAATATCACATCACACATTCAATATAAAAATCAGACATTCAAGATCAAACCGAATGTTGCCGACATTTACGTATCACATTCAACAAAGTGGAAAATAAATATTGTAAAGAGTTTCTTGAAAAACATGTGGGCATAAATGTTTCTCGGGAGTCGATCCTAAGACCAGAAAGTATGGGTTGTGTGAATATATATATATAATTTTCTTTAAAACACGTAGATTTTAAGGCAAATTGAAACACATAATCCTAGGGAAATGTGACTGCAATCGAGTGATGCCACGCTCATAAAGCGACCTGGAAGTCGCAGCGAAGTAACGCAGTGCGTTGTGCAATCAATTTGTGGTTTATCCGGCAATTAAACTAGTGAATCAGTGATCGGACTTGTAGCCCTTCTGTTGTTTCCTTGTTTGTGTTAACTGTTATGTCTATTTGACCCGTGTGTATATATCAAAAGCCAGAACAAAGCTGTCCGTGCGAGAAAATGAAACTGCTGAAGCCCGGCAACAGGCGCACTAGAAAACGCACTGGAAAACGCGTGCTGTTGCGTTGTGATATACAACTCACGGCATCTGTTGTTGATAAGAAACCGAGTTATTACAGAGGAAAAACGTTCATTTCTCCAGACTTATAATAATATAAAATATTTCGTTGTTATTCATTAACACTCTGTATAACGCACTATGTCTTTTGTTTTGTTAATATTGTAAAAGTAAAAGAATAATCTGTAAATAAAAATAACAATGTGTTTTTTATGTTTACTACAAGCAATGGAATATCTGCACATAATAGCACTTCCAGACATTTTAGCTATGTTCAGGCCCGACGAGAGGGAGGGGCAGCCCCGGGGCCTGGACCCCGAAAGGGGCCCGGCCGACCAGGTTATATTTTTTTACTTTCTAAATTTACTCTAAAGTAAAATTTGTTATAAGTCTATAAACAGTTTAAGTTATGTTTTTGTGTTTATTTTACCTGCATTGTCCTGTCGTATACCGAAATTAATCAATTAATCTGAAACGGATTATTCTTGAAGAAAATTTGTTATTTTTGAAAAGTAGAAGCAGAAATCCTTTTGGACTCAACAGTAGGCCTCACTAATGTTCGGCATTTAAAATCATAATTTTCAAAAGATTAAACTGGTACATACAGATAAAATTGTTCCTAATTAGAACATTTTAATGTATTTTTCCGTTTCGTGCCCGGCATCAGTTAACCAATTTGGTGCAAAATCAATAGGCTTCGTCCCATGGGCGTTATAAATGGTATACCAAGTTTTATGAAAATCCGATAAAGCGTATTTGAGATATCGCGCTTACAGACACACGGACAGACAGTCCTGTCTACCAGACAATCTCATAAAGTACCGGTACCATTCTGGCACTTAATAATTATGTAATATCATTACATAATTTTGTTGTTGCATACATTATAAAGGGCGAGTTGGGTAGTGAATTTAATATTTGACGGGGGCCCGGGAAAATTTGTCCCTGGGGCCCTTGCTTTCTTTCCACGGCCCTGGCTATGTTTATAAAAGTTCTAACTGAAAAACTAATATAGTCTCAGTGACGAAATTTCAACCACTTAATACAACACAATAAACGAATGTTTTGTGAAAATTTTGATTTTTTGAAGTATGATAAAACTATGAAATATTTCAGATTAAAAATACCCGATTGTAGAAAAATTGCAATATTTAGAGACCCATAATAGTGAAATAGTGTACAAAAGATTGAGGGTGAGTCATAGTTTTATCTTTAATAATTTAAAAGAAAAAAATTATCTTGAAAACGTTAAACTTTACCTATTTTTTCGTTTTTTTATTCTCTTTAACATGGTTTTTGTTTGAACCAAATATCTCAAAAAACAAAGAAGCTACAGAGTTTAATGCACACCTCTGTAAAATGCAAAATAGGCTGACGCACCAATACAAAGTGAACATCTAAAAAATTAATGAATGCCTGAAAATAGTACAAACAATCTTTTCTAAATAAATTGCTTGATTTGATATGGATTCAGTCAATATTTATCACCTGATCAGGTGGGAGGCAAGAACCATCGGCTAGTTAGATTTTAAGTACCTTTTGCACTTTCTTTTCTTGTCGTGTTGTGGCTGTAGTGAGTATTGAGGGGTAGTTATAAGCTTGTCTTGCCTCAAACAACTGAATACGGCCTCTTATTCTATATCAGAATGCTTACAATCATCAAGACCGCGACCTGTCGAATGTGATGAAGACAAGGGTCTGAAGTTACCCAGAATTTGTCCCAAGAGGTGAGGAAAAACCCCGCAATATACCCACGTAGGGAATTTGTTCCTACGAGGAATCGAATCCAGGCCCGCTGTGTCAGATGGTGGCATGTGCAAGTTAGCTGCTGTTAACTCAGTATTAAGGCATAACATAGAAGTAAAGACACAGGTAAGTATGATTAGGAAGAGGTGGGGGAGTGTATCATGCGATGACAACTTCATATGTGCAAGGAAAATATTTGTAGAATTCCATTTATATGAGATTTTTCTTTTTTGAGTCGCCGACATGAAAACAGGGACCTGAAGGGTCAGACACAGTAGTTTCAACAGTGTTTCTCAACCTATGCACCACTATGGTCCGCAGACATAATTTTTAAAAATGTTAATTTAGTGGAAAGTAAAGAAGTAACATTTTTTCATGCATGACATTAAATCATCCTAGTGACCAATACGATAGGAAACTATTTATTAATTTCCAAGGCCTCACTAGCGATAACATTGCCAGAGAATGGAGTGACACCAGGGCACGGCTGTGTGTGTGTGTAATATTGATCGCTGCCGGCCGCCCCCCCCCCTTTGACCTCACCAGCCTACACAGGCTGTAGGCCCCCGTCTGGAGACCCACTCCGGCTTCTGGAATCTTCTCAAAGAAACAACAAACACATTCAAAGTAGCTTAGTCCCTACCCTACCTACGAGGATTCGAACTCATGGTGTTCAAGTTATACACACCTATTATGCAATAGTGATTATGAATGAAGGATCGAAGCCGCGACCTTCATTCACGCGACGACCAGTAACGTTTAGCAATGAGTCGGATGTGCCCAATATGTGCTTGCTACTTTATCTGATAAAACGTAAGGTATCAGTGGCCATAAGAAAACACATTATTTAATCAATACAAGTTGTTTGGAAATTGAAATAAAATAAATGTGCATTTATTAAGACACTCTGAGTATGTTTATGGAACGAGCGAGCCTCTTAGTTACCTTCATTTACAAGTTTTTGTTCCACCATAATTAAATGTTTAAGTTTTGAGAACAAGCGGACACGTTCTTGTCTTTGCGATAAGATGGCAACTCATGGTTTCTTTTTTTTTTCTCAAGCCAACGAAATGAACTGAATTTAGTAGGCCTATATTATCAAAATCAACAAGAACACAATCGATTTTATTTGAAGTGCAGGTTGTTTATCACGCAGTACCATTTGCTGCTTTCCATCCGTCTTCGATAATAATATAACGACTGTTATAATGAAAATCTGTACGTTAATGTACTGTATGTCATTACGATACCATATGATAAGCGTATTCTGTAGCATGGTGCAAGCCAACTCATAGCATTGGTTGTTTCTTTGATGGGACCACTGACCATCTCTATTTTTATTTGCAGTGTTTGTTCATCTTACATAGTTTCGGTCCAGACGCACGTACATAGCTGTCTTTTGAATTCATAACATGAGTGACTCATTGTAAAATTGTAATTTATCAATTCATTTTTACCATAATAACTTACGTAAAATACATTTTTAAGGGGGTCGTGGGCAGAAAGGTTGGGAAACGCTGCATCCACAACTCAAGTAAATACCAATCACACGTCTTTGCTTCTCATTCTGATATAGTTGGTGAACTCTACCAAGAATCCTATCATTGTTTCGCTACGTCTGGAACTAGGAAAACAGTGCCTTACTTTAGTGCACCTATTTCCAGATATTTCAATGGTTTGGGCGTAATTGTTAATAAATATAATGTTTAAAATATTTTGCTTTTGAATAAACGGTTTAAAAATCTGGCGTAGTGGTTGAAGCGCTGCGCTACAAACCGGAAGATCGCGGGTCGATCCCCGATGAGGTCGTTGGAGTTTTTCATCTGGCCTAATCCTTCTGGTGGCACTATGGCCCTGGGGTCGACTCAGCCTCTAACAGAAATGAATACCAGCAGCAATCCTGGGGGTAAAGGCGGCCGGTGCGTCCTTCATGTGCCGAATGTTTAAAATCTGGGAGCCTCAACCTCCTGGAACCCTCTGGGCGTCCATGGCCTGTGTAGGGAATACTTTACTTTACTTAGTACGAACATGATACTAATACAAAGCTTGATACTCAGCTTACTTGGAAATGTAGCGTTTGCAGTCTACACAACTGGCTTGGGAAATTGCATGATACTAGGATTTGACGTAATTGATCAATTGGAGCGGCTATCAGTAGAATTTGTTGCAATAATCAATAATTATAGTGATCTAAATCCATTTAATGTGATGTGCTCTACCTTGGGTACAGAGTAAGAGGCCGTATTGCAGGAAGTGTGTATTCAGCCTGAGTTTGGTGTTCACTTCTTCATCGTGAAACTTGTTTTCCATTAGTTGTCGCATTGTCTATGCCTGTTAATAACTCATCTCGCCTTTTGTTCTTGTCAGGTGTAAGCGTATTTTTATATTTTGTGTGTTACAATCGCAACATATTAAATGTGTGGATAACCAAACTAACAGAACTTTAATGTAAAATTCCTTACACTTATTGTGTTATGTTGGGAGCAATGCAGAAATCTTGAAAAGCCTGGTGCTTAGGAAATTGACTTAAACTGTTGCTTACCAGTTGCCCTTCCCAAGGCCGTAAAAAACTCATCTTTCCTCTTGTAATTCTAAACGCACTGCTGTGTCTCCAAGCCAATTACATCGTCACATTGCTTATAATTTCTACGATAACTTTAATTTCTTCTCGAAGGGGCTAAAACTTGATGACAAGGAAGCCTGCGAACTTCTCAATAACATGGCAAGCCCTCAATTCACTAATCAGAGTGAATCAGTCACTGTTGACACAGTGTTTCCTCGTCTTCTGTATTGATAGAAAATCAGGTTTTAGCAAGTTTTGTTTTATATATTTGTGGCAGATATATTTATAATTTCACCGCATGATAAAGACATACAATTCACAAATGTCTAATATCTACCTTATGCCAAGTATATTTAATTGCAGAAATGTTTGATACAAGGTTAACTGCTATCGTAGTCTTAAAAGAGAGAACACATGCAAATGCAAATTGGCTTGTATTACAAGACGTATCAACAATTCACAGTACAATAATTATTTTACCTTAGGCATTAGGCCCTGGTGTAGTCATGAATATGTATACCAGTGATGCTTGTATATGACAAGGCTATTGGCCAAAACTCAAGTTAATTTTAAATTGTTTATGATTTTATTTTGTCTTTTAAACAGTTGGTAACATAATTGCCATTAATTTATAACTGAGTAGAATAATTATGCACTATATTCATGACTTTACCAGTGCATAATGCCTAAGGTGAAGTTTTTAGTGTAACAATTATTGTAATCTGAATTCTTGTTACATCTTTTAATACAAGCTAATTTGCATTTGGATGTTTTTACTCTCTTTTATATTTACCATAGTAGTTAACCTTGTATCAAAAAAATTCTGCAATTTAATATATTTTCTGGTATATGGTGGATACTGTTTTCCTATATTATATTTCACCATAAACGGTATGAAGTTAATCAATTATTACAAATATCTGCCCAGGCCGTCTCTATTCAGTGTCAAGAATGGAAAAAGCCTACTGAGACTGAACTTAAGTAGATAATTCCTAAAACTAAACTAAACTCCGTGGCGCTACATCCCTGAAGGGACTTGGCCTACCACCCGACCGCTGCGTCATCTCCCGTAGGCAGATGGCAGGATTGGGGGGCATGTGGTCAGCATGCCGACACCCACGGCCGTTAATGGTGGTGTTCTTGACCGGAGCCGCTACTTCTCTATCAAGTAGCTCCTCAGCTCCTCAATTTGGAATCACGAGGCTGAGTGCACCCCTACCAGACCTCCCAGACCTCCCTACCTCAGAAAAATCCGAGGAGGTACCGGGAATCGAACCCGGGCCGACGGATCTGTAGTCAGCGACGCTAACCACAAGACCACGCCGGCGGACTGTAGATAATTCCTAATGTGTTGAAAATTTGTATGAATCTTTTTAATTGAAGGTCTCGCGGTTTATATGGGATTGCTTAAACTTCTCGGTTCTTCTTTACTAGCAGGTGCCCGCGATTGGAAGACACCTTCGTCCAGTGATGACGTTTGTGAAGGAAGTGCACGGCAAGTCTTTGCCCTGTTCAGTGGTATTCCTCGCCTGCAATGACGTCACACAGAACCTCCTGCCCTCCCCTGATTTAAACAATATGTTTAACAGAAAAATAATTAAAGTATCCAAATCGCTCAACGTTTTCCTATTTAGGGGCGCTTTCGTGATCCACCAAAGTAAATACAAAATCAGATGTTTTAAAGAAATGCGAATCAACTAGACCGGGTTAACAAAATTGAAGCGATCAATTGATGTGTTATATTGCAAATTGTTGATTTCAGCGATGCTCTTTTTTTTCCGGTTGGCATAGCAACCAAGGAAAGCTCAAATATTCCATTGGACTCCAGGCGTTTTAAATGTGTTCCTTTGCAAGCCACTCCCGTTCCATTTAAGCATTGCATGCTTGGGTTTGCGTGTGGCAAGCAGTCACAACGACATTCCTCAATTCCGTGTGTTCCTAGGCTAGGCCAAACAATATTCCAGTGTAATACAGTCTCTCATTACAGTCGAAACCTGCCCTCAAATTTAGCCGTTGCACATAGACACATGAAAATTAATTGCAAATTGTGAACATTGAGTGGCCTCGCACAGTTGTCGGCAGGAGGGGTTCCCGGTTCCAAAGAAGGCCTATCTCTCCCTTTCTTATCGCTATGGGACAGAATAAAATTATAATAATGAATAATACAGTACATAGCCTACATCTGTATTCCAGTTAACAGATTGAAATTCGTGTGCTGTTTAAATTGGTCACTACCGTCTATTTCCGCAGATAAGACGATATTTGAATCATAAAAAAGGTCCAGAAAATCCGGGCTCGTCTTAGAAATTCTTTGTAAAATGATGTATTTTTAAGTCAAACCTTTGAGAGCAAATGTAAGCCTCCAAACAGCGCGAATTTCGTAAATGAAACCACATTCGCCATAATCCGCCAAATAAAACCTATTTTTCCTGGTGCCTTTATCACATGTCTTACGCACAGTTCCATTGCTCAGTGACGCCATTTTGAAAAAGAAAGGAGATCGAGGGAGCTTTGTTCCGTAAGGGTAGCCAACAGTCTTTTAACTTCTGTGCGATGGTTGGCAACATTTTTGCGATCAACCAGAAAACTGAAACAAAAACGAAACTTTTAGAAGTTGTTTCGTAAACATAAATTCACAGCTGTTGATAGTTTGGGGTCGTCTTATAGGACAGATCTATGCTAAAAGTATAAAAACATTGACGAAAATTTGTAGCTCGTCTTATCTGAAGGTCGGAAATATACGGTACTTCACTTTGGCCTATGAAGAAGAGTACAATATGTGATATGTTAGTCCAAGTTCTTATCACCACACTGATTGCGATTCTCTGTTTTAATCACGCAAATTGAGGTTCCCTTATCAGTTTGACTGTCCCTGTAGAGACGTTGTGTGGCCCACGCCGCCCAGACAAAGGACATGGAGAGCTCTCTGAAGATGATATCCGGGGACCAGGAAAGTTTCCGGACATTCGTCTCACAGATCAGGAAAATCCCCGAAAAAACCCACTTAGCAAACATTTCCCGACCAGGAATCAAACCTGCGTACACATTCCTAACGCGACGGAATTCTTTTAATTAGGCTGTATTCAGATAAGTTTGAATTCCATTAAAGAGTTTCCCTTCCACATTACAGTCATTGCTACACTGTTAGGATATTTTCTTCATTGGTAGATGGCGAGGTTGAGAATGTGTTATATCTCATTCAATTTCCCTCGCTCTCAGGCCAAATAACATCACACTAGGGGATTCCATGGAATAAAGTCTATTGAAATAGCATTTTAGGTTGAGACATAAAACCGTAGTGATCTGTTAATAAGCACCCATTTATTCCGGTTTGTTTGTTGAAATTTAATAGTGGCGTAATTCCTAGCGATGCAGTTTCCAGAAAGATATTACACACTCTGCTTGGACGAGTCTCTTATTGACCAGTGTACATTCGTGCTGTTGAGGTTATGCTAGAGTGCTGACCTATGGAATACAAATTATAATGCTGATCCCTGAACAGATGTAACCGCAATGTTCACTTCATTTCCAGAATGAATCTTTACGTACCGCGACTTTTTCTTTTCACGTTTGAAGGTGATAAAACAAATTTAATAAATGTTGAGTGAATGAGATCTGTGACTCACTCTTAAGAATGATTGGTCCAACTCGAAAGAAAGACGCAGCCTTGTTAAAGGTATATCTTACAACAGTTTCCAGATAAATTGAATTCCTGACACTTTCTAAAGAATCTTTGCAGTCATGAAGTCATTAGAATAAATTATTTTTAAAAGAGCTGAATGTTTTATGGCGACCTCGGTCACGCGTTCAAGCGACGCACGCCACACGCAAATCATTTATAAACAATTAATCAAATCATTGCCATACCTGATCCCCTTAGCGTTGTGTTGCTACGGCAGGTACAGAAATAAATCACGTTTTGTCCCACTTGGTCGAAAATTAAAATCTGTCTTGGAGGCGTGGCAGCTCCTCTGGGTTGTATTTCTCTTTCTGTAGACTACAAATACAAAACAGTATAAAATCATAGATTTCAGGCTTTCCTGGCGAATCTTATGTAGAAAATCTTCTCGGGTTTGCAGCCAGGTGAGAAGTTTGTTGTGGTCCAACGTTTCCGAGGCTGACGCTGCCTCCATCCTCAGGGAATCTGAAGTGTCGAGTTTTGACATGTAGGGGAAATATATACCAACCCGAGTTGGGCGGAGTCGACCAATCAGGGAGCAGCAGCAGGATGGAGGCAGCGTCAGCCTCGGAAACGTTGGACCACAACAAACTTCTCACCTGGCTGCAAACCCGAGAAGATTTTCTACAGTATAAAATCATTTTTTGTATTTTGGTTATATGTAACACGACTTTCTCTTAACTTTAATGCTAATCTACATCAACAAAATTTCATTTTCGCCGATTTTTTCGAAAAGTTGTAACGATTTCGGTAAACTGTTGTATACCAACTTGTGCATTTTGTTACGACAATTCATCTTATTTTATTTTATAAAGTGACGTCATTTGTAAAATTGTTAAAACACATTCCAACTCTGATACAAAACCCGCTTGAATGTAATTCCAAGAGCGGCTAAGTCAACTTTAGTAATTTATTTATTAGGTAGCCGTTTATTAATTCCTCGGCCAATTTTTCTATAAATCATTAATTATTTAAAATATTATATTTATTGATAGTGAAATCGTTTTTAAGTATTTTCCATGAATGACGTATTTGTTATGCGTAGAATATAAATAATTAAAACTATTAATTAAAAAGGTAAAAATTCTGTTTCGAGTTCCCTGGCCCATATCTGCACTTCCATAAGCACTACAGGGTTCTATCCCGATTTTAAGTTGTGTTTTAACATAAATGCACCTTTTTGTGTGATGTATTTTAATGCATTTTTATGTCAAGATATCACAAATCTGTATCGCACTGCTGATGCTGGACGATTTTAATCTGATTATTCAGGAAAGTGTGGGGATGTGACACCAATATTAGCGGCGACGCACTTTTACTTACAATAAAGAAAGTGTCTTTTTCGCTATTTTCTCGATTTTGTACATGAAGGGTAGTTATAAGCCACCCACAGTTTTGCCTGGTGAACAATAACGATTTGTATGAGAATTCGCACTCTTTGCAATACGACCGCTTATTCCATACAATAATGTGAAGTAAGAAATGGCAGTCAGTTTCGCGCTGGCTTTCTGTGCCCAAGGTAGCGGGTTCGATCCCGGCCCAGGTCGATCGCATTTGTGTGTGCATAAATGTGACAGAATGTTAAGAATAAGATGGATAGACAGTCACCAATGAAGAAATATTAAGAAGAATTGATAGTGACAGGAAAACATATTTACTATTAAACACTATTCGGCGGAATTCACTATTAGGACACCTCATCAGACACCAGAACTTTCTGCTTACTATAATAAAGGGTGGCCAAGATTAACCTACATAAACAACATCAAAGGGGAAACCGGATGCAACACATGCAGAACTGAAGGAATTGGCCAGGAATAGAAGTAGATGGAGAGCTGTCACAAACCAATCGCAAGATTGACAACTATAAGAAGAGAAGAAATTTGACAGGCCCATTTCAGTAGATTTACTGGCACATAAAGGAACTCCTGCGGGACAAAATTACGGCGACGCCACAGGCCTGTGTTGCAGTACATCCCCGTCGTTAAATAACCATATACCAACCAACCTATACTTAGAGTGAAGAAAGTTACGAAAGTACATTTATCAGCATTTTATTTGGGTTGTGTATCCTTCGGGGATGCGATGCGGTGTGGTAACGATATTCTCTTCGTTTTTAGAACCAATTTACATGAAGAGAAAGTCATACATAATATACTGCTCTAAGAGGCAAAACTTTTATTTAGGCCAGTGGTCCCCAACAACTGAAAAGAAAGCAGAAACACCATTAGTTATTTAACCGAGAGTTAGGAACTCTACATTTCTGGGGTTGGAAAATGCTGACGAAGTTGTGTGGCTGTAGTGTAGACACGCACCCGGAGTAAAACACGCAACCATTTGATTCCTTCAGTGGTGAAGTCGTTATCAATTGCTTCTGTACAGTCCAAGAATCCTTAACCCTACATTGGGTGACTCATTGCTGCCATCTTCAGAGAAGAAGATCTCTGTTTTGTTTTATATAAAATTTGAGACGCTCCTACATAATATAAATAATTTCTGTGTTGAAGGCGATGGCAGCGACCCAAGTTAGCGAGTGGCCAAGTGAAGCAAAACTTTGTTTGCAAGCTCACTTACCGTACATCACTTTTCTAGAGCGAGGACACACAAGATATGGTAATGACCATGTTAATTGAAACATTAGAATTGAAAGAAACGTGATAGTAAAATCAATATATAGGGAACTTATTTCCAAAGTTCGGCGACTTCACTAGCTAAGGTACTGTTACTTAAGGGAAGTATTGTTGTTATTCCCTTAACAGTAGCTGTGAAATGGTTTCGCCTTCCAAATTAAAGTGTTTTAAACTGTCTTAAGTTCCGGCCAATACGAATCGAGCTTAGATAATTATTAGAGACTGACCTTCGCTTTTTTACGGTTTTAACTGCAGGATGTTCATTGTCGAACGAGACTACTATAAATATGCCTAATCAAGTAGCTCAGGACAAACTGTAGTAGGATTTTATCCTTATTCATCCAATAAGCTTCAAAACGAATCAGGTTTTTTTTTTTTTAAAATTCACTTGCATAACACTGCTCACTTTTGTTAATAAAGGTTATATTGAAGTTACACTCATGATTATGGCCCGTGATTTGAATTAATATTGGACCTTGCTTCAACAAACCTATAATGACATTTGTTAAGCAAACGAGCAAAGTGAGTATCTTATTAACCATTATGGACAAGTTGCGTACGAATTGTCCTAAATATTTAAATTTTGAGATTTTAGATCCACTCAAACAAATGGCAACGAGCCCACCAGATGGGTTGTAGTTCTTTTCTTCTACGAGAGATGGCAGGTCATGGCGTCGGTCAAATGGAAGCTATCTTATGGTTGAATCAACGGATTTTGACAACACGAATCGGATACAGGCTCTTTATTACACAGGTTTCGGCTGCTACTTTCGAGGTCTCAAGATCGATCGATTCCACACCGATGTCGAAATGAGTGTGATTATGTTCCTGAATGACATTCTTCTTCTTATGGTGAGGAATGATATGTTCTGTAAATAGATTATTGGGCAACACTCACCAATGTTTGTTGATCCCTTTGTGAAGCCGTTGTCAATAGTTGCTTAATCTTGCGTGAAGCTTTCGTCTTCTTAATAAAATAATAAAACACACACATTATATAAAACGTAAACACTAAAAATTGCAACTTCACAACAGGAATCACATCACAACGTTTCACGAGACCAGAAAAACGACTCGCGTTTTCAAGTGAATATTAGCGACGAGATGTTCGGTCGCGAAGTCTTTGTGATCGTCTCGATCGCTTCACGCAAGATTAAGCAACTATTGACAACGGCTTCACAAAGGGATCAACAAACATTGGTGAGTGTTGCCCAATAATCTATTTACAGAGTGTGATTATGATACCGCTACATCACAAATCTCCAAATAACGGCGCTTTGGGGTAAAAACCAAGTCAGGTCCCAAAATAGTCCTTCAGGACGAGTGGCTTCTGTACGCCCCTGGTTTGTTGCTCGCCAGAGGGAAAGAAAGCTGAAAACTTGGCCCCTTCTCTCAAGACGAAGGTAAAGGAATATTTTATGAATTATGAATTTGTAATTCGAAAGGCAGCCTTTTAATAAAACGAGAGGAGATATGATGGGCGTCCCCCAGGAATGCATCCGCAAACTTTTGACACGTTTAATGACTTCAGAAAGGAAGTTTGCAAACTCCAGCAAATTAATGTTTAAGCATGCGTATGTTTTACTAAATAAGGGATTGAAAGATGACTCGTGCTGGAAATAGATTCAATCTCTCATAATGCTACGATCGAGGCTCAATCATTTGCATTATGTAAGTTACTAAAATGTTCAATTAAAATTCATCGGAGTTCCTATCTTCAGATGCCATGGGGACTTGAACTTTAAAACAGACCAATTTCGATTATTAGAACAATAATTATCCTTTCATAAAGCGTAATGATCAGGGCCCGGATTCTAATGACATGTCATCTTTTTATTGATGCTGCATATACATTGTCAACTTGTAGATAAATCCTAATCATGGCCTCTAGATTATAAAAATACATTTTTATTAGATAATTTTTTGTCATTTTATGCAATTTTATATTTTTAGGGCATTTATTTCAATTTTACGTCATTATTTTGTCATTTTCATGTCATTTGCTTCCTTATTTTGTCATTTTAATGTATTTACATTGAGTGTATTAACTTTTTTTCCGTCACTAGCGGTGCTGTCTTTGAAATGTTGTTTGTTTAATGCAAGAAGGAAAAATTCGGCGTTAAAGTGTTGTCATGTCTCAGTCGGAAATGAGAATCAAAGAAACGCCAAAATGTTGTATTATATTACTGTTGTTATTAGATTTACTTGGCACCATAGTCTGCCACCTACTTGGATTTGAGAACTACTGTTTACTCTCAATAAACAGTAATATAATCCGGAAGACCACAAAAGGAAATGCCGAATTTTGACTCCTCAGTGGAAGTATAAATTTCCGTGAGAAAAGAACATTCACAACATTACAGTTATTTACAGTTTTTACAATTATGTACAAATTAGTCTATAACTTTATGTGTAAAACGATAATTTTTTATAAATAAAATATCAATTTTAGGTCACTTTTATAATTTTTAAGTCATTTTCTTAAAATTTAGGGTTATTTTATAGGTCGTTTTTCAAACAATTTTAGGTCATCAGAATCCGGGCCCTGATGATGATGATGATAATAATGATGATAATAATAATAATAATAATAATAATAATAATAATAATAATAATAATAATAATATCTACTTTCTTTTGCATTACTTCGTAGTTGACTGTACACAGAGGGGAAGGGGATATGTTATGTAGGCTAAGTCTGTACATTGCTCAGGTATTGAACGGCTAGTTAATGAGGCCAGCCGGCGCGGTGGCTCATGCTGTAGCGCGTGAGCCTGGCATGCTTGCGGTCCTGAGTTCAAATCTCGGGGCCGGCGGGTGTGTCATTCGTGGTGGACGAAGCCGTGCTTTAGGGGGTTTTTCTCGGGGTTCTCCCGTTTCCCCCTTTCATTCCACCAACACTCTCCACTTCATCTCACCATTCCCCCTTTTCATCCTCATCCCGTTTCCACTTCTGGCATCGGGTCTGCTTCGGCAGTCAGAGCCCTTTGGGGGCCTCTCCCGTTCTCCCCGCTGCTTGTGGTCAAGAGGTTGTTGGTGGTGTGTGTCACGAACCTGTCGGGGCTCCCGGTTGGAGGTACCGCAGGGGGTGGCGCACACGTGGTATGGTACTAGGCTTTGTTGGATGTAGGGGAGTTCCGTGGGGGCTCACGGGGGGCTTTGAGGTCCGGAGCGGCCTGTGGGCACGCAACTCATCCCATCCCGGAGGTAGGTACAATAAGTCGGCAACGGCTGCGGTGCTTAGGGGCGTTCCCACCCCGCCTCCCCGCCTTAAGGGGCACAAAATAGAATAGAATAGAATAATGAGGCCAAATAATTATTCCGATAATGTGTTGTAATACTTACACAGTGGACCTTTGTGTTTGTACACATTTCAATGCACTTAAAGACTCCACCCGACATATTATGATAGCCAACTCGATGAGAGATCATGGCTACTCGGTATATGAAGAGGTTTCCGGTTTGGCCACCGATGGAAGTAATCGGCGTAAAGACGTGATTGCTTTTTACCATCTAATAAAGCAGGACATATCCTGGATCCGACCATAACGGCCAACCCAAAGAAGTTGATGTCGAGAAGAAATCTATTAAATGCAAATTAGAACGTATCTTTGTCCTTGGGCTCATGAGTCCACAACACTTCGTCCAGGTCTGGGTTTCCTTTGACCTTAGAAGGATACGTCTTCAAGATATGGCCATCTCTGCACTTCGTAGTTCAATAGCAATCCTTCGTAACCACTCTATACCAGTTGAATTTATTAAGTGCCAGTATGGTACTTATGAGATTGTGTGTGGGACGAAAAATGTCTGTCCGTCCGTCCGTCCGTGTGTCTGTACGCGCCATAAGTCAAATACGCGTTTTCGGATTTTCATGAAACTTGGAAAACACATTTATAATGTCAGTGGGAAGAACCCTATTGATATTGAACCAAATCGGTTCACCGGTACCGGAGTAATGCCCAATTTAGTGCCCATTTTAATAGATTATACGCTCGAATACGCTGTATCGGATTTCTATGAAACTTGGTATATGCATTTATGACGTCCATGAGAAGTGCCCTATTCAATTTGAACCTAATCTGTTGATCGGTGCCGGAGTAAAACCCAATTTAGTGTCTACTTTAAAGGCGCAATGACTCAAATACGCTTTATCGAATATTTATGAAACTTCGTATACGCATTTATAATGTCCATGGGAAGACGTCTATTTATATTGGACCAAATCGGTTGGCCAGTACCGGAATAATGCCTAATTTAGTGCCTTTTATGTTAATATATGAGAAGTCGCGATAACTCAAATATGCTTTATTGGATTTTCTTGAAACTTTGTATACCCATTTATAATGTACATGGAAAGACGTCTACTGATTTTGGACCAAATCAGTAGACCGGTACCGGAGTAAAACCCAATTTAGTGTCTATTTTAAAGACGCTGTAACTCAAATACGCTTTACCGGATTTTTATGAAACTTGGTATACATATTTATAATGTCCATGGGAAAACGTCTATTGATATTGGATGAAATCGGTTGACCTGTTTCGGAGTTATGCTCAATTTAGTGCCTATTTTATGGTAATACTAGCTGAAAAGGCCCGGCGTCGCTCGGGCTTTGTATTTTGTAATTTGAAATTAACTTATGGAGGACTTTCGATTTTGAAACTCTAGGTCCTTATATAATATGTTTGTAAAACTTGAAATGAAGAAAAAGATTGATCAAACTATTCCATCAGAAAACGCTAGATATAGCTTTTTATGGCTCATAGAGGATGTCGAATGCTGCATTCCGTTGCTTCTACACATCATGCCTGGGAGGGGTTGAAATAAGAAGAAACATAAATTACATAAGATTGTATTGACTTGACGGAAAATTTTATTTCTCATTCTCATGTCACAACCGTTTCGGGGCTGAAATAAAATAGAAATGCAGTATCACTTTCATACTTTCCTCCCCTGGAACCCGGGACATAATATACTGCGAGTATAGGACTCAAAATGTTCCATCCCATGCTTAGGGCCTATGATAAATCTCAACTAATACAAAGCCTACAGCTATGGATAACTGACTATTTACCGACTTCTGATATAGCATACTCACACACTTAAGTTGTCCCTGCAATACGACCTCTTATTCTACATCAAAATGTGAAGTGAGAAAATATTTCTTATGTCGAGCGTAGAGAAAGTTGTGTGACTGCATCACACTTTGCTTTATTTTCGTGTAATTCATTTTTCAGTAATTATTTTCGCTAATATATTGCATCGATTGAATCATAATTCGTTAAAGTCCAGTTGCCAAGGCCCTATGTGATCAGAGTAAACAATACACTGTTGTCATGTGAAGTGAACAGCATTTCACTTTTTTTCAGTATAATATTCTCAGAAATTATATAATTTTCAAGGGAAGGACTGATTTATTTCAATTTTAATGTTGACCGCGTTACTTCCCGGGCTTAACTGGGTATGTGTGCAAAATTTTGTACAAATTGGTGAAGAAATGTGGATTTGTATAAGGAACAAACATACATACATACATACCCACATATCCACAAACACACATTCGACTTTATATATTAGAAGAATACGTATTCGAAAGAATTTATATAAAAAAAATGAAAATCAGTTATCTTGACAACGTAACCTATTGTTTTACTGTGATCTTTTAAGGCTTTGGAAATTAAAATACAGTTAGCTATGACCAAAAACACTATTGTTTTACATGCGCTTATCAAACTAGACCGTTAAACTGACCCAGGGGGCCGAGATGGTAACGTCTTGACCTCACATTCTGAAGTCCATGGTTCAAAACCCGAAACCGGCCAATTTGACTTTTTTTTTGTATTGTTATGTGAGTGTGCGATTTTCAAGATATCACAAATTTGTACAGTTCAGCTGATGCTGGAAGATTTTAATCGGATTAAAAAAACTAGACCTTGTTCTTCCGTAAGCCCTGCTTAATGGATAAATCTGGAGTTTAACTTGGAAATCAATTTAAAAAAATATATTCTGCATATCATAATTGGAGTCATAACTGATTAAACAAAAACATACTGGCACTGTTTTACATCAGTTTACCTGAATTTATTTATTTATTTATTAGTATGTATATAATAATAATATTATGTTTATGCATCGAATGTGTGTGTCCATTAATTTGTTTATATGAATTTTTATTTTGTCATGTATTATAATGTTTTTATTGGTCCTTGTTATACTTTGTCCTAATGGGGGAAGTTTCTCATAATAAAAAATACGTAAGATGTAGTATTATTTACTTACTCAATGGCAATAGACAATACCTAAGCAGGCTAAAGGAATATTATCTATTTTATGGTTCATTGCCGCGCTTACCTGGACCCGCCATTCAGCCCTATTCTGTGCTAACTCCAACCATCCCTCGCAAACCCCACTTCCCTTAAATCCATCCTAATATTGTTCTCCCAGTCAATATTTCTGACATGCCTTTCATCCTCCGTGATTTAATTACCCTTTTTATATCCGGTGAAGAGTACAGATCTTGAAGCACGTCGTTATGTAGTTTCCATCTCTCTTAGGTCCGAATATTTTCCTAAGCCCCCTGTATTCAAACACTCAGATTATGTGAGGGGCCATGTAATACAACCAGCAGGATAATTCTTATAAATTGTATATTATTACAACTAATATACAGGGTCCGTCAGAAAAATGTATACACACTTTAAGGAACGAAACTATTTATTAGGTTTGTTTTTTTAATTTAATACTAATCAAGCATGTACCGGTAGTACTTTCTTAGTTCAGTGGTTACATTAGATGTTCAAAATGTTGGCCGTTGGCGGCCAGACACGTTACTGAACGATGAGCGGTCGCCGCAGCTACGTCGGTCAATGTTTCAATGAAGATCGCAGCACTTGCCGCTGTAATCTCCTGGCGAAGTTCTTCCAACGTGCGTGGCTTACGTCGATAGACTTGATCTTTCACGGTTCCCCATAAGTAAAAGTCCATAGGGGTTAAATCTGGCGACCGTGTAGGGAACTCAATGGCCCTCTTCGTCCAATGAGGATCGTCATCATTAATCACATGCAGTAATCGTGGAATGTAAGGTTTCCACGTAGCACATTTCAGAATTCGTCGTACACTTGTACTGCTAATCCCCACTCCACGCGCACACTTTTGTGGAGAAGTAACAAACTTTTCCAACGCCAGATCCAACGAAGCAGGACTTGTAGCTGTACGCGGTCTTCCTGATCTTCCTTTATGAATATCACAAATCGTTCCATGTGCCTCAAACTTGCCAATAATGCGTTTAATTGCTAGGCGGGTTGGGGGTTCTGATTCAAACTCCCGCCTCCACTGACGCTGCACTTCAACGGCATTATCAAACACGATAAACCACTTCAGAATGCATTTTCGCTGCTCGAACGTTAAGCGTGCTCCAGCCATTTTGTTTTGTCACTATCGTGTTGAAAGTAACGACATCTGTTGAGCGTAAGACCATACTACAACATACTGGTAATATCCCGATACAGTCTGACAAAGAGTGTAGGCTATACATTTTTCTGGCGGACTCTGTATTTATTTTCTTTGCACTGTGTTTCCATGGATATCATTGAGGTCATAGAAAGGTGGCGTTGACATATAGGCTGCTAATTAGAGCGCTAGATAAATGTCACATGACGTAGCAATGCCTCTTTAAATCAGAGATTCTCCAACGGGCTTAACGCATGTGTATTGTACACTATTTTTTCTACAGTATCGATTTACTTGTAGGTAAATTTAATACTTTACATTTGTTGTTAGTTAAATTAACAATAGTACAAAACCTAAAATAAAGATGTAAATGTTTGAATTAACAGATATGTGCCGTTCAAAATGTGCACAAATATGTTAAATATGAAGGAAGTAGTGATAATACTCCATGTCTCATATTAACACAATCCGTTGATTTTTTCAATGTTAGCTGGACCAACGGAACTTAAGAGAGATTCCTGTTTGAAGTTTTGTAAATAAGATATAACACAGCCATGTGGCTTGTTGGGTAACCAGCATTTAGGCTTGTAATAGGTACAAGGGACATTAGAGTAGTAGAAAGTGGATATTTTACAGACAGACACGAAATTAGCACTTGGACAACATCGTGAATTAGACCGGTAGAGCGATCTGAATGTGCGCTGTTGTAGAGAAATGGGACCATTTATCGGTTTCTACTAATGATAACTTATTTCAGATTAGCAGGTGCCATAAATACATCAACAATAGAAAACCGTTGCACATCATTAGTAACATGGTACACAAAACCTGAAAGCTCAAACTCAGGAAATATCTAGTACATCTTGGTTCACGATTCCACGCAGCCATTTTATTATATTTTTGTAAGAGTAAAGCCATGGGGAGGCAAGTATTGTTATAACTGTATGAAGTAAAGCCACCGAATCCATAGCAAAGGAAAGAATGTGCAAGATCGGGTGAAATATCTACGCTAATAAAGCCGCGGTGGGTGTAATGATTCAGGTTCTCACATTTACAGTTAAAATTACAATGAAAATAACCACGTACCTCATCATAAGAGATGTTGGAAATGTCCTCCTCTTGCATACGCACAACACTGGCACCATTTAAGGAAAAGTTCAGCTTCTCTTGTAAAATTGTGTTTAAGTTCTTCTAATGTATGGGAAATTGACCTGTACACATTTTCCAAGTTTCCCCTTAAATGTCACATACTACATACTACAGCTTCGCCATGAGCAAACAAATAATAATAATAATAATAATAATAATAATAATAATAATAATAATAATAATAATAAGTAATGTTATTGTCATTAGGCAATAATTGCAATAGACAACGTCAATACAAGAAATACATTATACAGGTACAGAATATAATTAATAAACCTTGTCATATAACACAGCTAAAAGAACTAAATCACTTATTACTATAATGCAATAGTATTACACTCAAAGAATTCGTCAGTTTTGTAGAAAGGAGAAGAAAAGTTTCTGGCCAATGATTTCATAATTGTTATTGGTCTATGGATTATTTATTGTGTTCACTTCACACCTGTTCCAAATTCTTGTAGCATTCGAGTGCACTCACATAACTTTCTTTCTCACTTAGGCCGTATTGCAAAGAGCGCGTAAAGCTTTATTGAGTTTCCATGAACTGGCTTATAACTACCTTTCAAGGAACTTTTAAGAAATCTTTTGTAAGGAATTTGTTTACATCATTTTAAAAAATATCCTTAGAGCTGTGAAAAACGTAATTTTCTCCGTTTAAAGTGGCGATAAGTCGTCGCCACCTCCAGACAGACACACACACAGACATGGCATTTATTAAAATAACGTATGTTTATAATTATCACAAGAGTGTCCAAGTAGCATACGATTTTTTTGTTCGATTATAATTAAATTTGGGGGTTAAGCCGTAGCGTAGTGGTTGAGGCGCTGCGCTACAAACAGGAAGATCGCGGGATCGATTCCCGATGAGGTCGTTGGAGTTTTTCAATTGGTCTAATCCGTCTGGTGGCACTATGGCCCTGGGGTCGACTCAGCCTCGAACAGAAATGAGTAGCAGGAGCAATCCTAGGCGTAAGGCTGACAACCTTACCACCTTCACGTGCCGAATGTCCAAATCTGGGAGCCTCAACCTCCTGGAACCCTCTGGGCCTCCGTGGCCTGCATAGGGATAATTTTATCTTATAAGCTGCTGGTTCATTTATTCTGATGCTGCACGACTATTTAATTTGTTCCAAAAATACCTTAGGTGGTTATTTTCTAATTTGTAATATTTATTTAAAATAAAATAACATGTAAACTTTGTCCACACCTGTTGTTTATGACATGTCATACTTTTATCCTGAGCTTCATTCTCGCCTCAAACACAAATTAAAAACGAATTGAACGCTTGTTACCCTAATGGGACCGTTTTTATTTTGGTTATTTTGGTCATAAATTCGCTAAAAGAGCACAGTTGTGCAATTTGTGCACTGAATTGTCGACTTACATTTTTTTTTTACGAAATAAAGTCATGAATATTTTGGTTTTACTGTAACTGAAATGTGAAGGGACAATAACAAGAAATAGCACAATTACCTCTTCCTCTTTGTTGTTAACAACTTCCAATGGACATGTTTTAACATTAACAACTGTTCAGGTTCTCACATTTACAGTTAAAATTAAAATGAAAATAACCACTTACCTCATCACAAGATGTTGGAAATGTCCTCCTCTTGCATCCACACAACAGTGGCACCTTTCTAGGGAATTTTCTTTCACGCGTATAAGTTCAGCTAATTTCTCTTTAAGTTCTTCTAACAGTATGTGACTATTATTTATGGAGAAACTTGAAAAAGAAAGTGTATAGGTCAATTTCCCATACAAATGTAACAGATAGATATACAATAACTCGTTTTCGAAGAATTGTGGACAAACAGCATTTCGAATGTCCACTCCTCAATTTAGTGTTTCCATAATCTTCAAAATCACATGACTGCATTAGCTTATTACTTCCTCTGCCCGTACCATAGGTACTATAGGTAGAGGAAGTATTGTTTTCGACCCTAAAATTCGAAGTTGAGTTTTTAGCATATATACACGTTTCAAGGCCCCATGAATCCAAAAATACTATTTTTGGAAACATGTCTGTGTGTGTGTCTGTGTGTGTGTCTGTCTGTGTGGAAGTTTGTGAACAGGCTACCTCCGAAACGGAGAATCGTATGAAAACAAAATTTGGTATTTGGGTCAGGTACCTTCTGAAGATGCGATTCGAAGATTGGCGACAAATTTCTCTTATTTTTAAGGGGACTTTATATGAAGAAATTTTCGTTTTTCGCGATTTTCTCGAAAACGGCTCTAACGATTTTCTTTAAATTTTGTGCATGGATTGCTTGTACCAAGAGCTAAAACTTTTATTTGAAACATTTTTTCGAACAAATTCTCTGAAGGGTAGTTATAAGCTACCCACTGTGAATACGTGCTTTTTGCAATACGGCTTCTCGTAAATCGTACGAAAACAAAATTTTGTATTTGGGTTAGGTACCTTCTGAGGCTGTGAAGATTGACTACAACCTTTTCTTATATTTAAGGGGACTTTACATGAAGAATATTTTGTTTTTTGCTATTTTCTCATAAACGGCTCTAAAATTTTCCTTTAAATTTTGTACATGGATTGCTTATACCATTTCAAAAACATTCTCTGAAGGGTGGTTGTAACCTACCAACTTGCTTGGTGAACAACTCAATACGCGGATATTTAAGGCATTTTATTCTATATAAGCACGTGAAGAGAGAAAAATGTACTGGTGGCCCTGCTTACAGTAAAGAAATATCTGAGGGGAATATTTGATAAATTTCGGAAATTATTCTTAACAGCAGAAAGTTCAATAAACGTTTGCAGTCACTTGTTTTTTTTCCCCCATAGCAAGATATTTATAGCATAATTAGCGTAAATGCTGCAAACTTTTATTTGGGCAGAGGAAGTTATGTGACTTTCACATCAGATTTTTTTTACTTCCTCTGCCCGTACCATAGGTACTATAGGTAGAGGAAGTATTGTTTTCGACCCTAAAATTCCAAGTTGAGTTTTTAGCATATATAGACGTTTCAAGGCCCCCTGAATCCAAAAATACTATTTTTGGAAACATGTCTGTGTGTGTGTCTGTGTGTCTGTCTGTGTGGAAGTTTGTGAACAGGCTAGCTCCGAAACGGAGAATTGTATGAAAACAAAATTTCGTATTTGGATTAGGTACCTTCTGAAGATGTGATTCGAAGATTGGCGACAAATTTCTCTTATTTTTAAGGGGACTTTACATAAAGAAATTTTGGTTTTTCGCTATTTTCTCAAAAACGGCTCTAACGATTTTCTTTAAAATTTGCACATGTATTCCTTTTACTGAGGGCTAAAACTTTTATTTGAAACTTTTTTTCGAAAAAATTCTCTGAAGGTAGTTACAAGCCACCCACTGTTCACTCACTGTTTGTAGAAATTTTGTCTTGCGTGAACAACTGAATACGCGCGCTTTCACGGCCTCTTATTCAATATAAGAATGTGAAGTGAGAAAGATGTATTGTTGGCCATGCATAGAATAAAGAAGTATCTGAGGGAAATATTCGATAAATTTCAGAAATTATCGCTTTTGGTCGCATCATTGAAAGAAGAGGTATTTTTAGGATAATTAGCGTAAAATTGTGTCTTGCGATTCTGTAAAAGGATATGTGAATAGGCTACTTCTAATTTTTATTTAGGCAGAGGAAGTTATGTGACTTTCACATCAGATTTTTTAATTCATAACTCCAGTGTTAACAATGCTGTTCCTTTGTTTTGCATTTTTTTCAAATGTTAGAAGTCAATGGTGGCCATGCCCTGGGAGATTTTATGCTGCAGCAGGAAAAATTGAATGCTTAGAGGAAAACTCTCCTAACGAAACTTGTTTGTCTATGCCCCCTGTGTACACAGTTTAAATTTTTCGGTGTTATTCACTAACACCCTGTATATATATATGTTTTTTTTTTGCTAGACTTCAATTTAACCTGTAGTGAATGTTCTGCATTCTTTTTGAGTGTTGATTTTGCCATTTTGGTGAAAAAGTGGATATTTTTGGACTTGTTGTAAAAAACCCTCATACTCTGTTTACTTTTCGAAGAATGTGACATAAAAATTCAGGTTTATCATTTACTCGTAATATGCAATATACACTTTCTCAACATTAGCAAGAAGAAACAGTAACAGTTTTTTTTTCCGAAAGTTTATTTCAAACATGTGACGGTCTGAAAACCAGGTAGGGTGGACATAAAAAATTTTCTTCCATACAAAAAGAATTCAAGGTGCAAGCATTTGGGTGCTTAGTAGTTTAGCTGAATCCTTTCCAATTTCTTGAACCAGATGGGTCGAGCCTTTTGATATGGCCCTTTGCTGCCACCACCAATATAACTGCGAGGTGTTGCCTGACTTGGTGGTGGCAGCGTCAAACATGGTACGGAGCGAGCGCCCCATACCATGGCAGGCAACACCTCGCAGTTTAACACACAGAACGTGCATTCTTTTAACTATTCAGACGTCAGATTTATACTTCACGCAATATACAGAAATCCAGATTGGTTAGTTTTTGCAAAACGATGCTGATTTCGAGTCCATGTAGGTGGGGCAACTTAAAATAATATAATACACATTCATCATCAGCAAAGGAAGATGGCAGCTCTAAGGAGCTGCCTGGGGTGGTATACTGTTAAAGCGCTTCTCCAGAAAGCGCTTCACCTGGATTCTCGTGTAACTGGACATGGGTGTGGTTTCGTACCAGAGAGTGATATCGGTCTTGCTGACAAGGCCATACACGTAAATAAACGTCAGGACTTCTTCTACTTGTGTCCCATGGCGTTCGCAGAGCAACTGGATCCCTCTTAGCAAGTTGGTTCGGGCACGATTAGAATACGGCACGGTTCGCTTTAGTAAGGGCATAAAGTTCCTCAATCCCTCCACGGGGTCATTATCTTGGAGCAGAGTCCTGCATAGCAGCAAAGGAATCACGTGTCTAATCTCAAGTCTCCCCGCAAGTTCTAGTAGTCTGTCACACACGATCTCTACTTGCAGGTAATCTTTTACCTCATAGAGGAGCTCCAGCATGTCCAATTGAAGTGACTCGCGGGATTTACCTTCCCAGTTGACTGCGTCCTGGATGGCTCTAAGTACTCGCGCCACGTCAGGGTTCATTGTTCGGGCCTGCAAAACATCGAGTTTCCAAATTATTACCTTCTTTACAGTTGCCAAAAGATCAATCATAGACAGCTCTTTTGAATTAATTTGATGAAAGGAATTTTATGGAAATGGGCTGTAATGGGCTCCATATAGCTTTGCCCAATATTGAATTCAAGAACAAACTCAAAACGTGGCTTCTCAATAATCCTAAGACTTTTTTAATGTTGATGTGTCTGGTATGTGTTTTTATATTTATTTATTTATTTATTCTGCCAACTACAGGAATAAATCCCAATTACAGTTTGAATGTGTGAGGATAAAGAAGAAAATACATGAATGATTTGTAATAACTGCAATTAATTTAACAAGACAATCTAAAAACTAAGCCAAATCATATGGAATGTATAACATTTTGTGAAGAAATCCTATGTACTGATTTAATGATAGGTCAAATCCAGAAGAGCATTTTGAAGTGATAGAGAATTAGATTGTTTACATATTTCAATTAAAGGTGAACATTCTAATATTTTTTACTTAATGACAGGAATGTATAACAATTCCCTATTCCTTAAATTTAATAGTTTTAAAAGTTCACTACTATCAATTATACCGTTGATAATTTTATACCAATCTTCTACTAACAAAATTAAGTTCATTTAATAAAGTATTATAAGAAATTCTATCAATTAAAGCAGATCTAACGTATTTTTAAAAATACATATATCGAAGAAAACTCTTCTGAATTATTTCTGTATCATTAATATGAGTCTTATACAATGGTACCATATAACTGATGCATATTCTAACTTAATGCGTACAAAACTATTATAAACACGTTCGTCTTTAATATTTTTGGAATTACGAAAAATAAATCCTAACTTCATCTATTATTTTATCAATGTGCTTTCGAAAATTTAAATTATACGTAATGACTAGCTTCGCATTGTTAGGTATATATAGGTTAAGTGAACACAATTTAAAGACGATTAGATGTAGCCTACTTATATAAATCATCAGCCGTCCAGCCAACACGGTGGACGTATTTATATTCCACATACTCCTTCACCCGTAGTTTACTCTGATTATGTACAAAAGGTTATCTTTCTGTTTCAATTTTGGCAAACACACAGTAAATAGCTGGGAATAGGGGATGCATTCGCTCATCTCACGCAGCGGGCTCCGATTCGAATACTGGTCGGGACAAGTTACCTAGGTAGAGTTTCTTCTGGGATTTTTCCTCACCTGTGAGACAAATGTCTGGTAACTTTAGGCCCTAGTGGTCTCCGGATATCATCTGGCAGCCAGTATCATCATCATCATCATCCCATCCTAGCCTTGTTTAGAGTGAGTGTGTGAATGATGTATCTCGTTCTGTATGTTTGTGTTGTCTCGGAGGTGGCCCCGGCATTTGACTGATCACTCATCCGGGAGTCCCTCCATGTCCTTGTCTGGTCAAGAAAGTATGTATATGATCCACAGATAATCCCTCTCCCGACAGGTCGCGGCTCAGTAAGGCCCGGGCAACGTGGGTCGCTTAAATGACCCCAAAAGGGAGGGGTAAAAACTAAGGTAAAGATAGAGAGATAATATGGTAAATAGAGATAAATGAGGAAATTATATCTATTGATATTGTATGAACTACCTCGGGGTAAAGGTGGCCGGTGCGTAAGGCTGACAACCTTACCACCATCGATTGTCTAAAAATCCGGGAGCCTCAACTTCTTGGAACCCTCTGGGCCTCCATGGCCTGTAATAGGGAACACTTTACTTACTATCTTTCGCAATGCAGTCCTAGGCTAACTATAAGAAAATAGTTGAACTCTTAATAATAGAACCCAGGACCTTCTAAATTTACTTCGTGTCACAAAATAGTTGGTAATCATTTATAGGAATTCTATTGATAGCCTTTCTCATAATTTTACATCTATTAGGTCTACATGAAATCACAGTGCCATGCCAAGGCACCTGTGTAGTTTAAAAAATATAATGTTGCCATGGGGATTGTGTACATGCAGTATGAATTCCTTTTGGTGAACGTCATAACTTTACAACCCTATTTTGGCCCTTATAGGTCCTTAGAGACCAAAGATTTTGAAATCCTTTCTTAGAGCGCATCTAGAGCCTATGATCAATATGTGTACCAAGTTTCACGTTCCTAGGCTGTATAGTTTTTGAGAAACTGTGATCAGTCAGTGAGTCAGTGGGTTTTGGCTTTTATATAGAGAGATTAACCCTAAATCCAAATTCATACTGTATTGAATAATCGGGTGAAGCGAAAACTCATGAAATAGCATTTTCTAACATTAAACGCCAAATACTCCATTGAAAGAGCTTGTCAAATTTGTTGGGCCATGTTTGTCATAATATCGTCTGCTTTTTAATGATTCTAAAATCTAAAACTCAAGCAAGCATAAGCATACTCGCGTCTTAATCAATGCCCTTATAGGCCACATCTATTTCAGCCTACAAACAACGCTCACCCACACTAATACAAGCTATGTATGAATAATACTCACTTGAGCCCTTTTCTGCTCCATTGACAGCGGAGACGTGAAACGAACTCGTCTTCCACTCGTATCTGCTGAACTGGTACTGGGGCCAGCTCCTTGGTCTTGTTCGGCTGGAGGTTCAGAGCTGCATCCTGCTCCTTCGTCTGCTGTTGCGTCTTGCTTGTGTGGGATACTGGGACCGGCTCCTGAGTCTCTTTCTGGTGCTCCTTTGTCTTGTTCTAGTCTTCCCCTCGTCTCTGCTGAACTGTGGTCTGGTCCTTGGTCTCGTTGGGTACTTGGGCCAGCCCCAGCGTCTTCTTTGGCTGCATCCTGGTCTCTGGGAACACGACTGGGTCCTGCAACCTCGGTGGTATCTTGGGGGGCCTCTGCCTGAAGTGCAGAGCTGGTTTCTGTATTCTGGTCTCTGGTAACATGTCCTGCCCCTCTGCCTTTGGAGAGTTCTTTCCGAAGACCTCGTCCTCTCTGGGCTCTGCCACGGCCCCGCTGTCCTCTTCCTACCCCTGTTGGGCGGCCTCTACTAGGACCGGGAGGAGGATCTTCTCCACCACTTAGTCTGCTGGATTCTGACGATGTGGAGGCTTCTGAGTAGCAGAAATCCCCCTCTCCATGTCCAACGGGCGCTCCTGGGAGCTCGGCAAGTTCGGGTGCTCCTGGGAACTCTGCAAGTTCGGGCGCTCCTGGGAGCTCGGCAAGTTCGGGTGCTCCTGGGAACTCTGCAAGTTCGGGTGCTCCTGGGAACTCTGCAAGTTCGGGTGCTCCTGGGAACTCTGCAAGTTCGGGTGCTCCTGGGAACTCTGCAAGTTCGGGTGCTCCTGGGAACTCTGCAAGTTCGGGCGCTCCTGGGAGCTCGGCAAGTTCGGGTGCTCCTGGGAACTCTGCAAGTTCGGGTGCTCCTGGGAACTCTGCAAGTTCGGGTGCTCCTGGGAACTCTGCAAGTTCGGGTACTCCTGGGAACTCTGCAACTTCGGCTCCTTGTGGCTGGGCAGCTTGAGGTGGCAGAGCTACAGTTGCAGTCAGGCCACGCCTTACCACCTCATCGTAGATAACCTAGTAAACAAATGAAGCACAACTTAAAACACTTGTTCATCCGTCCGTGTGTCTGTGTAGTATAGGCCTATCGGTTGAGGGTACCGGAGTAACTGTTTAAAAATACCAAATAATTACTGTCTAATTTATGAAATTGAAAGTGCGTATGTATGTATGTTCCCTGTACAACTCTACTTGCTTTGACCAATTTGCACAACATTTTGCACACCAGGAAGTAACGTAGTCAGCATTAAAATTCAAACAAACTACTCTTTCCCTTCAAAAATTACATAAATTCTCACAATTCGGTTCTCATAAACACAATATTCTTTGCAGTGTTCACATAGGTCTTTGGGACCTTGACATTAGGGAGGTTATCGACATAAATCAGTGGTGTAAATAAATGAAATCCACGAGAATAATGCACAATGTGTTGCTCGAGAATATCATTTTCTCACTTCACATTTTCGTTTTGATTGAGAAGGCCACATTGCAGGGACAGAGTTTTCAGCCTGAGTTTGTGCCCAAGATGTATGCTATGTCAGAAGTCTGTAAAACATCCTATCCATCTCTGTAGGCTTCGTATTAGTTGAGATGTTTACTCTAAGCCCTAAGCATGTAAAAGGAGACAAAATAGGATGGATTTTTTAGTCTATGTGCGCAGTAAATTATTGTCTCCATATTTTTGGGCAAGAATGTGTGAAAGTGATTTTGATTTTCTTTTGATTTTATCCCCGAAATAAAATATCCCGTCAAGACAATGAACTTATTTACCGGAAATTATGTTTCTTCTTATTTCAACCCCCACCAGTCATGGCGTGTAAAAGCAATGCGTTGCAAAATTCTAAGTCCTTTATGACCGGTAGCGTTTTCTGAGGGAAAAGTTTGAGAGTGATAAGCCGTTCATGAAGACACTTTTTTTTAACAACTGAAATATTGGCATCATTGTAAGCATTACAGTGCGTCTAATGTTCTATAGTGCATTTCGCTCTCTTGAACCCTCACCATGAATTTTCATCGGTAGAGAATTTATGAAATATTTAACCTTCATATTTTCCACATTATTTTTATTCTCCATAAAAGATAAGCATTCATTTCCTTTTTGGATAGGCAATGAAGTCCCCAAAATGATTTTCCATCTTGTAATACTTCGCTTCTTTGGTTAGAGATTTTTTATCGTTTAATTCAGTAAAATTATATCTGCAAACCTAAATCCTGTATTTCCAAATATAATATGGGGATAGGCCTCCTATTATTTTACTCTGTGCTTGTTTGATGGAACATTTAGGCCTAGTTGGGTTGATCTAACTTCTAAGCCTATGTTGATTTTATTTACATAGTTCTAGGGATTGTATTAAAACTAATTCATATCTTAACTGCACTGTAGATAATAGGGTTCGGACGTTAATGACTAAATATGACCCAAAATCCTAAATATCATCTAATAAAGTACCGTATTTTCAAGGAATAAATGTTCAGTTTAAAACGTTTAAAGACACACATCACATGAATTCTATCGGATAAGAATTTTAAACAATTTTGGTGATTTGCACTTTTATTTTTAAAGAATTTTCTCCTGTTTGCTCGCCTTATCTGCTCCAAACACTCGTAATATTTTGTAAACCTTTCGTGTCTCTATAAAATATGAACAATTTTATTAATTGAAAAATTTTAATTACCTAGTAATTGAGCATGAACATTAAACTATTTAAATAAATTTCAAATTTAACTCGACCATGTAGTACATACACTGTATGATTGTGCTCCTTTACCGAAATTATAACTGAAATATGACGTTAAATTACAAATATGTCTAAACTATGACCAAGACCACATATTTGATCAAAATATGATTTAATATGCAAAATAAAATCGGCCCGGCTAGAATAACAAGCGTTGAATTCGTGTTCGATTTGTGTTTGCGGCGAGAAGGGAGATCAGGATAAAAATATGACATGTCATGGACATCCGAACCCTACTAAAATAATAATTTTTAGGGTTGCAAATCTTTATACTCTAATTTCTGCAAATATTCAATTTATTCCTTCAGTTCAAAAAGATAAATGGCAACAGAAATTAAGTACTGTACCGTATGTTAATAATTGAACAAGTATGGGGAATTTTGTGCCATATTATGACGCACAAAGAGAGAAAGCATTTCGAAAAGTTATGTATTTAATAGGAAATAAATATACTTTTTAACACTAATTCTCTTTGGCCGAGCCCTCATGGACCTACATTGCCTACGTCACACTCCTGCGCAATGGCCTTATTTCTCGTTGGCCGCGCATCTACGACAGTCTAATCTTCCACTTACTAAAATTAATAATCTTTACTCACTTCCAGAAGAACTAGAAAATTTAAATCTGACAAACTGACAGCTTTTAGCGTACAATTGGTGAGAAAAACAAACTTCGGATTTAAAAAAAAAATATTTTTACTGCCCATTTGCACGGCTTGAGATGTTTTGACAAAAATAGAAAACATTAGCGAAAACTGATGCTTCGATAGCTAAAACAAAACCACGTTTTCTGCCAGTTTTTCGCTCGTAACTCGCAGACGAAGGGAAAAATATAAAAAAACCGACTTAAGAGATGATTGCTTGAGTTCTTTCGGTCCTTTTTGTTAAAAATGTCAAATCTCTGCATGCTGTAGATTCGCAGGTGTTCATACAAATAATTTCTCTTATTATATAGACTAGCAGGAAACCGTGTGAAAGAAATAGACTTTCTCGTTTACTAGCGCTAAGATCCTACATTATTATTAACACTTAATAACACTTGATGCTTAAATACGAAACTTACAGGGCACTCACAATACATTTACAAAAGTCATCAATTTTTGTTTATAATATCTCATCATTAGACCTGGGATTTTAGGCTCTACAAAAATTAGTTTTAGGCACCTAAAATAGGCTTTTAAAACAAGTAACTAGGCTTTTAAAAGATAAAATAGGCACTTAAAATATGCTTTAAAAATGTGTAAATAGGCTGAAAATACTTTAAAATATTACAATATGCTCTTGAACTGTAACGTGATCTTTTTTACTGTTTGAAACGTGGTGTGCCTATTCTTAACAGAAATAATTGCAAAATTAAGACAGACTTACAAATACATTTATCAAAAACAGTTTTGGATTATATGAAAAATTGACACTGTATGTCCCTTCTTACTATATACCTGCTACTTGTTGTTTTGAGCGAATCCTTGTCGTCAGTCAGCATTCCTTTGGCGACAATAGTTTCGAAAAATCAAATTTCTATGAAAAACCTACCCTCTGCTGTTCTGCTCTTCGTTCAGGGATGACGAATATAAGATTGTAAAAGTTACAGAAGTTGGATTTTATTTTAAATATACAAAATAGGCATTTTAGGCACTAAACGAGTAAAAATAGGCTCCAAAGGTCCAAATAGGCATTTTAGGGTACCGTACTAAAAAAATCTATAAATATAAGTGATTTATCATGAAATGTCAACATATTTAAAAATCCCAGCTCTACTCATATCGTTCCTATTGGCTATTGTGTACTCACACCCTGCGGCTGGCGTTCGAAGAGTCGGTTGGGCGATCTTCGACCCCCAGTTATGAGGTTGGGGGCCGTTCCAGCCGCGAACGGCTCATGGGTGTCATATTCGGCGTAGAAGTTCTGCCGAAGGCGTTCCTGTACATCGGTTGGTACGACTCGCCGACATGCGGGCTTTACAAGAGCTAAGATACAGTTATAAATAAACTTCGCCATAACGTGCAAAAACTCAACTCAACTCACGTATTTCCTAGGAAACGGAGCCATCCACTGTTGTCGTCTCGCCCTATCTCCTTTAATTTTTACTAAACGGAACAAGGATTATAATTATATCCTGTAATTCATGATAACATATAATTGACGGCCATCTTATGTGGGTAAACAGATTAACCAACACACTGGAGATATAGTGGCACATTTTCGAAACGCGTGAATTAGGTCTGTTCTACTAAACTAATATCGCTGTTCATAACCTAACAATGTCTGATATAATATTGTAGGGTCTATAGACAATAACAAATTATTAAAACTCCGTGGCGCTACATCCCTGGAGGGACTTGGCCTACCACAGGCAGATGGTGGTTTTCATGACCAGAGCCTACCAAGTAGCCTAATCCTTCTGGTGGCACTATGGCCTTGGGGTCGACTCAGCCTCTGACAGGAGCCATCCTGGGGGTAAAGGCGGCTGACAACCTTGCCACCTTCATGTGCCGAATGTTTAAAATCTGGGAGCCTCACCCTCCTGGAACCCTTTGGGTCTCCATGGCAGGTACAGGGGTCACTTTATTTTTATAATTAAATTTTAAGTTTTGAGACTTTAGATTCATTACAAAAATTGCTGACCGCCGCAATGAGATGTTACCAAATGCACGTAGATGTTGCCGTAGCTTCTCTGAGTTTTCTTGAAACGAACTTATTTTTTAACAAGACGAAATAAAATTAATTTAGTGTAATATATAAATTAATACGAGCAGAATTTCTTTTATTTTAAGTAGGTTGTTTATTACACAGTTTCCTTTGCTGCTCTCACGATTTCAAGATCGATGATGATAATGATAATAATAATAATAATAATAATAATAATAATAATAATAATAATTTAATAACAATAATGGATACCACACGTTTTATAATGACTGTTCCGCTTTAATGCCGCGTGTTTGATATTGACCAACAACGTTTAGCAGTTCCTCGGATTTAGACCAATCACGATCGTTTAACTTATAAAATGCTTTCTATTATTATGAGGAAGGGATTTTACCTGATAAAATGTTCAGCTTGTTACTGGACACGTAAGCATCAGTGTGCAGTGACTAATACGTCACATGCTACCATTAAGTAGCATGAAAACAGGTTATAGAAAAGTACATTGATTAAAAACACAATTTAATTCGGTGCAAGCCAGTTCGTGTGCTTTTATTCTGTTCTGCTTAGCTTACCTGAATGAATGAAGTTAACTAGGTCTTATATGCACAATTGGTAGCACTGGTCACACATGGTAACTCGAATCGATTCATGGATGGTTGATTCATAGTAGGCCGTGATCTCGCAGCTGTTAGTTTTGTTTGTATATAATTAACAAAGCACGAAAGTAATGATCATTTGTATAGTCCGTTACATTTTTATTCTTAACTAGCGTGTGCCCGCGGCTTCGCCCGCGATAATTATTTCAAAAATAAAAAATTAAGAGCATAGGCTAATAGTTAAAACATTATATTTATTAACACCTAAACCACGTGGACTACATACCACGATTAGATAGCATCGCCTGGTAAAAGCGACCTCAGATTCGAGTTGCTTGGCCCAGAAAATCCCTGTATAGTGAGTTTCGTCCAAATCGAACGATGTTTAACCATATTTAGGTCTATGTTGATTATCCCTCTTCCGTGTAGGTTGAAGATTTCGTATGTCTACGGGCCTTGACATTCTAAACAAATGCACCAGCGTGGGCTTACAACATTCAAGCGATCGCGATGCTTTTATTTCCACGGTATGACAAAAATAGCCAAAGCCAAATGCAATTGATTTGACATTGAAATGTATTGCTGAAATCTGATGCTTCGACAGCGCTAAAATCACGTTTTCTGCAAGTTTTTCACTCATAACTCGCGAACGAAAGCTAAAATTAAAAATCCGGCTTCGAGGTGCATTCGCCCACCTTTCAGTCCATCTATGTTTAAAATTTCAGATCTCTGCGTTCAGTAGATTTCGCTGGGCATCGCGGACAGACAGACAAACACGTCCTTTTATTATTATTCCCGCGGCTTCCCCCGCGATAATTATTTCTAAACTTAAGTGCATAATAGTTAAATCATTATATTTATTAACACGTAAATCACGTGGAGTGTATTCCACGATAAGGTAGCGTCCCCTGGTAGGAAAAGCGACCTCAGGTTGCAGTTCCTTGGCTCAGAAAACCCCTGTATAGTGAGTTTCGTTCAAATCGAACAATGTTTGACCATAATTAAGCCTATGTTGATATCCTTCTTACGTGTAGGTTGAAAATTTCATGCGTTGAGTAGATTTCGCTGGGCATCGCGGACAGACAGACAGACAGACAGACGGAGGACAGACACTTCCTTTTATTAATATAGAAGATAAATCCTGTGATGATCTGTTTTGACTTGGATATCGTTATGAGTCTGTAGTGCGTCTGGGGATTTTTCAGCAGTGGAAAATCCCTTCCTGTCGGTTGTCGACATACAGTGCGGGATTTCATATGTAAGCTTAGTTGTGCCGACAAAACGACATTATGTAACTTGTAGGCTCTGATGAGATGCCTACTGTTCTTATTTGAAACATTTATTGAAGGGTAGTTATAAGTCAGCTAAACTCAAGCTAGGATCAGGTTGAAACAACTGCATTGTGCACACTTAATGTAAATCCTACCCCAGGGTAATGGGAATTTAATGCTAATTTTCTCTTCTGTTCTGTGAATGTAGGCTTTAGCGTTGTAATCCTATCATCATCATCACCATGTGCTCAAGGGGTGGTATTACTCTTAGGTGGTATAACAACCTAGAACTGATTCAATAATTTTACATTACGCTGTTATGGCAAATACTATAGAGGACAATACCGGACACTTACTGCTTTTGCAATGGAAATATGGGGACAGATTTTGCAGCACTCCTGGTGGCACAACCTGCAAACACTAAGGACCAAAACACTGTTTAAGTAATTATAAGAGTAATAATGAGCAAGCAAAACGCAGAATTTCCGAAATAGTTATCAAAATATCAATGAAAACACAAATATTTCAACTCAGCGGTTGCTAACAACAACAACTTTCTCTTTTTTTCAATGTTGCTTTTTTGTTTTAACTTTTTAGGTCTTTTTTTTTCTGAACCATAGATAGGCTAGATAGAAAAATCATAAACTTTATACATAACATGCCGAGGTTGGCTACTTCGGCTCCTCTAATACAAATTGGTTGATATCTTTGTATCTTTGTATTCAGTAGTAGCAGGTTGGGCCGCTAGATGGTGCTCAAGAGATTGTCTCTCGATATATCGCAAAGTGTCCTGTATTGCCCTCTATAGTATTTGGTATAACATACTAGCAGGTGCCCGCGGCTTAGCCCAAGATAATTCACTGGAAGATTAAAAATAAAGAGCCAAATAATTAAAACATTATATTTATTAACACGCGAAACATTCATAGGCCTAAAATAAACGGTTAATTGATGAAACAGCTAAAAATCCGGCTTTGAGGTGAATTCCACGAATACAAAGCGCAGCATGGGAGAAACGACCTCAGATTCGAGTTCTCTGGCCCAGAAAACCCCGAATTGATCAATGTTTGTCCATTTAGGCCTATATTCATTATCCCTCTACCGTCAATTTGAAAATTTTCAGATGGGCTTACAAAATGAAGCGACTCTTTTATTTGGAAATAATGACAAAAACGGCAAAGCCAGCTGCAATTCATATGAGAAATGAAAATATGTAGCCTATTACCGATGCTTGGATGCCGAAAAATATCAAGTTTTCTGTCAGTTTTTCATTGTCCCTCAATGTATCGCAAAGTGTCCTGTATTATCCTCTGTTATGGTTGCAACTTCTATCCCCTTGGCTGTGTTAACAGATTCGATCTCTGGATACTTTGCAATTAAATTGTGCAAAATTACGGCAGTTTTCGTGTTTATAAAATTCAATATGTACATATTCAGGCGAAAAGATTGGAAGGAAAAGGAAATTACGGTGTGCAGGTTGTTAAGAGTCTGCACGCCACTGCACAGTGTGTTTAATGGAACCTAATCTTCCCTGTTAACTGTATTCACGATATGAATTGGCTTTTCAGTTTTATTAGGGAACAAAGCCTTCAGTGGCGTGCACACTCCTGCAGAAAGACCAATGTTACCAAAACAATTTTCAAAATACACATTATTTTCCTCGCGAGACAATGTTAGTGGAACGAACAGTACATATTCCTCTCTTGTTTGTTGCAGGAGATCGCTGCCATCCTCATCAGCTTTGAGAGACACAACGAATGGCAGTCCAAGGAGGTCAAGATCAGGTGAGTGCTTTAAAATTCGGGCGAATCAGATCCAGAAATTCACTTTTCTATCTTTCGTAGCCAATCACAACAACTTATAACCGGGGCTGAAAAAGTTACGAGATTAAGGTTTGCAATGCACGGATTATAAGTGACGTCGTCACTCGTGGAGTGAGAGCGTGCAGTATGTTTCATAACAAACTTAATTACTTCCTCGTTGCTGCTTGGCTTGGGTCGATACATACTGTACTTGCGATCCTGTAAGCAAAGAATCCATTGTATCGTATTTCTTTAATATAATTCATATTGGTGTTAATTCTGCTATTTTGGAATTCACGGTACAGAGGAACATGCCGAAAATCGAGAGCACGAAGCGAAGAAAGGAAACAGCACTGCATTTTACAAAATATATATGGACAGGCAGACATCTTTCTTTCTTTCTTTATCTTAGTTTTAATTCTCCCAAGCCTCCCGGGCCTTACAGCGTGTTACTGAATTCAATTAGACGTGTAATTATAATATTTCTTTTTGCTGCGTTCGTGAAAGGATTTCTAATAAAATAAAAACGTGAGCCAATTATGCACAGTTCAATGTGAAATAATTTAAATAAACACTAATACTACTTTTTGTAAAACTCTAATTGTGAGAGAAATAATTTAATAAAGTCATCTGCCTGGCAATCCAGGTGACCATACAGATCCAAGATATCTAATATATAAAGTCGAATGTGTGTTTGTGGATATGTGGGTATGTATGTAGGCTATGTATGTTTGTTCCTTATACAAATCCACATTTCTTCACCCATTTGTACAAAATTTTGCACACATACCCAGTTAAGCCCGGGAAGTAACGCGGTCAACATTAAAATTGTAATAAATCAGTCCTTCCCTTGAAAATTATATGATTTCTAAGAATATTATACTGAAAAAAAAAATGAAATGCTGTTCAGTTCACATGCCAACAGTGTGTTGTTTACTCTGATCACATAGAGCCTTGGCAACTGGACTTTAACGAATTATGATTGAATCGATGGAATATATTGGCGAAAATAATTACAGTACTGAAAAATGAATTACACGAAAATAAAGCAAAGTGTGATTCAGTCACACAACTTTCTCTACCCTCGACATAAGAAATATTTTCTCACTTCACATTTTGATGTAGAATAAGAGGTCGTATTGCAGGGACAACTTAAGTGTGTGTCGGTAAATAGTCAGTTATCCATACCTGTAGGCTTTGTATTAGTTGAGATTTATCATAGGCCCTAAGCATGGGATGGGACATTTTGAGTCCTATACTCGCAGTATATTATGTCCCGGGTTTTAGGGGAGGAAAGTATGAAAGTGATACTGCATTTCTCTTTTATTTCAACCCCGAAACGGTTGTATGGTAACATGAGAATGAGAAATAAAATTTTCCGTCAAGACAATACAATCTTATGTAATTTATGTTTCTTCTTATTTCAACCCCTCCCAGGCATGATGTGTAGAAGCAACGGAATGCAGCATTCGACATCTTCTATGAGCCATAAAGAGCTATATCTAGCGTTTTCTGATGGAATAGTTTGATAAATATTTTTCTTCTTTTCAAGTTTTACATACATATTATATAAGGACATAGAGTTTCAAAATCGAAAGTCCTCCATAAGTTAATTTCAAATTACAAAATACAAAGCCCGGGCGATGCCGGGCCTTTTCAGCTAGTAATTTATATGATCTCTAGATTCTTAGAGAAAAATTTACCTTTAAGGAGAGTAATGGGTGGAATATACACAATTTTAGTCAAAATTAGCATTACTTTTTTTTTTTGTATTAAAAAGACCGTGCAACTTAATGAAACTTTAAGTTCCCTCAGCCACTTGTAGTCTTCCTAACTTCGCGATATTAGGCGATAACTGCCACACAAACCAAAACAAATTAATAAATAAACACTCGTTAAATGTTGATTTTTGACAAAATTTAAATGCCTTCAGAAAATATCTCTAAGAAAAATAAAAGTAATATTTTGGTTTGTTTAATAATAATAATAATAATATTTCGTATGCGGTGAGCATCCGTCTTCGGTTGTTTTAAATACAACCTACATGTTGAAATGAATAAATTATACGGTAACGTACAAAGCTGTATAAGATTGCGAAGTATATTCCCATATAAATGTAGAAAGAACCTTTATTTTGCTTTTTGATACTCTCAAGTTTTGTCGAATGATAGGTTAGGCTCATTAAAGCTCAGCTTCAGCCACCATTATATGAGTGTAAACATATCTATAACTAGGCCTATATCATCAGTAAGTTACTCTATATATTTGAACTGGTGAAAAAAGTCATAATTCGGGCTTCTAGCAAAATATCTCAATATAATGTATTACATATTCAGGCTTGCAAGATACAATACGGCAATAAAGTTTCTATTATTTGATCACACTAGTTGACGTGGTAAGGAGTTTGTGAACAGGGGAGAAGAGAGGAGCATTAGTATTAGGGCAGGGGTGCGCTCTTGCCTGACCTCCCTGCACTTCCTTTACAAATGTCATCAACTGATTTAGGACGGACTCCTCCTTTGCACCCGTGATCTATCAACTATAAGGAAGTTAAAGAATAATAACCTGTGTGTTTACCTCAAACGCCTTACAACAGCCCGATCTGCTTATAGTGGGTATTTTGTTTATTCTATACCTTTTCAACTTTAATTTCCGGAAAAGTTAAATGCTAAAGAACATATCTGTTCCGCAAAAAGGAAATCTAAATTTCTAAAAAGTTCATTTGAATATGGACAAAGTATTTTCAATTTTGGAAAAAGTTAATTTATACAAATTATTTTTCAAATATGTTTAAACAATAGTATATAGGGTGTATATTTATAATTGTACTAATAACGGATACAAATTAACCCTTTTTTCTGGAGATTATGCAAGAGGGGGAAATTAGTAGATTTATTCATTTATGTATTTTATTCATAGCCTGTTACATTATTAAGGAAATGATGCTCTTTATTAGAAACAAAGATATCTGTTCTCTGTTTCACAGCTTTTTATGGCTCATAGAGCTACACTTCTACACACAAAGCCTGGTAGGGGTTCAAATAAGAAGAAACAGAAATTCCGTTAACATAAGATTGTATTGTCTTTGCGGAATATTTTATTCCTCACTCTCATGCTACTGTGGTGCCCCGACGAAGTTTCGGTAACACTACACATGTCAGGATTGGCTTTAAGCCTTCAGGGAATGGATAGGCACTGCTGTGGATAATATAGGATAGCAAGCAATGTGATTAATTATTTTCATGCACCATTAAATAATAACCATAAATACTAAAAATATATATATTAATTTATTGTAAACTAGCATGTGCCCGCGGCTTCGCCCGCGATAATTATTTCAAAAATTAAAAATTAAGAGCATAATAGTTAAATCATTATATTTATTAGCACCTAAATCACGTGAATTACATACCACGATTAGATAGCGTCGCCTGGTAAAAGCGACCTCAGATTCGAGGTCCTTGGCCCAGAAAATCCCTGTATAGTGAGTTTCGTCCAAATCGAACAACGTTTGACCATATTTAGGCCTATATTGATTATCCCACTTATAATAATAATAATAATAATAATAATAATAATAATAATAATAATAATAATACATACATACATACATACATACATCTGAGTTTTCCCTCAATACAGAGGCTGTCCTCCAACCAAACAATACAAACAAATTAAAACAAAGTATCCACATATAACATTTCAACACAATCAATACACTTTTCTGAGCTTGTCATCATTTGTTAATAATCTGTCTCCATTTTTCTCTGTCCTGTGTATCTTCTTCCACTGCACCAACTCTTCCCATTGATATCTGTACATTGTTGATCCATGTAGTCGCAGGACGCCCTCTTCTTCTTCTCCTTCCAATTTCCCATTCAAGTATATATTTTGGTATCCTTCCTTCTTCCATCCTTCGTACGTGACCATACCACTGTGGTCTCTTCCGCTCAATAGTATTGTTAATGTCTTCTTCCACTTCCATCCTTCTTCGTATTTCTGCATTCCTTATTTTGTCTCTTCGTGAGACTCTGGCTGATCTTCTCCAAAAATCCATTTCTAATACATTCAGTTTGTTCATATGTTTTCTGTTCATTGTTCAAATCTCTGCTCCATATAACACTATACTTTGCAATATTGACTTAAATATTATTTTCTTCGTGCTACAAATGATGTTCCTGCTCCATAATACTGAGTTCAACATTCCATTCCAATAATTAATAATAATAATAATAATAATAATAATCCTCTTCGCTGTAGGTTGAAAATTTCATATGTCTGTGTGCCTTGACATTAAAAACAAATGAATCGACCAGCGTGAGCTACAACATTCAAGCGATCGCGATTGTTGTCCAAGGTATGACAAAAATAGCCAAAGCCTACTGTAATTGATTTGACATTGAAATACTGAAAACTGATCCTTCGAAAACGCAAAAAATACACGTTTTCTGCCCGTTTTTCACTCATAGCTTACGAATGAAAGCAAAAATTAATATTCCGGCTTCGAGATGCATTTTCCGACCCTTCAGTCCACCTATGTTTAAAATTTCAGTTTTCTGCGTTCAGTAGATTTCGCTGGGCATCGCGGACAGACAGACGGAGGAAGACAGACACTTCCTTTTATTAATATAGATTAATATAATAAAATTCGCTTTAAAAATTGGTCTAAATTTGAATTATTTCTATTGATAAAAACATCATTATCTTTTCTGATTTTGTGTAAATTATATTTCTTTTGAAAAAACTACTGAACTTAACTATTTAAGTTATCTTTATCATATACTAAAAGGATCGTTTAAACTTACAGTTTATTCTTGACAGAAATTCATCATCTTGATCTGCAGGATTACTTCATAGCGGTGGAAAGCTGAGCAACAAGAGAGTTTTTTGCGGCAATGTAAGCACTTAAATAACTTTTTCTACTGAGGCTATAACACGGAAAATCCACTGTCAATATGTTGCGGGAAATTTAATATTTTACACGTCTATATCGCTACTTAAGTCGTTATTAAAATAAAACTTTCATTAAACACTTTATAATTTAATGTATACTTCGGTAATTTACGTGTAAAACAGTAATATACAGTGTTCGACAATAATCGTGAGTATTCGACCTTATTCCGAGATTTTAACCAATAAAATACATTTCTGAATTATGCGAAGATTTGCTCTTTTCACACACACAATTAAAAAACCTTGATTCAAGCTATCGCTGACATATACACATTTTTTATTCTCTCGACATATCCTGGTATCTCTGATATCATATGCTCTGTCTTCCTCTTATAGTAACTTGAATTAAATAATCAAAATAATAAATGTATTTTTATTTCGTTCATTAGGACCTAACGGTCTGGCATTACAACCGTTTCGGGGATGAAATTAAAAATGTAAATTCAATGTCACTTTCACACTTCCCTCCCTAAAAACCTGGGATATAATAATATACACATTACGATACCTCGTATTGTTTTCTCTATGTCCAGGGTCGAGAAAGTTATGTGACTGCATCACATTGTGCATTAGATGAATTACATCGATAGCTTCTCTAATTTGTCAAAGTCCCGTATCGTTTATTTCCAAACTTACCAATGATATGTTGTCAAGTGAACTGTGATTTGGATTTGATAACTCTGTGTAAAAGGGTATTATGTCTCCTCTAAAAGATTTGATTTTTGGCATTTAAAATCAAAATTTTGCAAAATCCTTTCTTAATGTGCATTTATATTGTGAAATGAAGGTACTCTCAAAATTCCAAATCTCTACCTGATTGATTCTGTCAGTCAGTCAGGGCAAAGCGTCTTATATAGGCCTATAGAGATTGGATGAATTAGCTAAGGTGAGTGAACGACTATTGTCCTATAACCTTTCCGGATATAGAAACTATGTACTAAAATATATGTCGCCGAAATGAGCCACTGCGCATGCCTAGATATTTTAGTAGGTCCTGGGTACATGCAGGTTAGTAGTCATTGCGACAGAGATGAACCATTGGATGTTTATGATATTTTACTATCACTTATAAATTAGGGAAACGTTGCAGTGGCCAGTGATCTTGATCCACTTCTTCATGAGCTAGAAACTTTGAATTCGTTACACTTATTCCTGAATGACATTCTTTTTCTTATGGTGAGGAATGATATGTACTGTAAATAGATTATTGGGCAACACTCACCAATGTTTGTTGATCCCTTTGTGAAGCCGTTGTCAATAGTTGCTTAATCTTGCGTGAAGCTTTCGTCTTCTTAATAAAATAATAAAAAACACATTATATAAAACGTAAACACTAAAAATTGCAACTTCACAACAGGAATCACATCACAACGTTTCACGAGACAAGAAGAACGTCTTTACGTGTTTACGTTTTATATAATGTGTGTGTTTTATTATTTTATTAAGAAGACGAAAGCTTCACGCAAGATTAAGCAACTATTGACAACGGCTTCACAAAGGGATCAACAAACATTGGTGAGTGTTGCCCAATAATCTATTTTCGGTACACTTGTTCCATGGGAAAATTCCAAAAAGTTTACATTTTTAATTTTTCCCCTCCAAAATGAACTTTGAAAGTTTTTAAGTAATATTTGCACGACATAAGATGATTTAACAATAATAAAGGAATTGATGTAAGGAATTGATTGTAAATTTGCTCTGTTAATGCTCCCACTTTCCTTCGCACATTCTCAAGAAACCGTTTCTGAAATATGGCACAGTTTCTTAAGAGTTACATATAAGTGGTCTTACTGTACAACAGGGCGTGGAACTGTGTGTCCAACTGAAAGCAAACTTATTTTCAGTCGCCACATAAATCTGACACGCAGTGAACAGCCAACTTAACGCTCTCTTGTTCCCATTCGTTATTCCCTTGTTTTTTCTCTAAGACCTGTTCTAATATTTAATTTCATGTTAGATTCTAGCACAAATGTTAGACTTTTCTCTCCGAAGACTTTTAACATTATTTTCTCTGTCTGCATCGTATGTAGCCAAGTATTATTTTGTGTTTTCAACATATACAGGGTGTTAATAAATAACACCGAAATATTTTACCTGTATATAAAGGGGACTTAGACAAGCAACTGATTTTTGCTCTATGATGTAACATGTGTATGCTACAGGGCATTAAAGTAATTGCAATTTGTTGCTCATAAGTCAATAATTGTGCGAAATAGGGTTAAACTTTTCATTAAATTGACTTCATGCCTTCCTAGTGATCGATAAAAACCTGATTCTTAATCAATCATCAACATCTAAATCATAATTTAGTGTTTCCATAATCTACAATATTTACAGACTAATCACATGACTGGTTGCCATAATTTTTTATTCATAACTCCAGTGTTAAAAACGAAGTTCCTTTGTTTTGCATTTTTTTCTAATGTTAGAAGTCAGTGGCGGCCATGCCTTGGGAGAACAAGAAAATTTGAATCCATAGAGCAAAAATCTCCTAATAAAATGTGCTTGTCTATGTCCCATCTATAAATATTTCGGTGTTATTCAATAAGACTCTGTATACACGTTTTGTGGTTCCCTGAATCCAAGAATACTATTTTCGGTTTCTTACAACAAACAAAGCATAAACAACTTCCTCTCGTATTCCCCAAGCTAATTTGTTTGTTTTCATTCCTTTAGCGCTTTAAGATCTTGTTTTTCTCTCATATAATATTGGAATTCCCCTCGCTCAAACTAGACCTGTTCTATTTACCAATTCCACAAAAGTTTTGCATTTTGCACATATTTTAGACTTTCCTCCACGCCCCTATGTACACAGACGCTATACAGGGTGTTGATGAATAACAGCAAAATATTTTACCTGTGTACAGAGACAAGCAACTTTTATTAGAAGATTTTTGCTCTGAGGATTCAATTTTTCCTATTACAGCATACAATCTCCCAGGGCGTGGCCGCCACTGACTTCTAACATTAGAAACAAAATGCAGAACAAAGGAACTTCGTTGTTAACACTGGAGTTATGAATGAAAAACCAATGCAGTGGCGGCCAGTCATGTGATTAGTCTGTACATTTTGCAGATTATGAAAACTCTAAAATGTGATATAGCTGTTGATGAATGATTAAGAACCAGGTTGTTATCGATCACTAAGAAGGCTTGAAGTCGATTTAATGAAAATTTTAACCCTACTTTGCTTCATTATTGACTTATGAACACCAAATTGTAATGGTTTTAATGCCCTGTAGCATACACATTTTACGTCATAGGGCAAAAATCTCCTGATGAAAGTTGCTCTATACACAGGTAAAATATTTCCGTGTTATTCATTAACACCCTGTATATAGCCTCCTACGTAACACGTAAATATTTTAATTCCGGCAGAAGTTTTGTTTTCTTTATATTTATTTCTGCATTGGTAACAATGTTAAACAGAAAAGGGTTTGTCCATTTGTTAATTTAATTTTAAAATTTGTCTCTCTATAAACTGCTTTAATGGACTCAATAAAATTTTAACTTATGCAATATGTTCCTTGTTAGTCGTATCAAACGCTTTCTCAAAATCAATAAAACCCCAGAATTTTTACAAATTTTGCTACTAATATATTTCTCAGTTAAAATCGTGACTTGTTCTCTTGTTATTTTTAAATCCCGCCTGCAAAGTTGGTATCATTTTGACTTCTTCTAACCAAAAATTGCCAACGTACCCGTATAAACTTTACTGAAAGTTAGTATTTGAGAAATTCGTGTAAAATTGTTGGGTTCGGTAAAGGCCAGAATTTGACGTGAAAATTCCACTACCGCTTCACTTGAAGAAAATTTAACTTGAACCTGTTATCTACATAAGATCCTTATGCTTTTGTTTGAACACATTTTTTCCTAAAAAAATCTCTGAAGGGTAGTTATAAGCCAGCTTTGTTTTTGCACAAACTCAGGCTGCGAACAGTAGAGTGAATACGTACTATTTTCAATGTGTACAAGAGCGGGTCTTGAGAGAATCTTGTATTGCATCCACGTTGTGGATGTGTGGGCCATAGTAGAACTGCACGCCGCTGATTGGTCCAAATTATGCATAACTTATCCTTACGCCGGATTCGTTGTAAATTTATGAAATTCGTTTCTGACCACGGTGTGCTGTAATGAAGTTTTGCTGCAAACGGATATTAAAAAATTCATTTCGCGAAATTAATTGACCCGCTGACTGCCTCTGAAATGTAGTTAATTCCATGAAAATGAAATGGGCTGGCGAGGAAGCGATCCAGGGCGTGGCCAACATTAATGTTACAACAGCTCCAAAGCGCTCACAATCCTGTTTATCTTATTAATCCAACATAATAATATGTGGAATTTCAAACATTCGCGTGTTTTATTATTTTCATTTTCTCACACTGCTGTAAATTTACAAGGACTGAACTGAAACATCTTCATGCCTTTAGCTTCTTTGATTCAAAAACAGTAATAATTGAACACAGCGATTGGGTATAATATCAGCTGCATCTATAATAATTATGTTCAATTTTAAGCACCATGATAATAAGAGGAAGTGTCAGTCTGTGCGCGATGCTCAGCCAAATCTACTGCACGGAATAATCTAAAATTTTAAAAATAGATGAACTGAAGGTTGGCCGAATGCACCTCGAAACCGGATTTTTAATTTTGGCTTTCGTTCGCGAATTGTAAGTGAAAAACTGGTAGAAAACGTGAATTTATTTGCGCTATCGAAGCATCGGTAATACATCTCAATTATTAAATCAATTGCAGATGGCTTTGCCTTTTCTTGTGTCTGTCATAACTCGGAAATAAAAGTATCGCGATCGCTTGAATTTTGTAAGCCCACACTGGTCGATTCATTTGTTTATAATGTCATAGCACGCAGACATCTGAAATTTAAAACATAGACGGGATAGGGATGATGAATATAGAGGCCTAAATGGGCGAACATTGATCGATTTGGACGGAACTCACTATGCAGGAGTATTCTGGGCCGGAGAACTCGAATCTGAGGTCGTTTTCCCCATCTAATCGCGGAATTCACTCCAAAACCGGAATTTTAGCTGTTTCGTTATAATTATTAATCGTTTAGTTTATGAATTATTTGTATGTAAATGTTAATAAATATAATATTTTAATTAAATTACTCTTAAATTTTAAATTTCGAATGAATTATTGTGCTAATCACAATATTGATAACACTTGATTGTGGAGCAGAGGAGTGATGAATAAATATAATTGAGATACGTTCTATGTGAAATCCCGACGAGAGGGAGGGGCAGCCGGGGCCTGGTCCCAGGTTTTATTTTTTACTTTCTAAATTTACTCTAAAATAAAATTGGTTATAAGTCAATAAACAGCTTAAGTTATGTTTTATGTGTTTATTTTATCTGCATTGTCTTGTCGTATAATGGTGACACGGAATTAATCAGTTAACCTGAAATGGATTATTCTTTCAGAAAAATTACTGTTTTGAAATGTAGAAGCACAAATCCTTTTGGACTCAACAGTAGGCCTCACCAATGTTCGGCATTTAAAATCATAATTTTCAAAAGATTAAACTGGTACATACAGATAAAATTGTTCCTAATTGAAGGCTTCGTCCCTTGGGCGTTATAAATGGTATACCAAGTTTTATGAAAATCCGATAAAGTGTATTTGAGTTATTCCGCTTCCAGATACACAGACAGACAGACAGTCCTGTCTACTAGACAATCTCATAAAGTAATTAATTATTATGTAGTATCATTCCATAATCTTTTTATTGCATTCATTATAAAGGGCGAGTTGAGTAGTGAATTAATATTTGACAGGGGCCCGGGAAAATTTGTTTCCCTGGGGCCCTTGCTTTCTTTCCACGGCCCTGTATATAATACAGGTAGAGACTTGGAATTTTGACAGTGCCTTCGTTTCTTAATGTAAGTGCACACTAAGGAAGGTTTTAAAAAAAATTAATGCCAAAAGTCAAATGTTTTTGAGGAGACAAAAAAACCTTATTGCAAAAGAATTAAGTACAATTCACATTGCATGTACAGTTCTCATAACAACAATGTATTACTGGCAGTGTTCACAGGCAGCTTCGGAAGTGCATGAGACGGGACTTGACAAATAAATTAGAGAAGCTATCGATATAATTGATTGGTGTAAATAAATTATGAAAAATGAAATCCACATAAATAATACACAATGTGCTGCAGTCACATAACTTTCTCTTCCCTGGACTTTGAGAATAGTACTTTCTCACATCACATTTTGATGTAGAATAAGAGGTTGTATTGTGGGGATAGCTTAATCCAGCTGTCACACTCTTACAGTGTGATTTAAACAACCTGCGACTTGTAATAGTTAATGAAGGGGTAAATTTTCAAGGCAATATTGAACCTAAGCGAGAGTTTTGCTATTTGGAAGGTTACTAAACAGCTGACAAAACCTCTAATACAAGAAATACCACGTAATACAACGCAACTCTCTCAATTCTTCGCTTCGAGTGAAATGTCTCAAGTCGCAGGTTGTTTAAATCAGACTGTGTGTGTCTGTAGTGTGTGTCGAGTATGCTAGAGAAGAAATCGGTAAAAAATTCTATCCACTGATATGTTATTCATAGCTGTAGGCTTTTTATTTTTAATTGTGATTGATTGATGTTGTATGGTAACATGAGATTGAGAAATACAATATCCATAAAAGTCAGTATAATTTTATGTTACCAGAATTTATGTTACTTCTTATTTCAACCCCCTACCAGGCATGGTGTGTAGAAGCAATGGGGTGAAAAAATTCTAAGTCCCCTATGAGCCATAAAAACCTATATCAAGCTTTTTCCAAGGGAATAGTTTGAGTGCGATGAGTCGTTCTTCATTTCAAATTCTAAATACATATACTGTAGCCTATAAGCACCTAGAATTTGAAAATCGAAAGTCCTTCATCAGTTAATTTTGAATTACAAAATACAATACCTGAGCAATACTGGGCCTTTTAAGGTGCTTATATAAATTGCAATCAGACATCAGGTTAGTGGTGACTATGTTGCATGTAACACAATTATTCCTAATTTACTCGAACAAATTATATTTTTCGGTAATAGCGACATAAATATGCATTAACAGAGTACAGAGGAAATAAAAAGGTAATTGACTGTCACCATATTGTGCATATGCTTTGTTACAACATTGTGAAATTTTCAAATGGAAAAGATCTTCTGTTCTCCTCGAAATATAAAGTTCTCTATAAGTCGCATGACATGACGGGGCAAATTCAAACCAGGAATTTTATGTGGTTGTAACATTTTGGTCTCCTGGAAAACCTTCTAGTTCATCTCAAAGAGTAGAAATTCTACGTATTTCTGGAGTTTCTGGAGAACGATTGTAGTTTGTATTCAGGTTGACACTGTGTAATAGTGTTTCGGATGGCAACATTTTTCTAGACACTGTAATAGTGATTTTCTAGCTTCATCTTTCCACCATCGTGTTCCAAGAAAAAAGCCATCATGTCTGTCTAACCTCTCTCACTCAGATACTGCAACACGTTTTTATGTTTTTTTAGTTGTGATATGTTCATGGTAGTCCTGCCGGGTTGTGAGATCCTTTAAGGGTGCCCCAGTCCCCTACCCAACACTTAAACCTAGGGACAACACAAACACCCAGTCCTGAACCGGGGAAAGGGATTTTTCAGTACCCGGCCAGGGATCGGACCAGGGCCGCCAGAGTAAACGGCAGGCATGCTACCGACACATCCACAGTGACGGACATTTGTATATATAACCTCCACATAACTTGTCTGCTTACGCATGAGCTACCACAGGCAGTACAAAAACATATCAGTAAGCATGAATAGTAGCCTCCTCTCTAGCAACTGGATGAATTCATATTCATTTCATTCATACCAGTTTAAATCATTTCAGTCATAATTATTAAAAACTAGCATGTGCCCGCGATAATTATTTAAAAAATTAAAAATCAATAGCGTAATAGTTAAATCATTATATTTATTAACACCTAAATCACGTGGACTACATACCACGATTAGATTAGCGTCGCCTGGTAAAAGCGACCTCAGATTCGAGTTCCTTGGCCCAGAAAACTCCTGTATAGCGAGTTTCGTCCAAATAAAACAGTGTTTGACCATATTTAGGGCTTACAACATTCAAGCGATCGCGAAAGTTTTATTTCCAAGGTATGACAAAAATAGCCAAAGCCAACTGTAATTGATTTGACATTGAAATGTATAACTGAAAACTGATGCTTCGAAAAAGCAAAAAATGCACGTTTTCTGCCCGTTTCTTACTCATAACTCACGAACGAAAGCGAAAATTAAAATTCCGGCTTCAAGGTGCATTTTCTGACCCTTCAGTCCACCTATGTTTAAAATTTGAGATCTCTGCGTTGAGTAGATTTTGCTGGGCATCGCAGACAGACAGACAGAAGGAAAGACACACACTTCCTTTTATTAATATCGATAGATCTTCTTTAAAGACAACTTCCTTAGTAAACATGCCATCAGATCAGCTACAGCAGGCAGCGTGAGAATTAAAGTAAACTTGCTTAATCCATGATGATTTATTTACAACTCAACACTTACGCCTGTTTTGAATTCCTTCATTTATTGTGGTTTGTTAGTTGTCGACTTTGTTAACTTTGTTTTGCTTCATTCGTTATCCAGAAACATCCCGGTTTTGCGTCAGTCTGAATTTCTCATTCTGTGTGTCAGGTGACTTTGCATCATTCGCAGACGTATGATATGGCCAAGCAATTGAGTTGCTCCATGAGCAGATCTCGCTTAATGGTGGCCACCATGAGCCACCAAGGTCATGTGATTCAACGCCATGCGATCTTTGTCTTTTGATGTAATCTTGAATCGTTGGTGTATGTCAACAAACCCTGAAAAATCCGTGAGTGAAAAGAGGAAGTCATAGCAGAGTGCAGCAGAGGTGGTCACATTCCATATGTGAACACGTTTCTGCACTTGGTTAATGACATCAGCCAAAATTCAATCAAAATAAAATCAGGTAAACTGATGTAACAAAGTGCCAGTATGTTTTTGTTTAATCAGTTATGATAGCAATTATGATATGCAGAATAAAAAAAGAGTCAAATTGGCCGGTTTCGGGATTTGAACCATGGAACTCCAGAATGTGAGGCCAAGACATTACCATCTCTGCCACCTGGGTCAGTTTAACGTTCTAGTTGGATAAGAGCATGTAAAGTAATAGTGTTATTTGTCATAGCTAACTGTATTTTAGTTGCCAAAGCCTTATAAGATCACAGTAAAACAATGGGCTATGTTGTCATGATAACTGATTTTCATTTTTTTAATAAATTCTTTCGAATACGTATATTACCATAAAATAGGCACTAAATTAAGCATTACTCCGAAACAGGTAAACCGATTTTATCCAATATCAATAGCCTTCTTCCCATGGGCATTATAAATGTGTATACCAAGTTTCATAAAAATCCGGTAAAGCATATTTGAGTTACCGCGTCTTTAAAATAGACACTAAATTGGGTTTTACTCCGGTACCGGTCTACCGATTTGGTCCAATGACAGTAGATGTCTTCCCATGTACATTATAAATAGGTATACAAAGTTTCAGGAAAATCCAATAAAGCATATTTGAGTTGTCGCGACTTCTTATATATTAACATAAAAGGCACTAAATTGGGCATTATTCCGGTACTGGCCAACCGATTTAATCCAATATCAATAGACATCTTCCCATGGACATCATAAATGCGTATACGAAGTTTCATAAAAATCCGATAAAGCGTATTTGAGTTATTGCGCCTTTAAAATAGACACTAAATTGGGTTTTACTCCGGTACAGGGCAACAGATTAGGTTCAAATTCAATAGGGTACTTCTTATGGACGTCATAAATGCGTATACCAAGTTTCATGGACATCCGATACAGCGTATTTCTAATAGAAAGTCGCCATAATCTATTAAAATAGGCACTAAATTGGGCATTACTCCGGTACCGGTAACCAATTTGTTCAATATCAACAGGGTTCTTCCCATGGACATTATAAATGTGTTTTCCAAGTTTCATGAAAATCCGGTAAAGCGTGTTTCAGTTACCGCGTACCACGTACAGACACACGGACGGATGGACAGACAGACAGACATTTTTCGTCCCCACACACAATCTCATAAAGTACCATACTGGCACTTAATAAATGTACAGTCCTTTCCTATTGTTTTATTGTACATATTGTTTTATATTATGTTTTAATCAGCCAAAAATGCACGATGAAATGCATGTGTCACAAGGACGAGTGAAGCGTAGTCAATGAGACCACTGTATTACTGAAGTTTGAAGAGGATACTATGATTTAGCAGTTTCTTACAATACAAAGTAAACAAAGATAGATAATAGAAAAGAAACATTGACATTAGACAGCCTAAAACCATTAAGTGCGGATGCTCTCGATCTCATTATAATGAAATTTAAAATACCTGCAGTTTATTTATAGTTTTATAATATGGATATCCAGATGGAAATTACATTCTTTGGGTAAAAGATAACAGCTAACACAAAATCTAAACTACTTTCCACAGATCACAGCTAAAGTGGAGCTATAGTGAAGGCCCAACATCTCTGCAACTTGACTCGCATTAATGTGTTTTCTTCTGATGTTGCAGGCCAAAGAGCGGGTCCATGCTCCTGTACAGCAGAAAGAAGGTGCGATATCGTCGAGACGGTTACTGCTGGAAGAAGAGGAAGGATGGGAAAACCACGAGGGAGGATCACATGAAGCTCAAGGTGCAGGGCACCGAGGTAGGTGATTAAAGTAAACGACCTCAGATTCGAGTTTTCTGGCCCAAAAACCACGGTATAGTAAATTTAGTCCAAATCGTGACTTTTTCGATTTAGCCCTACAGTATGTAAAAGCTCAAATGTTATACTATATAGGATGACATTTCTTTCTTGCGGTGACCAATCCAGGGTTAGAATAAATGTGGAATTCATTATAATGTTATTGCTTTATTTTTATCACTTTCATTTTGTCGCACTTACATGCACTTGTTTTTTATGAAAATTCACAAGGTCCGAACAGTGCGACATCTTTATACCTGTTGCTTCTTTGACATAATGTTGGGTATATATAAGCTGCATATGAGCAAAGTTATTTATGAGCTATCTTTGAATCATATCTTGCAGATCGCAAACATGTAGTTGAAGTAAATGGTAGCTGTTCACAGATATTAGATATAAAATACGGTTTACCGCAAGGATCGGTATTAGGGCCCATTTTATTTTTTATTTTAATTAATGATTTGAGTTTTAACATGTCAAGTTTTACTACAATTTATGCAGATGATACCTCTTTAGTAAACTATCATAAGAATTTAGATGATTTGAAAATATTGTCTGAAAGCAGCTTATCAGAAGCCGTTGCTTGGTTTGAAACAAATGGCCTATACTTGAATGCTGATAAGACTCAAAGTTTACGTGTGTCTCTGAGAAACGGTAGTTCCACAGAAGACAATGATGTAGTCAAATTATTAGTATAGATGCTAATCTTACATGGAAAACCCATATAGACAATGTATGCAAAAGACTTTCTAGGGTAATTTATCTATTAGTCAATTTAAAGAGACAGGTTTCATTGAAATATCTTAAAATGGCCTATTTTTCCTTTTTTGAAAGCATCATGAGGTATGGGTTGATTGTCTGGGGCAATGGCGATGGCCTATATAAAATATTAATTATTCAGAAGAAAGCCCTCAGGATCCTCACCAATTCGAAGCCTTTGGACCATTGTAGACCACTATTTATTCAAACAGGAATTTTATCCATCATTAATTTGTACATATATGATGTTTTAATCTATGTTAAAAAAAATCTACATTTGTATAAATCAAGAAAGAACATACACGGTCATCAAACAAGGTATAATAATAATTTAGACTTACCAAGATGTTGACTGTCTACAACTATGAGGTACCACCATTATCTAGGATCAAGACTGTATAATAGATTACCTTCAGCCTGGCATCATTTGCCTTTTAATAGATATGCAAATACGTTACATGAATGGCTCTCAAGGAATCCTTTTTATAAGATAGACGAATATTTCACAAGAAATATTGTACAATAGGATTAATTTTTATGTTTTTATGTTTTAATGTTTTATATAGTAGTTCACTGTTTAATGTTTAGGTCGATGTCTATTGCTGGTTTGTAACTGGCTGAACGAAAAATAATTTATTATTATTATTATTATTATTACACAAGATGATAACATTAATTTTTATCATTCATAGATGGGTATTTGTGATTAGGATTGATGACAGAAATACCGAATCGATACGAAGTTTGTTGTTTCAAAACAAGTTTGTTCATTAAGGAAATTTACATATTAACAAAAACACTTCCGATACTTCAATATGAATGAAACAAATGATTTCCTCATTAAGGATCCTTTCTAAATAGCCACAACGATGTGCACATGTCAGTCTTTTGGCAGACCACATTGTGAAAGAATTTTGTACATACGAAAATGAAGAAGAATATGGGTATAATACCCCAATGTTACTGCTCTAGCTTTTGCTGATGATACCTTGATGTTGATGCAGCACAAAGTCTGGTTGAGCAAAATAGAAGCTTGGTTTAGACATTAGCTTTGTTTAACTACTTACAGTTCACAGAATGCTGCCAGTGCCTACAAAGGTCATTTAATATTCGTGTCGAGACCTGCCCAAAGAAATAGAAATGTGCTTACAGAAGCTTGATCTACCCGAAGTAATGGAAAATCAAATCATGAGAGTCAAAACCTTACGAAGCCATCTCACTTGTTTAAGGAGTGCAGTGCAGGTCACAACATTGATATTGTTAGTATACGTCATACTTTACTAGAATTAGCTAATTGTACAGTTCAGGGGAAGTTATGTTGTAATACACATTTCCTGTAAAATGATTCCTGAACAGATGTAGGTGTAATATTCACTTTTTTCCCAGAATAAAACTTAACATAGGCCTAGAGATTCTCTGTATCACTTTTGTGTTTGTCTGATTTCAGACTCATTCTTGTTTGCTGTTGCACAAGCTAAATGTTGCCTGTGGTAAAGAACTTACTTGTCTTATGTATTATGTACTGTAAAGCATCTCTCAGCAGTCATCTTGAACTATGAAACTATTATGATTATGATTGAAGAGTGAAAAATTTCCAAATGTATTGCCAAGCGAGAACAATAACATTGGGGTATTACACCCATATTCTTCTTCATTTTCGTGGTCTGTCAAAAGACTGACGTGTGATCTATAACCATTCTGATCATCATCATCATCATTGTGACTATTTTAGAAAGGATCCTATTTCTATTTTAAGTTCGAATTGAGATAATGAAGGAGCTAGAAGTCCAGATTCGGTTAATCAAAATGGATTTGTTTCAGTTTAATGCTAATAATCCCTGTGTGAATGTGAGGCCAGACGTTTGTTACATGTTTCTTGATTCTCAGCTGCTTTGTCACATTGCCATAATTTTACGCATGATACAGCTTTCTGAAATCAATTTAATGAAATAAGGAAACTTGATTACCTCACAGCAGAGGACGTACTGCTTTGTTCACCGGTGACACTGGCCCAATGCTTCCTTAACTGCTGTGGGCGACAAACGTCATCCCCAGCATGACATTGAAACCCAACAACACTCATTAGTACGGTTGTTCAGGTCATATCTGTAATTAAAGTAATAAGCAGTCAGTCACATATTTAGCTGAGCTTTGATTGGGTTCGTAATTATTTCACACTAATTGAATGCCTTCAGTAATTGTCACCAAACCCATCCACTCTGCCCTTTTGACAAATGCTAAGAAAATCTGGGTTTTATATTAAATACAATCCTACGTATTCAAACGTACAGTCAGTTTATGGGTGAGGTACAAATGAAAACTTGTTGTAGAGATATTTGATACTGATAAGTTCTCTATCTGGCAGATAATGGTCCGTCATACAGGCCCTTAGTTTAATGTATTATGTGTGCCATTCTCTTCGTGTAAATGAAAAGAATATTACCACATCGCATCCCCAAAGGATATACAACCCAAATAGATTCTGATTAATGCACTCTTGTAACTTTCTTTACTTTAAGCATGGCCAACACCTGTTTGTCACTTCGTATTCTGATATAGAATAACAGGCCATATTGCAAAGAGTGCATATTCAGAATGGGTACTTATAACTACCCTTCAGAAATTTTTTTTGAAAAAAGTTTCAAATAAAAGTTTTAGCTCTTTAAATATTTAATATAGTTCCACCTTAACCCTTAACACACAACTTATCTTTATACACTCAAAAACAGCATTTAAAGATGTAGATGAAAGCTGGAACCAAGATGTGTCATTATTTAAATAGAAAATGCATTTCGGCTTATTTGATGCGCCATGTTGAGTTCTGATGAGTTGTGTTGAACACCACAATTCCTCTGAAATAATGTTGTTTTAGCTCTTAGTATAAGCACCCTGTGTGTAAAATTTAAACAAAGTCAATAGAGTTGACAAACAAATTTTTCTTCATGTAAAGTCATGACTGGCATTACAATTTATGTTTGCTGTTTGTTGCAGTGCATATACGGGTGTTACGTCCATTCTGCCATCTTACCTACATTTCATCGGAGATGCTATTGGCTACTTCAGGTAAGAATGCTCTGCATCTATCTTGATTGCTTGTTATGTTCTGAGAGTAATGTCGCACTATCAATGTCTAATGTAAATGTGTGTTCATGATGACTGATAACTTTAACTTAAGTGAAGTCAGTGTATTTCTAATGCTACATTTGCACTGAGGAATTTCAGTATTAATGAATTTCGTTTTCCATTGTTGAGGGTGGTGAACATCAAATTAATGATAATGCCTTTGTAGACTTGTCCTTTAGGCCTAAATGAGTAATGAGGATATTACGTTTTTCATGAATATTTTGTAACAAATATGTGGACAAATTGTGTATATATTGTATAACTCACACTGATTTTAACAAAACATTTTAGTTGAAACTGAAATAGATTTTACCAATGAGACATGCCATAAAAATTTTAGGTTATTTTTAGAAAACTACTCACATAAGCAGTCATAATAAAACCTTTTACAAATAATATGATGTTTTACAAACTCTACTGAGAGAATGTAAATATTTTAATTTCATAATAGCTATTGTGTACTTGTATATTATCTGTAAATGTACCCAGTATCATTAATTGGGGGGGGGGATATTTAAATATATTATAAATTAACTGAGGAATTTGTTGGCAACCACCACAAACAGTTGAAGGTTCTGCCACAAGTTCTTGTTTTCGCTCCAAGAATGATAACATGGAATAGATCCCAGCGAGAATGCTCTTTTCACATTTGCTGTAGTGACTTTTCTTCTGACGACTGTCCTCTGTTCGTGATTTTGCTATGGAGTTCCCTAAACAGAACATAAGATGATCTAGAAGTGTTGTCCCTCACATTCGTAATACCTTTGCAGAAAATTTGCATTTAGGCACACTTTCTTCTTCCTTCAATAGGTTCTGTGTTTAATACCAAATAATCAAGAGAACATTCACATGTGCTAACTGAGAAAATTGATGAATAGCATTAGAAATTAATTAGGGCGAGGCAGGATTCATGGAAATTAATTTGTCCTTGTATGTCTTAATGCAAATTTGCTACGAAGGTGTCACATGTGTGGTAATGGAGGGCCAGCGTGTCTAGCAACTCTTATAAACAGTTTAAACACAATAATATATAATTTGTACACCGATTATACTGCTATTTTTCGAGATTACACAAACCCATTCCTTTCTATACCGACTACATTGGATCCACTTTATCTGGTGTCGCTGTGTCACCTGCTGGGCAGCTTGACTCTGAGGCTCCGAGCTCATAAAACAGAAGAAAGCTAAAGAAAGTTAAACAAGTTTGAATTTACAAGAAATTAAATAACCAAACACAGTTCTAAATCTGAAATATCAACATTTAATAAACCATTCTTACTGTAAAATTTAGAATTAAAATTACTGACTGCCCAGAAAAATATAACGCCCCACTTTTTAATGGCCGACTAATGTAAGACCATGACCCTACAGCTCGGAAGGTTTAATAAGCATTAATACAATATAATATTATCATTTTGTTCTGCAGATTGAATGTTTGTTGGTTAGAAACTTGTTCTGAGTGAATCATGAATACTATAAGGCAGAAAGAAGCAAAAGTTCTGCACCTAAAGCCATAAATAATAAATTTAATTGTCATTAGGTCATTACAGCAATAGACAAAGTCTAATACAAATCGAAAAATAGAATTAATATAACACTACAGCTAAATTACTAAGTTACAAATAACACATATTTTAAGCTAAATTACACTATTACAATTGAAGTATTCATCCAAGGTATAAAAAGGGTTACAAACTAACCAATTATGTAATTTTTTTCTAAATACAATAATATGAGTATGTTGAGTAGATGCAGATAGTTTATTAAATAGTTTATGTCCTATGATTTCATGACTATTCAGAGATTTGGATAATCGTTGGAACGGAATGTATATATGACTACTGGATCTAGTATCGTGGGAGTGAATATTATTTCTATACTGCAACTCTGACTGTCTATTTTTTATGTAAATTAAAACCGTAAATATATATAGATTGATCACTGTTAATATTTTGTGTTGTAGAAATAAAGGTTTGCAGTGTTCCCTGTGTGAGCTATTAGTGATAATTCTAATAGCTTTTTTCTGTAGTAACAGAACTCTATTTACATGACAGGAGTTTCCCCAGAGTATTATTCCATATGCAATAACACTATGAAAAAATGTGAAGTATGAAGATCTAATGTGATTATCTGGAACGTAGTATTTAAGGTGTCTTAACAAATAAATAACTCTTGAAAGTTTACCGCTAATATATGTTATATGCTGTTCCCATGTTAACTTATTGTCGACATAGATACCAAGAAATTTAACACTAGAAGAGTTATTTGAGGCCAGTGTGTTCATGTTACTAAGATTAAAATACAGATCTTGAGTTTTATCTTCATTAAGTAGGAAACCATTTGCCCTGAACCAGTTGGTAGTTTCTGTCATTGTATTGTCAGTGAGAGTTTTGAGAGTGCTAAGATCATTACTAACATTTATAAAAGTTGTGTCATCAGCATATAACACAAAATGAGTATCGACAGCTGCTGGAAGGTCATTAATCATAATAAGAAATAAGAATGGTCCCAGGACAGAACCTTGGGGAACTCCTTTTTTAACTATAGCAACTTTAGATTTAATTTTATTTACTGTAACAATTTGCTGACGATTCAATAGGTATGACCTCAATAAATTTAAACTATTATTTCTTATGCCATAGTAATCCAATTTACTTAATAATACATCATGATCCACACAGTCAAAGGCCTTGCTTAGGGTCACAGAATGTGGCCTGAGCAATACCTTTGTCTTCAAAGACTTTATAAATACATCTCACTAGATCATCAATGGCATCAATGGTCGATCTGCTTTTCCTGAAGCCATATTGATATTTACTTAACACGTTGTTGTTATCAAAATACCTTGATAACTGATAGTAAATCGCATATTCAAAGATCTTGGCAAAAACTGGGATAATAGAAATCGGTCTATAACTCGAAGGGGAATCTTTATCGCCATTTTTGTAAACCGAAGCAACCCTAGATATTTTAAGCTCCTGGGGAAAGAATCCTTCAATTATACATTTATTTATGCAATAGGTCAAAGGGTGGACAATGCTATGAATTAGCTCTTTAACCAAGTTACAGGATATGTCATATATATCAACACAGTTAGATGACCTTAAATTTTTTTACAATGTTTATAATTAAGTCTGGGGTTACTTCAGTAAATCTAAAACTCTGTTGTGGGTGGATGACAGGCACCGCTTGGAATTCATTAAGTAAATCAGTAGCATTGATTGATGGTCTAACAATAGAGTTACTGATTCCAATAACAGAGTTTAAGAAATAGTAATTAAAATCATCAGGACTAACTGTCAAATTACCTGTTACCCTGGGTTTGGAAAGTTTGTTTATAATATCCCATGCTGCTTTACAACTATTGCTTGATGTTTTGATGATTTTTGAATTATAAAACTTTTTGGCTTCCTGGATTGCCGCTTTATACTTATTCCTAATATTAACAAAGGCCAGTTTAGAAGTATCAGTCCCAAGACTCTTGTGTACACTCAACAATGACAAGACATTCTTTCTCATAATTGCTAGCTGTGGAGTGTACCATTGATTATTTGATTTTTTGTCCATTCTTTTAAATTTAGTACAATTAACTTTACATTTTCTTATTGGAATGCAATAATCAAAGAGATGCATAAAAGTATTGAAAAATCTATTAAATGTAGTATAAATGTTTGGAAATTTTTAGCCTAAACCCTCAAAAATATATTTACAACCTTGAAGCGAAAAATCAAGAAACCTGTAGATATATATATATTAAGTTATTTAATACTACTGTTTTTAATATTGACTTGGAATATATATATATTCTATAAATATAAGATTCTATTATCTAAACAAGGTACGAAAAACTTATTTGGTTATGATCGATTGCTTACTTGAATAAAATTATAATATTATACACACGCGCATTATAAGTTTATACTCTTCTAACCTAACGCTCCTATTGGAATTAACAACTCATAACATTTATCGCTTCATATCAGAAATTCTTTGAGTCTATATTATATCCTTCCAATATATATATATATCTACAGGTTTCTTGATTTTTCGCTTCAAGGTTGTAAATATATTTTTGAGGGTTTAGGCTAAAAATTTCCAAACATTTATACTATACAATTACCCTCAAATAAAAGATGAAATTCATTAATACTGATATAGCAAGCCAAGCTAGGCTCATCAATACATTTACCAATACGAAGAGAAAATTAATGAAAACCACAGCTAATATTTACTTTAATAAATTATGCAAGCAAAAAGGACTGATACCCAAATACATTAATTTGAAAACCACATCTAAACACCCGGCAGCTAACACTACTATTCTTCAAGCTAAGAGACTATGGCTAAACAATGAAATAAAATTTCTATACAAAAAGAAAGAATTTCTTACGAATCAAGTATATGATCAACATTTACATGCAGGTAAAATCTTTCAACAACAATGGACATACATTCACAACGATATACATACAAAATTACAAATAGAAATAGACAAAAAATATCAGAATATGAACAAAAAGATAGAAAACTTACTAAAACATAAACAAACTAGAACAAACACAATAGATAATCACGAGCCCCACTCACCCATAGATATCAAATTCTATCCACGTGTTCTCAACTTGACAAAAACTACTTTCAATGAACAAGAAACGAAAATTCTTCAACAAGGATATAAATTTAACTTTGAAATGCCTACCAAAAAGAAAATTGAAACGTTAATTATAGATACTGAAACAGCTATATCCATTGCTCCATTGCAAAAACAGCCACAGCTAAGAAACGATCTTGCTACAGTAATAAAAGAAACATATATAGACAATCCATCTACTTCAAATAAAAAATTTACTAATCTCCAAAACCTAAAAGAAATTAATGAAAAATTAAAAAACAGCAACATCAAACATACGAAGGCTGATAAAGGAAATACCATAGTCTTGATAGATAATGAAGATTATATTGCTAAAACATTAGAGTTCTTTGCAGATAACAACATCTCAGAAATAGAAAAAGACCCTACGGAAAAATTCCAAACACAAATTAAGAACATCATAAAAGCATCTGACCTTATACTCAATGAACACGACATAAGAAATAGCATTAATATGAACCCCAAAATTCCATACTTAAGAGCTCAAATAAAAACTCATAAAAATAACTATCCGATTAGGCCCGTTGTAAACTTCACTAATGCTCCTACCTATAGAATTTCTAAAACTATGTCAAACATTATTAAAGATAAAATCAAACTAACTAATAAATACACAATTAAAAATTCAATAGATTTTGCTAATAAAATAAAAGACATCACACTGAACAAAAATGAAATTCTAATATCGTTAGATATTAAAAACTTATATACAAACATTCCTATAGATAATACACTTAATATACTACACAACAATCTGCTCACAACCAAAGAAAATCCATTAGTAACCGAACAAATAGTTAATATGATTTCGCATATCTTGAAACAAAACTACTTCAAATTTAACAATAAAATTTACCTCCAAAAAGAAGGTCTAGCCATGGGTTCCCCTTTATCTGGTACTGTTTCAGAAATTTTCCTTCAAAATTTAGAAAATACACTTGTAAATAAATTAATTCATAAACATAATATTAAAGCTTATTATCGCTATGTGGATGACATTTTCATTATTTGCAATAAAAACAAACCAGAAGAAATATTACAAGATTTCAATAAATTGAACCAAAACTTAACTTTCACACTAGAAAAAGAATGTGAAAATAAACTTTCTTTTCTAGACATAGAAATGACTAGACAACACAATAAAATCTTGTTTAATATATTTAGGAAATCTACATATACAGACACCATGATAAATAAACATTCTAATCATCCTTTTAAACAGAAAATTTCAGCCATTAATAGTATGGTTTATAGAATGATAAACTTACCACTAAGCAAAAAAGCTTATGATAAAGAATATAGAACTATTATCCAAATAGCTCAAAATAATGGTTACAATAAACAAACAGTCCACAAGATAGTTAATAAATTTAAAAGAAAAGCCTCGATTATACGTAACAATAATAGCCAGTTGACTCCTATTAAAGATAACAAAAAACTAAATTTTGCTACTTTTGATTATACAGACAACAAAATACACAAAATAACAAAAATACTAGAAAGAAACAACTTCCGCATTGCATACAAAACTAATAACAACTTAAAGAATAAACTCTACAATATAAATAACAATAAAGAAGACATTTACGATAACAATGGTGTATATAAGTTAGAATGTCTGGAATGTAACAAATTATATATAGGGCAAACCGGGAGGAAATTCAAATTAAGATACAAAGAACACATGCTTGACTACAAACATAGAAGATATAAATCTGCATATGCCAAGCACTTAATCACACACAATCACAAACATGACAAAATTGAAAATACACTAACTGTTATCCACAAACACAAAAAAGATAGAAAATTAAACACATTAGAATCTCTAGAAATATATAAAAACAAAAACAATATCCTTAATGAAAACTTAATTGAACACAACCCCCTTTTCGAACTCGCTCTAGTAGCCTAAGATCTACGCTTAGATTACACTACCCGTTAGTATCTACATAGTACTCAACATGGTTATACTCACATAGATCTACAATTGATTACAAGGTTAGTGTTTGAAATTATCATTCAATTCACTTTAGATTTATATCTATCTCAATAACTCAATGACCCTAATATTTATATTCACTTTTTTACGTGGTTTTAATTAATTTCTTATTGTATTTTTACTTAAAGACTATGGACTGAAGATGGTACATCTTTGTGCCGAAATGTACATTTCCAAGTAAACAACCTACGACTAGAAGCGAATAATTAAGTTCCTGATAATCCTGCAATCATCAATATCATCAACGAAGTAGCATATAACAGTTATTGATACTACTACTAAAAATAAGTAGTGTTTCTATATCAGATAATAATATAGTGCAACGTCTACGCTTTATTGAAGAAATTTTATCAATTCAATTGGCTTTCAGCTCCTAAATAAGTTAGGTTAAATACCATCCAATATAATATAAATACTTGGACGCATATTCTTCAGTATAATTTGATATGAATAATATTTGACACTCATATAGAACTACAAACTGGATAAGCTATTCTGATCTTCGGAAATATATAATAACAATATAAGAGAACAGACTCTCCACATAATTTCTACTAATTACATAAAAAACATGGTAAAATACTACATGATGTGAAACTTCCAATATTTATCGCTCTGATATAAAAACTTTCTTAGCTTTTAGACTTTGACAAGATTTTTATAGGTAACTTATATTTATGTAGTTATACCACGCTAATTTTATATATGACTATATCACATTTTTTGGGTATTAAATATAACATGTAAAAGAAATATATTACGAATCCTTATTCAGAATTGTATACCTGTAAGCAATTTTGAATAAGTATTACTTTTAATACAATTTGTAAAAGCTAAATAAGCTTATTTATATCCAATTCTTAATAAATTTCAATTATTAACACTTTTTGTACATTATATTATAATCATAACCTTTTATCATTATTTGACTTTTATTCTGTGAATAAGTTATTTAATACTACTGTTTTTAATATTGACTTGGAATATATATATTCTATAAATATAAGATTCTATTATCTAAACAAGGTACGAAAAACTTATTTGGTTATGATCGATTGCTTACTTGAATAAAATTATAATATTATACACACGCGCATTATAAGTTTATACTCTTCTAACCTAACGCTCCTATTGGAATTAACAACTCATAACATTTATCGCTTCATATCAGAAATTCTTTGAGTCTATATTATATCCTTCCAATATATATATATATATCTACAGGTTTCTTGATTTTTCGCTTCAAGGTTGTAAATATATTTTTGAGGGTTTAGGCTAAAAATTTCCAAACATTTATACTATACAATTACCCTCAAATAAAAGATGAAATTCATTAATACTATTAAATGTAGTTGCAGAGCTCAGGTTACCTAAGTGAGCAGGTCTATAGAGATGAATATACCGGGACTTGTGTCTGCAACAAATTCCTCATTGTGAGCTTAGCATTATCATTGATAAGTCTGGATAGTATTGCAGAATTTTGTTTTCTAGTTTTTGTGAATTTAGCTTGTGGAGCATTTTTATGAATGAATGATGAAACTTAAAATAATGAATTATTGGCTGTGAAGATGAAGAACAACCCTCACTCAAAACCTCGCCCTTCATCCAGGGGCAATTTCAGATGTTCCATTATTAATTCCAATATGCCTGCTTTTGTGCTGTTTGAAACATGCTGATGCTGAGCAAGTGTGTATCCTGATTCAGACAAACCATGTACAAATTAGCCTTGATTCTGCATATGACATTATTCATAACAGGCTTGGCTTTCATCAAGTCTGCGTCGGCCTGGGTGGTGCAGTTAGTATCGTGCTGGCTTTCTGTGCCCATGGTTGCAGGTACGATCCCAGCCTGTATATTTATAGGCATGTAAAAGAACTGCGGAACAAAATTCCAGCACACCGGCAATGGTCACAGGCCTAAGTTGCAGTACACCCCCATCGTTAGATAACCATATACCAAGCAACCAGTCATAAAGTCTGAACTGCCATGCTAATGAAGGTGAAGCTGTTTTGTAATGAGACGAAACATGGATCCAAAGCAAAGACTGGAAACACCCTGCATAAATAAATCCAACAATCAACCATCCACATCAACTTTTCTGGGACACCCAAGGGCCAAAACTGCAACATGACTTGGAGAAGGGCTCAACAATAATTACAGTGAGATGTTGAGCAACGAGCTGAAGCCTGCAATTCGAACCAAACGTCTAAAGGAGTTGTTTTGTTGCATGACAGTGCGTGCCCACACACTGCTTAGACTATTGCGAAACTGGGTTTTGAGCATCCTCCATATGGTCCAAATCTTTCCCTGTCAGATTTACATCTTTCTGGCCCACTCAAAGATGCCTTAAGGGGCCATTGATTCACCACAGACCAAGGACTGAAGGAAGCGGTGCATACATGGCTTGCTACTCAGCCGAAACACTTTTTTATTCTGAGGGCACTTGTGCATACTGACTTACTGTGTTTGTTTTCAGAACCCTGACATAGTGCTGGTGCACTATCTGAACGTGCCGTACCCTGACGACAACAAGCTGGCAGTGATCACGCCGAGCCTGGCGCTCTGGGGGGATAAGAAGGAGTGGACTAAGGAAGAACTGGTTTCGCAACTGAAGCCCATGTGTGAGTCGCCATCAGCCCCCTCTACATCCTCCACATCTACTTCTTCTTCTTCCTACTCCAGTGGTGCTGGTGAAGTGAAAACAGTTGGTTTGCCTGCTGCATCCCTTTTCTCTCTTTGCATGGCTTTCCACAGTCAGTAGAGCAGAATCTAAATCATTCGCATATCACACCCCAGACACAAAGAACTGCTCAAGCACAAGACTATAGGATATTCAAAAGAATCTTGAAAAACAAAACAGTTAGGACCGGTACGGTATGTAGGCTAATGAGCTCACACCCTAGTTTTTCTCCAATATTCATATTATAGACAAAATGGTTGTAATTTCTGCTTCCATTTTCGTATTTAGAAATGCAGGATATTTGTTGTTAATATTTTATACTTTTACTCAGGCCTTGTTCACCACAGTCGGGTACATGGGGATGCGGTAGGGTTGCCACCTTTTGGTAAGGCTAAGGAGGGACACTTATCGAATATATGCATATTGCCGATCTTCATACCTAAATTTGTGCACGGAACAATTTATTAATAAGAGAAAGATGGTATATATTCGTTACAAAGCCAAAACTGAATAGGCTATATAACAGTAACACTAACATTAGAAAAGAAAAGGCCAGCAAAATAATAAAAAAAATATATAATCCGTCCCTCTTAGGCATAATTTGGGACGCTGAAAATGTCATTAAAATGCGGGATGTCCCGCCAAATTCGGGACAGGTGGCAACGCTAGGATGTGGGCGACTTTCATTCATGGCCACCTTTCTTTTTATAACTTAATACAAGTCACACTTTGCAGCTGTGATAAGGTATTTGTATTACCAACTCACAAATCATCAATTAGATTCTCACAGACACATCTAGTTCAAAGTCTACATAAAATTAAATGAATAGAAAACATTGAGAAACCGCCTCTGCAATTCCAGTCTGGACAATACATGCATAGAACTGTGTACGAAGGAGTCAGGAATGCTATCTAACTAGTCAACAGTCACCAGTCATGACATTGGCTACAGCTGTCAGTTCTTCTCTCGTCTCTTTCTTGCACTCTGAGAATTCTAGATTTTTGCTTCAAATAATTTTTGATCATTATAAAGAAATAAGTGGTCTGAATGTCATAAGTTATTGGTTTGAAAGTCAATTAAGAAACACAGCTAAGCTTAGCTATTTCCCCTATAACAAAGTGTAATGGAAACAAATGGAATATTTCAATCCACATATAAATTACAACTAGCAGGTGTCTGCTGCTTTGCCCGCAATAAATAATTAAAAAATTAAGAATTAAGATCAAAATAATTAAAACAATTACATGTGAATAATTCGTAACTAAACAATTAATAATGAAATAGCTAAAAATCCGGCTTTGGAGTGCACTTCATGATTAGAGACCACCACCTGGGAAAGAAACGACCTCAGACTTTATAACCCCAGCATAGTGAGTTCCATCCAAATCAATCGATATTTGCCCATTTAGGATTACATTCATTATCCCTCTTGCAATCTGTGTTGAAAATTTCATATGTCTGTGGTGTTTAAGGTGTTTCTCATTTAATTAACATAGTATATTGCTTCACTGTATGATAGTTCCATTATTATATTGTTTAAAACAAATAAATATGCTTATTGTGTATTCTAGTAAATAATATGCATAATGTAAGGTTTTTCTATATTGCCTTTTATTGCCTATTTTAGCTGTTTATAATGCCTTTAGCCTGCCTATTTTAAAGATTTGTAATGCCTGACTGTGACCTGCATGAGCCCTTTTGGCAGAAATCAACTGAATCCCAGAGATGAGAGAAATATTCACCTTTAATCATTAGTCTTAACGTTGACACTGTATGAAATATAACCCATGTGTAGGGACATGTAAATTTTTATGCGAATAACTCAAATTTAGACAACATTTATACAGAGCTCAATTTTTAAAAATGGCCTACAATTTTCGCCAAAACTCCGCCATATTGATTTACATCGGCTGTCAACCACGAGTTTTAGAATGGTAGTAAGGGTTTAGAAACCATCTCCCATATACAAGTAAGAATCAGCTTGAAAAATTTTATGTCATAACCGGGATTTGAACATGGATCTTCGGCGAGGACGCCATTTGGATGTGTGTTCTTGACGGAGAGAAACCTCCCGTGGTTTGCCTTGTCTTCTGAATCAGTTGAGGAATTTGATGTCAGACTGGCATGTTGTCATGGTAGCTCAATGGTAGAGCATCGGCGCGTTAAGCCGAAGATCCATGTTCAAATCCCGGTTATGACATAAAATTTTTCAAGCTGATTCTTACTTGTATTAATATCCCAGACATGGATTTAATGTCTATTTCCTTTCCTTCCACTTAACCATCTCCCATATTTTCAGGTGTAAAAGACTCACTTTTTATCCGGAAAATATTATTTGAAAATGCATATTGGAAAATGTACAATGAAGATACAAAATATCCCAACTTGATAATAGCATTACAACAATTCTCCTGATATTATGTTTTCTTCAACTTGGCACATTATTTTTTAGTCCCGCACACATAAAACCTCTATTTTGTGGATTATGTCAAACTGCATCACAGGGCAAACTTCTGGTTCCATTACTATACAGTAGAAATATTGACAACAGCGCGAGTTTTAGAGTTGGCTTCGTGAAGTAATATATTTGTAAACTAGCAAGTGTCCATGATTATTGACTCAACTGCTAGATGTTTTGTTTAAATCATTTGTTTAACAGAAAAATAATTAAAACATTATATTTATTAATACTAACATCCTTTTTACATAAATTGGAGGAACTGCATAATTTTATTCGTAATTGTATTGTTTAACGTCAACAGTATAAATAATTAAACAAAGAAAATTAATCTTATGCTGCCATATGAGCATACACGTTTGAAATGAAACCACAGATTTATGAACCTCACCCAAATCATGCATAAACAATTTTATTATAATGATTGATAATTAAAAAAAAGTAAAAAGCCAGCTTTAAGGTGCATTTCACAAACAAAATGCACCACCTGGGAAGAAAAAAAAAGACCTTTGATTTGAGTTCTGTAGCCCCCCGAAAAAACCCCGCATAGTGTGTTTCGTCTTGCTCCCGTTAAGATGTGCATTCATTCTCCCTTTCTGTCCACCTATGTTTAAAAAATCATATCTCTGTGAATTGTAAAGAAATGAATCAAGATAGCAACTGAGCAAGGCCATCTTGAATTAATTTTTGCAATCGAATACTGTTTTTCACAACAATCGAATTGCTTGTGTTTCTTATGGAAGATATTCATCTCCTCGAAAAGATTTGATTTTGGCATTTAAAATCAAAATTCTTCAAAATCCTTTCTTAGTGTGCACTTCTTCTTCTTCTTCTTCCTCCTCCTCCTCCTCCTCCTCCTCCTCCTCCTCCTCCTCCTCCTCCAAGGATTAGGCTTTTACCTGTTCCGGTCTCATATCTGTTCAGTTCATCTTTTAATTGGTCGTCCAATTGATGTTCGTCCTTTAGGTCATTCAGGTTCTTCATCTCTACACAAGGCTGATTCTGCTATGAAATGAGAAAACAGCTTGCAATGTATGCAACGACTTGTACTGTAGCCTAACCAAGATTACGTGCCCCCCCCCCCCAGCCCCTCCCTAGATCCGGCTCTGGTCTCTCTTCTTCACTCTTCAGACTTCAGGCGTAGAGAATATTGCCATGCCACCTACGTTCAGAGTTGCAGAGAGTCAGTTCGTTCACACACAGTTGTCTGAGAAATTTCCTCCCTCCCTCTTTGCAAGTCAGCTCTTCAAGGAGTCGGTTCTTTTGAACGACTCTCTTTCAAGAGTGAGATCATCTCATTACTACTTTGTTCGTGTCCAAGTAATTCCATTTGACATTGCGTGAGGGCTCCGGTGGCACTCAGTACACATCCCGTGCCCTTGAATTCCTCCATGGTCTCAACTACTAGGTGCTTAGCATATAAATACGAATATTGCCGATCTCAGTCATGAAGAGTTCTGATCTCAGGCTCGGCACTTGAGCAGATTGGAAGGGGCCCTTTTCTTTCCTTGTAGCAATGTATATATAGTTGGAGAAATTTCTTTCAAATTGCAGCAATGTTTGCCCATTTAGGCCTACATTCATTATCCCTCTTCTGTCTATGTTAAAAATTTCAGATGTCTATGTGCCTTGACATTATAAACAAATGAATCAACCAGGGTGAGTTCACAGAATCGAAGTGATCAATAATTCCATGCGATATGTTGAAAAAACCATGATGCTCTTATTTTCAAGATATGACGAAAAAAGCAATTTGACAATTGATATGTATTATGTGAAAATTTTTGCTTCGATAGCTTAAAAAATCACATTTTCTACCAGTTTTTTTTCCCCTCATAACTCTTGAACAAAAGTGAAAATTAAAAATTTGGCCACCCTTCAGTGTGAAATATGAGATCTCTGCATGCAGTAGATTTCCTCAGTTTTGCAGGTCTACTCATGACTCATGACTCATCTGAGTAGCGATCACATACATATGCATAGCTTTTTTAGCCCACACAATCTACACTATTTCCTATCTCTGCACGCCTTTACTTATCTTCTGTTTCCTCAAATATCTTTTGCATGTTGGCTACTAACAATGATTACCTCTTATTGTGAATTCTTCTCTCTTACTTGTTTTATGTGTATTTACTCTTCCACAAAAACAGTCTTTTCTGACATCTTTGTGACCCTCCTCCACTTTGCAAGGTCAAATAGCAATAACAACTATGACAACAGTAGCCAATCAGCGTCCACATAGGAGCGAGAATATTACTTCAGTCCTTGTTTTCATTCAGAAATAATTTCATTAAATTCTGCCCAATAGCAGCTTTATAGTTAAGTCTTCTTCCCAGAAGATGGCAGCAGCCCCTGGACGAAATCAGACACAACGAGAAATTCCCGGGAGACAGTTTGCTTGTTTCAATAAGGATCAGAACACTGTACATAATGTATGTCCTGCCACCAGTGGAGGTGAATTTTGTTACGCTTATTTTCCATGAGAGGGCAGGGTGAGCAAATCCTGTTCTTCCCAGCAGCTGTAATGTTGTACGCTGGTTCATGTACTGCACCCAAAACATTACTTTTTTTCTGTCAAAAATGTCTGTATTTCTTATTAAACAAACTGATATCTTTTGTCTCTAAAATATAACAATATCCCTGGTATGTGAACTGATTTCAGTCATGGTATGAATTATTATCAAACACGGAACGATCTTGAGACTAGCAAGTGGAAACTGCGTAATGAACAACCTATATATTTAAAATAAAATCATTTCTGTTTATGATAATTTTACTATCATACAAAAATTAATTCCTTTTGTGTTGTCAAAATCTATTGGTTTCAAGAAAACAAGCAAAAGAAAGTTTAATTTGACAGACACTTTGAGCTGCCAACTGTCAGAGAAGACAAGAACTACGACAAGGGTCAACAGGCTGTTTATCTGAGTGAATATAAAATCTCAAAACTTAAACATTTAGACTTGAACAAAAACAGTTATATGCATCTTGCCTATTATGGTGATAAGTAGACCTGGGATTTTAGGCTCTAAAAAAATTAGTTTTAGGCACAAGTAAATAGGCTTTTAAAAGATAAAATAGAAACTTAAAATAGGCTTTAAAAATGTGTAAATAGATAGAAAATAGGCTTTAAAAAAGTACATGTTATTTTTTTACTGCAAGAAACGTGGTATACCTATTCTTAACAGAATTAATTCCAAAATTAGGCATCACAAACTATATTCACTTAAACACTTGTGACTTCACACAGTAGTCCTTCCTCCTTAATCCTCCGCTCCCCCACCAGTCAGCATTCCTTTAGCGACAATTCTTTGGAATAATCAAGTTTCTCTGAAAAACCCCCACCTCTTTTGTTCTGCTTTTCATTGAGGGATGTCCATTATAAGATTGTAAAAATTACGGAAGTTGAATTTTATTTTAAATGTACAAAATAGGAATTTTAGGCACTTAAATAGTAAAATAGGCTTTAAAGGTCCAAATAGGCATTTTAGAGCACTATAAAACTATATAAATGCAAGTGATTTATCCTGAAACATCCACATATTTAAAAATTTTCATGTTATTTAATAAGGAACAAAATAGGCATTTGCCTTAAAATCCCAGGTCTAGTGATAAGATACTCTTATGTTAATTGTTAAACTCGCTTTTCTCATTTCATAAACATACTAGCACCTTAATAAATGTCAGCAGCAGAGCTATGAGATGTCGTGTACTGTTGGCAATAGAGAAGAAATTCACTTGTTCAGGCTCTCACTCTCACTCATCTTATCTTGCAGGCACAAAAAAAATACTACCCACGGGAAGGAAACCGTTTATTTAAGTATAAGCCTTCTCCTCGTCATTTAAATGCTGGCATCTTGATGTTGATGCTTCACCTGTTGAGTTGTGCATGTTAGACTCGTGACATGTCAATCAATGGTCATGCAACGTGAAGCATCAATAAATAAAACCTGCCGGTTTCTAATTGGCTTTCAACTCTAGGCCAAGGTTCCTCAATGAAAGTATCTAGGTTTATAGGTTAAAGTTGTAATGTGAATAAATAGATGCAGGTTAAACAGAAATCACCTCTTGCATTGCTGCTAGCTTCCTTACCCACATAGGCAGATGCTGATTTGGAATTTGCTTACGCTTGCAAACAGAACAAAGGAGCTGCTTGTACCTTTCAAACATAATTGTTTCCACAATGGTACCCCGAGCTCCAAATAGAAGTCCTTACATGATGTAAGCGCAGTTACAATGGTGTAAACTTGTTTAGCGTGGTCTTTGTCATTCTTTTTGTACCGAACCTCACAGTTGAGTCCAGGATATAAACCTTTTTATCATGCTTCTTGAATGCTACTAGGCCTATATCAGCGAATCAACTGGATCCCGCTTCCTCGATGGCATGAATTTCTTGAAAACAATCAAAACTCCTATCGTGCAACATATTAGTGATCTTATATCTTCAGGTAATTGGTAGTGACTTGAATAAACTCAATCTTCTGCAATCCTCCATTATTCAACTCAGAAGAAGTTATTAAATTGAAATGGGTAATTAATGATGGTGCTGAATAATGGGAGTGCTAGTGGTCCACCTTGAGGAACCCCACATCTAATAGGTATTTTCTTAGTTTCACGATTTCCCATTTGAATTTAATAAGGTCAGGTGATGTGCCTTGAGCAGTAAGGGAGTTCTCACCATGTGCATGACCAACTGATACCACATACCCCTTCTGTTTCTTCTTAACATCTTTTAAACAACTAAATTCCTTATCTTAATTTCTTATCTAGTCTCCAGGAAGACATATCATGTGTATCTCCTTGACCCTTGCACATATGCGATCAGGCCCAGGGGAATAGAGACTTCTCGAGTCTGCTCGTAAGTCATATTATTAGGAGCACCAAATGGTTTATCAAAATTCTCTTCTATCGCATCTAAATTGATCGGGCATTGTTTAGGAATACCAGCATCCACAATTTTTCTAACTAACCCTTTTTGTCTGTTCTGATACTGTATTGGAATTGGGCAAGTTCATAAGCATAATGGCCCTGATTTCTTTTACGTCTAGCCATAGAGGAACTTTTGAACTTTTGTCATTGATTCCAGTGCAAGAATATTAGTTTTTGTTTCTTATTTGACAAAATGGAATTGCAGAATGTTGAGGTCCCAGAAGTTTTGAGTTGGCTTCAAGAAACTCATTTATTGCAGAACAATTGATTGTATCAAGATTAAGACATCTTTTTGAAATCTGCATTTTGACTACTGTTGTTTGTAAGTGTACAATGTTGCTACTTAAAATGTTATCAATTTTCTCCTTATCAGACAAATATGCACTTCTAAACAGCTATAACTATTACAAGGACAGGTTTCTATGGAATCTTGATTTCTCGCTATGTGAATATTAACACCTGAGAGGTAAAACGCTTTCCACATAATTATCTGAGAGACTTTTACTTAACTAGAGTTACAATTACTTTACAAAATGGTAGGACGCATTATTTGTTTTATTTGTTTTTGTTTTGGGGAAACAAATGGGCCATTGAGTGGTAAAGCTGCTTGGGATGTTACCTACTTGCAAATAATTCAACAGAAACTCGTCTAGATTGTAAAATGCTTTATGCTTAACATGATGTAACCTGTTGTACACTTTCCGAGCTTCAATATTAAACCTGTATGAGCAGGAATCTCTCCCTATCAGAAAAATGTCCTGGTCCCATAAGTTACGGTTTATTATTGATATAAATTTACCTGAACTACTGAAACCTATCCGACATGGAAATGGAAAATAATTAGTTTTGAACCACTAAATACCAATACTGTAAAACAGGAAAATGCATTCTGAAATTCCTGGACAACCCTGATTCAGTGACAAAAACAGTCTTTGGACATCCTTGAATTGCCACTGGCCTGCTTAGGAACTTCTTTCATCATACTTGACCCACGGACAGTTGTAACTGTAGAGATAGACAGGAAAATCCTTCAGTCAAAGTCGTAAAGTTGGTCACTGCTGATCTGCGTATAGCAACATTCAGTTCTTTAGAAAGGTGTTCAGGTGCAGTAATCATGTGTTAAAATAATGACAGACAGAAAACATGTCATTTTAGGTCTGAAAACTAAAATCAAATTCATTCACAGATAAGTTGTGGATTAAACAGATCATGGCAAAATTTAATGTTCGCAAGACAAAAGTTTGTGACATGTTGGAGAAAAAAGAAATTAGGTGGAAATGACAAATAAGAGTGACTTTGAATGCGGAGATCAACAAAATTGTTTGGGAATGCAAAAGCAAGGGTTTAACTTTACATAGCGTTGTTTATAAGTAAGAGAGGTCAGCATGTAAGTAGGCCTATTGTTATTTCTTTATTCACCGGAATACTGCCTATAACGGAAAAAATTATCGTGCCTTGAAATTCCATTGATATTTCAAACTTTTAAAATTTTAAATCTTTTAGCATGGTCTCTATGCAACGCAATGAACTTTCCTAATTAAAATAGTGATTATTCATTTCTTTTGCTAGTGGCTTCAGCTTCAAATTATCCAGGTTTGACTGAGCTGCTTGCTTTTGGAATGGAAGTATGCATAGGTAAAAGAGGACAGCATTTTCAACATTAGGGAGTTGATTCTCTTACTTGTCTCTTTCAAATAGTTAAAAAAACCGATGTGTCTAACTATATTCCAACTTGCTCATCATTTTTGTGAAGGGACAAGTGGAGTCGTATGACTGGTTGATATCTGATTTTTATTTTATCTTTCAGTTTTCAGCGAAGATGAGCCAGATCTCAACAATGAACTGGAAATATCGGTAAGAATGCAAAAAATATTTAATGTTACTTCGTGTAATTAGATATAAGCTATAAGGCATGCGAGTTTTGAAGTATATCAGTACGCATAATCTTTTGTGAGTCATATGTCTATGTTACATTTCCTATACAGTGACAAACATAATGGATGCTTACAGAAGAGAATAGTGAACTCATTTCTGTTATTAAGTTGCCATAAATGCACTTGAAGTGATGTAACATAGACTTTTGTCTAGAATGCTGAAGCCATCTATTGAGAAATGCTGAACTACCTGCAAATATGGATCATAAATGTTTGTTCCATGAACTGTGGCATACACTTCAAGTGTGGTGAAGTGTAACTGGAGGAAGTGTAGTGTGCAGGTGACAATATTAGCCTCTCTTATCAAAAGACACCAAGGGGGCTGCCAGGCTTAATGTCCCCATCCAATGGACAAATGAATATCAGTAGTGACGTAAGCCTCCACGTCAGAGGCTTGGGATTGAACCCACAGAAAGATTTGGCATAGCTAAATAACTTAGGATATCAACACAAAACTTTATTTACAAAGATACAGTACCTTACTCTATATCTCAACGTAATCGCCATTGCTGTCAAGGATTTATTGTAACATGGTACCAGTTTTTCAAAGCCTATGTTATGCTCTTCTACTGCCAAGAAGACAAGGAATAAATGCAGAGGCCTATTGTGCACTCTTCAACGACTACTAAGCGCTATCCAAAACAAAGATACATGGAAAGTTATCTGAAAAAGTGTTTGTGATTCACGAGAACGCTCGGCACAATTTCAACGTTTCAAGAGGGACATTTTTGGACTTCCTCCTTGCAGCCCTGACCTGGCACCCAGCGATTTTCTCTTGTTTCTGAAACTAACAGAATTTTTGGGTGGAAAATAGATCTCAACCGTTGAAGAACTCAAAGCGGCAGTGACATCCTGAGAGGTACATGTACACATAGGAAAGGATCCGAGGATAACTAACAGCTTCTTTTCCAGTGGTTTGTGACCATGTTTTTAAAAATATGAAAGCTAACTCATGATAAAGCAACCCCTTACATAATGTAAAAGTCACATGAGCCGCTGACTATGTAAAGTGTGTAGATCTGAGCAGTTGTTCTGATTGGTAGTTTTGCTAACTTGGACATATAAGCGTTTAATCTTACATTACCATTAAGTTGAATTTTATATAATGCCTAGTGAATAGTTCTGTTGAGAAACATGGGCACAAACTTCTAAATCTATGGATATATAAGCATTCATGAACCACAGATTATTGTCTCTGTCGGACACTACATGAGAATATTATAGGAGAAAAATTCCTCCGGCACTGGGGCTTGAACCCAGGACCTTTGGCTATTCGCGCCAAAGCTCTACCAACTGAGCTAAGGCAGAGCTCAATTCACAGCGCCAGATGGAACCTCTCTCCAGTGCCAGAGGAATTTTTCTCCTATAATATTCTCATGTAGTGTCCAACAGAGACAATAATTTGTGGTTCTTAAATGCTTATATATCTATCTTGAATGTTAACTATACAATAACAGTGGGAGCCCGGTCACAAAAATCACTACAGTGTTTTGCAGACAACAAGCAGTTTGTTCTTCTCCTTGCTTAGATATGCGGTCCAATCAGAGACAGCGAGATGGAAGGAAGACCCTTCCTGCTAGTAGTACTTCGTGAGCTCGTACACGTGATTGGCGGTGAAGGAAAACGTTTCTCATGTGAAAAATACTGTACTTAGTGTGCCTATATGACATAACTTGTCTGTGTGTGAGGTGACCATTAGGGCAATTAGTCATGGGAGAGAGGTTCCATCTGGCACTATGAATTGAACTCCGGCTTAGTTCAGTTGGTGGAGCATTGGCGCAATTAGCCAAAGGTCCTGGGTTCAAGTCCCCGTGTTGGAGGAATTTTTCTCCTATAATATTATTCTAAATCTATGTTCTGTGTACATTTAATGTGATCATAAAGAATGTTATGCATTTCCAAGTAGATATCTTGTTGTTGAAATTGAATATTCAGAGGTTTAGTAACTAAATGGTTAATGTCTGTTGTTGCAGACGGCAGAAACAGTGGAAGCAATAGTGACGCAGTTAATGGAGAAGCAGCGTCTTGCTCGGGCGGCGGCTCTCACCAAACAGTTGGAATGTGGCTGCCCAGACTCGACGTGTGCAGACGGGAAGACGTGTTCCCATCCCATGCGCCGGATAACGGCAGCCAAGTCCGATCTCACCACCACCACCAACTCTCGCCAGACTGTGGTCAGTATGGCTGCCCTCAGCAATGAAAACAATAATCAGGTAAAACTAAATGCAATGGGAGAAATTCTCCTTCCTAACGCTCCTTAATAACTCTTCCTCTTTTTTATCTTCTTGTGACCTGATATTACATTTTTTAACACACTTTTGTTAAATTTTCTAGTACAGCAAACTCACGATTGTCTGTTTTAATGGGGACCGTGACATGCACAACTATAATCAAAACACGTTACAATTATTACTATTCTAGCAACGTTGTTATGGGCTACACATACAATCTAATGTGATTTTAACTGACTGTAAACGATACCAAATCTGTTTTAATGCCCATTAAACTACGGTATGTTTCATGAGAGTGATAATATTATTCTTTTATTCTACTTTAACTAAATTGATTTTGAAGCCAACTCACATGCCTTGTGAGAAAATGTCATGTGAAGCATCACTCGATACAGCTATAGATTTGCCTATAAAAGACCTTCAAGATGATCTCAAGACTAGAAAATGAAAATAAAGCTGTGAAAGATGAAGTAGAATGTTTGGTGAGTAATTTGAGAAGATTCTAGCTGCAACGATACAAGTAACGATGTTCAAGAAACTCAACATAGTGACTGGGTAAAGCCCCAACGGACCAAAGCACCAAGGAACCTTACAGATCCTACTCTAGCTTCAGGCTACACATACAACCATGTGAGTTTAATAGACTGTAAATGCTACTAAGTTTGTCCTAATGATCATTGTACTACTGTTTTCATTAATAATAATAAGAGTGATATATATATATCAGGTGCGAGATTTGGAAAGATTTTGAAATCCATGCACTTAATTTTCAGTTTTCCATGTTGTGCATAGAGAAGGAAGGTAACATAAAATAAGAGATGAGGTTTTTGACATTAAATGCAGAAAATCCTTTCACAGATTGTTTGAGCCCATGGGCCATGGGTAATCTTTTCTTAAACCTGATTTGTCATTTCTTTAGTTATTCATGTGAGTTCAGAAAGGCAGTGACTGTTTTCCTAATATAACAATCTAACATAAAGAGCAAACTCATATTTCAAGCCCATGCTTCGAAATACTCCAGTAAAAATACTGTTGTTCTTTAAATGAAATGTTTACTTTTGAAAAACACAACATTTCCACAGTACAATTTTAATATTAAGGCTACATTCTGAGTATGACAACACTCATTGCAAGTGTTCAGAAGTTCAAGTGATTGAAATCAGCCGAAGTGGGTAGTGTTGTAACTCATTGTCGTTCAAATAAAACCAATTGCAAAACTTAGTTTTGTCATTTAAACTAGCTTTTAGATTTGCCCTCAACATCCCCTAGTTGCATTCCAAAATAACTAAAGCATTGCTTTCTGAGTGTAAAGATGCGAGTTCAGAATACAAAATGTCAGAGAAGTGAATCACTCTTGTAAAGAATGGGGAAACAAAAGCAAGTTAATTGCATAAGTGTAGCATCCCAGAAGTGGACAGAATAACCTCAAACTCAATAACATGGCAATAAAGCTTCATCTTACACTGTTAGATGTAGATCAATGTGATTTACATTTACGTTTATTTACAATGTTGTGATGGACTGGGAAATAGTAAGAATTCATCCCACAGTGCCATTTCTCTGTAAATAAGAAGACACACACAATGCTTACTGAAGATGCATTTATCTCGCTTAATGCTGTTTCAATAATACTCACTCCTTTGTCTAGTAAACATCGTGATATGAGCAGGTTGCGCCAGGAGCAAGTATTGATTCACTATTCGTTATTAATCAAATTAAAATGTGCTCATGACGTCACTTTTAGTAAGTATGGCTTCGATGTACTTGATTAATTACTAGTTGTTACTAGTGCACCAGTGTCATCTGATCAAGTCTGGCAATAGACATTAGAATTATTGCCCAGCAGTCTAGCAAGACACTGGAACAGCAATACATCGTTACAAGCGATGTCATTATAAACGGTTTCGACTGTATGTACTAATATAGTTAAAGAAAATACCGAGTACAATGCCACATTTATTAGCATTTACAGTCTATTAAAATCACATTAGATTGATTGTGTGGTCCATAACACAATTGCCTGAAGCTAGAGTAGTATTAATCCAAACATTCAGATTAAGCCACTGTCCCAATTAACATGGACAGTTGGGAGTTTGTAGAAGTATTAGTGTGTATAGTTGATTCACAGAAAACTCCATGTTGCAGGTCTCCTCGACAACTGGGACAGGCAGCATGATCCTCACGGCTGCATCGAGTGCAGCTCGTCTTCATCATTCCCATCAGCAACATCAGCACAGTTCCTCTAGCAATACTTCAACAAACTCCACCACCACTTCGACTCCGCCCCTCGTTCTCAGCTTGTCGCAGATCCAGGGGGGAGGCGGTCTCCTCATTCTCAACAGTTCCAGCAGCAGCGGCGCCTCCAACCCCACGCATCAATCCCTCGTCTCCCCTGTTGCCGTTACCTCTTTTGTTTGCAGCACTAGTTCAACGCATCACCAACGAAATCATCAGCAACATCATCAAAACCATCATCATACAAAAGACTCGTCCAAAACAAATTCGCCAGCCACAATTGTGTTGAAACAGGAAGCGATGGAAACCAACTCTTCACCGTCATCCTGTTGCCATGTGTCGGGTTCCGAGAGCAATACAACTACCAGCATTACCAACAACAACCACATTAATAAGATGGATGTTACGAATGGAAACGTAACTTCAGGGTTTGAGAGCGGTGGTGCGACGTACTTAAATACAAGTCGAGACAAGAAGGTGATGAGAACAGCCACGCCTAAACAGCATCCTCCGACTCCGACTAAACACATGGACACCAGTGGCGAGGACTTGATGGACATCAAACCTGCGTACTGCGGCAGTGATACCGTTCTAGTTATTAGTTCAAGCTCAAATTCCGGTATTAAAAATACAGATACTGTTTCATTAGTTGGTGGTTTCTTTAACGAAACGTTAGATTTATCCCAGGAAGATATTCAGAGGACCTTGTCAGCCAACATGCCGTTGTCATGTTCAACAGAACTAAACCACCATCGACGTAGTGGAAATGTCGTCACGGGTGCTCATCATATTATTGCGTCCAAATCTATGGCTCCTTCCAGTGGAGACGAGATGTCCCCAGATGATGTCATAGTTTCAGAAATCAACCCCATGGATTTCATCGATAGCTGTGATGTTGTAGTTTCTCCTACACAGGTATTGTACTCTTCTCTCTAATATGTGCCAGAATGCTTTTGTTTAATCAGTGATAATTGCAATTATGATATGCAGAAAATAAGTTATTTTTGTAATCAATTTCAGAGTTAAGCTTGAGATTGATTTATGAAGCAGGACTTCCAGAAGAACAAAGGAATAGTTTGATAATAATATGTGAAGGAATATGTGGGTAGTGTTATTTGTCAAAGCTACCTGTATTGCAATTGCCAAAGCCGTATATGAACTGTAAAACAATATGTTGTCATGAGAACTGATTTGCGTTTGATAAATTCTTTCTAATATATTACCATCACATAGGCACTAAATTGGGTATTACTCCAATACCGGTCAACCAATTTGGTCCAATATCAATAGGCTTCTTCCCATGGACGTTTTAAATGCGTGTACAAAGTTTCATGAAAATCCAATAAAGTGTATTTGAGTAATCGTGCATACAGACACATGGACAGACAGACAGACATTTTCCCTTCTACCACACAGTCTTAGAAAGTACCATACTGGCACTTAATAATTCCAGTTCAAAGAAAATATGTAGTAGTAGTAGTAGTAGTATCTAATGCCCAGACACTTGGATGATCTCCATTGATCTTTCAAAGAAAATAAATAAACGTACATATATACTGGTAACGTGTATAGTCACATGGGATACCTGTGTCATTGGGCTGTCCAATAGGAATGCATGAGGTCTGGAAGTATTGAGGGAATCCCAGGGTTGCCAGGTTTCACTGCTTTCTCGTAATTTTATTTTCTTTGTAAATCTTACAGCTTATGTTTTTCTTTTGACCTTAGACCACTTCTTCCTTTTTTTTCTCTCTAATCCACAAACATCAATAAATTTCACTTTAAAACACATGGAATATTATAATTATGTTGATGGAATTGCTTCGTTTTAATTTTAATGCATGTATCTCTACACTTGATGTTACCAAGATAAATGCATGACCCCATTAAAGATTCAAAGACAAGTTACAAAATGTTTTAATGCACAAAATAACACACATCAATATTCAAAGCTACATAGTTTTCCTTTCTCATCTATTAACATCACATGCGTTCTCAAGTTTGTAAGAAAAAACACAAAATCGTACGGTTATTAACAAGAAGAAGCAGAACCACAAGTTGTACAAAACGTATAAACAGTTTTACAGGAGTAAGTGAAATGTAGTTCTAATTAGTCAAATGAAATGTTTGAAGTCGGCCATGAAAAATCTTCTTTTTCCCCCCCCCCCCCTGAGAGAAACCTGGCAATTCCAGGTTATATTTGTTGCAAGTTGTTAGGAAATACTCGCATCGCTGTGTTATAACATATTCCATTCCATTGTATTAGCTAACCTACCGGCGCGAGAAGCGATGCAGTAGAAGCACAGGAAGAGCCTTTTCTTCAAGTGAGGACCAAGTTTAATAATTTTCTATAAGTAAATTGGGGACTTAAACTTTTCTCTTTGACAGCTGTTTTAAACAAATCAAACAGAGATGTCAGATTGCATATGAATTGCCAGTAGTTTCTAATAATGTTTAAGTAACCTAATCAACACAGGCCTACATAATTATGACCAATTTGTTAAAATTCGGTTCGTAGGTTAAACAGGAAGTTATATAGAAACTAATATTGGGAAGAACACAGTGAAGTCATAATATATATTCCTAAGGCTATTTTATCACACTTGAACTTCACTATTAATTGTTTACCTAGGACTACGTAATTTCAGTCACCCTTGTGACTATCCTCAGCTACATCTGAATTTCTGTTCCCTTGTACTACCAATCCCGACTGCTGGATGCCATCTCTTGGTGGTTGGATTAAGTTGTCTTCTGCTGGTAATTTAGTAATTTAGTAATTTGTGTTTATTTTTTTGAATAAATTTTTTTACCCAGACTGTTAATTCTTGGGGTGTTTCTATTGGCTTTAGAAGCTTTACATTTTGTTCTATTTCATTATCATCTTCCCAAAAATGAGCTGCTATTGCCGATTTATCTGTCTTTGCATATTTAATGTTCCTAAAATGTTCTGGGGTGTTTAAATTGGTAACTAGAGAACTGGAGAAATACAGGTTAGATGTAGTAGCAGTACAGGAAGTTAGATGGGAGGGTGAAGGTTCAATACAGACAGGTGCGTACACCTATTTCTACAGGAAAGTTAATGATAACCATGAATTAGGGATTGGCTTCTTCATACATAGGAGAATTAATTCAGCCATTAAGAAAGTAGAGTTTATTAATGATAGACTTTCTTATATTATTCTCAGGGGACGGTGGTGTGACATCATAGTTATGAATGTCCATGCACCAACAGAAAATAAACAAGATGTTGACAAGGACAGTTTTTATGAGGAAATAGAATGAGCATTTGATCAGTTTCCGGCATATCACGTAAAAATTGCGCTAGGAGATTTCAGTGGGAAAGTAGGAAGGGAGGATATTTTCAAGCCGACGATTGGGAACGAAAGTCTCCACTTGCAGAGCAACGACAATGGGGTTAGACTAGTTAATTTTGCCACCGCTAAAAATCTAATCGTAAAGAGTACAAAATTCCCACATCGTGATATTCATAAATACACATGGACCTCGCCAGATGGAATGACTCATAATCAAATCGACCATGTGGTAGTCTAGTCTAGTATAATCGACGTTCAAAATTTTAGGGGTGCTGACTGCGATTCGGATCACTATCTGGTAGTTGCGGTTGTCCAAAAGAGACTTTCATTAAACAAAGGAACTAGGCAAAATTTCGATGTAGAGAGATTCAATCTGAAAAAGCTAGGAGAAGACCAAAGTAGGAATGCTTACCAAGTCGAGATTTCAAATAGATTTGCAGTCCTAGAAAACACTGCCGATCAAGAAGCTAGGGATGATATGAATATCGATAAAACCTGAGACTGCATTAAAGACAATATTTGTGGTCGTTTTCCTCCGGGGTAAATCCTTTCATGGGTGTTTTACTTTGGGCGCCTGCTTTTGGGATCCTAATTATCAGGTACTTCAAAAAGCATATTTGTTTCTTACCCCTTCCTCGGCTGCTGTCGATCCTCGAGCTTTGAGACGTCCATCTTCAGGGCAGACAACTGATAACATGGTAATGATGAAGATTTGCCACAGAAATAAGTACACGTGTTTTGTTAGCTCTAATACAACAAAATCTGCATTTTATTTTATCCACTGAATGTATAAATACACTGGTATAACTGAGTCACAGTACACTTGAAATATATATCCTGGAAATCTGGCTACAATGGTGATCTCAAAAAAATTACGACTTAAATGGGTTTGTATTATTGGTCATGTGTGCCTAACTACACTTAGGCCACAGCGAGCCTAAATCACTATACGCCTTCTGGCATACATCTACGCTAGCTACTTATCTACGGCGTCATATGGGTGTAGTTATATACTCCCAAACCTATAAAACACTTGGGTATCTTAATGTAATTATTGTCACTACCCTAACACACATGACCCCTTCTTAGTGAAGTCCTCCATCGAGCGGAGTTGGGAATTACGTGGTCATTCCATTGAAATTATTAGTCGAGTGATATCTCCACATCATGAAGACAAAAATCAACTGACTATTTTGTCATCAAAATACACGCCCCTCATAGAGTCTAATTGGTCACATATACATTTGACGATGTTATTGGCTATCACTATAATTATAGCTCAGCCAATGATATCGTCAGCCTTTTGAATTTGCAAAACGCCGACTTTCACACATTAATTATATTCACTTGCTAAAGTTTCACACGACCCATGTTCATGCATTAAAAATCGTAATTTAGAAATCACCTTAAATATTACCTTACGTCTTTTCACTAGCAAATAATCATGTCTTATCTTAAATCTATCGGCTTAAACTAGAACCTCACCATTTCTACAGGTATCCAACTTATTCTCGCGTCACTAAGGTTTTTATTGCTGGAAGCACTTAAACAGTATTATACTCCATTGAAACATTTCCTCCCCCATTGATTCACATTCTTTTATAGTTACAAAGCGGCAATTCTATCTCTGCTTGTAAATCTCTAGTTTGGTAAAGACCGACTTTATTATATCTCAGGTAGGCCTAAAAGCCTCTCTCCGTGGGAAAAGGAACTTTCACCAAATATGTAAAAATCATCTTAATGTACCATTGCATTACTTTGCTAACTTGCTATGAGTACCAAATAATTATAATTAATCTAGTTGTTAATTTATTCTAATTAAGTGTATCGTTTAGGCCTTAAAGAAAACCGCTACATATTAAGGTAGCTGCAAAAGAAAAATTAGGTCCACTTGAACTGAAACGAAATAAACCATGGTTTGATGATGAGTGCGTGAAATTAGTAAATGCAAGAAAGCAGGCAAAACTACAGTGGTTGCAAAATCCGAATGACACTACGGTCGAAAATCTCAACAATGCTAAACGAGAAGCTTCTAGAATCATTAGAACAAAGAAAAGAACCTATCTCAAAGACAAAGTAAATGAATTAGAGGGAAATAGTAAAGACAAAAATGTTAGGGATCTCTACAAGGGAATAAATGAGTTCAAGAAAGGTTTTCAACCTAGAATAAACATAATTAAGGACAATGATGGTACTATACTCGCGGCACCAAATAATATTTTGAATAGGTGGAAAATTTCTTTAATCAGTTATTAAATGTACATGGAGATGTCCGAAGTGTAGAAAGTGAAATATTCACAGCAGAGCCGTTGGTTGCTGAACCGACTTTAACAGAAGTAGACACGGCTATAGGTAAACTAAAAACACACAAGTCTCCAGGGGTTGACCAAATTCCAGCAGAATTAATTAAGGAAGGTGGGGATGGATTAAACTCAGAGATCCATAGGCTCATTCTTATGATTTGGAGGAAGGAGGAATTGCCGAAGGAATGGAAAGAATCTATTATTATACCGATCCATAAAAAGGGAGATAGGGCCGAATGTAATAACTATCGAGGAATTTCTCTCTTATCAACATCATACAAAATTTTATCTAATATACTGCTGTCAAGATTAACCCCATATGCAGACGAAATCATAGGAGATCACCAATGTGGATTTAGGCAAAATAGATCAACCATTGATCATATATTTTGTATTCGCCAAATCTTGGAGAAAAAGTGGGAATATAATAAGCCTGTTCACCAGCTATACATAGATTTTAAAAAAGCATATGATTCAGTTAGGCGAGAAAAACTGTACAATATCCTCATTGAGTTTGGGATACCAAAAAAGTTAGTTAGGCTGATCAAACTGTGTCTAAATGAAACCTACAGCAGAGTCAGGGTAGGGAAATTTATATAAGATAGGTTTGCCATTAGAAGCGGCTTGAAGCAAGGAGATGCACTATCACCTTTACTTTTTAATTTCGCTTTGGAATACGCCATTAGGAAAGTTCAGGAAAACAACGTAGGCCTAGAATTAAATGGTAGTCACCCGATTTTAGCTTATGCAGATGACATTTGTTTATTGGGCGATGACATAAACACAATCGAGAGAAATGCAGAAAGTTTTTTCGATGCCTGCAGCAATGTTGGATTTGAAATTAATACAGAAAAAAACTAAATATATGGTCGTGGAACATCAAAATAATGCGCCACAAAATATTAGAATAGCCGGTAAATCGTTTGAACAAGTGGAGGAATTCAAATATCTGGGAACAGTAATTACAGATACAAATAATATTAAGGCAGAAGTTAAGTGTAGACTCAAATCAGGAAATGCTTGTTTTTATGCAGTTCAGAAACTCTTATCGTCTCGTCTTCTGTCCAGAAATCTAAAAATTAAGATTTATAAGACTATTATCCTGCCTGTTGTATTATATGGATGTGAGACATGGCCGCTAACTGATCAGGAAGAACATAGTCAGAGTGTTTGAAAACAGGGTGCTTCGAAAAATCTTTGGGCCGAAGAGAGATGACAATGGGGACTGGAGAAAATTGCATAACGATGAGCTTCAGGATCTGTACGCATCACCAGATATAGTAAGAGTAATTAAATCGCGAAGGATGAAATGGGCTGGACATGTTGCACGCATGGGGGAGGAAAGACATATCTCAAAAGTATTGACTGGGAGACCCGAAGGGAAAAGACCATGTGGAAGACCTAGACGTAGGTGGGAGGACAATCTTAGAACGGATTTGTGGGGGATGATTGGATGGAGTTAGCACAGAATAGGGTTGAATGGCGGACTCAGGTAAGCGCGGCAATGAACCTTCGGGTTCCATAAAATAGATAATATTTCTTTAGCTTGCTTAGGAATTGTCTATTGCCATTGAGTAAGTAAGTAAAATGTTCTTTATATCTGGTTTCAATATCCCTTTTTTCTTGTTGGGTTCTCTGTCCTTGTGGTCATGTTTTAGTAGGTTTTTTACATTGAATTTGTTCTGGGGGGCCAAAGTAATGTTAAAATTGGAGAATACTTTCTGGAATCTTTTTTGTGAATTTTCTGTATTTGATTTTACTGTTTTCTTTCAAATTTTTTAAAGTGGTCTTTTGTTGTATATCTTTTTATCTTTTTGTCAATGAGGCATTTCCTAAAACCATTCTTACTAGCAGTTTTTACTGTGTGGTTGTATTCTTTAATGTATTCTTCTTGGCTTAGAGGAAAATTCACCAGTCTGTGGGCTAAGCTATTGATCACTGCATGTTTGTGTTGAACTGGATTGTGGCTGTCTGCTTTTATTTTATTTAGTTGCCTACATGGGTTTCTTTCCTCTGTATGCCAAATTCAATGCTATCAGATCAATGGTAAATGTTCAAATCCAAAAAAGGCAGGCAGTTATTAGCTTCTATTTCCATGGTGAATTAATTACTTTTATCTTGTAGATTTAGTAGCTTTAGAGCATCTTGATTTAGTTTTTCTGGCATTTTGGAAATGATGTCATCTACATATCTGTGCCACAATTTAAATGTTAGCGGAAAGGCTTCTGTGATTCTTACTTCGAAATGACTCGTATATAAATTCGCCAAAAATGTGGAGAGAGGATTTCCCATAGCTAGCCCTGAATTTTGCTTTTAAAATTTACCTCTAAATGTGAAAAAGGTCTGTTTTATGCACAATTTTGTAAGGCTCGTGTATTCATCTACTTCCTCTTGTCCTAAACCAGTAGATAGTAGCCATTTTTTCAGAACTGGTAACAATTTCTCTCTAGGTATGCTTGGGAATAGCGAACATACATCAAAGGAAGTTTTATGTTTTCAAACTTTTAAACAAACTTTAAACTGATAATTAGAATGTGTTAATAATTTTCTACTATTTATTATTAACGTTGGGAAACTTCCCTCATCAGTTATCATTGTGAAGTGCCAATAACTTGAACTTCAGCTGACGTCCACTCACAACTTTGCTTTTCTGTCCACCAGATGTCCTTAGGGAGTCTATCTCTGATTTTGTTTTAGATGTATACTTTTCCCAAACACATTTCAGAAATTTTTCCTGATGTTGAGGGGGAACCCATTGAAATATGCTAAGTTGTTACTTACAACAATTATGTGGAGTAGAACATAATATAACGTGGCTTACACTACATGCGAGTTTAGAAATGTTACAAGAAAAAGTAGTGATCTTACATTTGATACCCAAGTGCTTACTCGTGTCTAGTAAATATTTATTCACATCTTCTTGTGTACTGAGCTTAGTTCTTATCAGTAACAGTTATTTGTATGATGCTTCCACTCAGTACAACTGCATATCATTGACTGTGAAAGGGAAGTGGACATAGGCCTGTTGGTACTTTCTGAGATTGTGTGGTGGATGTGTGTTTGCATGTGCGATAACTCAAATACGCTCGAATGAATTTTCATGAAACTTGGTGTATGCATTTATAACATTCATGGGACAAAGCCTATTTATTTTGCACCAAATCGGTTGACTGGTGCTGGAGTAATACCCAATTTAGTGTCTATTTTATGGTAATATATTAGAAAGAAATTATCAAATGCAAATCAGTTCTCATGACAACATATTGGCTTTGGAAGTTGCAATACAGTTAGCTTTGACAAATAATACTACCCACATATTCCTTCACCTACGTTGATTGAACTTCAGACCTTTAGCTCCAGATTGATTCATTAATCGATCTGGAGCTTAACTTGATTCAAATCGATTACAAAAATAACTAATTTTCTGCATATCATAATTGCAATTATCACTGATTAAACAAAAGCATTCTGGCACTTTTTTACACCAGTTTGCCTGGTCATGTCACTCAAACTGTTGCATTTTCTGTTTTTGGTAATATCTCTGTTATCTACTCTTATACAATTCAACAGCCCTAAATAGCATGCTCACTCACTCGTCTGCTTCGTGAAACATCGGGTATACTCGGCAATGTTCGTCTCTGGCAGTGTAAACTTTCACAAAGAGTACAAAATTAGGAAAACCGTTTCTTTATTATATAAGGCCTAAGTGAAATGAACACAATGAACAAATATTCTAATTTTATTTTTCCTTACAATTTTCATAGCTCTGAACCACAAATATTTTTAATAAACTGCCAGTGTAAATTTCTTAAAAATCCCGGAGTGAATTAATAATGGCGGGTGAAGCCACGGGCATCAGCTTTAATATATTGATAGTTTAATCCTGGAAGTATCGCGGACAATAAAAATCCAAACCAATGACTCCTTCCCTTGAAAAATTATATAATTTCTGAAAATTACACTGAATTTATTAAATAAAATTCACATAATATTCATCTGTCAACAAACAGTTGAGAAACAATACGTATGATGTGTTCACAGTTAGCTTTGGAACTGCATAATCGAATCTGAGATAGTTTTTTTCCCAGGGGGCGCTTTCTAATTGTGGAATGTACTCTGAAGCCAGAATTTTAGCTGTTTCATTAATTATTAATGGCTTAGTTTATGAATGATTCGCGTGCAAGTGCTAATAAATAGGCTATAATGCTTTAATAGTTATTATACTCTTAATTTTTAATTTTTAAATTAATTATCGTAGGCGAAGCCACGGGCACTTACTAGTTCTATACAACTCAAACAGAGGAGGTTCTGAAACGCATGAAAATAAAAGGTTGTTTGTTTAATGCCCCCCAACTAAGATCTCATGTCTGTGTTAATGTAGAATGACATCACTTCAATCTTTTGTAATGTGAGCGCTTTGGTTAGGAACATGTGAACTTAATTTATTGTGTTTGCTCATTTAGGACAGGGGTCTCCAAACTACAACGCACCATAGTTTATTTTGATTACATTGTAAATTTTACAAGTAAATCACACTAAACTAAACTAAACTAAACTCCGTGGTGCGACATCCCCGAAGGGACAAGGCCTACCACCCGACCGCTGCATCAGATGGCAGGATTAGGGGGCATGTGGTCAGCATGGCGACGCCCATGGCTGTTAATGGTGGTTTCCATGACCGAAGCCGCTACTTCTCTATCAAGTAGCCCCTCAATTTGAATCACCCCTACCAGACCTCCCTACCTCAGAAAAATCCGAGGAGGTACCGGGGATCGAACCCGGGCCGACGGATCCGTAGTCAGCAACGCTAACCACAAGAAAATGCCGGCGGTCCAAGTAAATCACACATAATAATAAAATAAGCTAAACTGATATAGCTTTCTTGTGAAAGTTTGATAAGCATATGTGAATGAATAAGTGGGATAACTTGAACATTAGAATTCCTGGCGTGAGCAATATTCCTTTATTTTTGTAAATATTTGAAAGCCTATAAACATGCAGTAATAACCATTAGATCTATATTTGGAGGGTAAAAAATGTTTTAAAATGATCTCTTTGGAATTCTCACATAGCTAAAGATATAAGTTTGCCAAATTTCGAGTTTCCAGCGCATGAGGGAGTGAGTGGTCTAAACTTGTAAACATGAATGATGTCACGGCTATCCAGCTGTAAACTCCAAATTTGTCATGCATATGGCAGGTAGATGTGCCAATATTCCTGCCAAATTTCATGATTCTAGCTGTGTCAAAAATTACATAATGTGAGGAAATTATGTGAAATTTACTTGAAATCAAAAAATTTAACTCAATCTAAGGTATAACCGATGGAGATACAACGAAAAGTCGAAGGACCAAACTTGTAGATCTCTCAACTACAATATGTTGGTGTGGTGAGTCGGTCTGGCCCTTAGGAGACCCCTGATGTTTCCATTGTTATGGTATCTGGCAGGATTGTTTCAGCATCTCTTATTTTGGTGTTTGTGATTATTTCCAGGTGGATGATGATGTCTTTGTTAATCTCGATGCATTTGACATGCTGGGAGATTTTCCTGAGTTAGAGATCCTCGAGCCCCCAGCCGAACACAACTCTTCGACAACGAGTGCGTCTGGAAACACAGGGATGGAACAAAGCACGCCCGAACCTCCTGCCAATCAAGGAGGCAAGTCAGTGGATAAAGGCAACGAACAAGCTTCTCCGAGGATGGATTACCGAGAGGGCACAGCCAACATCACGGATTACTCACCAGAGTGGGCTTATCCGGAGGTGGGTAAATGTTCACATATCAGTTAATATTACAAATACTTTAATATTTATAAATGTGTATTTCTTACCTTTAACATTGTTGTGCATTGGTGTTGGGCACAGGGAAACCACTATTCGCTACTTGTAATACATTTAACCACACATATATATATATATATAGATATATATATGTTTTCATTATATTTGTGACATGTTAAACATGGAAATTTAGTTGTGGTTTTAGTTTTTTATTCACCATATGAAATTTTACAATTTCTGGCTTCGTCATAGAAATTTACAATTTAAATACCCTAAAAAATACATTTTTAAATTACTTTGCACACAGAGATACAATTTATGATCAACAAAATAAACATGTAAACATATAAACATATGTATAGTACCCACAATCATTTAGTGAAATAAGAATAAAAATAAAAATTAAAACTAGTATAAGTATTAATTATCAAGACACAGTAATAATTAAATTAAATATATATGTGATAAGGACAAATAATTAATCCGATTCGGAAATCATACAGTACTCTTCATATTCTTTTATAGTGTAAAAAGATTTGGAGATTAAAAATTCTTTGAGTTTTTTCTTAAATCTTCCTGTTGAATGTATTTCTTTAAGTTGGGGTGGTAGCATGTTATAAAATTTAGAGCCAGAGAAGATGATGCAAATTCACCTAGCTGTAGAGTTCAATAAAAAGTCAGTACCTCTTCTCTTATAATCATAATGAACATCTGCATTCCTAATTAAGTTAATGTTTTTGTTAATTTTTACAAATGTGATTACGTAATGTAGGTAGATTCCAGTCAGTGTTAATATTTTTAATTCGGGAAAAGTTTGATTATGTTGTAATTATCTATTGTCAGAGAATTTACCTGTTTACGATATAAAGTGTGTACACCATATTGCAAACGAGAGAATTTACATAAAGGCTAAATTTCTGTCCAACAAAGACACTACATATCTACAAAACTCAAGTATTAACATAAAGGCTACTATTGTATGACATAGGCACCCAATTTCTTTCCTATGAATTAAGACATAAGAAGGAAACAATACTTTCTGATATGTGCAGATAATGAGAGCTCTGCCTCTGAATGTTTAGTTGTTATTCTTGGTTGTTTATACAGGGTGGTGTGAAAGTGCTGGTAACAGGACCTTGGTATTCTACAACTTCACCATACACGGTTCTGTTTGACACTTTTCCTGTGCCGACTACGTTGGTGCAAAGTGGAGTGCTCCGATGTTACTGCCCAGGTACGTTTTGATTTCCTTCACCTACGTTCTGTTTAATTTATTAGACAAGAAAAAGCATGAATGGGGAGAAATAAAGGTCGTAAATAATGAATATTGTGTTGGATTACGTTTGAGTTTGTTAGGAACATGAAACTAGTGGTGTCTCGTTATGGACAAAATTCTCAATGCCGAAATAGTTATTTATATTATTTTGAATAATAGATACACGATAACAGTAGTAGTAGGAATAATAGTATTTGTAGTGGTTAAAATTAAGGAAATGGATCATTATTAATTTGTACGAAAGGCAAGAGCATGGCAATGGCATTTGGTAATATCCTCAATAATTGCTATAAAAGGCTAGCACCTTTTTCTTTACTCTTAATGAGATCAGCCCATAAAATGCAACTTTACATGTATGGAGAGAGTTCTTACGATTCAAAATAATGTAAGATTTATTACAGGCTAGCTTAAAAGACTTGGGATTTAGATTATTCTGGAAATGCTGAATTTTGATTATCTATATTAATAAAAGGAAGTGTCTGTCCTCCGTCTGTCTGTCTTCCGTCTGTCTGTCCGCGATGCCCAGCGAAATCTACTCAACGCAGAGATCTGAAATTTTATAAGTAGGCGGACTAAAGGGTCGGAATGTGCACCTCGAAGCCGGAATTTTAATTTTCGCCTCCGTTCGTGAGTTATGAGTGAAAAACTGGCAGAAAACGTGCATTTTTTTGCGTTTTAGAAGCATCAGTTTCAGTAATAAATTTCAATATCAAATAACTTACAGATGGCTTTGGCTATTTTTGTCAACATACCTCATAGCCTACCTTGAAAATAAAAGCAACGCGATCGCTTGATTTTGTAAGTCCATCCTAGACGATTCATTTGTTTAGAGTGTCAAGGCCCACAGACATATGACATTTTCAACCTACACGGAAGAAGGATAATCAACCCTAAATATGGTCAAACATTGTTCGATTTGAACGAAACTCACTATACAGGGGTTTTCTGGGCCAAGGAACTCGAATCTGAGGTCGCTTTTACCAGGGGACGCTACCTAATCGTGGAATGCTCTCCACGTGATTTAGGTGTTAATAATTATAATTTGAAATAATTATCGCGGGGGAAGCCGCGGGCACATGCGGGCACATGCTGTTTGTCTGTCTGTCCACGATGCCCATCGAAATCTACTGAACGCAAAGATCTGAAAATTTAAAGATAGATGGATTGAAAGGTGGGCGAATGCACCTCGAAGCCGAATTTTTAATTTTAGCTTTCGTTCGCGAGTTATGAGTAAAAAACTGGCAGAAAACGTGATTTTAGCGCTGTCAAAGCATCAGATTTCAGTAATACATTTCAATGTCAAATCAATTGCAGTTGGCTTTGGCTATTTTTGTCATACCGTGGAAATAAAAGCATCGCGATCGCTTGAATGTTGTAAGCCCACGCTGGTCGATTCATTTGTTTAGAATGTCAAGGCCCGTAGACATATGAAATTTTCAACCTACACGGAAGAGGGATAATCAGCATAGACCTAAATATGGTTAAACATCGTTCGATTTGGACGAAACTCACTATACAGGGATTTTCTGGGCCAAGGAACTCGAATCTGAGATAGCTTTTACCAGGCAACGATATCTAATCGTGGTATGTAATTCACGTGATTTAGGTGTTAATAAAATAATGATTTAACTATTATGCTCTTAATTTTTAATTCTTGAAATAATTATCGCGGGCGATCGCTTGATTTTGTAAGTCCATCCTGGACGATTCATTTGTTTAGAATATCAAGGCCCGAAGACATATGAAATTTTCAACCTACACGGAAGAGGGATAATCAATATAAGCCTAAATATGGTCAAACATTGTTCGATTTGGACGAAACTCACTGTACAGGGGTTTTCTGGGCCAAGGAACTCGAATCTGAGGTCGCTTTTACCAGGCGACGCTATCTAATCGTGGTATGTAGTCCACGTGATTTAGGTGTTAATAAATATAATGATTTAACTATTATGCTCTTAATTTTTAATTTTTGAAATAATTATCGCGGGCGAAGCCGTGGGCACATGCTAGTACAGAATATGTTTCACTGGTTTTCATCAGCTGTGATTAGCTTCTGCGTTTGTTGGAAGATTGGTAGATGTCTGTGTTGGGCATATCAACTTAGTGGTAGCGTTGTCTTACAAAGTTTTTTCTGTTTGTACAGCTTTAAATAGTCTTATGCCAGAAATGATGACCAACAGCAGATTGTTGTGTTTGTTTACATTTGATGTTCCTTGTGGCTCACATAAAGGTTTCTTTTTGTTTTCCCAATATAAATATTTTTCATTTCAAATCTTAAATGCTTGAATTTTTGTTGGGAGGGCTTTCATCCGTCTTTTCTGATTCCTTTACTGAAGTTACTTTCGACTGCTGTTTCTAAAAGTATTATGCCTAGGATGGCAACACTGAATGCAATGAATGCATCTCTGCATGTCTGTGTATGTGAACACCATTGCTCAAAAGATGAAAAATTTGGTAAAACCAAAATGTTACATTTGATTTAATTAACTAATCAGGGATATAACAGGTGATAATTTTTCTCTTACTTTTACAACATGATGAAAATGTACCAGTAATTTTTACTTCCCGTACCATAGGTAGAGAAAGTATTCTGTTCGAAGTTGAGTTTTAACATAAATACTCGTTTTGAGGCCCCTGAATCCAAAAATACTATTTTCAGAAACATGTCTGTGTGTGTGTGTTTCTGTGAACTTTTTATTTGCTAATTATGGTGTAAAGATGTCAGTAACATTCTTTTATTTTTAAGGGGACTTTACATGAAGAAAATTTTGTTTTCACAATTTTCTTGAAAATGCCTCTAATGATTTCCTCTAAATTATGTACATCGGGTGCTTATACCAAGAATTAAAAGTTTTATTGAAACATTCTCTTCAAGAAGCTCAGTTACAGAAAGTTATGTGAGTGTTTCCTTCATGTTTAACACTATTCATAAGCATTTGACTGTTTGACTACAGAAACGCAATATCATTCTTTAACATGTATTCTTTGGATGTCTTTCACACCAAATTTTCTGAAAATGTTGTGTTCAATACAATTCATGCACTTCTTCCTATTATATCCTGAACACTCTTCTATAGCCAGGAATACTTTCACTAGCGTTCAGACAATGTTTCCAGGACCTTTTTGTCCCTGTGTGTTCAGAGAATAACAGAATAATACAGGGTTGTACAAACTTGCGTAGTCTGATAGATGAATGCTTATGGTTACTCTAACATTAATCATAGAATTTCCACAGGTTGGACATACTGGTTTAAAAAGCATTACAATGTTATTTCAGCCCATGAAGTTGGATTGGCCACGCTTCAGGTGGCGTGCGAAGGGTTTGTCATCTCAAACTCTGTGATATTTGAATACAAGAAACCTGCCAGAGAAGATCGAGCAGCTGCGTGTGAACCAAAGCTGGAGCGAAGTAGCAGCGACAATCTTCTCAAGTTCACACTTCTGCAGAGATTAGAAGCAATGGACGACAGACTGCAGATCAAACAGGAACCAGACGGTTCAGAACTGGTGAGTTGGTTCTTTCCATGATTAAGAAATAGAAAACACATTGCATAATATCCCCTGCTGATAGCTCGTCATGAGAAGGTCTGCGTGGTGAAATAAATCTGAACCAGTGGCGGTTTCTCCTATAGTGCTGCAGTGCTACAGCACACAGCTTCTTTTCTGCTCGTCGTATAATGTTATTTTCAAACGGAATACTATATTTTCTTTTACTTAGATTTTGAACTTGGCGCGTCCACGCGAGAATTCCTTAGCTGACGGAGAATGGAAGTCGGTAATGTGAATATTATCTTTCCCGCTTCGTGAATGCATGTTGAAAACAGCTCTTCTCTTGTAGGGTGTGACGTCATGCTTAAGCTTGCCATTGGCGTGTAAACTGGTTTCAACGTACAGAACGGGCTGCCGCTGAATTGCGTTCACGAGATTTTAACACTGGAGTGCTGTGATCTCGCCACAGATATAGACACAAAACGACACTTGACGCGACATCTATTGGAATATAGTTGAAACTGTAGTTCTGGTTTTAGCCACTAGAACAGATTGAAAACAGAACTGAGTGTTTTGTATGAAAGAAATGATTACAGGAAAATTGATGGAGCTGTTCCACTACTATGATTAAAAACAATTTGGTAGGAACATTCTCCGAAATAACAAAGCTTCTCAGGATTATAGTCACCACTCCTAATACCACAGCAGAACCAGAAAGATGCTTTTCTACCCTGAAAAGGATAAAGACACTCCTAAGGAATACCATCACAAGAACGTCTTACAGCTCTTGCAATGCTTTCCATAGCGAAAAAGATGGTTGCAAACATGGATGGATTCAACACGAAAGTCATCGATAACTTCTGTAGTAAGAAGGAACGTCCCGTGGACTTAACTCTGAGACAGTAATTATTTAAGTAAGCCTAAACTAAACTCCGTGGCGCGACATCCCTGAGGGGACAAGGCCTACCACCCGACCACTGCGCCATCTACCTATAGACAGATGGCAGGATTGGGGGCATGTGGTCAGCATGCCGACACCCATGGTGGTTTCCATGACCGGAGCCGCTACTTCTCTATCAAGTAGCTCAATATTTTAAGTTTGCTGTATGAAATGGTATTTGCAGCACACTCTCGTTTTGAGCCACGAGCTGCTACTGATCTCAACAACACTATTTTAAGGGTAAAAAATGAGTGTCTTATACACTGAAATCTATGGTAATTGACTTTTGTGAAGATTGTAAAGGCAAGCGATGTTAATGGAGATATTTTGCAGTGGTATTCAAAAACATAAATGGGTTTTTACTCTTATGATGAAAAAAGTTATGGATTTAAATTTTACCATTACCAACACTTAGTCGTAGTAGTCGCCCACAAGCTTTTGCTATAAACTTGTTCAACAATAGATTAAGTTGTTGTGTAGTAGACCTTGCTTCCAGAAACAAAGCAAAAACTTAAGAAATAAACAGTATCTTGGTGGAACTTTTTAACAGTGAAGCACTATACCATGTTTTCAAAAACAAATTGGTTGATCTTCACACACTTTAGACTTCACTTTTACCTGTATTCTGCAGGACGATCTTTCACTAGTTGACTAGCAGTTGAAAATGGGGAAAATGTCCACGAAACGATCGTCCTGCAGAATACAGGTAAAAGTGAAGTCTAAAGTGTGTTAAGGTCAACCAATTTGTTTTTAAAAAACTTAAGAACGAATCTTTATCATTAAAATTCCCACCATCTTGAAGTGGGATCAAAACATAAACATTCTTGTACATACGTTGTTTTTAATGACTTGAAGAAACATTCATGCCACATTGGGAAAAAAATGGAAACATGAGTTTGGTTACAGACAGGAAGATGAACCTAAGGTGACATGGATGTTGTTAGCACTCGTATTAAAACAGAGTGATTGAATCATCTCTATTTGTTTACACAGTTGTGTTGCTAATTACCATCATCTGATCTCATATAATAAATTATAATGTTTTCTTAATGTTGGAGTTATTTTTTAAAAACACTTATCAGTGATCGACTTTGACATATTCACATGTAGAAGTGATCGATCTTACCTTCCATTAATGGGTAACTTAAATCACAGTAAAAAGTATCTGATTTACAACAGTTTGTGAAGTGACAAAAGTGAAGATAGACTACAGTCGCTCCGATACAGGATTGCATTTGGTGATGTTCGTTAAACAATATCTATAACAAGAGTCGTATGATTCATCAACAAGGCTACATTGCTACCAGTGACCTTGAACAACACTACTGTCCTGTACATAGAAATACTAAAAAATCTAGGACCTATCTCGACTCAAACATGAATTTGAATTTCCAAATCAAGCATATATGTAAAATGGCTTTCTCTATCTTGCATACTCTAAAACGACTTAAAAACTTCCTTTCCACTAGAATAAAGCAAACTCTAATACAGACGCAACATCTTGTATGGAGATCTGAGTGTTGAATTATCACAGAAACTTCGTGTTCACAATACTTCTGTTTGTTTTACCTTTAACATTCGTTCTCATGATCATGTCTCAAAATATTTCAAACAACTGTTTTGGCTTCCATTTCAAAATAACAATAATATATTTCCATGTCTCGTTGATAAAGAATTGACAAATTGTTGAGTAAAAACACTTTCTTTTTTTAACACACTTTATTTACCTTGGTAAACTTCTGGACGGCCGTTTCGCAGGTGGTGTTCCTGTAACATCAGCAGAGTGCCAAAGAAAACAAAGTACCAGACCCTGAAATCAAAGAAATTATAAACATAACAGACATCATCACCAAACAAAATTATTTCACATATAACAACAAATACTACACACAAACAGAGGGACTACCAATGGGGTCACCCATCTCATCAATCCTAGCGGAAATATTCATACACAACATTGAACAAACACTCCAACAAAATCATCTACTGGTACAGATATGGAGATGATATCATATTCTTGTACAATGGAAACACCCGACAAGCTGAACAGCTACACCAATACGTCAACAACTTAGACCCAAATCTAAATTTCACAATTGGAAACAGAAGAAAACAATTCCATAAACTTCCTCGACCTCACAGTAACAAAAAAAGACAACAAACACAAATTCAAAATATACAGAAAACCCACAACCACAACAACTCTCATACACAACACATCAAACCAGCCTATACAACACAAACATGCAGCTTTCCACTCCATGATCCACAGACTAATAAATGTACCAATGGAAAAGACAGATTACTACCAAGAACTGAACACAATCAAATATCTAGCACAACAAAATGGATACAACCCCGAAATGATAAATTCAATGTTCAAAAAAGCAGAACGAAAAAGACACACACAAAACCCCCAACAAACACAAAAAGATAAATTCAAAAGTTGGCACTCTGCTGATGATGCAGGAACACTCCCTGCGAAACGGCCGTCCAGAAGTTTACCAAGGTAAAGAAAGTGTTTTTACTCAACTATTTATTACACAAGTCCGCCGGCTTTGTCTTGTGGTTAGCGTCGCTGACTACAAATCCGTCAGCCCGGGTTCGATTTCCGGTACCTCCTCAGATTTTTCTGAGGTAGGGAGGTCTGGTAGGGGTGCACTCAGCCTCGTGATTCAAAATTGAGGAGCTACTTGATAGAGAAGTAGCGGCTCCGGTCATGAAAACCACCATTAACGGCCGTGGGTGTCGGCATGCTGACCACATGCCCCCCAATCCTGCCATCTGCCTACGGGAGATGACGCAGCAGTCGGGTGGTAGGCCAAGTCCCTCCAGGGATGTAGCGCCACGGAGTTTAGTTTTTTTTATTTATTACACAACGCTAAAGTCGGACACAAGAATGGATTGACAAATTGTTTGATGTGGAAGTTATACAGAATGAATAATGAAATATTTTACCTGTGTATAGAGGGAACATAGACAAGCAACTTTTTTTAGGAGAATATTGCTCTTTGGATTCAGTTTTTCCTGTTATAGCAAAAAATCTCCCAGGGCATGGCTGCCACTGCCTGCGAAGGAAACCAAAGGCACTTCATTGTTAGCACTGGAGTTACATATAAAAAAGCAATGCAGTGGTGGCCAGTCTGTAAGTTTTGCAGATTATGAAAACTCTAAATAATTTATGATGTAGCTGTGGATGAATGATTACGTATGCACTATATCCACCTGTATATTACTTATAAGTTCTGTTCTGTTGAAAAATAATATAATGTAAACTGCATGTCTCTATCTGGCTCATGCCATGTTCAACCATAAAGATAAAACTGTAGATAAAGATAATTCAGCTACGTTTCTAGGCATTCATCTTGAATTTCAGGTTGAGGGTTCTGCGTTGTTCAACCAGAGTAACTTTGAAGATCGTTTAGTGAGTTATTGCCAGGAGATGACCACCAGGATGTGGAGGTCTGGAGAAGAGGTGACCCCTTCCTGGTTCTCGAGCCACAGAGGCATGACTCTGCTGCACTTGGCTGCGTCTCTGGGATATTCCAGGTACAAAATTCTACAGTAATAGAAATGTAGTCATAAACTGGTTCTCTTATTACCTTCACAACAGGAAACAAAAAGTGTAATAAGTTGGAGAAAAATTCACAGTACAATACAGTACTTAATACTGCATAACATCCAAACAGATTAATACCAGTAATAATAAAACAAAGATTGAGATACGATGCTCATAGACATCTTTTAGTAAAATCAGGAAACAACTTGTTTTGAAAGATACTGACAAATAACATTTCAAATATGCTTTGATGGACTGAAAACAATTTAAATCAAAATAAAAGACAGAAGAGGTAATTTTTTTTAGTCCAGCAGTAACCTATGAAACCAGTATGAGTTATATTACATAAAAACCTTTGTTATTACATACATGCTTCACTAAATATTTACCTGTTTTTATCAGTAAAAACAGGTAAATATTTAGTGAAGCATGTATGTAATAACAAAGGTTTTTATGTAATTCAATACCACTTCACTGTGTAATTCCCAAAAATAGTTAAGTATGAGTTATTCTTATTGCACTCTGTTTTCCTGCCCTCTTTCCAATTACAGTGTTCTTAATTTTAACCCTTTCACTGCTGAGATATTGGCAAGCTGACGTACCCTCCTTGCTGAGATATTTTCACTGTCACTCGGCGCTAAATCCGAAAAATAAGAAGGCAGTTTTAAAATACGCCAGAACTCCGTCATCACGTTAGAAATGTTTTTCCTTGCTCGTGAAAGCAATGACTGTGTTGAAATTGAACATACCATGGCCTTGACGTGATTCCCCGCTTGTCATATGACTCGTGAGTTCAATGGCTTCTTCAGACATCACAACATTGTGCAAGGCCTCACATTTTCGTCTACAGATTGCACCACAGGGCAAGGAAAGCAATGAAAATAATTTCTATCTAATCCCAAGAGATGGCAGGACACTATCCTTTCGTTGAAACCATGTTAAAGAATTCTATTCTACGAGCAATTGTCTTATTCGTAGCACTAATTTCGCGGCAACATTCTGCAAGGCCTCACATTTTCGTGTACAAATTGCACCACAGAGCAGGGAAAGCAATGAAATTAAGTTCTATCTAACCCCAATAGATGGCAGGACACTATCCTTTCATTAAAACCGTGTTAAAAAATTCCATGCCTTGTGGAATCGTCTCGTTCATAGCACCCACTTCGCGGGCGGAACAGTTCCGTCAATAGCACACGTAGGTGCCATTCTCCGTGCCGTCACAGTTCCGTCGTTAGCAGTGAAAGGGTTAATGAAAATAAGTAGTGGAAATGTGTTGCACAAACTTTCTCGCATATACGTGTTAAAAGCTAGTATAATAAAAGGAGATTATAGAGGAAATTACATTGTTTAATACATTTTACAACACTAACAGGTAATCTAGAATGGAAGGCATCAGGGCCGATCTTTATGCACAATGCTTTTACCGTGAAATAATAATAATAATAATAATCAATGACGGAGGATAGATATTGGACATCAGTCCATAAACTTTCTTTGTTTATGTAAATCATGCATTTGACAACATTTATGACATGTCCATAACGAAAGAACTCTATTTGAACATAGAATGTAGGCCTACACAAATATTAAATATTGTTAGACTGTTAATATTCCACAATAAATACCTCTGAAATAGGTAGGCTACTGTGAATTCGTCTGACATGACCAAGATTGCCATTTTTCTTATAGGCTAGTAGGGAAACTTCTATTTTACCGGTATATTTTATTTTATATTGTATATCCAGTGGTGATAGAGTTATGTGGTCATATTTATATGACTCGAGTTCCTATTGATATCAACATTATTCTAAAACGTCAAATTTTATGCCAATGAAACCTAATTTTAAGCATGTAATTGAAACAAATATTTAAGAATAATAGCAAGAGGACGTGCTTTTTCAATGTGGTTTCGGTGTGTTCACTAGTGGATACAAAATTTCCAATAGAAAATTGTGGAAATAGACTATAATCTAAGTTCTCGCGATAGTTTCCTATTGAATTACGTGTAGTTCAATGGGTGTCTTCTGGTGAGGCAAGATGGCGGCATAGCGCAAGGCTAGGCTTCACCGCCGGGCTGTGGAGATGCCAGGACAGCTTTAGAATATACGGGCATGTCCTGTATAGATGAGTGAGGTGAATACAGTGTAATGTAGGGTGACCAGATGTCCCGTTTTTAATGGGACTGTCCTTTTTTTTATTATTAACTGTCCCAGTGTCCTGACAAATTTTTAACGGGATGCCAAATGTCCTGTTTTTTCGAAAACTTGCAACAAATGTATGTTCAATGTATCCAATTTAATTTCTTCAAATGTCCTACTTCTTTCTTCTTCTTTCGTTTCACCCTCTTTGGGGTACGTTGAACCAGTCATTTCTTTGTGTGTTGTTCCTTCCTAAGTGCCCAGTATTTCTTCATTCTTTCTGATCTTCTCTTCCTCTCTTCTTCAGAGATAATAGGTTTCGACTTCAGTGACGACCTGTCTTGGAACCTTGTATTTTCGTCTTTAGTTATTATTTTAGCCGTTCGATCTAATAGTGAATTTTCAGTAATTTTTAACTCAACTAGGTCTTTTTCAGTTTCTTTAAACCAGTTTGGTTTTGTTTTGCGGTTGCGGAAGAAGTCAAAGATTTGTTTGGTTAATCTAACAGAGTCCATTCTAAGAAGATGGCCATAGAAATTTATCCTCCTTTTTCTCATAGTGTCTGAAAGTTTTTCAATTTTCTTGTAGAGGGTTTCATTCTTGATGTATATCATCTTATTATCCTGAAATTTAGGTCCTATGATTTTTCTTACAATCTTCCTTTCCTTTAGTTCAAGTTTCTCCATCTGACCTTTGAAATTCATGTTTAGCGTTTCTGCCGCGTACAGTGCTTCTGGTTTAATTACTGATCTGTAATGTTTAATTTTTGACCCCCCATGAAAGGGATTTCTTGTTGTATGTATCTTTTGTTAGTTGAAAGGCCATTTCAAGTTTGTTTTTTCTGGATTCCATTGTTTTGCATTCCAACTGATCCATTCTCCGAGATACTTGAATTCTTTTACTATTTCTATTTTTTGTTCTTGGATTTTGAGGTATTGACGTGGGTGTTTGTTGTTTGTCATGATTCTGTCCTACTTCTGTAATATGACAGATTATTATTTTTAACAATTTTAATTGTTGGCAGTTGTAAATGTAATTTCAGTTATAAAAAGATTGACAAAGCTAGAATTTATAAGACTGCTTTTAATTCACAATGGCAATATTTGATGAGAACGAAGTCTCATTTATAGCAAATTGTAACTGCAGGACTTAAAAGGAACGCTTGCAGTCTTTGTTATCCAAGTGTCCTGTTTTGTCCTGTTTTTTAAAGGAAAATTTTGTCAAATGTCCTGTCTTTTTTAAGTTCATAAATCTGGTCACCCTAGTGTTAATGATGCTCCATTGTTGTTATTACTTCTTTTTAATTTAGTGTATTGTTGTAAGGTTGGTGTGTGCGATGCTACACTGGCGAGCTGAGAACTCATCTCTGCTGCTAGAGACGGAAGTGGATGCTCTCAGTCAGGACGAGGATGGATTTACACCTTTGGTATGTGGAGTCGATAACTTTTATATCAAGTTTACATGTAAACCTTTCTATTAACTTTGTAGCCTTTGTTGGAAAACGCTATTTTAATCTGTTACTTCAGTTTAATTAGTGTTTAATGAACGCTAACGTAAATAATTGTCATTTGCGAACCCGTGTGAACCTTTTGCACTTTGCCACTTTTGAGAGGTGCTAACATTTTTGTACAATTGTAACATAAGAGATGTTTAAAGTATATGCAGATTTGTCTTTATCAGTTTGGCGACCCTGCCTCATTTAGCTTTGAGTACAGTGCAGCAGGAGATTTAAACACTTACTTTCTGCCTCAAGTAATTACCTAATTAAATAATATTCAAATTTAATTAAATTCAAAACAGAATGAAATAAAATGAGGATTGTAAAATGCAAGTTATATTCTGGACAACAGTTGTTTGAATTTCTTATCTTTAATTATTATTATTATTATAAATTAATTGATTTCTTGTGAACTCTTTCAGATCAGCATTTAGTTTAAGTTTGATATTTGATTAATGATTTTAATTTTTATGTAATATGTAAAACCAACAAATTTCTCAGACAAAAAAAAGGCATTCTTATTGTAATATTTGGTTTCATAAGAAAATGTTGTTTTGGTTCTCTTGGTACGCGAGGGTACCACCCAGTTGGATGGTTAGGGTCCCTCCACCCACATTTGCACTTATGTTGCACAACTCTGGTCTGAACTCAGATTATAAATGAGTTATTTCTATTGCGAATAAAATGTCTAGAGATAGATACAAGGTGATGAAAATAGAGTTAAGAGATGATTTGACAATTTGTTATGAAAGTACCTGCAATGCCTTCTGTAAGAGTAAAGCAACTTTGCATTATCATAACTGAACATTTTTATAAGTTGTGCAACCCCTGCCTTCATCAGTATCTGTGTTTTTTTATAAAATCATAATTAGAGAACAATATTTCTTTGATATTGTTCTGATCTCCTGCAGTAAAAATTGCTAACTATGGGCATGTAGACATGCGTTTGATCCATGGTACCTTCTCTGATTTTTCTGAGGTAGGGAGGTCTGGAGTGGGTGCACACAGCCTTATGAGGACAACCGAGGAGCTAGTTTATAAAGAAATAGTGGCTTTAGGCAATGGCCATAGGTAACATGCCCCAATCTGTCATTTGCCATTGTTGTTCTATGTAAATATCGTAGCAGTCTGTTGGTAGGCCTTGTCTCAACATGGGATGTAATGCCACGGAGTTATTTTACTGAAGTGTTACCTTCATTACTTCCTTGTTACAGATGTGGGCGTGTGCCAAGGGACACAGGGAAACTGCCATTCTTCTGTACCGATGGAACCATACTGCTTTGAATGTACGGAATTCAGTTGCGCAGACGGCTACAGACTGTGCTCGCTCCAACAAGCATGAAGAACTCGCTCAGGAAATGGAGCGACTGGAAGCAGCGAGGGAAAAAAACAACATGACCCTCCTCAGTGAGTGTAAGAGTTGCCTATATGACTGTTTTCCCAGTGTGTCATGTCATTGAAACATCAGCAGTTTGTTTTATTAGACTGACTTGTGATGAGTAAATTAAGAAGATTCTCAAACATGTCATAAAATCAGATAGCGGTGTTTCCTAACACCTCTCAAGTGATTGACAGCGTAATTGTTTTGTTACAGGCTCCTCATTGTCGTCATCAGTGGAATCGCCATCTTCAACACTTGTAGGATCTGCAGCAGACAACATGATGCTGTTATCGTCGACTTCGCCAGATGTATCTACTCTATCTCCGGCCGGTTCTGTTGTCTCGTTAGCTTCAGTTGCTTCAACTTCAAGGTCGCATGACGGCGTATTCCTCCGACCCGGTGCAGTCACAAGGTTGGTATTACTATAGCTTTGTATGGCGAGGGAGTGGGAGATACCGGAACTGACCTTGTGCTTGAATGTGTTGCAGAAGCGAGTCTCACAAGTACAGAGTCCTCAGTCTGGAGCTGCACGTCAACATCCCACAGTCTGGTGAATCCGGGAGCAACCACAGTTCCTCATCCAGCCCAGTCGGCTCTGTCCAAGGTAAGCACTAAAGTAACTGCTGAACATATCTTAGACAGGGGTAAGCAACCCCTCACAATGTGGAATAACAATGGGCCTGGCCTAGAAAAGATATTACTATATCTATGAGGGTCATGTCAACAATTTTATATATTCCGAATAACTGCATATGCGGTTATTGCACTATATAATTTGAAAACATGGTGTACACAGTACGGGATGCGACCACCAGATGACATCTGAGTGCATTGGCGTCCAATAGACAACACATGCAAACATTAGTATCCTAGAGACTGTGTTCCGAAATGGATGTCTGCATGGCAGAAATGCTCGTAAATGTCATGCCGAGCTATGAGAAGAACTGTTGCATGTTGGGTGGAGGCCTCCAAACGTGGACGCGTTGGCAAAGATGTCTGGAAGCCTTGGGGGATTATTTTGAAGGTTGTTAGCTCGTAAGAGTATGAGTATTATGCGTACTGTTTTGTGCATATGTAATACAAATAAAACAATGATCTCTATTTACACATCTTTCAACGCCTTGTATCCAGATCCCAATTTAGTACCAGCATTGCAAAGAACATTCCAACGACTTTCAATCATATATCCTGATTTTTGTTTCCAGCAGCTGATGAATAATAGTTGCCATGACTTCTGAAATGACCCTCGTATGTAATAAGAAGTGAAATCTAGGGAATGCAGAGAACTAAAAGTTGTAAAATAGATGTACTGAAGGGTACGATTTAGTTTGATTTTTCAGTCCAAATGCAACTCGACGTTGAATTTTTAATTCTCACTTTCATTCACCAGTTATGAGCGAAAAATGGCAGAAAACTTGGATTTTTTCCCTGTAGAATTACCAATATTCGCTAAAATATTTCAATTGCAGGTGGCCTTTCTCTGGAGCATAAGAATCGGGAAAGAACAGAATCGCCAAACTATATTTTTTTCAACATAACACATTGATTTGTCGATCGCTTCAATTTTTTAGTCTGCTCGGTGTTATTCGTTTGTTTATAACATAACGGCATACAAAGATCTAATCTTTTTTACATAGATGAACCAGGTAATTTGTTAGAGAATCTAAGCCAGCATAAAATGGAGATTTCTCATATTTACTACTTTTGTGTTTTTCAATAGAAAAGAGAGTTCCATGTGAGTACTGTAATTATGGAAATATTTATTTTTAACCAACTTTAATTCGTTTTACGTTGTTAGAATTAATGTTTTATAGGACATTTTAAGATTTCTAAAATAAGGATTATTTCTCAGGCTACAAATCATTCAAATTAGTCTTTTTTTGGGCTATAAAGATTCTATTAAATTCCACGGCACCTCCCCAGAGAAATATTCCGTAGCTTAAGTGAGAATAGGCCAGGGAATAGGAAACTGATGTTAAGGCCTTCTTGTCTAGAAATTCCTTTAGACGTAAAATAACAAAATATGCTAAATTGATTCTGCTCATTCCAGACCATTAATTCGTCAACATGCAACCCAAGAAATTTGACATCGTTTTGAGCCTTCATTACAACGTTATCAAGGTCAAACTGGAATTCGTTACTAACAGACTTCAAGTAACTTAGAAATTCAAACAAACGGTCTTGGTGCCAACCCCTGTGTATCTTTCAACTCCTCAATTATTTTACCTAGTTCTCATGCATCAGTCTTTATTAAGGTGGAAGAACTAAAGCCAAAGTGATGAGTAATGGTTTGCTACATCACCTGATTACATTTTGTAACTCTTATGTATATATTGTACCACTTGTATCATTGTTATGTTACTTGTGTGCTAAAGGATAAGTTTAAATATTAATTTTTATGTTTACTTATTAAGATTTTGTATATTTTAGATGTAAGTTTGACGAAACCACGATTTATTGTAAATCTCCTATGGTGAATAAAAGCAATCAATCAATCAAAAATTTAAGACCATCTTAACCCTGCCTAGTTTATTATTAACTATATTCCAGATTAAACTAAGTATTGTAGGAAGTTTACACAGTGAAGTTAATAATTAGAACACATGAGTGGAGGTATTATACACTATACTTCACTGTTGACAATGGGATAAAGACAGAATCCCGAAACATGTCCAGGTCAGTGGTAAAATCTAGTGAAGTATAGTGTATAATACCTCCACTCGTCCGTTCTGTATTCCAGATCTTTCTTTGTTTGTTGTCAGAATGGCTAATGGCTTTCATGTAATAGTTTCTTTTACGAGAAAATGGCAAACTTCTGTATTCCTTTCTCTTTTGATTGTAAAAGTCGAGAAGAAAAGGGCCACTATTAAAATTGATAATTAATCTAAAAAGATCCTTTAACTGATTACTTTTCTTAATTAAGTAAGACGCGCTCTAATCCTTGCTATTAATATTGTTCTTTCCCCTCTTCTGGACAAACAGAGCCCAAACAAGAGTGTCAATAAATTTCTTAAAAATATTTACTCTAGTATTACAGGCAAATATGAAAGAAAAATCTAAACTGCAAATAAGAAATAGTAAACTTTCTAGTTCATGTTGAGTTATTTTTCTAAAAGTCATTACTTCTTCAATAGAAGAATCTTTATTTTCGTCAAGTGTCGTATATTAGTGCTATGTGATATTATCCTTCATACGTGTTTACAAATGATGTGAGATGTAATCCAAAACTGGATAAAAGATCTAACTTAGTACTAACAATTTTTGTGCTTCGTTAGCTAAGTGATTAATAAAATATAATAAAATTTCCTGTTAAATATAAACTGTGGGTGTTTCTTACAAAGTAAATTAAAAAATAAAACCTGGTAGGCCAGGCCCCCTCTCAACATAAAACTGAAGGTAGAATACGCTGACACTGCAAATTTGCTTACGTTAACTGCCCAAACGTCCATGCTGAACGAAGTTGTATGTTTCTTAGTTTGTGTTGCCTTCAGAACATTTCATTTTACAGGTTTACCTAACTGATCAGATCCAAATGTCGGACTTTGTACAAATTTGTAGTGATAGCCATGGCCTCATTTTGAAGTCAGTGAAATATTTTGCATTTTTGTACAAATGAAATATTTTTATTAATAACTAGCTTAAAAGGCCCGGCGCCGCCCGGGTTTTGTATTTTGTAATATGAAATTAACTTATGAAAGACTTTCGATGTTGAAACTCTAGGTCCTTATATAATATGTATGTAGAATTCGAAATGAGGAAGAACGACATATGACACTCAGACTATTCCCTCAGAAAACGCTAGATATAGCTTTTTATGGCTTATACATGAGAGCTTATGCCTGAGAGGAGAGCAAATAAGAAGAAAAAGAAATCCCGGTTACATAAGATCGTATTGTCTTGACGGAAAATTGTATTTCTCACTCTCATATTACCATACAACCGTTTTGGGGCTGAAGTAAAAAAGAAATTCAAGATCACTTTCATACTTCCCAAAAACCTGGGACATAATATACTGCGCACATAGGACTGAAAATGTTTCATCCCATTTCGTCTTCTTTTAGATGCCTAGGGCCTATGATAAAGTTCCCTATTTTTCAACTAATACAAAGCCTACAGCTGTGAATAACATTTCAGTCTATAGGATTTTTTACTGACATCCGATATAGCATACTCACACACTTAAGTTCCAATATGACCTCCTACTCTACATTGAAATGTGAAGTGATATTTTCCATGTCGAGAGTAGAGAAAGTTATGTGACTGCTTATTTTTCGTGGATTTTATTCTTCAAGAATTATTTTCACAAATGTATTAATTACATCGATAGTATCAGAATTTGTTAAAGCCCAGTATTATAATATAGTTTCCAAAGCCCTATGTGAACACCGTAAACAATACTTTCGTTATGTAAACAATTGATAGCAGAACTTTCTAACTCTGCCTCATTTCACATTTCCGACTTTTCCCATGGATTTTCCAAAAATTTTCTTTTGTACAAACCTTGTCCTGGCAATTACGAACACAACAAAAAAAGAATCAGCCAAATCGGTCGAGCCGTTCTCAAGTGATGCGGCAACATACATAGATGTCTCATATGCAGTTGCAATACATTCCCCAATATTTGAGAGTACATCCTAGAGGATTGAGAATAGTGACTGGCCGTTAAGCAGACTCATCTGACATGCTAAGCTGCTGCAATGAATGTCTCTTCAACAAATTAATTGTTATTTTTTTATTTCAGGCGTAGTTGGTTCAAGTAACATGACAACAAATCTCGACTGTAGTAACAATATACCCATACAACCACCTCATCACCAGCGCCTAACCAAACGACCGTCAGTGGACAGTGGAATTCACCTGGGATCAGTCCAGTCCTCGGACAGCCTGCCATCTCTGAGGTCACGAGGCAGCAAATTGGGAGGAGGACGGGAAACACCGAAGCTTTCACGGTTAGTTCCAAGACTAAGTGTTTAAATATATCCTTTCATAGTTATTTAAAATATATAGTTAAATAAGCTCTAAAACTTTTAGAATAACCTGACAATGGAATGCTTCAGTACACTTCTATAGTGAGGTTCACATAACTTCACTTTCAGAACGGCTGCTTCGTCTCAACACTATGACCTTAGTACCTTTCACCTTTATCAGTTAGACCATATTTCACATACTTAGTTTTGATGTTATTTCTTACGAAACGTGAATGTTCAAAAACAAGATGGTGGTGTCTCTGTATAACCTCATCATCCCGGGACAAAAATTAATATCTGGCGAAACTTCATCTACCGTGCTTTTAGACTGTGCAATAACGCAGCTGACCGACTTAGTGAGAAAGAACACATTTTCAAATTGGCCAAAATCAACGGGTACAGGGAGGGAACTCTACAGAAAATTTGGAGGAAAATGGAACTGACTGATAAAGGTGAAAGGATAAAAAAGGTTAAGAACCAAAACCAGAATTTTGTTGGTATAAACTTCAAGCCTGGGGTTAGCAACGTCATTGGTAAAGTTCTGAATAAATATGAATTAACACCAGCTTTCAGGGTGGAAAGGACCACAGTATAAGAGACTCGGAAAGACAAAAGGGAGCTTCGTTTCATAATGTAGGTGCTCACTAAGAAAGGATTTTGAAAAATTCTGATTCTAAATGCCAAAAATTAAATGTTTTTGAAAATACTTAATCCCTTTTTACATAGAATTATCAATTCCAAATCACAGAATATATTGTTGCCAAATGGTATCAGATGGGCTTGGAAAAAACAAATGAAATGCACTTTTGACAAATAAGAGAAGTTATCAAAATAATTCATGTTATAAATAAATATTACAGAATGAAATCCACTAAAATAATGGAATCACATAACTTTCTCTACCCTGGACATAGAGAAAACAAAACGAGGTATGGTAATGTGTACATTATTATATTATATCGCAGGTTTTTGGAGAGAAAAGTATGAAAGTGATAATGCTTTCTGTTTAATTTCATCCCCAAAACGGCTTTATGGTAACATAAGAGTGGGAAATTTCCCGCCTCGATATTACAATTTTATGTTACAGGAATTTCTGTTTCTTCTTATTTAAACCTCTACCAGGCTTGCTGTGCACTGTACAAGCGATGGGATGCAACATTCTAGATCCTCTATGAGCCATAAAAAACTATATCAAGCGTTTTCTGAGGGAATAGTTTGAGTGTAATAAATCGTTCTTCCTATTTCAAATTATAAATGCCTATATAAGGACCTAGAATTTAAAATTGAAATTCCTTCATAAGTTAATTTCCAATTACAAAATACAAAACCCGGGCGACGCCGGGTCTTTTAAGCTAGTTTTCCAATAAACAGTCTTCATTTTACAAAAAATAGTGAAAAGCATACATTGTGCATTGAAGTGTAATTGTCTTATGCTAGATTGGGTAGCGATGTCTTCACTCCAGCGGTGTATTCAGAGGGGGGTTAGTGTTAATTCATGCACATGAGGACATTTTAATTTCTCAGACAGACAATTTTATTGCACATCCTGACTCATGAAATAGAAATGCCGTTACTGCTTTGTCTAAGCCTAACAGCGATTCAAGCTGGCATGATAAAGCCCCTCAGGCAAAGCGAGAAATAGTGGGAAGTCAAGAAAATTTAATTTTGTTCTAAGACTCAACGGCTTTAATGCCTTGATATTAATTGCACTGCCAAACGAACCAGCCTTGAGTCGTCACACAATAGCGATGACACGGGTTCTTGTGAGGCAATAATGAAATGTAATGAACACAAAGTTAGGTTAAAATGTGGGTTTTTTGCTGAGGTCATTGAAATTGTTATTGCACACAAGTTACTGTGTGCTAGACATTAAGAAGCCATAGAGAATTACAATAGCCTACATAAAAGAATTGAGACCTCGTCAACAACATGATTTTAGAGGAAACATCTATTTACTGTGAGAATTACAAACACCATTTCTTTTATAATTATGCTTGGATTCCTTTGTTGACAGTTTTGACCGCAGCATGTCGCTGCCTCTGTCCGGTATCGAGAACTCATACGATAGCGGCTCTTCTGAAGGACGTGACGGCATGAGACATTCTCCCGTCAGAAGAATGGATTTCGCTCTCTGTAAGTTGCTCTTGTATGCAGGCAATCTTATCTCTATAATTATGAATGTCAAAAATCTATTAGAAACACTGCAATCTTTTAAAAAGATCAGAAACCTAATAATTATCATGGGACTGAAGTGCAGTGTTGACTAGTAAGATACAAGCCACCCTCAGTTTGAACCTTGCTGTTACCACTCGTGTTTTATTGCACTTTTCAACGTATCAGCTGGCCTTGCAATTGCTGCTATAGCAACCGAGAAAGAATATCAAATTGTTGGTTGTTCCAATTTTGTTAGCGAGCTCTGTTTGATGATCCCAATTTTTTTTTTTTTACATACATAGATGGAAGGGGGTCGTGAAAATAGGTCCAAAGGGGAAAACATTGATTGATTTGAATGAAATTCACCATGAAGGGCCAGGGAACTCAAATCTGAGGTCGTTTCTTCACAGGCAGCTCGTTCTAATCATGAAATGCACCTCGAAGCCAAATTTTAGCTTTTTATTTACTAATTGTTTATGAATTATTTGCATGATGAATCTATCAATTTGAAAAGTGCAATAAAAGAAAATGACACAAATGGTATTTCACATTGCATAGTACGGAGTTGTTATTCCGTGATTTTTGACATTCCTTGTGTACTAGTGAACACTAATATAAGTAATAAGAAACAGCTTTGGTGGGTGAAAGTTGAAAGCAAGGTAAGTATTGTATTGCCGTGCCGTATGTAGATATTCCTCTTGGGTTTGGAGTGTCATATCAAGTCGGAGTTGTATGACAGGCAGTTGGCAGGACTGGGGGCATGTGGTCAGCATGCCAACACCCATGGCTGTTAATGATGGTTTCCGTGACCAGAGCTGCTACTTCTCAATCACTAGGCTGAATGCACCCCGTTCCACACTTCTCTACCTCAGGGATTGAACCTGGGCCTGCAGGTGGTCCCTTTGTACATATGCATCACTACATGTATATGTCACACTTCTTTGCTTTTCTACGGACGAAAGAAATTCTCCTTGGGAGCCATTCGAGGTGTGTAAGCATGTAATGCCATCTATTGTCTACATCGCTTGGCTGTTCTCTGCCTTGAGCTGCCATCTGTAGCTAAACGCATTGTGTGCTGCTGTGTTGACCTCGTTTCAGAGGGAATTGGTTGTTTGTTCATTTATCATCACAAAAGAAATTTGCAAATTAATTCAGCACCACTAGTTTGTGCAGAACGTTATATATATCCCCATGATGTGAAACTGCAAACCCGAGAAAAGTATTTACATAAGGTAAGTTTTCTTTCTATTATCTTTGTCTGCCTTCTCTTGTCATCACAACGTCCTGTACTGCATGTATTGCTATAGGCAGTGGTCATCAACTTCTTGCAATATGTTCAGCGGTTCAGTATCACATAATATTCTAAATTCTAAGGGTCGACTGCTAAAACAAGACCATGGTTTAGAACCATAAACCAAGTTTCTGAGCCATGGCTCGAACTGAAGCCATCTACACGAACCATGGCTATGGGCTTTGATACGCTTAAAACTTTGGCTGCAGATATCCATGATGGATATACTCAATCAGCTGAGTAATAATAATAATAATAGTAATAATAATAATAATAATAATAATAATAATAATAATAATAATAATAATAAAACAATAACAACAAAAACAACATGGAAGAATGCAGGAATATTGGGCAAAGGCAAAACACAATAGCAAAAAACAGTATTTGATGGCATAAACACAGCAGTGATACTTTATGATAAACTAGCAGGTGCCCATGATAATTAATTTGGAGATTAAAAATTTAGAGCAAAATAATTGAAACATTATATTTATTAACATTAACATGCGAATCATTCATAAACTAAACGATTAGCCTAATAATTATAATGAAACAGCTAAAATACCGGCTTTGGAATACATTCCATGATTAGAAAGCGCTGCTTGGGAAAAACAACTTCATATTCAAAAGTTCCCTGGTCCATAAAACCTTTGCTTAATAAGTTCCATCCAAATCGATCAGTGTTTGCGCATTTAGGCCTACATTCATTATCCCTCTTCGTCTATGTTGAAACTTTCAGATGTCTGCAGGCCTTGACATTATAAACAAACGAATCAACCAGGGTGAGCTCACAAAACCATGCGATATGTTGAAAAAATTGTGATTCTTTTATTTCCAAGTTATGACAAAATAAATGGTGCAAAAATACGTTGCACAAACTTTCTCGCATATACGTGTTAAAGGCTAGCACAGAAAAAATTAAATTAAAGAGACAATTAAATTTTACTTATTACATTTTCATAAAACTAACAAGTATCTAGAACGGAAAGCATCAGGGTCGATCTTTATGTTCAATGCTTTTACCGTGAAATAATAATAAGAATAATAACAATAATAATAATCAATGACAGTAGAACTGCATATTATTAGTACTACTACTACTACGGGAAAATTCAAATATAAGTTGCACCTTGGGATAAATCGGTCCCACCCAACCTATTTTCATCGATGCTGTTTCTTTTATACCACGATCTAGCAAATTCTTCTGTCCTAGTATTATGAAGAAACTCGTGATTGGACGTTGGAGGTGTGACGTCTTACCGCTAGACGAGAGGTGGCAGGCTGGCAAACCTTGCGGGAGGTGTGACGTCTTACCGCTAGACGAGAGGTGGCAGGCTGACAAACCTTGCGGGAGATATAATATGCCACATTTTCGAAACCTACAAACAGTGTATCGTACATTATTCGAAAATGCAAGGGCGCTTCGCTACGGCTGCCGCCTCCGCTTCGCGCACTTAACTATGTGGTTAGTGTTATGCATTATTTAGCTATATGCAACAGTATACAAGGGCAGTTGGTCACTCTGCTTCGCTCACAAACAAAATACATCACACAGTCCGTGCAAATGTGAATATCGAATGGGGAAGATTAAAGGGCGACTTATATTTGAATTTCGCCACCACTACTACTACTACTTAGGTTATATTGCGCGCTTTAACTGCATGTAGGTCATACCACGTGTTTAGTATGTTTGCGTGAAACATTAGTCTATATCAGCGTTTCTTAACCTTTTTGAACCAGAGGACCTCTAAAATGAGTAAAAATCTTTACGGACCCCAAATTTTACATCCAATTTTTAAAAGTAGGCTATATGTAGGCCTATATTCTTAATATTTGGGGTATTAAATTATAGGTCGTTATAACGAAATACATTTTTTTTTAATCCGACGGAAACACAGTTATTGAATTGGAATGAAACTATTGACAGTAAAATTATATTTTGAACACACTTTAATATGTATTACCAATTTGATAATATAATTAGGAATTATGTTATTACTCACTTTTAATGAGACGGTTGAGCTTGACCCCTCTTGCAGAGTTCCTGTTTTTTTGGCTCAATATTAGTCAAATTTAGTCGATATGACCTGTATTTTCGAAGATTTTAAACCTTTGACATCTAGTGTCCATTTTATGTGAAAAATTTCTACTTCTTTACTTCCCACTTGCTTTATGATATTTTTTAATTAATTATGTCTGCGGCCCATCTGCACTGTGTTCGCGGACCACCGGTAGTCCGCGGGACCATAGGTTGAGAAACGCTGGTCTATATTAACAACTCATTCGCGTCATGTTTCTATTGTTTAGTGATGTCTTATGTGATATTCAGTTTAAACGATTATAATATCCAGTGACATAGCGGCGATGAGTTATGGAAAATAAGCAAGTCCTACAAACCCGGCGTTTGCCTTTGCGAACGACGGAACCATGAAAAACCCAAGTCAATTTGGGCGGCGACGAGGTTTGATTTGAACTCAGGACCTCTTCCCTGTTAGCCCATAGGCCTACCACCTCGCTGTAATTGGTTTTAGTGTGTTCATTGCGACTGAGCTAAACTGATTGCATTTCACAACAATAAGTACATTAGGCCTATAGTTTTCTTGTTGCTAGGGGCAACAAAATGTCATTCATATTTTAATTTACATTTATGTTCTGAAATTCGCATTCAAGCTGTCCTTATTTCGTTTTTATCTTGATATCTGTTGAATGTACAAAGAAATGTGTTAAACAAAAAATGTTCATTTTAAATTTTTCTACAACTTTACTGTGATAGGTTTTCATGTATCGCCTACTGTAATGGATATAATCTAGAAAAATTGAAAATGGATACGAGTAAAGTGCCCCTTAAGTCATTTTTGCGGAAATACGGATATAGCCATTTTATTAGTCACAGATAAGACTTTGCAATTTTAAATTTTTATTAAAATCGTTAGAGCCATTTTTTCAAAAAACAAATTTTTTAAAAAAGTTTTCATGAAAAGTCCCCTTAATATTTCAGTTGTAAAACTAAATTTCTGGGCGGTTCGACAAAATTTCGAAAAAGTTCTTAATTCAAAAAATGAAGTAAATACAATGAACCGTTTACCCGCTGTGCTTGTCCACGGACAGACGGACAGACGGACAGACGGACAGACGGACAGACGGACAGACGGACAGACGGACATTCCAAAAATATTTTTTTCGGTTTCTAGGCTTCATCAAACGTGCTCTCCCGGTGTTATCTCGACTTCGATTTTTTGTCACGATCACAATACTTTCTCTATACTACGTATATGCGAGAAAGTAAAAACCCAAATGATTTGATAATGGAAATGTGTTTCCAAAAACTGGTACTTCGATAGTGCAAAAAATACACGTTTTCTTCCAGTTTTTTCAAAACCTACCCTCAAGTTTTGCATGTCAGTAGGTCTCCATTGTTGATAGACACATACGAAAAATAAATTTTAAGTGGGTGAAAATTAATTGTGGATTTTGCCAATTTGAAATATTGAGTAGTCTCACACAGTTGTCAGCAGGAGGGGTTAGTGGAGTCGACGACTGTCACAGTGCAGCACATCTCTCCCTTTCCTTATCATTAAGGGACAAATAACATTATAATACTGATACATTTGTATTCCAGTAGGTCTCGTGAAGTAATTAGTACCTGTATTATTATTACTATTTCACTTTGGCCTATGAAAACGAGTACAATATGTAATATGTTGGTCAAAGTTCTTAAAACCTAAAGAGTTATGTTTTAATTTTATTACTTTCTAATTCAATATCGCCTAAAATATTTGATTTTGCTAATCTTTATAAATCTTACCCTCCATTTTGGTAAAATCAATATTATCGAAAAGCAGTATTGATATCACAATATTATCGGATATCGTAAACAAAATATCTTTATCCCATTAATAAATTTCATTTTTTCAGCTAGTGCTAATGAGATATGTATCAGGTTATATTTCCACCTAAGCACTAGTAGGGTTGAAAAGAATAGAAAAAGGTTGATAAGGAATCAAAATGCCCTAGAAAATTGATTGTATAGTTTTTAATATAATTCTAAAAAACCAGTTTATAAAAGTACGAAAGAATTCGAAACGTGCCTTAAACTCACACACAACGCATATAAGTTTTCCCAAGTTAGTAGTCAGCCTGTTCATGGCACTAACTCATCAACTCCTACTAGTACATAAAAGCTTGTAAGTATTTCATATACATATTATATCGTTTTAATACAGCTGCTCTTCTGTGAAAAAGTTTACAACATTGTCACATATAATAAAAACTATTCTAATCTTCGCTTTCTTCTAGTGTACTTATGGACTGAAGATGAAGCGTGATGCTTCGAAATGCATTTCCAAATATTGAAATTTGAATAGACTACGCTGACAAGGAATCAAAACTGAATTAAAGCCACATCTTATATTCCTTAGAAATCTTTTCTTATGTCTAATAACTATAGTGAAAATAAAATCTAGACATCTATAAGAAGATTTTAACCTAACACTGATTTTACGTATCACATGTTATGCAGCTCTACTATAGAAGATTAATCCACAGTTTGTGTACTTGGTTTTTTATTCATTGACGTATCTTCTATATCCTCATAATTTTCTTATATTTAATTAGCTGCAAATACATATGTACATAATTTTATCTGTCTTTAGCAAGTAATTCAGAAACTTTTATCGATATAATCCACAAGGACTTTTTATTCTCTCAAATATTGTAATTGGTACAACACATTTGTAATTATAATTTTAATATTGTACATGTTTTATCTGTAATGACTATGTGTAACACTTATACAAATCAGTACTGTACGTAAACATTTTTTTCAATTCCTTCGTACTTTTATAAACTGGTTTTTTAGAATTATATTAAAAACTATACAATTAATTTTCTAGGGCATTTTGATTCCTTATCAACCTTTTTCTATTCTTTTCAACCCTACTAGTGCTTAGGTGGAAATATAACCTGATACATATCTTTATCCCATCCCTACCCAAGCGAGTAGTTTAGTAGGGAATAGTTCAAAGAGCTAACAAAACATTTCTAGTTAATGTGTGACGGATTAGTTTGGCCTGCATTGCAGGATGTTGATCGCCACTGTGCTTGATGCGTGATGTAGTTAGTAGTCTAGTCCTAGAGCCTGCAAGCATGTCAGTCCAGCTCCAACTTCCTGCATCCAGTAATCGCAAACATGGAATACAATCATTTCTGCTAGTTGAAGTTCCTGTCTTTACTTCTAATATTGAGATGAGTTATATTTATGATTCCATACTTAGGACTAATTATAGACCTAACATTCTAAAGTAAGGTGATATGTAATGATATCAGAAGGTCTACTAAAAAAACTAAACTCCGTGGGGCTACATCCCTGAAGGGACAAGGCCTACCACCAGCTCTATCAAGTAGCTCCTCAATTTGAATCACGAGGCTGAGTGCACCCCCCTGTTCCACAAATCGAACCTGGGCTGATGGATCTGTAGACAGCGGCGCTAACCACAAGACCGCACCCACGGTCCATTAGGTGTACTGGCTTGACAGAAACACAAAGTGCGCTGTCTTATGTCCCATAATTAAATTTTACAGTACAGTCATCATAAAATCAGAAAACCAGAGTTTTATCTTAAGTAATCCCACTCATAGGCGTAACCAGGCCGACCATATGGGGGTATCAAATACCCCCCAGGGAGAGGGGGGTTCGGGGGTCCTCCCCCGGAAAATTTTAAAAATTAAGATGCACAGTAACGAGTTTTAAGCTTCCCATGCTTTATACTCGTATTAAGTAATTTATAAGCAGACTTAAAAAAATTATACAATTTTCCTTTTTTTAATCGTTACGCCTCTGCTCCCACTATAAATTACGAGTTTATCAATATATTTGCAAGAACGAAGAAACCTGTAATCTTGAGTAGGATTTATTAAGATTATTCCATAAATAAAATGTAATGAATTTTGTAAATAATTATTAATTCATACTTTGCTGACAATATTATGTCAACTATGTGATCATGGCATACTGAATAAAACAGTCAATTTACCAGTGCTACCAAAAGTGCGTACAACAAGATAGCATCGTCTTAAATTGCTAACATCAGAACGCTATAAAAGCACATGAAGTGGCTTGCACATAATCAAAATTTTGTTTTTAGTCAATGGAAATTTACATTATTTCGGTTTCTAAACAAGTTATGTTGTATAAAATAGTTGTTTTCTTTCTGTTCACTGGCAGCATGTGATGGATTGATCATTGCATGATGATGCCTTACGTGTCCAATAACAAGCTGATGTTTTATCAGATAAAATTGTATCCTTGCAACCCTAGGAAGCACATTATAAGATAAAAGATCGTGATTGATCTACATCTGAGGAATTGCTAAATGTTATTGGTCAATATCAACACGCGGCGTATGAATGGAATAGTCACCATAATGTAGACTGTTTTCAGAAATCTGTTCAAAATTGTAGTTTTTTTAATAAAGGAGATTTTGCATCCTGACAAAGGTGCTTAAGCATTGTTGTTGTGTGGGGGCTTCACGTCAGGGCAGGATTATGCGATCATGTATGGGGTATTTATTGCTTCTGATTTGCTACATGCTGATTGACGCTAATGTTGTGTGACAAGGAAACAAAACTTATCTTTCTGCAGTTTTATCACGTTCACAGTTGCCAACACATTTCACCATAAATGAGTCTATGTGTAGCTGAAGCCAAAGTGTTTTCACCGTCCTGCTTGTTTTCATCTCAATGGCATTGCACGCAAATAAGAGTTTTAAAATAAGAATATGAAATTCATACCTTCGACGTTCATTAACAAAGCCACCAGTTGTATAAACACTGAAGAAAACCCACTAGGATTACACACTGCCTTCTTGTTGGCAACATCAGAACAGAACTTTGCAGATACAGAACAATGTAACTCCATGGCTGTTCAATTTACTGGTAATCGTGACTATAGGTTAATACTTGACCAGTATTAAAGTGTAATTGAGTTTTCGTACAAAAATAACAGGACTGCTCTGTTCAGAATGGTACGTATCATACCCGATGGCACTTGGCATCGCTGTAGTGTTTGAGTAGTTTGTGCTTGTTGTTTTGCTCTCGAGGATCTTGTTTTCAACTTTCACCATTGCACCCATCAGAGCTTGACGAGGTTTTTCTTTTGTAGTTGAGTGAATTATACAGAACTAAAATGCAACACCATTCAAGTGAAAGTGCCATGATATTGCATCTGGAATAGAACATTTTTATTTAGGTTTGCGTTTTGTATATATTGAATATTATTATATTTAAATATTAATTATTTATTTAGTTCAGTTTTATAAATAACTTTTGCCTCCCTACAAGGGCTTATAAATACGATTGAATAATCCTATAGCATGCTGTATGCTTCTCCGTGTCCAAGTCTTAACAGAGCGGAAGGAGCCGCATATTATGTACATTAAAAGAAATTATCCACTAAATTAAAAGAGAAGTTTATACAAAGAAATTGTGTATCAATGACGGCCACTCATACAAATTTATCCACTTCCCATATTTAATTGTCCTTCTTATTATAATTATGTTATCTACTTTGTCTCTCTGTTTAGACTTGGACACAAAGAATTTGTTAAATATTTGCATTTTTAACAGATTCTCAGATGAAAATATATTTTTTGCTTGCATATGTTTTCTGCATTTTTACTTGATATTCTATTTCTACACGCTTGAATTTTGGTTCAGGCGAAGTGGCAACAGGGCCGCGAAGTGAGAGCCCCATCATTGACGTGGAAGCTGTGTCGGACGAGGAGTCGGAAGCTAAACAGAATGTTGTAGGTCAGTTGTGTGGTGAAATGACGGGTATACATAATCCAATGTAGCAAATATACTGCATAGCACTCAGGACATTCAGAGCCTCTAGATTTGTTGAGAGAACAGAATTCATGTTAAGCCTTGCTCATCCACTCAGTGCCAGTAGAAAGTTCCTAAGTAAGCTGTACAAATATTTTATGGAACTCACTTACATGAACCCGCCATTCAACGCAAATTCTACTTCCCTTAAATCTATCCTAATACTGTCCTTCCACCTACATCTAGATCTTCCCCCATGCCCTTACTAGATTCAGTGACTTGATATGACTATGTGTAATATTGCATCCAGCCCACCACTTGAAGTTTATCTTTTCCTTAATCCTTCGCTCCTATGCTCATAGGTTAATGTTTGAGTGCCAAACCAGTACGAGTCGGACTCACACCTTCCAACAACTTAAAACTTTCTACACCCAAGTGTTGTTCATAAGCTAATGCTGAATTCAAACCAATAAGAGACTGACTCGCCACTGCTTAGGAAATTCCCTACTAGAAACAGAGTTTGCCGTACCATGTTTATTTCTCATTTGTTTATGTACATGTAACAACTCCCAGTTTCAATTTCTGCATTTCCATGGAGAAAAGCGTTCCTTACATACAAAGTACAGATACAACAGATCATAGACCTCTAGATTAACTTAATTAGTGAAAGTAATCCCTTTCTATTAATTTGCTAACAGATTCTTTTATTATTTATTATCTATTTATGTCTTTTTAAATTTATTTCTAGCGTTTTTTCATGTATCTTGAATTTTAGCTTACCAGTTATACTTAATTAAATATAGAATTTGCCTAAATGTTGAATAGGTTAAGATTTATAGTATTGCTGATGTTTTTAAATGTTCTTCTCCGATGTTCTGCAATATGTGTTTGGCATCTTTATCTTATTGTGTTACCTCTAATCAGATACCTAACGTTCACCACGCCAATCCTTCTCTCTCCTTCCTATTGCAGTTAAGTAAGTAAATTTCCAAACCCATTTATTCTAGTGATTTCAATTTTCTTCTTTCACTAAACATTTTGGTCTAGCACTATCTTTAAGATCAATTGACACACTGAACCCAATCTCAGGCCATAACCAAACTCTTTTATTAACTTCTTCTTTTAAATCATTTACCAGTTATTTACTAAATTTGACTTTTGTAAAACTCATTTACCTTTGTCTGTCGTGTGTATATATACATGGAAATGTTTCAGATTAGCCAATAGAACGATATCACGGCATGAGTTGTGTGCTTGCCTCCAGATCCAAAGGTTGCGGGTTCTAATACAGTCATTGTTCATAGATTTTTGAGGACATAAAAGTCCTGAGGAAGGGATTTTAAGCTGATGTCCCTCGTCATAGATTTCTGGCTCATTTAAGAGCTCCAAGCCTAAACTAAACTCTTTGGCCTCTGCCCTCTCTAGGAAAATAAGAGTAACTAAAATTAGTCTGAAACCTCCCCTCAGAGCTGCTATGTATATATTTCTACACGAGGATTAGCCACAGTTCTAGATGTTGTGAAGTTATGTTTATCTAACTAAATTGTGATTGTTATCAAAATGAACAGAAGAGTGGAGACCAATAGGAAAGACGGGATCTTGGTCTGATCAAATTACTCTGGATAAAAAGAAATGTTCATTAATAAAGCTTAATTTCCACACTTCCTTAGTCTTACTAGTCTTATTTCAGAGAGGGTTTTGAAATATTTGAATTTATTTTATCCAGACTAACTGGGATCGGAAGTCATTTAGATTATTGGAAATCTAGATATGCAGGCAACGTAATATGCAGATATCTCACAATGTGTAATTTCTTGACATTGATGTTTGGATGGTTTCCTATGATGTTGTTTGAGTTTGTAGTGAGCCGTCATCTCTTCCTGTTGGTCTCCTGCATCTCAGGGGAGGTTATCTGTACAAAGTGATTATCATATTCTTAATAAAGCCTTGTCTAACACACCTAATGGTAAATGCAGTATGCCCATATATTTGTATGAATTTCCTGAAAATTAACTGTTTCAAAAGTTTTATTACCTGAAACCACCTTTGCCCCATTGTGAACTTGGGGGCATGTGGTCAGCATGGAGCGAGTTCATTTTGATAATGATGACGACACGACGCTGCAGTTTCTAGTGAGAAGTGTAATAACCAGTTGCTTTGTTTTGCAAGGGGAACAAGAAGTGCGAGTGCTGACGCTGGCCGAGCAGATCATAGCGGCCATGCCAGACAGGATAAAGGTAACTCCTTTAGCAAATACTTGAATATGTGGAAATATATTATCAACATGTTCAGTAACAAACAAGAGAATGCGTAGCCAAGTCTACAGCATGTAGACATGTAGGAGGATTTTTAATTTTCACTTATGTTTGCAAGCTGTGAGTGAAAAACTGGCATAAAAGTTGAATTTTATGTGCTATTGAAGCTTCAGTTTTTGCTATTACGTTTCAATTCCTTTTTTGTCATAACAACTTGAAAATAAGAGCATCTTGATTCTTTAAACTCAGTGCATGGAATTGTTGGTCTTTTTGATCTGATGGATTCATTTGTTTATAATGCTATGGGATGCGGGTGGACGGAATGAGAATAACGAATGCAGGCCACACTCTTGCCACCCCTGAAAAAATTATAATTGTAACTAAATTACTGCATACAAAAAGTAAGGTGAATATATTTGTATTGACTATTTAGGTGAGTCAGCATGTAACCTAAATGGTCAGCATTGCCTTGATTGTAACTTCAAGATCGTTCAATTACGAGTACAAGAATAATTATTTATGAATTAATCAACAGTGCGTTTGTGTGAGGATTTAGCTTTCTACCAACAGTTTCAAGCTTTCGTTGTTTCGTTTTATTGGATTGGCACTAGCTTTATTATGTCGATGCTGAATAAATAGACTCACTAGCAGGGAACTCGAAATTGAGATCGCTTTTTCTAATCATGGAATGCACTCCAAAGCCGGATTTTTAGCTGTTTTGTTATACTTATTCATTATTTACTTTGTGAGTGATTTGTTTGTACGTGTTAATGAATATGTTTTAATTATTTTGCCCTTAAAGAAATTATTTTAAAAAAACTGTCAAGCGAAGTAATAATTATGGACACTGATTTAACCAATGTTAAGTGTTGTCACCCACTCAAATCCCATACATTATAATACAAAGTTCCATTAAGTACTGTATATTTACACATAAAAATTATACAGTTAATTGGTTAAATGCAGTACTATGCTCTTTTGCCAGAACGATAAATCATTGAAAAGCACAGTGATGGATAATTTCAGAATACAATATGGTGGAACAAGTTTCACTTCACATCTACTGTGTACCGTAGCATCTTCTAATTTAAATCTTTGTGTTTTTCTAAATATTGAAAACTGGGGGCATTACTGTTGTATACTCTACACTCTACACTATTTAGAAAATAAAGCAGTTTAGCAGAGAACATTGGAAAAGTGGAAACCTGTCACGTATATTAAAGGACAAAGGAAAAATCCTTCATTAGTTATAACTTAAGTGTTACTGCATTATTTATTCTAGAATCACATGATTTTGTTTCTATCAGTTAAACTGCAAAACGTTTTTGGTTTGTAAAGTTCTGAACAACAGAAGGAATTTCAACCTACAACTGCATTATTGCTTGTTTCAGTATAAAGTATAAATATATTGTTCTTCTTGAAGTACTTTACAGAGTTTTTTATCAGCTACAGTAGTTTAGACTTATCAGTTTACTGCCCCGGTGGCGTTTTGCTGACAGCAGGTGGGCAGTCAGGCAGGAACCGGCTTTTCTCGTTCGTCAACTCCGCTTCTCAGAGCGTGTCATTTTGTCCTCCCTACCTAAACATGTTCTGATTGACACCATTAAGTTCATGTTACTGATTTCATTCCTTTAGTTGTTCCAGTGTGCGAGAATTTGTCTTGCCCAACTTTCCTGTCGTAATGAAGGACAGTGATCACATGACCATTTAGGTGGAATCATGCCTTTTCGGAAAAAACAATTCACAATGACAAATTTGTTCTGTTTGATCAGCTTGTCTTGTCTACACTTGTAAGGTTTTAGTTTAACACTGACACAACAGGTTATGGAGGAACAAAACACCATGTGGCAGTAAACTTTTAAATCTAAAGCTCTGTATTTTTCACCTAGTTTTTAAATGTTGATTTTTATAAAATGTTCTAAGTGATTCAAATGAATAATAATCGGATAATACTGGATAATCTTAAATAAAGAATTTGTATGGTTTCAATGATATTAATGTTGTTAATGCTTGTAATTTGAATTGCTGTTCCGAGCTTGAATTTACGCAATTTTTCTCTGCACTTTAATCATACGCGTCACATTGAAGTCTCTCCTTACATTCCTAATTTACATGTTTACATTTAATTAACTTTTTGTTGCTGAGTTTGTTTATGCCATGATCCTTGAACATTTTTTTAAAATTTAGATGTTATGGCAAGCGAAGATAGTGTAGTAATTGCTGTTATTTCATTCTGTTTACAGAATGTACCTTTTTCTGTGTTTTCAAAAGTAGGGTTTATCAGTTGACTGTGTATTGCTTGTGATCCACAGAATGAGAGCGAAGACATGATGTTGGGGCACGACTGTAGTCCATCACAACCCGAGTCGTCTGCCACTGCTAGCGACTCGCTTAGTGAAGTATTCATGGAACCCTTGCTCATGGACGAACCATCGTCGTCATATGAACCAGTTGAGTTCAACTTCGAGTTCAGCGATCACAACTACAGGTCAGTATAGAGCGTATTCTTTTGGAGTGCCTCATCTTCAGCCAGAGCCATTGCAGACGTCGTCTGGGGAACACTACTCGATACAAAGCTGTCTGCTTCATTTCCCCTTCACTTCTACTTCTTATCCCTTCTGTTTGCATTTTGTCAACATCCCCATAACTCACTTCAGTTGACATCCTATGCCATTGAGGAAGGCATAGGACATCTGTACTCAATGGAAACTTGATTTTATTTCATCACTCAAGGTATCAACGTGTAAATAATCATTTGTAGTCGCCGTGTGTTTTACAGTTGGAAATTTATCAAGTGCCAGATAACTTTGGTGAACCTCCGTCTCGAATCAATCTTAGTGTGCACACTTATGACTGCAGTAAACGTCGCATGCTTTTTAATTAGCAAATCTTAATATACTATAAAAGCTGCATGGCTAACTCATTCCTAGCTTTTAGCCTATAACCAATGTAAAAATTCCAAAAAGTACATTTTTAATTTTTTTACCCCAAAAAAAACATTCAAAATGGTGGATGCAACTAGGTCAACATTTCACAAAATGCACTGGCAAATTAATGATGTAAGTGTAGGCCTGCGATTCGCTGACATATTTCTTTTAGGTTTAAAGCAGCCGTATAGGTTATGAATGAAGTAAATTCAATCTGTAAGGAATTATAGTAGGTCTATTTGCTTTCACCGGAGTGTTTAAACTGCAAATACTCACTTTAAAATATAATGTAGATATCGGTAGCCATACATTTCTATAGAATGCACAATAATATCAACAGCAGCTGCGTTTCATTATTCAAAGGCTAGATTTAAGTTATATTTATTTACACTGACATTTTTATAAAGAAATGAATCAATCAAGGCTGGCTAACAATATCAGTAAGCGAGCAACAATTTGATACGTTATGTTTAGGATATTGTGCGCCTTGCGATATTATTGTAGCATGTTATTCCCATTAATATTGTGTTTGTATGCTATCAAATGGTCCTATGTAAAATAGCAGCTGGATAGAACTTCTGCAAATGAAATGATTCTCCTTAATAAGTAATTTTGTCTATTTTTTCTACTGACAGAAACTGATACATCTGAACTTGTCATGTATACCTTAACTACAGATACTAATGCTTGTGGAAGCTCTGTCGCTGAATGACTGTCCATGAGCCAATCAAAATGCTTTGTGTCTTCGGATAAAGCAGATTATATTATAATAGATGCGACAGTTGATTAGTAATCATTCCGGTACTGGTCAACCGATTTGGTCCAAAATCAATAGGCTTCTTTCCTGGGTGTTATAAATGAGTATACCAAGTTTCGTGAAAATCCCTGAAAGCATATCTGATTTATCGTGCATACAGACACACAGACAGATGGACAGACATTTTCCCATCCACCACACAATCTCAGACAGTATCATTGTGGCTCTTAATAATAAAAATCTGTCTAAAAAATTTTGATTACACAAATATACTAATATTTTTGGAATTTAATGTTCTCAATTTTGACAAACTTTACAGATTTTGGAAAGGTTGAAAAATTCAATGCCATAGCCGGGATTTGGAGGGATATGTGAGTCAGGGAATTTAATGTTGTACCGGCATGTTGCCATGGTAGCTCAGTTGGTAAGAGCATCAGCACGGAGAGCCGAAGATCCTAGTTCAAATCCCGGCAATGGCATTGAATTTTTCAGTCTGACTTCACCTTTCCATCTTAGCCTAGTGTGAAAGAATTATCATTTACAGATTTTCTTCATTTGGATATTTTCACAAACACTGTACAAAATACACATCCAGTGATGCAATAAGAACCACCTCCGCGTCTTTGTCATTCTCAGTCATTTCTTGAGGTGTAGGAAAAGATGGAAATCAATGGGAGCAAGGTCCAGGCTGTAGGGTGGATTTTTAAACACCTCCTAAAAAGTCTCCTGCAGAAGTTCAACTGACTTCACCCTAAACATTCACCCTACAGCCTGGACTTTGCTCTCAGTGATTTCCATCTTTTCCTACAGCTCAAGAAATGACTGAGAATGACAGACAGGCGGAGATGGTTATGACACAGTGGCTCAGACTTCTCCGACACAGGTATTCTAGTGTTGGTCCCACGGAACGAAAAATGTCTCAATTCCGATGGTGGATATGTTGAAAAATAGCTGAACACTTGCTGTATCTCTTGCAATAAACATTTCCATGAAATTCTGTTTTGTTTATGTAAACGGCCCCAGGGAAACTTACTTTATGCATGGTTCTCATAGTTGATTCAGTGTTTTGTTTATGTTTTGAGCATAGCTGCCTTCTGCACTACACAAAATTAGGTTTGATCAAATTTTATTTGACATTACTTTTTGATTTAGGTACTACGATGTGGGCACTCCCAGTTCATCTCTAAGTCCAGCCTCGTCCAGTTGTCTGCAGTCGCCGTGCTCCTTTACGCTGGATTCTCCATCACCACCTCCGACAACAGCCGACTTCTGCGAGTTCTTCCAAGCTTCAAGCAGTCTTTTCGAAAAGGACTTTTCAAATTTGACTCTCTCTGGTAAGTGACTCTTCCTAAGTAGAGGCTATACAGGATGGAACAAACAGGCATTCCTTACTCTTTCCTCTGTTACTTCATACGCCTATCTACATGAAATGTGTACGTACACTTACTCTTCCAAGGTCTGAAATTGCATTGATCGTTTCTGTTTCAGAATCTCAGTGTTGTTGTTATTTACACTTCTGTTTTTAAAATTGCACTTAATTTCCAAGCGACTTAATCATGTAGTGCAGTTGAAAGGAAACTCTTAAAGGTTGGCTCTGGACATGGGGAGTGCCATGATAAAGTAAGAATGAGTGCCTGTATTAAAAAGTCATCCTGTATTTGCCAGCCTATAATCAGCATGAAAACATTGCCTCACTTTGTACATGGCGAGTAATTCCACCCTGTATAGTGCATGAGTAAACAGTGCAGTGATGAAATGTAATCTTTGTTATTTTAGACCGTGAGCAGAGAGAATTGTATGAAGCAGCTAAAATAATCCAGAAAGCGTATCGATCGTATAAAGGCAGGAAGAAGCTGGAAGAACAGGACAAAGAAAGAGCTGCGGCAGTGCTGATACAGAATTACTATCGTCGTTATAAACAGGTACTAGCTTACACAAAGTGTATCATCAATTTATTCACTAATTAAGGGCAATTTGTCATTTTCAAGAGATAGGTCATTTTTTAAGGATTTGTATTTTTTTTTATATGTTTATAGTTCTTTAAAATAAAGTGTTACATTATGTTATATTTTGAACTTATGCTGGTGTCTTACGGAACTAGACTCTCTGAAATAAAATAATAATAATTAACAATGGATAATTTTTGGTAATTTGTTTTAATTTTGTGTCATTCTTTAGTGTTTTTAGGGCATAAATTAATTTATTTTGCATTTTCTGCTATTTTATGCCTTGCCCTAATAATCAGTCGTAGGAGACTCTGCTAGTTCAGTTAGAAGAGCATCGCCATGCATAGCCGAAGGTCGTGGCTTCAAATCCCAGTGTCAGAGGAATTTTACTCCTGATATATTCTCATTTTAACAACATTGTGTGGTTGTTCTCTTTTATTTACATGATGGTAACTTTTATTTTTAATTATACTTTTCCACTAAACTAAAGAATGCAACAGACACCATGTCCGCCCTGCCAGACAAAACAGCAAACTGTAGATTGATGTGTTACTAGCAGTTACACAACATAGGACTTTGTTAGTAATAAGGTATACAACGTGGCTATAAGTTTGTAAGACTATATTTGTACTAATACTTAACATAAACTATCTCATGGTGAACATATTATTTCTCAATTAATATTTTATTCCAGGTCACATACAATCATTTTGATGTAATTATATTTTGGATTTGTAAACAAATGGAGCGAAATCATCATTTGAGTTAGAATAAGAATATTTAGTGTTGATATGCTGATAACAACACTTTTAGATTGTGTCATGGGTCTGACAATATGTTATGTGATAGCCATCAAGGAATTCACACACATCGAGTTTTGCTCCTGGCATTTCCAGGCATAGATGATTTTTGACGTCCGTGTTGAGAAACTCAACATGGGTCCTGGGTTCATCATGTTTTGAGAATAATGTTTTGTTATTTTGTGTATAACTGTTTGGTACATTTCACGAAGGAATATCCTGGTGAGTCCAGCTGTATGATGTTTATTGTATTATAAAGGATTAAGTGCTCTATTGTCTAGACAATAGCGTTAAAATAAATATAAATCAGAATTCTGGAGTGATTATTGCTAAATAGTTTTACTGGGGATTGACTGTCATGATTAATTTTGTTTCTCATGGCGTTATTCAGTTGTTTTGTAAATTAATTCTTTTGTTAATTTTGAGTATGAAAATTAATTCTCCATTTGTCAATATATGTTTCAATTGAGGCGGTCAACGTAAAAAGGGCACATAGAGCTATGGGCCCTTTTTACGCAGAATGCATAGATTTGTTCGCCATTTTCTCTAGTCAATAATGGTGAAAGAATCAGCGAGATATGTTGAAAATTGAGGTTGTTACAACTGTTTAAAGTTAGCTGTACATACAGCTGTGTTATGAGAAAGTACCACAAGAGGAACAGTTGCAATTGTTTCGCTCATTTTATAGTGGTCAACCAAACAGCCTACAGGATTCCTTCTTAGCAAGGTATTTGTCCCTCAGGTCAAGAAAAAATACTCAACCCCAAGAAACCAAGAGAACATACTTGGTCATACATGTAGCTGTGGGAGCAACTAAAAGGCATGTATTTGGATCTTATTTCAAGTATCTGTAAAACGCCTCCGCATAATTTAAAATAAGTTCTTACTAAATGAGTCTTTTGTAGAGAAAAGAGGCTCTCACTCAAACCGATCAAGAAATGTGTCGAGTGATGTAATCACTTAATGGGTGAACATCTAAGTACAATACCACATGAAGAAAGTCAGTACTGCAGAGAAAGAAGTAATTTAATGTACTTCGACAACCACATGCTAAATATTAAAAATTGTATGAGATGTTTAAAATATTTTTTCAAACAAACAAAAAACTGGTAGGCATTTGGAAATGAAGTACAAAACTTGTTTTGAGCAGACTACTATAAAACAAAGTTTCAGTACTCTGTGCGCTAGCCTAAAACTGATTTGTAGCCACTTTATTTTTTCATAATCACAAACTAATGTATTAAAGTTGGATTAAATTTAACTTAAACACTGTATTTAAGTCTAATTTGGTAAATTTTACCACCAAAAATTTTGTCTGCGTAAAAAGGGCTCATAATATTGATTTCAAATTTATAATTTATTTAATTTGTGAGCTATTTAAGCCATTTTAAATGAATTCTATTCATACCTGGATTAAATATTCTAAATAATAACAAACAGTACAGTAAGAAAAATACAAAAACACCAAAGAAAAACTAAGACAAATATTTCATTTCCTTTTTTCTCAAAAATGGGTTTTCACCTATGTGCCCTTTTTACGTCGACCGCCTCAATTGCAGTCATATTGTTTGTGTCGTGGGAACTGTCTTATTTTATGATTAATTTCTGCTAAGTAGTGCTGGCATGGGCATATGGTAAGGGAGGGTTCAGGGGGTTGAAACCCCTCCCAAAATATCTGCAATATTTTGAAGATTATAAATCATGGATGTTACATATTTAACAATATTGTACATTTGAAAGCATTATTTAAGAATTATCGTAATTCATTTGAGATTCAAATTTCAAAACCTCGTGGTGTTGATAGTTTTCCAGCTTAATAACAAAAATCCCTTTCAAATCTGTCAAATGACAACTAATACTCCCGGCGAAATCCATCAACCTGTTTGTAAAGCCAACAGTAATCACGAGCTCATCACAAAATTATCATGAAGTAATCGGCATTTGTTGGGCTTTTCCACCGGCGGATTTACAGATGACTTTAAACACGTGCCCTATGCACCATACAGTATTATGATAATTCGCGGGTGCGCGGGCAAAGAGAGTTAAGTCCACCATCCTGAAAAATATGTACAGTACAAAACTTCAAACTCTCCTCTTTCAAATGATGATAAAACATTTCATTTATGTTAAGTATTAGTGAAAGTGTAGCCTTATGAAATCATCCAAAAGTTTATATTGTGTGCATTTGCTGACGATTACAGAAACTGCACTGTTGCTACAAACATTCGACTTCGTGTAATTGCATGTTTTCATTCAATTAAATTCTTCATTCATCCTCTGGATAATATTACAATGGTATGGGAATCGTCAATTTCTTAAACTACTAAATAAGGAAACTAGAAATTTACAATTAGCATTCTACTATTATATGTTCCCTTACATACCGGTACTTTAGAAATGTACAATTTAGGCTCACTGTGTTCCACAGGCTTCAATAAATTCTTCTATACAGTGTTTATACAGAAAACAACTTAATTTATTTTTGAATAGATTGTAATTGGAAATGTTCTGAACTATTATACAATATGATAATGTGCTTATGAGTTGTATCTCAAATATGTTCAATGCAGGTAGTGAGCCAAGTCTTCTTGCAAAACAGACCTGCTGCGTATGTCACTTTAAGTTTTCGTCTAGAAGTATGCCAATTCTTATTTTGAATATGATGAAAAAGCACTGCTATTGTCTTTCCTTCATTAACCTTCAATTTAATTCTAATAGCTGATCTAACACTGAATTTAACTGACACTGTGAATTACTCAAGTTGTCCCTTTGATGAAAACGGTTGTATCATCAGCATATAGTATTGTCCCAACATTGTTTGAATTTTTCCCTAGGTCATTAACATAAATTGAGAATAGTACTGGTCCCAAAATAGATCCTTGAGGGACACCAAGCTTAACACCTTTTTGAAGTGAAAGTTTTGGGCACATAATCTGGGTTTCTTCATCCAAAGAACAATTAATTTTCCATAATTTGAACCATTCTAAAGCCTTGCCACTTCTAGTTCTTGTAACAAAATAGCATGGTCAACTAAGTCGAATGCCTTTGTCAAATCTAAAAACTACCCCGTACAAATTTCTTTCTTGTCTTTTGCATCATAAACACTTTTAAGGAGGTTTCTCATTGCTGTTATAGTTGACTTTTCTTCATGAAATCCGTGCTATTGATCTGATATTAGATTATACTTTTTAGGAATTTGTATATGTAAATCACTCTCTTGAAATTAAAAAATAATGGATAGGAATCCAACTGATCTGTGATTTTCTATCTTTTATTTTGGCCCTTTTTTTAAACAGTGGTTTGACCAATGCCAGTTTTAGTTGTCCTGTGCTTAGTGATAATGGCTCTGATATATTATCACAATAAAATGTCTGAGATTTCATCAAACCCAGCAGCTCTCTTGGTTTTTAGATATTGTATAATTTTTTAGATTTCATTTACGGTGATTAGTTTGATCTTTAACTGTGAACTACCATTGTTAATTTTTAGATTACTGTAAGGTTTCTTCTGTTGTCCTATTTCTCATAATGCTTTAGATTTGTTTTCAGCCTGTTTTATATAGTTGTTTATTAAACTGTCTCTTAGCTAATTGAATTATTTTATTGCAAGTTCTTTTGTAGCTGTTGCAGTAATTCCTCTTCTAATTGAACGTGTTAGATTCTCTGCATGGGCATAATAGCACAGTGTATGTGCTTAAGCTTTCACGGCCGGCGTTTACTGAGTTTACAACTTCTGGGCTATGTGGCCGTGGTCTATGAGTGTCTAGTGCTGACGTTTCGCCGCGAGCTGCGTCGGGCATCTTCAGAGCGATGTGTCTAGCTGGATGGTCGGCTGTCAACTGCTGGCGCTTGCTCTGTCCCGCTGATATTTATACTTTCTCCTCGTGCTCCGATTGGTCGGCGCTCTGTGCAGAGCGCCGACCAATCGGAGCACGAGGAGAAAGTATAAATATCAGCGGGACAGAGCAAGCGCCAGCAGTTGACAGCCGACCATCCAGCTAGACACATCGCTCTGAAGATGCCCGACGCAGCTCGCGGCGAAACGTCAGCACTAGACACTCATAGACCACGGCCACATAGCCCGGAAGTTGTAAACTCAATAATAGCACAGGTTATAGACCATGCGATCTCTCTTTGTTTTGCAGGTCCCCTAGAGCTGAATCTAAACTCTCCAGTAATATACTGGGGTTTCTGTAACCGTACAAAATATTCCTCTATACCTTTATTTTCAAACTGGGGTAAGATGTTTGCCTCTAGTCCTGATTTCACATCTCCTTTCTTTTATTGTCTGTGTTCTCTTTTTCATGACTGCGATGCAGTATGCGTACTTCAAGCAAATGACTCGTGCAGCAATGGTAATACAAAATGGATTCCGTTCATACTGTGAACACAAGCGGTTCAAGAAGAGTCAGGAGGCAGCGGTGTGCATTCAGAACTACTACCGCAACTACAGGGAGCAGGGGGGGAGAGGAGGAAGTCGGGAGGGCACACCCAGCAGTAGTGGTCTCAAGTAAGTCCGTTGTCGTCAGCTGGGGATCACAATTATATGTGCAGGTGTTTAATTTCTCCTGCTCATCAATAATTATTTTAAAATTTAAATCTTACAATTAGACAAATTTCATTAATACCTAAGTTTCTAATTCAAAATAGATACATTTTGTCCCTGAAATATCCTAGTTTACAGTATGTTCATTAAATTAATTAACATTTCTAATTTGCAATAAATTTGAATTAATGAAAATAGAATTAGAATTTAAGCACTTTCATTTCATCTGAAGTTGCATGGAAGTTAAACCTGAAAGTGACGAGATAACTGCCTTTCTGAAGGCCTACACAAAGTTATAATAAATTAACAAGGCAACGCCAATACATTGCTTTCTTGCGTCGTTACTTAGTTACATTATGCAGTACGAGCTTCACATACGAACCACAATTGACTTGAAACAAATCTCAACAAAACGTTTGAACACCATTCTTGCAGGACGTCATGGCCGATCTCCCTCTCTGCCTCATGCAGGCAGTCTCCAGCGGCTGCAGGGGTGCCATGACAAACTGAACTAAGTTTACAACTTCCGGGCTGCTTTCAGCAGTTGACAGCCGACCATCCAGCTAGACACATCGCTCTGAAGATGCCCGACGCAGCTCGTGGCAAAACGTCAGCACTAGACACTCATAGACCACGGCCACACAGCCCGGAAGTTGTAAACTCAGTAAACGCCGGCCGTGAAAGCTTAAGCACATAAACTGAACTAAATATCCCTTTTGTCACAGCATAGGCTTAACACTGTAGCTTCTTTGATAAAAAACAATTAATAATTGAAGACAGATTGTGTATACATAAGCTGCATATGAGCAAAAGGAGAGAGAAAAATAATGTACAATTATTTATACATGTGGTGAAATCTCATATAATAATAAATAATACAATATTAATAACACTAAATGCGTTCCTGGATTTAGGGAAGGTGGTGGTGTACCACAGTGTGTGGTGCATAACTAGAATTGCCTTCTGTCCGCAGAGCAATAGACACACACACACTCATGCTTTCTTTTAATGAATTTAAAAATGAGATGAATGTAAAAAATAAAAATAACCTAGTAAGTGCGACACACGCTATTTGGATTTAATAAGAGGAGCTATTGTTGAACTGAACGATGTCAATATCTTCAGATTAATGAGAGGGTGTTTTTATCACTTTAAAATTCTGTAAACGTACTTTCCATGAATGGTAGCCACTTTGCTAATCTTTAAAGTCCCAACTTGCATTCCCACTGCTTACCATGCGATCGCCCACAGGCAATAAGAGCTGCCACAAGTCACTCTGCAGTAGGCGTATCATTTGTTAGACATATAACTGTGATCCTGTGGTGAGATAGCTTCGTCTGTCTCCCTGCCTGCTTCAATGTGGTTGTGCTAAATGTTCAGGGTGTGCTGCTGGTTGTGGTAACTTGTTGTGTCTGTGTTGTACGTGTGTTCAAGGTAAGATCTAATTACGTTAGTAAGAGACTGGCCAGATGGAGGGCAGCCAATCAGAGCATCCTCCACCTACGCCTCTCTGCTGGAAAGTTCAACCAAACTATAATACACTTAGGGCCGATTGTATAAACATCATTGAGTGGAGATCATTTATGATCTGTGTTCAGACCAGAGTCATGTTGCAAACACTGATCTAAGATTAACAAATCAAACTTCAGTCTTGATCTCAGTTCATATATGAGTGCTTGGCAACATTCTATGAAAAGCTAAATTTCGCGAGGCACAAGACGAATATGGGAAAGGAAGGGAAAATATAACCGAAATCAAGCAGAAAGAGGACCATTCCCCCAAATTTTTCCAAGGAGGACATGGATGTCCTGATTGAAATTGTTTTGGGAAAATATAAAGATATTATAGAATCTAAAATGATGCGATAATATCCGTGCAAAAGCAAAATGCATGGAAAAATGTTGCCTCTGGCAATATAAATCGGCTTAACATTTTCACTGCCACTGACGTATAAATGCTTCGTGTCTAATTGAATAAAAGCAGAGATGTAAGATTAATAGAGTAATGCTTTATGTAAAACGTGAGGTTTGTCATTCACTGAAATTTCCCTTGTCAATTTTAAACTTAAGAGCCCACTGATGTTTTTACTAGGGATGGGTCCTCGATACTTTCAATACATTGATACTCTCAATACTTGCATGGTATCGGGATCGAGCGATACTTCAGAAAACTAACTCGGTACTTTTTCGATACTTTGGTAATTCTGTAATTTAAGGAAATGCGGTATCTGTTTCTGCTTTTAGTAGTCTACTAAATATAGGAAATACTTCTATTTCTCCTTGAAATGGAGAAAACCACTCTGTGACTTTTATCTAGTCATAAATAAAGACTTTCCGACTTTTAAAATCCAAACAGAAGAGATTCTTAATTGTTTCGTTTCCTGTCAAACGTTTAGTTTTAATGTAGAGCTTAAAAATAATTATAGGCTACTGATTATATTAAATTTTGTCTCATTAAATATGCATACTTAATTAATTTAGTTGGTATTACACAGTTCTCTCAACTTTTAATTTTTAATGTACCTATTTATTGAAACTGGAAATGTTGACGGTATCGAGTATTGAAGTATCGAGTATCGAGGAAAAAATCATGTGTTGGTATCGAGTATCAAGAAAATCTGGTATCGACTCATCCCTAGTTTTTACTCAATGACTGCCTTATTACCAATGTAAAACCTCAACTCTGAAATGGTCTATAAAAAAAGGGAACAAAGAAAGCATTCACTTTAAACAGTGATAAAACTTGCTGCGAGCCCAACAAAATTCATCACTAGAAGTGACAATTGGAAAGAGATGATAATAATAACGTAGAGTTATGTTACAAGGAGCCTAAGTTGGCCTATATACACAGAACTACGCATGAAGTTGTCTTTTGTGTATTTTCTTGACATTTATCATACTAACACAAGTAACATGTTTATAATGAGCCAATCTCCTTGAACTGAGATCAATGAGTTTGATTGGTGCAATTTCTCCAGTCAAAATTGATTCTAGTTCAGTTCGAATTGAATATAATAAATGTTCATCATGAACTAGGATCAGTTTCTTCTCCGATCTCAGAACAAACTGTTTATACGACTGGCCCTTATTATGAGGTAACAGTGTCATTTCATTAATTGATTAATACCATGAAGCCTTAAAAACAATTCAAATCATTTCTGTTCTTATTGATTTTAACAATATAGTAAATTACTTTAAACATTCAACTTCACTCAATACTTCATCCGGATGATGACAGGGCCATAGAAACGTACGTCCTGATTTAGTGAGTATTTACTTACAGTAATGAATGATTTTGAATGTTTTAAAGTTTATTAAGTTAATGTTGACACTTCGCAATGTTTCCCGATTAATTTAATTTAATCAAATAGTGAATTGAGTTCGTTTCATGTGTTTTAATGTGCGTTGTTTGAGGTTAAAATGGCCTGCATGCCTTCTTATGTGCCATCAATCACAAAAGACAAAAACTACTAATAGCTGATTGCCGAGAGCTTTTTTGCTTTATTAATTACAAGGCATTGTAGAAACCCAAAACTTCGACATGTAATAAATGGTCAAACAAAACAGTCGTATGCAACTTGCTTATAATTGTAATTAAGATAAATTATGAAACTCACTACGCCCATTTCATGAACATGCCATTATACTACAGTAAATATCATTACATTCATCTTCACTGGTTACAAATATTTGATGTTTGCTGTATCCTCCCCCAATGTCATCAATTCTGACACTAAGCCCATCAGGGACATAACAAAGTTTCCGTCAAACTCAGGCAGTCGAGAGATGTGTCAAACTTGTTACAGAGGAGGCCTCCACTAAAGTATGCAGACGGCAATATCAGATATATCACCTGTGGCTGATTTCTTCCAAAAGTCTCACTTTGAGAAGGAAAAATTAGCAATGAACCTCTGAATCCTAGTCAATTTTTGTAAACATTAAAATATACAATGTAATAACACACCCCTAACTCTCCGTGAGTTCTGTGTCTTTTCATCTGCACAATGAAACTTGCAAGTTTTTCTTTAAATTCCCATTTTTCAAACTCTTTGTGGGAATGGATGATGTTCCAATTTATTTAACTTCTATGAAGACAAACTAGATTGTGTCAGTCTTAGAATTTCAATTAGTATTAACAAATTAGGAAAAGTGGTCAAATTTGTCAATTTTTATAAACTTCATGTGCAATGGATTGGAAAGTGTCAACCAATTTTCAATTTTCTTACGTTGTTTTTCTTCTTAGGAAGCAAGTTTTTCACACTGTGATGATTAACAAAATACATATTGATTTTTTTCAACATGACTATTATATCAAAAAATTATCATGGCAGGTAACATTTGTTGTGAGTAATGTTCTTTGCTTATTGACTGGCTTCATACAGGTGAAAAAGAACATTGCACTGTTTTTAGCCTGCACGAGATGGTCACAAGGAAGCAGCCGTACTTCTTCCAAAGTTTGAGAATTATGCCATGCGAACCAAGTGCAAAATGCTCTTCCATTGTCTGTCTAGAGCGTTGGGAAATGTCTAATCTGTGTTGCAGAATACATACATAGGTTCAAATATTGAAATAGCCTAATATTACGTAAATAAAAATTAACTTGTTAACATGGAGTTAAATGCAGACAGGTTCAGGAACGTCAGGTGCACTGAAACACAAAGCATGGTTAGCGTACTTTCTCATAGTATTTCTTTCTTGTGTAAGACTAAAAACTGTGCAAAATACTTTTTCACCCGTCCCTTTAAGCAAATGAGCTTACACAATCTGCTTACTTGTTACATAGACCCTTCTTCTCCTCTGGCATTTTCCTATGTAGATTCCAGCAGAGCTGCTCCCTCCCATTTACATTGACATGTGCTTTCCCCACGCAGACAAAGCATACTTTCCAAATATTTGTTAGTTTACAAAACTGGTTTCATAAACATAGAATGAAATATATGGAGTCATATAAGATTGAAATGGCAATCCTATGTTCATAAGACCATCCTGTAAGATGGACTTCGGCATAAGTACTCAAAGGTTGATCCCATTTACTCAGTCTGAGGGTATCCATGTTAAAAACTGTCCAAATTAGTCTCCCAACAAATCTTCATGACACACCAAATTCTCCTGTTTGTCTTAGGAAGGAACATATTAAACCATCGTTCAATCTTCTACGTTATTTACTTTCTCCTTATCGCAAGAAACCATTCTCTGCCATTTTGTCTTTGAAAGGTTCTCCATCTCTATCGTATAATTTCATAACATGATTACCCAACCTATCACAAGATAATTCTCACGTAAAGTCAATCATTTACTATAATCCAAGAAATGCCTTAAATTGTGAAATAATTACACAAGTAAAATAAAATCAATTTGTCACAATTGACATCAGTCAAAATCCTTTGTTAGAAACCATTGCCACAGATTACTGTTTCCTGTGCTCGCATCTGGACTCTGCTGGTTGCAATGGAATTCTATCTCCAGTTGATTCTAATTAATTCAACAGAACTAATTCTTCCGAATAAGCACAGAACAGTTTCGCCAATATCTGCGGAAAATTCCCTACCAGAAAAGTAAACAGTTTTCCCTCTATGTGTATCCACCCCAACTCGCCACTCAGCATCATCCTGACTGAATCACAAACCCCAACAAAAGGATAAATCGACTACTCTACAAGATGCATCTAATCCCACAAGACTACAGCTCTTATCCTAAACTAAACACTCCAAGTCTAAGCTAAACATCGGTAATTACAGCTTTTGGGTCAAATAATCCAAAAAGTGAGGACATTTCAAACTCACCAGATATGGCTCAGCTAAAGGAAACATGCACACAGGTCTGAGGCTCACTGTGATATCTGACACCGTTGGTTTCCGGTCCACTTCTGACATGCATTCTTGTAATTTATACTTAAACTTATACCAAAACTAACCTCTGATAACCCTTAGACCAATGGACCAAACCGATGGTCACCAACATTAGGAACACGATTAACAGAACATAAGTTACAATCTTACCATCATTTGTAATACACAAGAGAAAAGTCGAATGCAAAATCACCACAAAAATTAACTGCTAGTCCAGAACCAAAATTATTCTTCAACCAATAAACTAATAAAAATTACCTTATCACACGGGCTCAAAAATTTAAATTAGGTGCAGAAAAATACAGCAGAGTTGCAGAATTTGAACTGGTAACAAATAACAAATCTCACTTGCCTCAGTTAGCTGAAGAGATGGTCCAATTGGAGCTAATGGTGAAGAAAACCCCCAGATCCAATGGTTATTGAGAATGTTTTAGTTTGACATTATGTGTAAAATGGCAGTTTGTCAACAATTTGTTGTTTTGTGGTAGGAATGTTACATACACAATAGATTGTGATCATCAGTTAGTTCAGTACTAAACACAGAGAAAGTGTTAGAACCTGTGCATCAGAATCAGGACGTAGAGATGTGCTCAACAGAAAGATGAAAGGTGAGAATAATAATATTTAAATGTTATATTATTAGCCACAATTCAGGCGACAAGTTTACAAAGAACCCAAACTGGAACCATCCGCCGACTTTTGACCTCTACATGCAAGATGTCAAACACTTCCGTCAATCGTTTTATAATCTCACAATAAAAGTTGTCATGATTGTTTCCTACACTGGAACGTCCAAATATTGCAAAGGCAAAGAAGTTACTTCAAGTCTGTCAAAATGCCTTTAGTTCTATTTTGGGACAGAAGCAACTAAAGACAGGTCTCTCCCCCAAGAGAGAAAAGGTGGCAACACCCATGACAAAGCAGTGCAAAATCCTGAACTGAGAGTTAAATATATTTTTACTACTAGTTACAGTATAAGTTTCAGAAGTCCTGCACCGATAAATGTTAAAATGTCTTGAGTTAGAGGTTCATATTAAGAAAACCAAAGTTGAGACGGATGTAAATTTGAAAGATAAGCAAAGTCAACCCAGAATGAGGGAGAGATGGCATTTTCATTTGACTACCAGAAGAACCAAAACTTTCAGACCAGGCTGACTGTTATAGTTGCCAAATTTATATGTATCATTTTACCGTATGTGAAGGAACATAAAGATAACACGTTCATCTATTTCTGGACAGAAAGTGGACCTTTCAAAGGTTCCAATAAAATAGCTTCTTGTGTCCATCATCGGTTAAATAACACAATAGCATCTGTGAGACAAACTATTCGCCTAATTGTCGACTGCTTTGGCAGGCAGAATAAAAGTCAAACTGTGATGGGTATTTTAAGTAGCGGTTGGAAGATGAAGCACCACTTCTCCTGAAGTTAAGACACTCACATGTGCTGCCAGATATGCATCGAGAAATTTATTCGCAAATAGGGAATTATTCTAAACCCAGAGGATTATAAAGACATATTTGAAGATTTTGGAACGTGGTTTGCAACATTACATTCTCTTGGGAATCGGCACTACAAAAAAAAGGTTCATCATAAGAAAAAGCAAGGAGAAACAACCAAAGGATGTACACAAAATTGCAGATAGTCCTTTTTCCATTGTATTACGATAAAACTTCAACACAAAAAAACAGTTTAAAATTCACAATGGTTGACATATAACCTATTAAAACGCAACATTTCGGCCCACCCACTAGGCGTAGTGGGTGGGCCGAAACATCGAGTTTTAATAGGTTATAATTTGTCATCTATTGTGAATTTTAAACTGTGTTTTGTGTTGAAGTTTTAACCAAAGTATGTTTTCAGAAAAGGAAAAAACATAAAACAATTGTCTGCAGAACCTTTAAACCCAAGAGTTTTACCAAAATTTCAAAAAATTCAAGTGTAAGTTTGTTGAAGAAACACTACGGTGCTGAATGGGAACTGCAAGGATGTAGTTAATTCGTGTTATCTGGACTTAGCTGAGAACCAATGATCGACATTGATGCACTTTAATATTATTTATTAAATTAAATTTTCTTTTCAAAATGCTTGTTTTTCCTCTTGACTTGACTTACAAGAGTACAACATAATATAAAACATGCCTTCTTTGCGTCTTTGGTTTTCATTATTTTTAACTGTTCATTGATAGAATTAGCTCAGCTTCCCTCACCCCGCACTAGTTTGCACCCAGCATCATTTAAGTATACTTTCACCCGAGTGCCAGCAGGTTTGGCACTACACATTGCATGCTGTAAGTGTCGATAATGCAGATAGTTTTCTTGTCATGACTGTTATTTCTGCAGGCGAACATACTCACAGAGGCGACAGCATCAAGCAGCCAGGAAGATACAGCAGTTCATGAGACAGTCGAAGAACAAGTGAGTGATGACTCTATACTAACCTAACCTACAGCTTGCTATCACTGTATCTGCGCCCCTCTTTATGTGTTTATGTATGTTGCTTCTGTGATTAGGGTTGCCAGCTATCCTGTATTTTACCTTGATTTTAAACAAATCCCCTGTCCTGTTTATCCCATGTCCTGTTGATATTGATGATGAATTCATCATTTTCATATACAAAATTATGGAATGGCAAAACTCATTGCTTAGGAAGGAAATGCAAGTAACAAATGGGTTAAAGTTTTCTGTGCCTTGTTAACAGCTGTTGAATTTGTGTTTAGTGTACCGGGAGATGTTTGTAATGCCCCAGAGATATCTTCTTAATTTACAAATCTGTTGACTAGTCTGCATGATCCCGTAGTTGGCAATCCTAACCTCATTGACTGTTGTGAATGTTTCTGTGCTCACATAACTAACTCTTTCCTCCTTTTTTAAATGCTACCATTAATACAGTTTGTGGGATGTTAGCCCCAGCAATCCGGTGAGTCTACACATTTATGCAAGTCTTCACATATCCCTTACTTCTCAAAAATAATTTGAAACAATTGACTACTTTTGGCACTAAGTTAAATCGTGTACTGTGGATAAAGCTTAGCTGTTCTTCATAACATCGATACAAAATGTGATTAGTCCATAAATCACTATTCATCAGAAATGACAAAAATCTCTTTGTGGCTAAACTAATAAACAGATCTATGTCCAAAGACTTGAAGTATTTTGATTGGTTCTTGTGGATCAGCGCTCAAGTGGCTCCAAACATTAGTATTCGTAACTAAGGCAAACAAAGCAAGTTGAGATGTTTCAGTTTCTGTCAGTAGAAATAGACAAAGTTACTTACTAAAGAGCAAAGTTCTATCCAGCTGGTACGTTATGTCCACTTGACAGCACTTAAACGTTAATTAATATTGCAACTCCAGTGCTCTAATATTAATATTCCTATTTTCCTGTACATTCATCTCAAAAAAGCTGTAAAGTTGTTATATTTGTTTCAAAATTACATTGACAAGATAATGAGTCAACTCCTCCCTTACTGTGTACATGAGTAATATGTGTCACCAATAGGAAGCTTAGGCAAAGGAATACAGAATCTCATGCAGTGAGTTGTGATCTATGTTTGCTCTTCTTCTGCTTTTAATAATGACCCCTAATAAGAACACGTGCAACTACAGATGCCTCAAAGTTCACCCCACCATCTGTTTCATGCATGATCGCATCTGGAGATGAAAACATGATGTTATTTTCCAAACCAAGCGCTGGATGTTTGCATTTGGTTTGAAACCTATATTTCAGGCTCAATTTTAGTGGTTACGATTTTAAATGAAAACGTTTTGTAGTATCGTACAGAACACCTCAGAGAGTGCAAATCCACTTGAAACTAAATTACTATCAGAGGTGAACTAATCACAGTTTGAATCAACACTTCTCTTACATTCCTTTCAAATATGCAAAATTAAGCAAATAAACAAATTCTAACTGAACCACCCGCTCCGTAATTAAAAATACTACGTACTAATTTGCATTTTTTTACATGTTACTGACATTATTAATATAAACTAAATATTAGGAAGTATGAGGACTCAAGAGATAATGGAACTTAATACAGTGAAGCAACAAAGTTATGTAATTAACAAAGTTGTTGACTATTAAACACTTTAGGCCTCACTTTTCCTTACATTTTTGCAGGACGTACGTTTCATGGGCTTTGCCCACATTTTCAACTGCTTGTCAACTGTCTATTTTCTGCTTGGAGAACACTGGCACCTTCTGGTTTTGGTTTAACAAACTTTTTGATCAAGTTTTCTTGAAATACCGCTAGAAGAAAACTTGATCAAAAAGTTTGTTAAACCAAAACCAGAAGGCGCCAGTGTTCTCCAAGCAGAAAATAGACAGTTGACAAGCAGTTGAAAATGTGGGCAAAGCCCATGAAACGTACATCCTGCAAAAATGTAAGGAAAAGTGAGGCCTAAAGTGTTTAATAGTCAACAACTTTGTTAATTACATAAATTAGGAAGTATTTTAACTGATTGTTAATGACTGTAATAAATAAAAGCCAAACATCACTTTTTTGTCACTACAGGAACTAGAGCAACTATTTGTTAATACACAAGGAACCAAAACCAGTTAGAGTCGCTTGGGAAATTGAAATTGTATTGGTAACTTCTGGACATTTCCAAACACTTTCATCAACTTGTTCTTGCCCATGGTATTGTCTACTGTCGCTATGGAAACTACAGTAATAAAGTAAATCGCATAGCATCTTTCAACCAGAAATTTTGCACCCTGTTATGACATGCCTACATAAGAGGCGAGAGCTATAAAATACCAATAGATTGTGATCCATGCCATTGTAATTTGAAGTCTGCCGTCACACTCACATGTTGTAACATAAACTCTATTGGTACCGCCTCTTGTTATAGTGACGGCAGTCAAGTTAAAAAACAAATAAATCATTCCACTGATCCAGATCAACATTGGTGACCAGAAATGAAAGGTGGATAACAAAGATTGCTACCTGATTTACTTTATTATTTTAGTTTCCGTACCATTATCAGGTTTGGTATTTGACTTCAAATTTAATGGTAGATATTGTCACGGACAGGCAGTAAAATGGTTAAAGTTATTATTATTGTTATTATTATTGCTATTATTATTACAATTTTACTTATTATATTGTGGTGAAAATCTCAGGTTTGTTGTACTCAAGTAGGCAAAATTTTGAGTTGCTGTCCCTGGAGGGCAAAGTTCCTTGTTTTGTTGCTTGAAAACAGTTTTGTCAACAGAAGTTTCTAACTGTTTAGCAATTTTGTAAAATGACTGACTCAGTCAAGAGCGAAAACAACTTTAATTTCTAGCTTCAATAACAGCATTTCTGAATTAGAACTGAGTTGGCTGTGGGTCTGCAGGCCCGATACCTCTTCAGATTTTTCTGAGGTAGGGAGGTCTGGAATGGTGTGCGCTCAGCCTCATGACAAACCGAGGAGATGCTTGATTAAAAAGTATTGGCTCTGGTCATGGAAACCATCATTAAAGGCTTTGGGTATCAGGTTACTGACCACATGCCCCCTAGTTTTGTCATGTACCTTTGGCAGATGATGCAGTGAATCACAAGGTAGACTTAGTCCCTTGAGGGATGTGGTGTGGTTTAATATTGTCCATTGTTCAGAAGGGATTGGTTCATTAGGTAATGCGATTTCAAAAACTGCGCAACTTACTAAATGTTACATATCTGTGGTGCTAAGGCAGAACCCGATATGTCAGAAAAATTCTATTTTTTGTTTTCTGTATCAACCTATAGAGATTTTGATGAAGAATGTGATGGCAAAACCCGGTATGTTTCTTATTTGTCTATAATAGTTTATTATGAAAGATAATATTCCGAAATGTCAATTTCTAAGAAATTTTTTGGTGGCAGAAACCAATATGTCTGACATATCGGCTAGTGGCACCTTCTCATTTGCCTATTTCCGGGTGACATCAGTCTGCGTGACTGGAGCTCTGCGTATGAGTAGCGTCTCTCGTTCGTCTGCCTTGTCAGCTTCAATTTCGCTTACGTTAATTTTTATCTATTTATTATTAAAATTTTCGTCAAGAGTAGGGCTTCTATGCTTGTCGAAATGGCTTCAACGGGTAAGTAGTCACTTGAACATTTGGATGTTGTACAATGAATACAAAAGTGAGCATGATTATGCTGCTTCTTATGATTTTTTCAGAGAGGTATTTAAGTCCACTGGTTACTAATTTAAGCAGCCACATGTTGATACATGTAAGACATGCGATTCTTACATAATAAAAATTAAAGTAATAATCCAAAAGAAAACAGCCAGTTGATCATCAGTCGTAATCAACACAAGGAAATAGTAGATCTAGGGTACAGAATGAAAGATGTTGATAAAAACAGTGCAAAAGAAGACCCGGAAATAAGGGTTTTAGTGTTTGATTTGCAGCAAGTCTTAAATACCCCTTCTCTGACCGCAATCGTTTAATTTTATAAACGCCTTCCCTCAACATACAACCTAACTATCCGAGACTGCACCCCAGATGGAGGTACCACTAGCTACTACATGTGGCATGAAGCAATCGGAAAGAGAGGATCTGAAGAGACTGCTTCATGCATTTTTAAAAAGCTTGAAACTCTGCCCTTTCGGGCATGTTCTAACCCATGTTGTGACTTACTCAGACACATGCGGTGGTCAAAATCGGAATATTAACATGTCTGCCACGTTTTCCTTTTATGTCAGTAAGAGCACCCACATAGATTGTGTGGATCAGAAATTTCTGTTACCTGGACACACTCACCTAGAATGTGATGTAGACCATGCTCGTATTGAAAGGGCTAAAAAGAAAACCGAAATACCGATCATAGTACCCCGAGACTGGTTCCAGTTCGTTCGAACCGTAAAGAGGAAAAAACCATTCCAGGTCAATGAAATGAGGCAACAAGAGGACTTCTTCTCATTTTCGAAACTGGTGCAGGAGCATTTGACTCGAAGGACAACGCACACGGAGGGCAGAAAAGAGAACTGGCTTGATATCAAATGGATTAGGTATGGGAAAACTTTTGGTTTAATGCAATTTAAAAATTCTTTTGATGACCAAGACTTTTGCGGCGATCGAAACGAGGCAGACCTACGATTCCTTCCTTGACAGCATGTTACAACTGTCCACTGCCCATCAACCCCCTTAAGAAGAAGGATCTCCTGAGCCTGCTTCTCCTTATACACACTGACTGTCATTCCTTCTACGAAAACCTGGACAGCAGCAACAGAGTACAAGAGCTTCCAGAAAGCAGTTAAATCGAGTAAAGTGCCTTAATAAATTAGTAAATAATCTTATTCATTCTTTTTATTAAGTAAATAGTGTTTAATTCCTAAAATATATCATGTCCTATAACAATAGCCCAGCTTTCCTACCGTTCTACGTTCATGGGAACAAGATATTTCAAAGAAAGTAAACACCGATATGTCGTTTAGTGAGCAAAACAAACAAGCGATAAATCACTTTTCTCAAGACAGCTGAAGTAGGCAAAGGACGATATGTCTAACTTATGTAAATATTTAAGTTTTGTGATGAGATTTTACAACTGTTTGACTTAAAGGACAGAAATATTCTCTCGGTAGCACTATCACAAACTTGGCAAGTCAGTATACAGAAAATCTGAATTTCTGCGATCTATTGAACTTTAAAATTCCTCTCCTGAAAAATTGCAATTTTAGACATATCGGGTTCTGCCTTAGCACCACAGATATAACAAGCTTATAAATTGCTAATGTACTTAACGTAAATCCACATGGCTAACTCACTCGCTCACTGACGTTGATGTTTACCTAGTACTGAAAATTAATTTCATAATTTTTCAATGTTGACATATGTTTTAAATTAATATTGTAGTCTGGTTGGTTGTAGAGCAGTGAATTACATTTTTGTCGTCAGATTTTCATGGAAATGGGTGGCTCCATCAGAAAAGTTTTCAGTTGAGGGCTTGGAAAGATAAATGTTATATGCAGTCTAGGACTGAAGCCCTGTCCTACTTAAAATATTCTTGAGACTGTAATAGACATATTGGAAACCCCAACGGGTTCAGTATTTGTAACATTCAGACAGAAGTGTCTAGACTGGATCGTAAATATATAGAAAATCTATGGGATTATTAAGGGTAGTGAAGGAAACAAGAAATGCCTATTGAGTATATTTAAGGAGAATGAGGGCAAACACATTAAGAGACTGATTTTGGTGACCAGAAAAACTTTCTGATTCCGTTAAAAACAATTTGGTGATGAAGACTTGAGAGATTGGCTATCGTGTCCAATAAAATAACAGAAATAAATCTCCATCACGAATTATATTCAGATAATGTGATGACTGGTTCAAATCTCGGGACTTATCTATGAGCCATGGCTGCTACCATTTTCGATTTGGATGTCATTGTAAACTCAGGGAAACTGAAACTGCAGCAGAATTAGCGACAAATTCAACTGGTCATGTCGGCTATCACAAAACTCGCCTATTTGTCGGAACAGTGGAGTTGATGTTTCATTGAAAGCTAAAGGTGATTAATTGTCTTATAAATTATATATTCATCGGGATTCTGACATTCATTGTTGCCAAGCTCGATAAGGCGATATTGCGAGCTGATAACCTGATCTTTAAGATATAGCTGATGTCACCTGTGTTTTCTAGACAACTAGTGGCAAAACAATTTAAATTAATGATGGACAATGACAGTCACATAGTCCCCAATACGATAAGCCTAATACTGGACTTTGGAATGCACCTTCAACATCAAAGATTTATAAATAAAGTTCTGTATGGACTGGATTTTGTATTGCCTCATCTAGATGAGATTTTAATACGGAAGATCAAAAAGCACACCTAAAACTAGTCCTCGAATGACTCTATAGGTATCGGCTTCAGTCGGTCTTCAGAGTTAATGGATTAGGCTTTCTCTGGCTCTCGTCCCCTACTTCAGAAAGTGCAAGCAAACTCAAGCTACACTGCATGACTATCTTAAAGGAAAAAAAAAGACAATAGATCTATTCAGTGGACTGATGTAAAAATGATATCGCTAATGCAGTATTGTTAGCTTTTCCTACTGTTCACTCATGCTATAGTCAGCTTTTATTTCTCCTGGAAGCTGAGTCAGTCACAGAAGGTTTATAATACGTATGACTGAGAATTGTTGGGAATTTACCTTTCTGTAAAGAAATTGATATGAATATATATGTTTGTACTTCAGGGATATGAGACATGGTTGGATACTCTTCAGGAAGAACATATCTGATAGTGTTTGAAAACAGGGTGCTTAGGAAAATATAACAACGGGTTTCATAACCTGTATCCTTCACCAGATATAGTAAGGGTAATTAAATCATGGAGGATGAAATGGGTTGGACATGGGGGAGGAAAGACATTTCTCAAAAATATTGGCTGGGAGACTGGAAGGGAAGAGACCACTTGGAAGGCCTAGGCGTAGGTGGGAAGACAATATTAGGATGGATTTATGGGAAGTAGGATTTGCGAGGGATGATTGGATAGAGGTAGCACAGAATAGGGTTGAATGGCGGGCTCGGGTAATAACGGCAATGAACCTTCGGGTTCCATAAAATAGATAATATTCCTTTAAGCTTGCTGAGGAATTATTTATTGTTATTGTGTAAGTAAGTAAGTAAAGAAATCTACTGGAGGGTAGAAATTTTGTTATCTTCACTGACCAAAAAAAACTCACATTCACTTTCAAGCAATGCAACAAAAAGGCATCTCCTAGGCAGACTAAGACAGCTGCAGTAAATATTGCAATTTTCAACAGACATTTGTCGTGTTGGTGGTCCAGACAACATTTTTGCCAACACATTATCTGTAGTTGGTGAAAATGTCAATAATAGACTATGATGAAATAGCTAAGAGCCAGCTCCAAGATGAAGAATTCCAGAAACTTCGGAAGGACAATAACTCCTTACTTTCCCAAACAGAACTCGAACACACTGAATATGATTTCATTGACCGTTTCACATCCTGAAAAAGTGTCTAAAGCCTTCTACCATCCCATTACGAGAAACACAGTTCAGATCAGAGTTGTTAAAAATACTTGGCTATACAGCATGCTACACCATAATCCATAGTCTCCATAGCCATGTATTTGTACATACTAGAACCAGACGACACGCTGATGAGAAGCCACGTTTCCTGTTTTCATGTTAAGTGACGTCTCTATTTGGCATTGTTTTATCCTCACTGTAAAGTTTTTTATAGAGTTGGCCTAGGTGAATCTCTTGTGTATTTATGTGGACCTCCATTTTGTAATGTTCATCTAATTGCCAGTTCAGTTCTGCCATTTTTTTAGAGAAATAAATTAGTCTTCCAAAGAAGAGAGACAAAATAAGAACACATAACCATAATAGATAACCGGTATCAATTTCAACCTCAGCCAAGGACTTTTAATAATAATAATAATAATAATAATAATAAAATAATAATAATATATTAACAACAACAATGTACACTTTAGCTTCCTCGTTATAATGTGTGTTTTCTTTCTCTGCCTCTTCCTCTGCTTCCCTTCGCTTGCCGTGTCGCCACATTGCTGCAGATTACAGAAAGAGCGAGCTTTGGCAGCCGAAAAAGAGAGGCAGGAGGACCAGTCAGTGGATGTCCTCCCAAGGTTGCACTGTCGAGACAACAGTTTGGCTTACTCCAGCATCGACCCAAGTAACAGGTCTGTATGCTTTATCATAGTACACAAGAGTAAACAGAAATCTGGATTCTCGTCATTTACTGTGGCTGATTGCTGATTTCACCAACTCGATTAGGGCTGTTTAGATAACACCTAATAGAATTCAGAGTGAGCAGAGAGTAAACAAATAAATAAATTCTATTGCTTATTAAACTTGAAGGTGTGGCTTCCCAATTGCCGGTATTGTAAAGTGTGCTGCCAGTTAAACATGTTTAACTTACCGTCCCATTTCAGGAAATCTCCTGCTCTGGCGCTGAAGTCTGAGATTCCACTGGAATCTCATAAAATTTCCTCTTTTAACTCATGGGTTTATTGACATACACCAATGATTTATGTTTACCCCCCCCCCCCCAAAAAAAATCCATGATGTTGAATCACATGATCTTGGTGGCTGCGAGAACTGCCCGTGGAGCAGAATGACTGGTGGTGCCATCCTGTCCTGCTCAATCACAACTCTTGAATGAACACAAAAAATGTCTTATTATAAGTCTGGGAACTGTTGATTCATTCAGTGCTTCGTTACGCCCTAGAGCCGTGCAAAGCCACCTGACAGTTGTGCCCCATGGCCACACACACAATAAAGAAATGCAAGAAAATTCAGACTGAAGCCACAATCGGTATGTTGTAAAACAAACATTCAAAACGTATTAATTAAGTGGAAGGAAAGGAAATAGACATTAAATCCATGTCTGGGATATTAATACAAGTAAGAATCAGCTTGAAAAATTTCATGTCATAACCGGGATTTGAACACGATCTGTTCAAATCCCGGTTATGACATAAAATTTTTCAAGCTGATTCTTACTTGTATTAATATCCCAGACATGGATTTAATGTCTATTTCCTTTCCTTCCACTTAATTAATAGTATATAAATAATAACTAGGCTTCAAAGTACCTACAAGGGTAGGACGCCATTTGGATGTGTGTTCTCGATGGAGAGAAACCTCCCGTGGTTTGCCTTGTCTTCTGAATCAGTTGAGGAATTTGATGTCAGACTGGCATGTTGTCATGGTAGCTCAATGGTAGAGCATCGGCGCCTTAAGCCGAAGATCCGTGTTCAAATCCCGGTTATGACATAAAATTTTTCAAGCTGATTCTTACTTGTAATTCAAAACCATTCTGCTACAGTACTCACTCACTCTTGTATTTTAATTTTAATTCTGAATAGATACATGGATTCCTATTGAGTTTACTGGCACCATTAAATACTACTAATCAGTTATTCCTGAGAGGAATTGGTTATTGTCGTAAAGTAACCAGGCATCCTAACCGAGGTCGGTGAAGTCAACCATGAGTGTTTTTGTGAGTCATGCCACGGCACCCAATAACTAGAAGTGATGTGTCTGATCTCTCTCCTGTTTCAACAAACATCTTTTGAGTAAAGATGTCTTTATGCATTTCAGAGAAGGCGATCTCATAACATAATATCCTGGTATTCCGATTACAGACAGAAATACTGTAAGTAAAGATGTGACTTACTGGGCAGACTGATGAAACAGGAGAGATTAGAATACTGTTGTTCTGTGAGATCTCTCGCTGCATAGTAATGTAGATAGTTGAGCACATGTTTGTCTCAATCTTTGTTATATTTCACTGTAGTATATTACATTAGTATTAAGCTGAAGTAACATCGCATGTCTTCCCCATGAGCACTGACTTAGGGGCGTACTCAATCTTCCTGTTCCAAGGCACATCCATTAAAATGTCCCTTCATGCCCATTGTTGGCCAGGGCTCAAGATATGAAGCTCTACTTTGGTTTTTTTTACTAAGAAAAGGTTGGTTATTATTTGTAAGTTCATACAGGCCTAGACACAACTAACACCCACATCTACTTCAGTGTTTCAATTTATACATGGGTTGATTTTTTAGTAGTGGCAACTATTTTATTTCTCCACATATAGCATACTTACATGGTTCTAACTTTTATAGGCCTTCGATCTAATCACCACTATTGCGTACAACATGTTCCCAGCGATGCGGAAGTCTTTGGATTCCATTGGCACTGCCTAATCTGTTGATGGTGCAAAGAGAGCAGTCGGTTGCCTGTAAAATATCTTCACCAATACGAATTATGTCAGAATTAGATCAAAGTCGCAGGGACCTAAATCTGGAGAGTAAGGAGGGTGATTGAGCACCTCCCAGCCCCAGCGATTGAACAGTTCAGACAACTCCTGTCATATGCGCCCTAGCGTTTTCATGCAGAATGATGAGTGGATTGTCCATGAAGTGTTGCCATTTTCTTTTTAGAGCTGCTCGCAGATTGTTTTGCAAAAACGAACAGTAGTATGTTTTAAGATCACACCATCCCAGTCATGTTTTACAAGCAACCGATCGCTCTCTTCACACCATCAACAGATTAGGCAGTGCCAACGGAGTCCAAAGACTTACGCATCGCTGGGAACATGTTATACGCAATGGTGGTGATTAGATCGAAGGCCCACAAAAGTTGGAACCATGTACGTATGCTATATGTGCAGAAATAAAATAGTTGCCACTACTAAAAATTCAACCCTTGTATAAACTCTTCTGTTATGTTAAGATGTCCCTTGGTATAACAATATGATTTTCTGCTGTTGTTGCAGACACAAAGACAGCCTTGGAATGGACACAACTGATCCAGAGAGATGTTGCAGCGGAGTTTAAGCCAAATGACATGAACAGAACCAATCATATCAAGCCATTCCTTAGCACTACGGATACTCGAATGAAACAGGATGATCATGGTATTTTATTATGTTTTTGTGTGAACAGTATTGGAAATAACGTAAGCCACACACGTAAGAGGCCTTGAGAATGTGCGTCCATGACTCGGTAGCTGAAGGGATGTAGTTATTGAGTTTTTGTTTTCGTTGCATACTGTCATGGATGAGGTATGCAAAGGCCGTTTGTTTCTGTTGGGGTTTGTTGTTAATAATCGCAACGTAACGTATATAGTATCGGTAGCAATAGTTGTAAATGAAAACTTGCAAGGAAAAGTCTGATCGATGTTCTCTCTACTGCATTGATTCAGAGAGAGGCAAGTCTTGTTTTCCTCAATCTGTTTATTATTGATTTATTCAATAGACAAGCTTTGCCTTCGAATGACAAATGAATTTATAGCATTTTAGCAAGAAACTGGTGGATTGGGGGCAGGTCCCCTGCTGTACTTGTAAATATTATATTTAAAGAGAAAAAGAGAGAGATGTTTTGTTTTGTTTGTTTTAGATCTAGCACAAGTGGTGTTTGGTTTACAATTGTAAATAATTGACAAAGTATTTTAGTTTTGTGTTTGCGTTCTAACGAATGGAGAAAAGTGAGATTCAGAAGCTGTGATGTAGAAATCAGTTTGTACATACGACAATGCGGATTGTGTACTTACTTCGTACTTTTTCTCTTTGATGTTTGTTCCTTGCCATTCATCTTTCTCTACTATTAATTCTCTCTATTTCTCTATTGAAGAAATTATAATCTGAAAGAATATCATAAATATAGACTTAAGACTGCTGCTAGATCTTTTTGGCAGATATAAAGTATTTACTTACTATCAGAACTCATCTTTATAAGCTTTAATCATTGTTATCCATTATTAATCCAATATTAAACTATTGGAAGATCCAAAGTCTTCATTATCGAGGTAGCATGAGACGTAGTTAGACATTAGGTCTTGAAGGCTTTGAAAGGTAAACAATCAAATATGCTGTAGTTAAAGGCAATATGCTCATCCAAGTTGAAGGATTTCATATTATATTTCAATTTTCCTTTCAAGTGTATAAATACTGTAGCTTATGAGTGATGTATACAGGGACATTTTTCTTCATCTGAATGAGTCAGCGACGAGGGAAAGGATTTATATGTACCAACTGGACAATGTTACCAACATACCTTGGATTATGGAGAAAATGCCGGTGTGTCATTTTAATTGTGATAGTGTGATGGTAAATACAATGGATAAAATCAGTTTTAGAAACAGAGCTACATTCTAGGAACGGTGACATAAGTTTCACTGGCATGGGCATTCTTGAGCTCACATCAATTCTCATCCACATTCGACATTCCTCTCAATAAAAAGGATAATTTAAAAATTAATTAACCCGCTGATCTAACTGACATGTAGGTTATAGCTTTAGCAAGGCCCTACAGGTTAGGACAAGAGCAAACAGCCCATCAGCAGGAGTACAGATTATTTTATTTTTAAACATGTTTTACAGTTGAACTGTTTCACAATTCTTCTTTAAACATTTGATATTCAAAATAAATTAACATTTAACATTTTCGTTGTTAGGACTAGTTGCTTTGAGCTACAGGATACATGTTGTGTTTGTGTTGTTTGTATCTTCTGATTTTTCTTTCATAGAAACATGGTTCTGAGAATATTCTTACATTCCTGAGAAAACATTATCGCATGAGATTCTGCTCTTTGCAATGTTCACACAACTGATGTGTGAACTTCCTATATCCCAGTAGCAAATTTCTTCAGATATAAAATCTCTGCCTCAATCCCTTTTTTATTTTCTTATTTTCTTTGGTAGAGATTTATTTCATGAGGTCAAAACTTCCTTCAGCTAATCAGTCACAAAACATAGTATCAATAAAAATAATAATAATAATAAAAGTAATAATAATAATAAATTAATTTACTGAAATAAAGATTCCCCAAGATTTAGAGAGGCTGTTTATTTCTCGCTTCCCCATCGTCTGCAATTTCAAGCAGGTCCAGTCATTTGTTCGGCACAATTTGATGCCATCTGATACAATATAAGGTATTATAAATAAGTATTAATAAGTAAATGATCTTCTATCCATATAATGTATCTTCCCCTCACTATGAATGTGTCACTGCATATGTTTAGTTGTTTATATCTAGCGAGCAACTTGTCCGGACAAAGGAAAGTGTCCCTGTGTATATATATATATATATAAAACATATATCTATATTTATTCACTTTGCAGTCTCAAGCTCTCATAATATTAGAATGGATAGAAAGAAATGTGATAATCTAATTGATCCTCAGTAACTTTATTTTGAGAGAGGACATTGTTTTTTAAATATTTTGCTTATCTATTGTTATGAAATTCAACTGCGTAACCACTGCCAATTTTTACCCATTCGAGAAGTGGTACATTGAATTGTCTCCACAGTTAACTAGAGAATGGATTGCCAAAAAGTAACAAAAATCAGAAAAAAAAAGAGTCATGCACGTGTAACTATTTTAAACATATGAATAATGGCTCATATTTTATCTCGTAGCGGCAATGTAGACGTAGGAGCAGGGTATTTCCTCTAATATTTTATTCAAACTATTGTTATTAATTCTTTAAGTGCAAATTGTAATTACGTAGGCTTTCATGGCCGGAGTCTCGTTGGTTGAAATCTTCTGGGTGCGGAAGACTTTAACCAATTATTAATTAATAAACTTGTTCATAATGCCTAAAAAGTTCAATCTTTTATCTCATAAAGTTGAAGTGCTTATCAAGTATATAACCATTTCTGAATTTTAAAAATGTGGAAAATGTTGTAGTTTTGAAAATTAGACAAAAATCATTGTGATGTGGGCAAATACATTCTTTTCCGAACAATCATTCTTAACAAAGCCCTTTATTTTAAATGTATATTGAATATTGTACAAAAAAGAAATTAAAAAGTCAGAGAATTTTTCTGTGCAGTTCAGAATAATATTTATATTTATCTATATGTATGATTACTTGTTAATGTGGTAGCGTTTGTACTGGTTTAACCATTCACCTTTCATCACAGTGGATTTTGTTGTAACTTGCAACGTACAAACATTTATCATTATCTCGTATGATAACAACGTAGGTATCACAGACACTAAGCTTCAAATGCTAATACATTTAATTAGGTCCAGTATATCTTATAATGCTAACTTAAATAATTGGTAATTTTTAACACCAACTACTCGTAGTAATGATACTCAATGCCAGTGTCTCGATACTCAAAACTCTAATTTTTAAAATAAAATAGTAAAATACAGCAAGTATATACAGAGTGTCCACAGAAATTTGAAAATAAATTTCCCTAACTTTTCCTGCCTTACAAGAATCAATGTTTTCAAGGTTATTTGTAAACAAAAGAAAAATCCAGTCTCCTCAATCTTCATAACAGAAATAAGAAAGTACTGAAAAGAAAATTGCTTACCTTAGCATAATGTGGACACAGATATATGTATAGTAGTGTTGTTTTGAGTATAGAGGCTTTGGAGGTATCAACAACTCATCTCTATTATTCATTCTTCAATAGAAGAGTGTTTCTATCTAGTGGTTAAACTGATGGTAAAACCTAAAAGCATGTCGAACTGTCACCAATCAGGGGCTATTTCATCCCCAGAGGTTAAAGAGATAAGTACATAACAAAATACAAAACACAAAAAATTTACATGTTGAAAGGTTTTTAATAAAGTCAACGTCAATCTGGCACCTCAGAATAAACTCAAGAGTTAAAAATCTAATAAACACCAACTTTGTTATAATAAATCAGCTGCAAAGATTGCGATAAATGTTACATAGGACAAACCAAAAGAAATCTGAATACATGGAAAAAGGAACACAATCAAATAGAAAAGTCGGCTTTAGCAACACATTTCTGGGAAGACATAATAAATACTACTAAAACAAGTTCAAAAACCTCTAGAGCTTATGGCATCCAGCAAGTTGATCCATCTGCCACCAGATGGCCAGTCAGAATCAGCTGTTTATGATGGAGATCGTTCTGGGTAAATATAGGCTACCTATTAGTGAAGTTAGATGTCGACACTGCCCTGTGCTATTAATCAACACTCGTAGTATATTGCATGTGTCGTCGCTTGATATCAAAACAGATGCACATGACAAAGACAGTACTCAAGGCTGTGGACACAACAGATAAGTACATTTTACTTTCTCGCATATACTATACGAGTATAAAGAAAGTATTGTGATCGTGACAAAAAATCGAAATCGAGATAACACCGGGAAAACATGTTTCACAATACCTAGATACCGAAAAAAGTGTTTTTGGAATGACGTCTGACCGTATGTGGACAAGCACAGCGGGTAAACAGTTCATTGTATTTACTTCATTTTTTTAATCAAGGACTTTTTTCGAATTTTAAGGGGACTTTTCATGAAAACTTTGATTTTGATTTTCAAAATTTTGATTTTCGAAAAAAAATGGCTCTAACGATTTTAATAAAAATGTAAAATCTGAAACTTCTATATACTACTAATGAAATGACTATATCTGTTTTTCTGTAAAAATGACTTGGGGGTACTTTAGTCGTATCCATTTTCAATCTTTCTAGATTATATCAATTACAGTAGGCGATATCTGAAAACCTACCACAGTAAAGTTGTAGAGAAAATTAAAATGAACATTTTTTTGTTAAACACATTTCTTTATAAAATTAATAGGTATCAAGATAAAAACGAAATAACATGACTTAAATGCAAATTTCAGAACAAACATTTTGATTAAAATATGAATAATATTCTTTTGTTGCCCATAGTAACAAGAATATTGTTGTGAAATGTAGTCAGTTTACCACAGTCGTAATGAACACACCAAAATCTATCAGAGCGAGGTGGTATAGGGCAATAGGGAAGAGGTCCTGGGTTCAAATCAAACCTCGTGGCCACCTAAAATAGGCTCTTGTAATAACTCATTCGTGGAGCATTTGCTTCTATTGTTTGACTCTATCTCAATAAATCCTGCATTTTGGCCTTTGAGATTGAAGAAAACATGTATACCCTAAGTTATTGTGTTGTTATTATTATTATTATTATTATTATTATTATTATTATTATTATTATTATTATTTTGTGGTAAAGGCATTGAACATAAAGTTCGACCCTGATGCTTTCCGTTCTAGATACCTGTTAGTGTTATAAAAATGAACTAAATCAAATTTGTCTCCATAATTATTTTTTTCTTTTAACACGTATATGCAAGAAAGTTTGTGCAACATATTTTGCACCATTTATTTATAAAAGGTGCACACCATTTTAAGGCGTATTTTAAGAATTAAGAAGTGTATCCTTTACATGGGAAAAAGCAGTATGTATCTGTCGATGATCAAAACTAGACATTAAAAATTAGTGTGCAAAATCCGGGCGATGCTGAGCCTTTTAAGCTAGTATGTAATATAAAGCAATTGATCAGTAGATATGAATCGCATGATACCAATGCTAATGCCCTATCAACTGATAAAATCTCTCCTATCATTACCCTTTCGGACAACCTGACTGAAAATCATTTTCGTCATATACAAATTTAGTGGTTTTGTGACCGAGTTTCCACTGCTGTTGTACAGTAACATAGCATGTAGCTATGTGTTCAGTTGTCAGTACTGCTGGACGTGTGTAGGAAGTGATATACAGAGCTAGAATTGGCTCCTTTGGGGCTGAAAGAAGATAGGGAAGAAAGAGCAAGTGAAAAAAGACTTAATTAATTTGCTAGTTTATGCAACATTAGTTACGGTGTTTTTAGTAATTGGAGGAATCAAGCTTAACCCTGGCCTGGCAGATAGACAAGAGAACATCGAAGAGAGATTTAGAAGGCATGGAAGATCGATTGGGAACAAAATCAATGTGGCAGGAAAAGAAGTTCAGCTGGAGATTAGAGAAGAGCTTAAAGGAACAAAGAGAGAAGTGGAAAATCTGAGGATAAGGGTTGAGAGGCCAGAGAAAAGATGTGTGTTGACAGGAGTGGAGGAGAGACGAGGACTGGAAGTGATTGGGAAGAAGAATGATAATCGCTAGATTTGCCACGTCACAGGTAGTCTGTGAGGTATTAAAAAGATCGAAGATATTACAAGGGAGTGACATTTCAGTTGAAGACAGGGACATTAGGACAAAAGCCTGCATATGCAACTTGCAACTTTGGGTGGACGGAGGGCAAAAAGGTACTAAAGGATCAAAACAAATTAGGAAGGAAATATGTCAGCGAATTGCTGTACAACAAATGATGCAAAATGTAGGAAACGAGAGGATTGAACGTCCAGCTAGCTGTGTGCGAGGTGTCAGTCAAGGCCAAACATCAGCTTCCGTACGAGTTGTAACGTCACCATTTCCGAATCAGGGATGGGAAAGAACTATGTATAGTGACTGAAGACCTATCAGTTTCTCTGTCCCAGTGGGGCCAAGGTCAAAACAAAGTTGCCCAAAAGGTCACATGAGTAAGGGCGCAGGAAAACAGAAGGGATTGAATTGAGGAGTAAAAAGAAGTTACAAGCTTTTAATTTCTTGTAAGGATCAGTGCCCATTCATTGCTAAAAACCAACACAAAGGAATATGCGTCTGGCTTTTTTAGTGTGCTACAGATAAGGTCATTAAAGCAGTGTGAACTCATCAGCAAATAATAATGGTAGCCAAATTAAATACAGAGTGAAACATAATGTAACTCGGTCCACAGCGTTATGCATAAACAGTTTGAGTACTTGCCAACAGGAATAAGTTTCTAATAAAGGTCGTTATAATAAGGTTTATTTAGAAGACGAGTTCATTACTGCAGTTTACTTATTTAGGGAATTTCTTAATGGCAAGAGTAACAGAATATAATGGTGTCATGATGTTAACAGAAAGAAGGCATACGAACATAGCTTATGTCTATATGTTTACACACATCTCAACGAAAATACTGGTAAAATGACAAGCATTAAATCCAGTAGACTCTTTTATAATTTTTCTTAGTATAATAAATATCTACTTTCAGTTCTCATTGTAACAGTTTTGCTATTCTAAATTTCATTTTCTGCTGATTGTGTAGCAGAGTGCTATATCTGTTTGCTGAGTTACAATAATTGTCGGATGTGTAATGATTAGGCCTATTTCAGTAATTAAACAGGATTAATTCCTTAAGTAGGAAAGTTCATTTCGTTCACAAATCAGCCACACGCTTTCCTTCAACAGACAAAATCTTTTCTCGGATTTCTCTCTGTACACTTTGATAGCATACTTCTTTCCACAATAACTTTGAGTTCCTTGTTTTACTGCCGTGCTCTTCCTAGTACGTGGTTATTCCAGAATGTCCTACTGTCTCTCTCTAAATATCGTGGAGACATTTGAGTAACTTCAGCATTGGATTCTGCTGAGACCTCCGACACCAAGTCTACGTCATTTGTTGAGTTTGTGAATTCCTTTGTCTAGATTTTCAGTTTTCTCTCCATAGCCAGGAGCCATCGTATGAGTGAGAACCTAAGAACTGCGGAGGAACAATATCTTATCTCTTTACATGACAATGAGATAAGCACGTCTTGTGATGCTATATGCTATCTGTATTGTAGACATGTTCCACACTGCTTTTGGGTTTTACTATGTAAGATTGTTTGATTCATTTTATGATTACAAATATTTTGTAAAATTACCTTGTACATATATGAATTATGCTGTCACCACAACTTTCTTACAAAATTCAAATTTCCAAAATAACACAAAGCATTTTAGATTAAGGAAGATGGTGTTTTTCCAGTCTGCATCTCAAACTGATTTTAACTTTAAGTGTAAATGTCAAGTTATTCTTGTAAATAACAACTACAGTACATGAAGAACATTAGAAAAGGCAGCAACAACAATAATAATAATAGGGACAGAGCCTGCATAGACTTGAACTAGGCATCCTATATAAAATAACACATATCTTATTACCAAGACCAAAAACATGATATATTGCACTTATTACTAACAGCTATGCACGTGTGACGTCGAGGCATCACATTAGCAGGTCTGTGCAACTTTTTTTCACTCACTTACCCAATACCGGTAATGCATATTTTGGTTGCGTTCGTTATCCTGATCTGCCCACTCCTCATCAACGCTTGGAAAGAGATTCAGGTTTGGATAGAGCAATAATTCTTCCAGGGAGATGCTATAGAAGTTACCTGTGAAAATTTAGAGCAATATATTGTAATTTGTAATAATAATAATAATAATTGAAAAGAATGTTCAAGAAACAAAGATTGCTGCTATAGAATAAAGAGCAATCTAGTTTGTGCATATTTCCATTATTTCTAGTGCATTTACGTCTGGTAATAAGGAGGGCCCGGATTCTTGTTCCTTGCTAACTACGCGGGATATTTTAACATAATTATCCGTTTCATTGTCATGGCAGTCACACAGTCGAATGTTTTAAAAACTAAAAATGGCTAAAACTTATAATTAAAATAAAATAAAATATTTAATCAACTAAATATTATTTTTTAAATGTCTGACTGCAGACACATTTGTAAGGGAAAATATTGCATTGCAACCCAATTGTCCAGGTAAAGGAAATCGTTAGTGAACCAAAAACCCGATTTGTTTAGAAGCAAATTAGACATTCACGAGAAGCTTACACTTGCAGTTTATTCACAATATTTTCTCGAGCAAGTATTCTAAAAGGTAATTGTGTTTATGTGGTGGAGTTGGAAATGTGTGTTCTATAAACTGGTGAAAATTAGGCAAAAGGTGTTCGTTTAGTTTTGTGGTTCAGAGCCATCGACATTGGAAGTAAAATGAAATTAATTAATGTATTTCATTTAATATGTTTCTTTGATACTCAAAAACTTGTCTGAAACTGGCAAACAACTATAAAAAAAACCTAAAAATCTGGGCATTAAGGGCATAAATCATATTTTAATAATTGAGGGCCTGAGAAGCAAAGTGATACAAGTGACATTTAGTTACTTTCAAGATAAAGTACTTTGAAGTTCAAATAGCACTAAAAAAATTAATTGCAGGGCTATGACGTAACTTTACAGTGACGTACACTAGAACCTATACTTCCCATACAGTAAAATTAAATCATCTAACCTAAATGCATCCAGGATACCTAAAGGCCTAAAATCACTTGTATTACTTTGTGATCAAAATGTTTTAGAGCTGAAGTAATATAAGTGCAGTTTTGTTCAAAAATGTTATTCAAAACAATGAACATTGAAACGTTTCTCTTTCTGAACAATATCTAGGCACCTCTAATATCGTACATATACTTATATACAGTGCACGCCGCTTATTATGATCACTTCGGGACGCAGTTAATCTGATATTAACAGACTGATAACAGTAGCCGAAGGAATTAAATTAAGGTTATTTATGCATATATAAGGTAACACTCTACAAAACAGAATTAAAAGCTATTTATTCATAAAATAATAAGTAACTGTGAATCACTGAACCACTCATAGGAAAATACAGTAATAAACTGCAAGCAACTACTTTTTCAACCAGTAACAGAGTTTTAAATTGTTTTACTTTCCTTTAGGATTCTATTAACCAATACACCGTACTCAGTTACGAGTTACGAGTGTTTTTGGGAGTCTATACTGATCTGTGGTGAACACCGCGTAGCAAAACATCTAACGCCTGTCTGTTCAAGTCTTTTCATTTTACACTAGCATCACTGCATGTCAACACTGTTATCTTCATAAATCAAAAGCTGCAGCTTAACTGTGGAGTGAAACATGTTATATTCCTTAAAAGAAGAAGTTAGTAATGCCAACCCTCGAACTGGTCATCCTGTGAGCTGGGAACAATATTGCCAGCACAACACAATACCGGTACAGTTGGAAATAAAGCCGCAAAAGTAAGATGTGATAACATAAACAGAATCTTTGGATCCTCTCTGATAAATGTATCAGTATTAATCTGTACGGGACTTCATAAAAGTGATAACATTACCCGACTGATAACATTATCCACGATTACATTAAGCGGCATTCACTTTAATACACTAGTCAAAATAAATTGAAAAGTCTTACTACTCTCCAGTGTTGCAAATAAATCAAATACAAGCAGTTTAACAGCAACAAGATCCACAACAATTCACTTATATTAGGTTTGTTCGCAAAGCAAATCCGTGACCGCTTGAGAATTTGTTGTACTGCGCATGTCCAGTCTGTAACTTACCCGTGATTTGCACTTTGCGAATGGTTACAAGAATTTGGAATTGATAGTTTCTGCGATTAATCGATATGATATATAAATAAAATATATATTTCCTTTTGACATGTTATAAATGCAATATACATCGACAATATAATCTATATTTTGGGAAACTTTTAATTATCTTCCATTATTCATACATATAAGTAGCCTATGTTTATAAATCTGGCGCAATGTTATAGGAGGGAGGAGTCAGGCGCGTGAAAATAGGTTACTGCGCATGTCTCTGATAACAATTCATGCTAGAGCCTGCAAACTTTTCTTATAGTACAGAAACTGTCCGTGAGAGCTTTGCGAACTGAAGATTGAAACGAGAATCTCGGATTCTCGCTTTGCGAACTCGTGTGGAGAAAGAGCGCATGCGCGAACGATATGTTCCTGGTTTCTGACTGCTTTGCGAACAAACCTATTACTTTACCTCTCAAGAAAATTGCTAGAGTCATAGTAGTATAAGAGTTAGGACAATAGAGAGCAGCACTGACTGGACCTACACTTGTATTACTTTTTCTCTGAACAGAAGTGATGTTATGTATTTGGAATATGCACTTGTATCACTTTTTTCAAATTTGTCACATATATCACTTTGCTTCTGAGTGCCTCAATTATATTAAAAATAGTATAATTATTACGAATTAGTCTGGTTCCTGTTTGATGTGTCCCGCATGTTGCGCATCCGTTACTATTAAGACATTCTATTTCTTATTCTTTCTTTGGTTGTCCATTCTTCTCTTTCCTATTGCTGACATTCCTCAACATTCCATCTTCGTGTCTTTATATATCTCCACTATTTCTTCATTTTTTTTCTTTGCTGATAGACTGTACAGACATTGTTATGATTACTTGCAAATGATGGATATAAGCATGGAAACAACAACGATACCGACTGCTGTTGCCCTTTACTGCTCAACACGTTGCTCAAACTGCTTCATTCATTTCGGTCAAACCTCATTTGACAGGTCCTATACTGAACTCAGAGATAAAATGGAAAAAGTGCATTTAATGGAATTTACTAAAATTTAAAACTCCTCAGTGTTTCCATGCTTGAGGATGGCAATATTGAATACCGGTAGTTTGGTCCTGAATTTGCTATTCAGAATGTGTCAGCATTAACCCTTCATCAACGTATTTGCTTTTTCCTTTACTATTTATCTCTTCGTGCCCATTGACTTTCTTGAACAAGCATGGGCACATCTCTGATTTCCTGTCCATTTGTACTCCTTGCTTCAGAGGATTCTATGCCCTGAAACGTCCTCTAATAACCTTGAGTATGTTTTGTCATCTTCCCCTTACATATGGAGGTGCAAGCGATGATGCATAATATGGACACAAGGTCCAGCATTCGATGCTTTTGAGTGATATTGTAATGTCTGCAGTGCAATGCTGATAACACAAATGTAGCGTAGGGCAAACAGTGGTAATGTTAACTTCTTATTGGAGCAAATATCTATTCATCCCCACTAGGTGCTGTTAGGTTTGAATTGCTTAACAATGGCTAGGTGTATAAACAATTTTCAAAGTGAAATTTACTATAGGTTAACCATGTCGCTGAGAAGACTCGAAAAAGCCAATTAAACAATAAATAATGTCGCTACTAGGCTATCAGTAAAAACACATATCTTACTATAAAATCCGAGATTTCTTTTCTCCATTCCATTTCATTTATTTGCCCAAAGTAGTAAGATATTATATCACGAAACAAAATAACACACACACACACACACATACATACACAGAGTGTCGATGAACAATGCTGCATATAGAGGGGATGGAGACAAGCCAATTTTAATAGGAGGTTTATGCTCTATGGATTCAACTTATCTTATTATACCATAAAATCTCCCAAGGCTATGCCCACCATTGACTTCTAACTTTTGAAATGATTCGAAACAAAGGAACAGTGCATATGGTGTAGTGTTGGGTCAACTGTGAAAGAATGACGATTGATATCTTCCAACACTGAACTTTGTTGTTAGCACTGACATTATGAAGAAACAAACTAATGCATTGGTGCAGATTATGAAAACTCTGAATTATAATGTAGCTGTGGATGAATGATTAAGAATCAGGTTTTTATCAATCGCTAAGAAGGCATAAAGTCAATCTAATGAAAATTTTAACCCTACTTTGTTTCATTCCCATGAACGGAGTGACATTACACATTAGGAAAAAAAGTTTGCAGAAAATTTACATTTAAAGAATCGATATCAACTTTTGGACACTTTTGTTTTGAAAAAAGGTTTGCTTAGAAACAGGAAGCGAAATTGTAATATTTTGTTTGAGAATGATATGTGGTCTGCCTGATTTAACAATGGGACAACTAAATAGCAAGCAATACCAATGCGACATCAGCTTTGACAAGCAGAACTTGAGTGTTTTTTTGCATATGGGGAGCGATGTTACATTTAACTGGAATTCCTAGAAATTACAATTACTGTTCTCAGATAAATAATTATATATAGCTCTTATTTACATATGTTCCATTGTATGATACTAACCTCAAAATCAATCTGCTGGAAATATCGCTGTTGGCTACCTTTGTTCTAGATTTCTTATCAGAATGTACAGAGCTACAAGATTTCTAGAACTGAAGGCAGCTGGTTTCTCCCCTCACAACGTAGCTAACCTGGCAATTATTTGTTTCAAGTATATCATGCAGACTGGATGTGGACTACTGCAAATTTATAATCTTATTCTTTCCTCACTAACATTTAAACCTCATGGAAATTACAAATTTGGACATCTCAGAAATGCACAACTGAAATTCTATAGAAGTTATGTACCATACTATCTCAAATAGTGACTCTCTGTTAAACATTGTGTTTCATGTTATGTATAGTTTAAAACTAGAAATGAACAGAGACAAATCTCTGGTTGTTGGCTTTAATGACTGCAGAGGAGAAAAATGATAATCAATGGCAGCAATTTTTGTTAGGTGAAAGAAAATAAAAACTTAATAACTTGACAAGTTTTGCTTTCAACAATGCTAGTACAAATATTTTATAATAATAATGTAAATAATAAGAATGATGTAGATTCACATCTTACTAGTACTATTAACAATAACACGCATAACTTTAATATACGCATTTATATGACACTAAATATATGAGTATATTGTTTCAATTAAGATAGTTGTAGACAAAAATTTCATCACAGAATCCTTATCACCATTTTAATAATGACATATACATAATATATTATGTAACTTATGTAGAAACTCATATGAAACAATCACTTTCACTCATGATCAGTCTGAATCAGTTTTACGTTTACGTTTACGTTTATGCCCTCAGAACTAAGAGAATGAGAGAGATTTGGGAAGAAAGTCTGATATATTTTTAATGTTGTAGATATAATTGTAAAGCAAAGTCCCTGGTTTACTTAGATTGTGGATATTAATTCTTTCTTTATACATTTTTTCATATATCATAATTTTTTTCGTAATTTTAAATGTTGATGGTAAATTTTACAGTTTTAAATATGGAAGCAACCGTTTGTCTTTAAAAACAATCAAGCTGAATGCTGAATGACGCAATGAAGGGAAACGCTAACTGTGCGCATGATTCATTTAATGAAAAATAGCTCTTCGTAATGTGTTGTACGTACTGTATCACTCTTACCCGAGTTTCCATGTTCTGTGAATTAATCCAGGTCTGTTTCTGTGTGGTTCTGTGTGTTTTTGTTAGGTGCTGAATCCGAATTTGAAGTTTGCAAACACATTTTCCTGGAGCATTCCAAGATATCCACATAAAACACAGCAAAATTTTCACACCTGTAAGTCCGAAACTACGCATTTTATTGAAAAGACCATTCTATAGAAAGTTAAAGTAGACAATATTTACTATAAATTTCATCTATAGTTCTTTAATGTTATACCAACGGTGAGGAGCTAGAGTGGTTCCTTACTTTGCATAATCTACGCATTTCTTGTACAAATTGAAATTCCTACAGAGCTCATGTAGAGAAGCTGAGCGCTCAGCGTATTTCAGTCGTAGCTGCCACAATCAAGTTAAATCTTGATTTGTCTAATTTACTTATATTTATAACAGTATAAACAGATTATAGGCTTTTGTTGTATTCCGTGGGGTATGAGGTTGTTCTGAATAGTTGTTATAATTACAATTAAACTATTTTTTTTTCTCTTTTTTAATGATTTATTTTTTGTCGCTTTGACTCATAGGAGTCTAATTGCGACTGTACAGATAATAATATTACATATTACATTACATATAATAAAATCAGGTAAACTGATGTAACAAAGTGCCAGTATGTTTTTGTTTAATCAGTTATGACTGCAATTATGATATGCAGAATATGTTTTTTTTTTAAATTGATTTCCAAGTTAAGCTCCAGATTTATTCATTAAGCAGGGCTTACGGAAGAAGAAAGGTCTACCATCTCGGCCAACTGGGTCATTTTAACGGTCTAGTTGGATAAGCGCATGTAATCAATAGTGTTTTTTGTCAAAGCTACCTGTATTTTAATTTCCAAGGCCTTATAAGATCACAGTAAAACAATAGGCTATGTTGTCAAGATAACTGATTTTCATTTTTTTTTATAAATTCCTTCGAATATGTATATTACCATAAAATAGGCACTAAATTGAGCATTACTCCGAAACAGGTCAACCGATTTTATCTATTATGAATAGACGTCTTCCCATGGACATTATAAATGTGTATACCAAGTTTCATAAAAATCCGGTAAAGCGTATTTGAGTTACCGCATCCTTAAAATATACACAAAATTGGGTTTTACTCCGGTACCGGTCTACCGATTTGGTCCAATATCAGTAGACGTCTTTCCACGTACATTATAAATGGGTATACAAAATTTCAGGAAATTCCAATAAAGCATATTTGAGTTATCGCGACTTCTTATATATTAACATAAAAACACTAAATTGGGCATTATTCCGGTACTGGCCAACCGATTTGGTCCAATATCAATAAACGTCTTCCCATGGACATTATAAATGCGTATACGAAGTTTCATAAATATCCGATAAAGTGTATTTGAGTTATTGCCTTTAAAGTAGACACTAAATTGGGTTTTACTCTGGTACCGGTCAACAGATTAGGTTCAAATTGAATAGGGTACTTCTCATGGACGTCATAAATGGGTATACCAAGTTTCATGGAAATCCGATACAATCTATTAAAATAGGCACAAATTGGGCATTACTCCAGTACCGGTGAACCGATTTGGTTCAATATCAATAGGGTTCTTCCCATTGACATTATAAATGTGTTTTCCAAGTTTCATGAAAATCCGAAAAAGTGTATTTGAGTTATGGCGTGTACAGACACACGGACGGACAGACATTTTTCGTCCCCACACACAATCTCATAAAGTAGCATACTGGCACTTAATAACCAGTAATACATATTAGAACAATATTAGTGTATGGTTGCATATTTTTACAAAAGAAGATATAACATTTAAATTTTACTATAAACATGGATATCTTTTAAATATAATATAATGTTTTTGAACATTTTTACATTATTGAGATAAACTGTAATAAATAAATAATATAATTGTCACTACATCGCTCTGGGTTTTGGAGATGGTGGTGCAAGTGGAGCAGAATTTTGTTTATGTTTAAGCTTTCTTTAATTTCCCAATTTTTGAATTTTTTAAAATGAAATATTTTTATTTATTTTTATTACATATCTCTGTAAAAATAAAGACATTTATTTACATATTTTGATTTCTTTATTGCATAAAATCCCGTCCCTAGTAATTAGAATTTTATTTTGAATTCTGTTTAATAGCTCACAAAACATACTTGACAAGAAAAATGGGTGCCAACCCTTCATTCATTACGAGCTGACAAGGGAAGGAATTCTTTTCTCTACCTCTTTCAGTTTGTATATAGTGAGTTTCTTCGAGAAATGTTTAGAAATTCGGATTCAGCACCCCAAAAAACATGCAGAACCACAGAGAAACGGACTACTTGAATTTTGCTACTGTTTTACTAGGTAAAATATCAATTCTGTTGTATGGTACTTTCAGATGTTAATTTTCTGTACAGATAACACTCAGATTTACAAAATTTGTTGTGAGCTCTATGAAGGTTAGTTTTCATAATGAACCATGCTGTTCTTACAAACTTTGTATTTTTACTTGTTATTTGTTATTTTCGAGAGGATTGTCAGTATGTTTTTATTATCTCTGCTCATCTGTGTATTTCCCTTAATTGCTACAATATGAACAGGAGTTGAAACAATGGTGCACTAGGATTTATCCAAATAAAATTATCAATGCCAAATAGTAATTACTATTCAAACCTCCTAGTGCATGCATTTCCTCGTAGATGCTACTAATCCGCAGGCCCAGGTTCGATACCAGACATGGGTTTTGACTTACTGATCACATGCATCTCCATCCAATCATGTAAGGTTCTTGTCCCCAGCGCTCTGGGGGAGTAAGAAGAGAAACTGGGCTCAGCAATAGCAGCGCTGAACCGATAAAAATACTATACAATGAACTCAGTGATTGCCTACCACTCATACTCTCATTCAATGCTAATTTTATCTTTCTACAGCCAGTTACTGAAGATGTAAAAAACAGATTTTTTTATGGGTTTTATCAAATTCCTTCACTGAGATAAAATATTGTATCTATTAAAACAAATTACAATTGTATCACTTTCCAGTCGATACAATAGGGAGATAGAAATAGCATTGAAACTTATGGCTCTATATCTCTTTTGTCTGTTTTTTTTTTTTTTAACTGGTGATATTCCTAACATGTGGAGTAATTTTTACATTATACCTATACTTAGGGCCTGATAGCATATTTATCTGCCAGGTAGAGAACTTATCTGGAAGTTGTACTGTGATCTCCTGACAAAATTTGTCTGGAAAGTCAACTCCCAGATAACCCAGCAGGAGGATGGAGTGGCTGATAAACTACCAACCGCCAGTGAGGGAAGCTTGGTGGAAACAAAATGGCAGCACTCCGAACCATCCTGGCCACCGGAATTTTAGAATTGATGCTGGAAGATTTAACTTGCACAATAATGCCGTTTTAAGCTCACATTTTAATGAAATAGAATTGCACAAATCAACTAATGCACTTAAAACATATGTTCTTTTGTAATTTATTTGTACAAATACAAATTCGACTTGTCGCACCTAGCGGAAGCTGATCAAACTAAAACAAACACATCTCTTCGCTCAACAAGCTGAGGATCTTTTTACGAAATGTTACTGTATTGTCCCCTGTAACAGTTCTGTGATGGTATTACAAGACGTCTTCCAGTTAAGCTATTTGGAAGTCTCACATTGGGAGGAACTGTCGGGAGGTGGTAATACAGGTTTTTAAGCGACGATATGGTTTGCCACTCTTCATTTTATCCAAATCATGATACGCACTTGCTCAGTGTTTGCATGACTAGTGGATGTTGATGGGTGTCCTGTTCTTTCCTCGTCCTTCACATTTTTCCAACTACTTTTCGATTTTAAAAATGGTTGGACAAGTGTCTGTACAAAGTTACACTGTCGTATCGGTTGATTTTGTACGAGTCTTATACGGTACTTAGAGCTGTGGCAGAAGTAAGTCAGATGTTAATACAGGAATAAGATAAAATTAGATATGAGGAAAACACGTTTAAACAATGCATGTTATAATTTTTGTGTATTGTGCCACTAACTCAGTGAACAATTGGCTCACACTATAAAATGCCCTTTCTGTGTTTAAAGTCTCGCAAAGGAAATGTTCAAAACAAACTGTGGACAAACACAGTCTTGAGAAAATGTGGACTGAAAAAAATTATTTAGAATAAAAAACTAATATTAATACTAAAACACTGTCTCACATAATACTCATGTTTAGGAAATGGTCTACAAGAAATATGCCCGTCATGAAATCAAAAAATTAATAACATTTTTACAGTGTGACTCGTCACAATCACAAGTGCTTACATCATTTTCTCCAGGAGCAAAGCCATCCCAAACCTAGTTCTTGCCTCATTTCACCATGTTCCTCCAAAATTTGGATGGATCCTGCATTCTTTAACAAGACTCATGTTTACCTTGACCAATCTTGAGCCTCTTGAATTGTCCTTAATAGATAATATTTTCATATCTCCGATTCCTGTAGTATTTGAAGCAGGCCCTTAATATAATCTTCCGTGGCCTTCTCTCTTCCAACTTCCCTATATCTCTGAGGAGTCGGTATAGTATTTTCTTTTCTTAACTCAGTTTCTCAACTCGTCCATAGACTTGGTAAATGAATATCCATGGACAGGAAATATTAAACAAATTTAATTTTTAATTTCTTCATTCTTGTGTCCAACTAGCGTTGTTTATTAAAATAGATGAATTGAAATACTTCCTATAACACACTTTATTTACCTTGGTAAACTTCTGGAAGGCTGTTTTGCAGGTGGTGTTCCTGCATCATCAGCAGAGTGCCAACTGAGGTCTCTGGAGCAGGTGTTTGTGAGGGTGTATGACAGACATAACAAACCATAACAGACCCTCACAAGCACCTGCTCCAGAGACCTCAGTTGGCACTCTGCTGATGATGCAGGAACACCACCTGCGAAACGGCCGTCCAAAAGTTTACCAAGGTAAATAAAGTGTGTTCTAGAAAGTATTTCAATTCAACTATTTTAATTTCTCATCTGCCCATGGGTGGTAGGTTATTTTCTTATATATCATGTCTTCTTTCTCTGGTCTGAGAGTGGTAGTATCCTTGATCCATTTTTGTTGACTGTATTTCCTTATTTTCTTCAAGATCAGGTCTCCATGGAAGCCATTATTCTCTGCTATGGTCATGATGCTGTGGTATACGAGATCATATGAGTCTATGCTAGATATAAATGGTAACGAAATGGCAGATCAACTAGCAAAAAAGGGAACTTAGAACCCAAATCAAATAAACAACACAACCATCAGAAGGAAGACCCAGGAATTAAAAACAAAACAAACACTGGAAGACAAGAATGTTGCACAAGGAAAGAAATGGGAAACTATTTCGGCATTATAAATGATACAACAAGAAAAGCAGACCACCTAGAAGCTGTTGGACTATTCCGACTAATGACTGGACATGACTGTCTGGGCCAACACCTTTACAGAATCAACATCTTTCCTTCCCCTGCTTGCATCCTATGTAATCAGTAGGGCTCGGACTTTTAGGTAAATACATATTTTTTTTGCTATTACTTATGATTTCTGGACTTTGTCAAAGTTCCGGTTGCGACCTTTGGATTCAAAATACTGAGTTGCATATCACATAAAAAAAAATATTTTCGATATTTCTTATTTGAATAAATATTTTTGGTAACTTATTTTTTTGTACATATTTCACCACACATCATGTTCAGAAATGAATATTTTGGCTGTTTATGTAAAATTGCGCCATATTTTCAATGTGTTGCGTTGTTATGTTGAGTCAGACAATAAATCATGGCTGGTTTGGCATTTATTAGTGCAAATTTCTGTTTTCTCTCTCTCTCTAAGTTGGAAACAACAAAACAATTGTTGACAGAATCAATAAAAGAAATCAAACACTTTGAAACAAAACTTAACAAAATCAGTGGTTCAAAAGCAAACAAAATTAAAGAAAATCCCTGTCATGCCTAAATAAGAATCAAGAGTAGGCCTACATCTGTTGCGCAAGATTTCAGATATTTTAATGGGTAACAGTGTAGAGAACTTGGAGCAGATGGAACATCTGAGTGTCAGTGTTACAAATATGCAAGATGTTGAACATACATTTTCAAGAAACAAGTCTCTGTTCCGTGAAAATCGTCACAGCTTTAAGATGCACAACTTAAGATCTACTTTTACCGTTCACTGCAACAGTTCTACACTTGCTGACTAGAATGACTACATGAATACTTCTATAAATATTGGTTAAATAAGTTAATTAAAATATTTTCATATTTTTTAAACATATTTTCGACTTTTTAACCACATAAAAAATAAATATTTTCGTTTTTATAAGCACCTAAAAGTCCGAGCCCTAGTAATCAGCAAGACAGCATCATGAACGAAGATCATCTGCTGAAGTGCACAAAACTTAATCAAACCAAACGACAAAATAAAGATTTAGTGTATCTGTATTGGGAGGCCAGAAGGAGAATGACACTGGTGTCAAGTCCTGCCATTGGATAAATAAATAAATAAATAAATATGCGTCTATGCACCAAGCTATTCAGTACTGTTTCTTTGTGGCATGTTTGCTTTAATGTAGCAATCTGAATGTGTAGGTTTTCTATATATTCCATATTCTATTCTGTTACTATTGTTTATGATTTTGAGATCAAAGAATGGGAGGAAATTATCTGTGTGTTCTTCTAGTGTGAAGTTCAACGCAAATTTAGAAGTTTTAAGCAATCCTGGACTTGTTTTTGATTGACTACATATCTATGCGAAGGCTTGAACATGTGAGGGAAAGCAGATGTGACGATTATAATAATAGAGAAGGTTCGCACATTGTGCATTAGTTACTGTCCTGTTTTGCATAAGCTGCTATCGTGATCACTCTTTTTCTACACACTTCTATATGGTAACGAGTACACTGGTCACCGCACAGTTCACATATGCACTTATTGTCCGGGTCGTGGAACTTCTTGTTGCTGCAGATCTTCGCATGGAACCCGTGCACTGCCATTCTTGTCGCCACATGCCGCTGTTCCTGGTTCGACTCCCGCCATCCAGTTGACATGACCGCTTCTGTCGTGTAAAATTCCTGCCAAATCTCTTCTTCCTTTTCCCTTCTGCACTTCAGTACTTCTCCAACTGCTGTCGTGTGTGGCAGCAAGTGTCCCATCATCAGATCCTCTAGCAGGAAGGTCTCCCTTGCCATGACATAAACCAGACGTGATGGTGTGTATTTGGATAGCCCCATGGTCCTTTTTAGAAATCTGGCCTTAAGTCCTTCTATGCTCTCCAGTTGCTTCACCGTGAGATGCTCCCAGATGATGTCTATGCCATAGGTTAGAGCGGGCGTTATTTTGGATTCATGGCGGTCTTCATTGACAGTAACTGCAGGTTCTTTATGTCACTTATGCCTCTGACTGCTCTGATTAGTCTTTCTCTTATATGTACTGAAAAGGATTTTCCCGTCATTTGTATTGTCACGCCCAGATATTTATATGCGTTTTTCCTCTTCAGTGGCTTTCCCTTGCAGTATATGTTTTCATCCATCATTGGTCTCCCTCCCTTTCGGAAGACTACCATTTCTGTCTTTTCCTGGTTCATTTGGAGTTCGTTTCTGGCGGCCCAGTCCCCTAGGACGTCCAGAGCTTTTTGTAGGTCTTGTCTGCTTGTAGAGGCCATCGCCATGTCGTCTGCATATATATAGATCGAAACCCCTTTTGCATTCTCTTGCACCTCCTTTACTGCGTCGTGCGTTAAAACATTAAATAGGATTGGACTGAGTGGGTCCCCCTGCAATACCCCATTTTTCTGGCTTATCCACTCTGACTTTCCCACATTATCGTCTATCTGTATCCAGTTCTCTGACAGGATGTTGGAGATGAGTCTGGTCGTCCATGGTTCGTTTAGCATCTTTTCTAATTTCTGTATTATCTGCTTGCGGTTTGCTGTGTCGAAAGCTTTCGAAAAATCTATGAATATTACGTATAACTTCCCTCTTTCCTTCTTTACTTCATCCTGTATTTCTTTGATCAGACCTTCCACTGCCATTATTGTGGACCGCCTCTTTCTGAAACCGAATTGCTCGTCTGGGAGCTGCCCTTCTAGTGTGGGGTTGATCCTTCCCACCAGCAATTTTGTAAGTACCTTTAGGGCTGTCGCTTCTAGTGCGATCCCCCAGTATGTGACGATTAGCTAAGCCTCATCTTCCATTGAAATTGAAATATGTTTGCTCAATACTCGTGCATAGCCTAGTTAATTTGCAATATTCTCCTATGGTGTTTTCTTTACAGCCATTTCCTCAAATAACTTAGCAATTTATCCCGGGTAATGCTTGGGAATAAAGCAACTACATCACAAGGGGACAATTCTGTATCTTTGATGCAAAGAGTTGTTTCTAGAAATGTAACTACTCAGAATCTATCGATTCCAAATTCTTCTACCCATTCCAAAAGTGCAAAATCATGGATAAGTTATAGATTGATTTTGCGCAGTGCAGCAAATTCTCAATCAGGTATGGGTTTGCTTTGGGAACAAAACTAATATTTCTTTGGTAAGTTGAAATGTAGCATTCTCAGTGGACATGCCACTTCTAAATCCAAACTGAGATGATGTAATAATGTCATAATGTCATTCAAATTAAAATAGTGTATTACCATTGGGAACGAAAGTCTCCAATTGCAGAACAACGATAATGGGGTTAGATTAGTGAATTTTGCCACCGGTAAAAATTTAATCGTAAAGAGTAAAAAATTTCCATAATTTCTTATTCATAAATATACATGGGCCTCATCAGATGGAATCACTCATAATCAAATCGACCATATACTGATAGGTATTCCTACAAATAATATTGGTATTAAGGGCGTAGACTTATTGACAAAATCCACAGTTCTGAACCATAAATTTCAAATCGAACTGACTTCCTCTATAGAAATTGAAAATATAATCAAGTTGCTCAAAAGTAAAAACTCATCTGGATGGGATGAGATAAGTAATAAGTTGTTAAAAAGTTGCTCTGCTCATCTGAACTTAGTAAACCTCTGTCATATATGTAATTGTTAATTAGAAAGTGGAATATTTCCAGAAAGACTGAAGTATGCTGTTGTTAAGCCCCTGTTTAAAAAACATACCATCAAATTATAGATCTATATCGCTCTTAACCTCATTTTCAAAAGTTTTTGAAAAAGTTATGTACAATCGCATAATACACCATCTTAATTTGAATTTTTACTTCATCTCAGTTTGGATTTAGAAGTGGCATGTCCACTGAGAATGCTACATTTCAACTTACCACAGAAATATTGGAAGCATTAGATAAAAAGAAATATGCTCTGGAAATTTTCTGTGACTTAGCTAAAGCGTTCGACTATAAATCATAAAATTTTAGTTCAAAAATTGGATCATTATGGGTTGGATAATTTAACACTTAAGTGGTTCAAATCATACCTGTCGGATAGAACTCAAAAGGTAATAATAAATGGAAATTAATCTAACTTAGGGGTTGTTAAAAATGGAGTATCTCAGGGATCAATATCAGGACCTTTGCTCTTTTTAATTTCCATTAATGACTTTCCATATAACTTAAGTGACGAATCAAAGGAATTGCTTTTTGCAGATGATACTAGTGTAGGCCTACTTGTAACAGGAATGTCACAAGAACATTTATCAAGAATAGCTACAAAGGTTTTTCACGAATTAATTACATGGTTTCTAGCTAATAAAATGACACTTAATATTGAAAAGACCCACTTTATTCAATTTAGAACAAAACATAGATGCATCTCAAACCTTAGGCTATAATTAATTATCAAACACAAATCATAAAAGAAATTAGCAACATAAAATTCTTAAGACTATAATAATAATAATAATAATAATAATAATAATAATCATTTATTGCTCAACAACAGTACAATGATACAATAGTACAATGTCTGCATAAGCAACGTCAGCTTAATAACATAAAAAAATTTCATAGAAAATCAATAAAAATTTACCCAGTGGGAACAAAAACCAATTATTATAAACAGATAAAATAGTTCTATATAAATTCTTATACACACAAGAAGAAACACAACTTAATATATACCAACTCTTACAATGTCACTTGAATCTATATTTAGAATAAGTGTTCAAAGTATTCATTGTAAGTGTAGAAACCATTTTTTACTAAAAAAATTTTAACAAAACCTTTGAAAATATCAAACTCAAGGTTTCTAACTGTAGTTGGCAATTTATTATAAAAATTAACAGATACCCATTTAAAGCTGTTTTGAGTTTTTGAAAATGCACAGAATTTTTTAGTAATATTTTCAGACTGCCTAGTCATATGAGAGTGAACATCAGAATTGACACTAAATTGAGATATATTTTTCTTGATAAAAAGTAAGCATTGAAAAATGTATATACAGGGTAGTGTCATAATACCTAATTTAATAAATAATTCTTTACAATGAGTTCTAGGAGGAACCTTACAGATGACTCTATATAATTGCTTCTTTTTGAGATTTAAACAGAGAAAGACTAGTGTAGTGTCCAACAGAGACAATAATCTGTGGTTCATGAATGCTTATATATCTATAGAGAAAGACTATATGAGTTGTTGGCCCAGATTATTGTTCCGTAGTTTAGGTGTGAATGCACATAGCCGTAATATACTGATAGCAGAATTTCATCAGAGACAGAGGGACGAAGTATTCGTAACATAAAAACTCCTTTAGAAACTTTAGGCAGGATATAATTTATATGTGCTTTCCAGCTTAAATCATTTTGAATAACTATTCCAAGAAATTTAATTGGATCAGTAACATTACTGTCCTTATAATTTATATTCAACTCTTGTGTCTTTTCAAGATTAATAGCCAATTTATTACTGTTGCACCAGTCAGTTAGTAAATCGACCAAAATCTTGACTGCAAGGCACACATTGAAATTATAAGTTCAAACTGAGTTCAGCATGTTTCGCTTTAAGAATTTTGAATGATATATTACAAGATGCAATACTCATGGTAAACTTTGCATATTTTCACTCTGTGATGAGATACGGAATCATATTCTGGGGAAATTCTTCCCATAAGGGAAAAAAATATTTATATTACAAAAACGTGCAATAAGAATAATATATGGAAAGAAAAAAAGAGAATCTTGTAAACCGCCACATGAAAAATTAAAAGTCCACACTCTCAGAGGGGAGTATATATATATTCCGTAATGTGTTAAATGGTAGATAATATTGATACACTTCAAACTAATTACAGTGTACATGGGCATACAACTAGCAACATGAATGATTTACATATACCAGCTAATTCATTAAAACTCTTTCTGATGGGTGCTTATTATTCTGCAATACAGATTTACAATAAAATTCCAAGAAACATTAAATTATTGAAAGCAAATTCAAATCTTTCAAAAGGTCTCTCAAGGAATTTTAATAACTCACACCTTCTACAATATGAATGAATATTTCTAGCTTGCATAAGTTTTTCAGCTTACAGTTTTTGTATATTGGTTTATTCTGATTTGACGTGTTCTATATCCTTGAGCCTCGCTCAACATAGGATCTACAGAACGAGATATCTACATCTACGTCTACAACTACAGGTGCACGATTTAAACTTAAAACGTTTTATATTGTGCGCATTTTTAGTTTAATTTATTTTCAAATGATCTTGGGACTGTTCTACCACGGCCGACTTGAAGCACGCTGCGAGCTTCAAGCCGGCCGTGGTTCTACATTTCCCCACTACATTTCTGTTGTGGCTACCCTGAGTGGAAGTGAGGAGGTATTTGCATTCAAATGGGAACCTTTCTGTCAGCGACTCCCGATAGGTGGCAGCAGGGTCAAAAGAGGTCCAAGCATGTCGTCTGCTGCCCATTGAACATAATGGAACAGACTATTTAAACATCAATCAGAATGCCAGAAAACATGTTGTGGCGATCCTCTGTGTAAAACAGAGGTGTACACATATGCTTTACGAAATATATGGTTATAAAATATAAGGAAGATTAAACGGATGCTAATAGTTAATAGTCTATGATTTCCTTCAAATCTCCTCGATCAACACTCTCAAATCCTCAGAATTGACTCACTATCTTAATCATTTTTACAAAGAATAACACTTAACAAGAAGTAGTATTCTCATTATCTACAACAGAAGGCCATGTTATAAATATCTTCATCAAATGGACAAGATTCACTTATGTTCTGTTGCTTTAAACAGAAAGTTCGCCCAGCAGGAAACTCAACCATTTATTCTCTTTCAAACTATGATACAAAATTACTTCTATGGACAGTATTTGATAAATACAACTTACTTAATTTATCAACTTCCTAAGAAAAATTCACATATTTCTGTTTCACATTTTTTATAATTTGTATAATAAAATTATTAATATTTTGTTTAAATTCGTAAGTTTTTTCATTGCAAACATTAAAACAAATCGTAAAATTGAAACAATTTCAAAACTGAATTATTCTTACAGACATTGGTTGTTCTTGTAAATTGAAGATTAAAAAAAATATATATATATTTTAAAGAAAACGTCAAAGCATATTTTTCCTTTCTATACTGGCAATTGGCACTGGCTATTTTTTCCCTCTAAATACAAAAAATAAAAAATAAAAAGATAAATAAATCAACTACACTGTTATTATATACAACTCACTTTTATAATGCACATTAATGATATTAAAACACTATATTAGAACTGGAATTACCGATGCACGTAGATATTTTAACTCGAATCGAAGAGAACGTAGTATTTTGAATTATTAGCATATGAGAACCCAGTACAATGAACAACAATTACCTGCGAGCCATAATTCTGAAACTTATGCAATATAATTCTAAAACAAAAAGTATGAACCTATATTATGGATGGGCGTTGACGTTAAAAATATTACGCATTTAGGCCTATAGTAATAATCACACGAAAATCATTTCCTTATTACCTTATTTTGACATTCCAGCTTCTTTCAAATTACGTTGACTTCATGAAAAGAACATTCTATTACTAATATGATACACTATTCAAATGCTTTTATTTTTATTTGTTTTCCACACAAAAACTTAATGACGGCTATAATTCTGGAGCATGTCTTATTCGTAAGCCTTTAAAGGATATTATTTAGAAGCAAGCAAACGTAACCTAAATTTATTTATAAAATATTAATGATAATAGGAACAAAATATTTACACATTTGTATCCAAGTTCTTTACTTTCTATAACTACTGTGTTATATTAATCAAATACTAGGATCTGTTTACCACACAGTAAATTCATAACCGAAAGCTGAAATATATTCAGAATATTGTGAAAGCAAACAACCATGAACCTAAATTACTTTTTAAAAATGATTTACAGTATAAATAATTTTTTTAACATATTTACGACTATGGTTATAAATCTAAAGAAGATGGGATGTTTTCTTTGTGAAGTACTGTACAACAAGTTTTAAATGTTTCATAAAATTTGAAATATTTCTTCACCATTTAACGAATACAAATGTCATCGCGATATACAGGAATAATTTTAATATTTTGAATTATTTGTCACTAAGCTACACATGTCTCTGCCACTGCAAAATAATTATTGTTCCTGTTTTTGCTGACACACCCCACGGGTTCTTTTCGACTTAATAATTACAACCAATTATTACTTCAGACAGACATTAATTATTTAATTCTTTTAACAAATCAATACTTTTTCTGGGCGATCTCACACTCTCCTAGGCAGAATATAGGTATCTGATTTCTGGAATATAACTTAAACGTTATTAATCGCCAGTTTTTATAGGAAAGCCAATATTATTCACATCTATTGATACGCATAAGTATATGGCAGAATGAGATGGCAGGACCTCCTCAGACCCTGCTGCGCTCTGGTGGACAAAATTTTAACTGCACGCAAAAGGTTCCCATTTCAGCCGTTGTGTTGAATGTGTTCTGTGGTGTTGCTTTCCGAAGTTTGTTTCTTTTGTGATGTTCTTGTAAGTACATGATTAAATTTGGTATGCCTAAGACTTTTCACGAATTAAATACTTGGTTTCAAGCTAATAAAATGTCACTTAATATTGATAAGACCCACTTTATTCAATTTAGAACAAAAAATAGATATATCTCAAACATTGTAATCAATTATCAAACACAAATCATAGAGGAAATTATCAACATAAAATTCTTAGGACTACAAATTGACCAAAATCTTGACTGGAAGAAACACATTGTAATGATAAGTTCTAAGCTAAGTTCAGCATGTTTTGCGCTACGAACTTTGAATGATATATTACAACAGGACGCATTACTCACGGTATATTTTGCATATTTTCACTCTGTTATGAGGTACGGAATCATTTTTTGGGGTAACTCGGCACATAGGGAAAAAATATTTAGATTACAGAAGCGAGCAATAAGAATAATATGTGGAAAGAAAAAACGAGAATCTTGTAAACCGCTGTTTGAAAAATTAAAAGTCCTCACTCTCACCGGAGAATATATATACTCTGTTATGTGTTACATGGTAGATAATATTGATAAATTTCAAAGTAATCACAGTATACACGGGCGTACTACTAGAAACATGAATGATTTACATAGACCAGCTAACTCATTAAAACTTTTTCAGAAAGGTGCTTATTATTCCGCAATACAAATATACAATAACCTTCCAAAAGAGATTAAATCACTATGTATTAAAAGCAAATGCAAATCTTTCAAAAGAGCTCTGAAGCAATATTTAGTAACTCACACCTTCTACAATATGGATGATTTCTTTTCAGCTTGAGTAAGTGTGACATAACAATTCTTGTATCATGTTTTTTTTTATAACATGCATGTATGTTTTTATCTGACGTGTTCTATATCCTTGAGCCCTGCTCAACACAGGATCTACAGAACGAGACATCTACATCTACATCTACATCTACATATAGTATTGGTATTAAGTAGTTTTCCTATTCAAACATTGGCATCTTCCTGGCAAGACGATTGAAGCTTCATAACAGTTCATTCAAAATTACTCATCATAATCATTGGCAAAGTTTCGCTTTTCATGGTTCTTTGTATAGCCGTAGAAATTATCGAAGGATGGGAAAAGTTAATGGGTTTCATTGGGTTAAATTGTATACAGAAAAATAGGTGGGTGAACACAATAATAAACTCCAGCATATCCGGTCTGAACACGGTAGCTACACTTATGGCCCATTCAGATAGAAAATTAACCGTAAACGTAAGCACGTAAACGTAAACGCACACGTTAGCATAGCATTGAGCATTCGCAATGAAAACTTAAACGTAGGTAACAACCAATCACAAACGAGAATGTGAACAGCTGATAAAATGGCCGCAGCAGACGAAAATACTTTCATGTTTCTATTAAACATGCACTCATTCATTCATTTTTATTGTCATTAGATCAACATATACAGTTGTAATAGACATTTTCCAAAGAATATACAAAACTATTTATATAATAAAAATAATACTATGAAATTAGAGCCTTATATCATTCATGTCATACTCGTCAATACTGTAAAAACATTTAGTTTTTAACCAATTTTTATAAATATTTTAAAACGATTAAGTGTAGCAGTTCTAGCACTAAGTGGCAGCTTATTAAAAAGCTTAGCACTTAAATAATTAAAACTGTTTTGGGTTTTACTTAACCTAGCAAAATTTATATTTATATGATCCCTATCCCTAGTATCATGGTCACGATGATCATGGAAATCCAGTGTGTAGGCCATTAAAAATTTACATCAAACAACCGTATGCAGACATATAAAAATTAACAGAATATTATATGTGCTGTATTTACTACTGTAGTTAATTTCTTGGGGAACTATTGTTCATACACTTTCCTTCAATGCCGCATCTTTATATAATGGATGCCATTTATCATAATGACGGGTTTCTCATTTATAGACGCCATGTCTTGGCTACTTCCACTTCCGTCTCCTGTTCTGTTCTCTGATTGGTTGTATCGTTATTTTTCGCATAAACATAACGCAGAAGCTTGGTGTTTGCAAGCTTCTACGTTACGTTTAATTTTACGTTTAAGTTTCAAGTTTACGTGATGCATTGTGAATGGTCACATTGAAAAACATGGCCGCAAGCTTCTATGTTTACGTTACGTTTACGGTTAATTTTCTATCTGAATGGGCCATTACGGTAGTGATTTCCACATAGTTTCTATGTAATATGTAGTTTCTATGTATTACATAGTTTCTATGTAATATGAGGACAGAAGAAGTGGTATAAAAGAAAGTGCATCGCGAGGGAGCGGTGGGTGGGAACATTCATCCAAGGTGCGACTTAATATTATTTTTTCCCCTTTTGTGTTTATAGGATCGGGGTCAACGCTAGAAAATTGGTGATGGTGTACTTTACGGATCCCTAGGCTATAGCGCAATATTGTCAACTGAATGAAAGGTATTTCACTAAAAAATTTGGGTAGTCAAGCAATGTAGGTCCATCTGGAAACCCATGCCAAGCGCACAGTCATTCTGAATAATTTTTAGGGGAAAAACCAAATACAAGGTGCCAAATAAGCTCCTCCCATACTCACTATCGGGACCCGCCCGGGAAGGAGGGGTTTAGGGCGGGGACAGTGGGAGACATCTAGTAGGTAATGGTGGAACTATACCAACGCCAGCCTAAGAAGGGAACCTGATGTAAACAAACAAAAGCGCGCGAAGTACCGGACTGAGATTGTATTACTACGCTATGGGCGGAGCGAGCGCACTATTTGTATCTGACAACACGTGCTTGTGTTATGAACTATCCAAGCGGCTTAATGCTTACAAACGTTTAATTATAAATTTGGAAAAATAATTCGGTGCATTGGAAAATAGAACAACATAACTTTAACTACTAAAGTAGAAATATAAACAGTGTGGAAATATAGAACGGCCTACCACTAATTTGGGATCATCTGACCATACGAAACATGGAAACCATAGAGAAAGCAAAAGCCGTTTTCTTGAAAAAAGTGCTATGTATCTCAAAGACCACACTCTCCAGATACGCCTACGAACTAGCAAAAGAGACATTCTTCTTGGAAGATTTAAGACTAGACCTTCAGCTATCGGCAACTGCAACGTGGAATCAAGCAATGCAAACAAGGAAAGAAAAGACAGCAGAAATCAGAGACGATTTCTACGCAACAGACGCCTTTTTATGCAGAGAATGGACTGGAACAAATTATGAGCTGCGACATTTGGTTACAAGATTCAGCATACATGGATTCCACCACAAGATATGCACCCTCAAATTATTCCACGAACCATCAAGCCACTGTGTATGTGAGCTATGCGGAGAAAAGTGCGAGAAATACCATATGATGAAGTGTACGAAAAGAACAGCGACGCTAACGCAGTTTTGCACGGAATGACTGAACTTATTCTCTCATGCCCATTGGGCGCATTCTCTTTATTATTATTAAATATAGAACGGCAATGAAAATTAAAAGTTAGGCCTACCTTATTATTGAGATCATGAAAGTGGTTCAATCCCGTCCATTTCCACCTCCTCCCGCTCCTCCACCTCGTCTTCGGTGCTGCTACTGTCGGCAGGATTAATTTCAAAGCGGTCAACAATAGCATTGCACATACTATCTGATTTCCAGAATTTCTCCTCCTCCTTTATTACATGTTCAATGCACTGTCGCTATTTATCAGCTGTTATTTCTGTAATGGCCCTCTCTACCAAGACCTTGACATCTTTGAGTTTGAAAGACCTATTATTACGAGCAACATATCCCTTCACCTGGCTCCACACAAGCTCGATGGGATTTAGAACACAATGATAGGGAGGGAGTCTTAACACTGTATGACCCGACCTTTCTGCCATTTTATCAACAACCATACTTGTCATATTGCTTGTTAATGTTCGATTTCTTAATTTCCTGAATAAGTTCATCTTTAACCATGTTTCTTTCATATGGCAAATTCTTAGCGTCCATCCACTCGAAAATGTCAGCCTTAAGCCACGATTTAGTAGGGACACGATCAGATTTAACACTGTGATATGGCGCATTGTCCATAACTAACACGCTATTGGGTTGAAGCTTGGTTAAAATTCGTTGAAACCATTCCTGGAAAACTTCACCTGTCATCTCCTCATGATAGTCAGTGGTTTTCTTGGATTCGAACAACAGACAACCACCCTCCAGAAACCCATCATCACTCCCAATGTGTAACAAAATTAATCTTTTGCCTTTCCCCGATGGATCCTTTAGTCCGGTACTGAGACCTGATAGAAATGCTTGCTTTTTTGACTCTACAGTTTTGTCTCTCCACACTTTCGAAGTAGTATGACCTTCGTTGACCCACGTTTCATCGAGATAGTACACTTTACGACCTTGCTGTCTTACATTGCGTATTTCCCTAAGATAGTCTCTTCTCCAAAGCAATATGTCCTCGCGGTCAGTAATCAAGTTCTTCCTGTTCCTCTTCACGTACTCGAACCCAATCTCCTTCAATAGAATACTAAAACTTGATCTTTTAAAGTCAGGTAAGTCTGCATCACTATTAACAACCGCTAGCACCTTCCCAATAGTTGGCGGTTCATTGTCCAAGAAAAACTGATGCATTTTACGACGCACAGCATTTCTTACAAAGTCATCACACTTCGTTTCAAGCACAGTTTTCTCGCGTTTTCTTGCCTATGAGGGTGTTGACACTTTTCCAGTTCTGTGTTTTTCCGTATGAATAGAGTTGACAGTTTTCGCGGAAACACCAGTAAATTCGGACGTTAGATTAACAAGATCTTTAATGGCTAATTCCGGATACTTTTCACAAAACTTCACAAACACATTCAAAACTATAGTTTTCTCACCGCTTTTCAATATTTTTCCTTTAGGATGTTTCACAAATACATTCTGATTATTCATGATTATTATCCTAAATTATACTAGAATAGACTATTTGAAAACAAGCGAGCGATAGCTATATGCAGCAAGAGAAGACTGATCAACTGAATTATAACGCAATGGCGCATGCGCACATCTCAATTCATTATGTTTTTATTACCGGTATTTAGCCTACTATAGGTTTCTAAATATAGTGTGAACTAAAATTTGATAATCGAAAATTCTTTACTTTTTAAAAAATAAAAAGCACTTATTAATATAAAACAAAATAGATTTTTGTAATTTGACATGGAACTATATGCTGTAATCCGCGGCCGATGCACAGTACACGTGCTATTTGTTTTGATGAGGTTCCCTTCTTAGGCTGGCATTGGTATAGTAGCGGCGCAGAGACATATGGCGGAAATACTAGAAGCACAGAAAATTTAATTTTTTTTTCTCCCTTTTATCCCTTTTCTCCTCTTCTCCTCCTCTTTTCCCTATTACCTCCTTGGGAAAAACCAAATATCGGGTGCCAAATAGGCTCCTCCCATACTCGCTATCGGGACCCGCCCGGGAAGGAGGGGTTTAGGGCGGGGACTAACTAAATGAAACAGTGGGAGACATCTAGTAGGTAATGGTGGAATTAGTAGTAGCGGCACAGAGACATCTGGCGGAAATAGCAGAAACACAAGAAAATTAATTTTTTTATTTTCTCCTTTTATCTCTATTCTCCTCTTCTCCTCCCTATTACCTCCCTTCTCTCCTTCACCCTACCTACCTATTTGGGACCTATTCCTATCCTAGTAATTTTCGCACCTACGGGGATTCGATCCGGGGACCGCTAGCGTTGTAGTCCATCGCCTTAACCACTACACCATGAGTGCTCGATGGAATAAAAATCGAGAATTCTTCTAGCCTTTGTACTACAGAGACGTGTAATACATGACGAGTAGTAAGAATGATAATGTTCTGTATAACTGTGAAATTTTATGTTGGCTCTGAAAAGAGCCTTTTTGGTACAAGGGGCACTCTCGCATCGTGGGAATCGTATTTTCAATAGGGGTAGTGTTGAGTGTCGAGTGAAGGCGGACACGGTCGGGAGTGCGTTCGGGAACGGTCGGAAGATCGGTGCGAGAGCCGAGCGAGAGTTCGCCGGACGGCCGACAGCTGCTGTCGCCATAGCAACGGAATGCGGGATGGGCGGAGCCTATTTGGCACCCGATATTTGGTTTATGCCACCTCCTTTCTCTCCTTCACCCTACCTACCTATTTGGGACCTAATAATTTTCGCACCTACGGAGATCCGATCTCGGGACCGCTAGCGTTATAGTCTATCGCTTTAACCACTATGCCATCAGTGATCGTTGCAGTAAAAATCGAGAATTCTTCTAGCCTTTTTACTACAGAGACGTGTAATACATGATTTATTTTTATTTAGGCTTATTTATTTTTATTTATTTATTTAACCTGGCGGAGTTAAGGCCATAAGGCCTTCTCTACCGCTCAGCCAGGGCAAAAACATGAAATACATAATGATGACAATAATAATGATTAAAAATAAATTAAAAAAGAACTGATATACATGAATACAAGAAACGAACATTAAATACAAAGTAAATGATAAGTATCATAGTACGTCCTCTCTCGTATTTTTGATATTTGGTACAAGGGAAACTCTCGCATCATTTTAATCGTATTTTCAATATTTGGTACAAGGGGTAGGGCATGTTTAGTGAGTCAGCGCGGGGCTCAGGAAGGGTCGGGTGGTCGCCCGCCGTCAGCTGCTGTCGCCATAGCAACGCAATGGGCGGAGCCTATTTGGTTTTAGCCATTTTGGGGCCTAGAATGGAAAATCTGCTAGAAAGTTAGTATTTTGCGACCCACCCTGCTCCCCGCTTCAACGCAGCCCATGCCGCCATGCCTGTAGCCGCTGCTCAGCGCCAGTAATGCATGATTGCAATTGACATGTCACCTAATATTTCAGGTAAAATCCCATTGACGGGGACCATTTTTTAGAACCGAGATTCTCTTCATAAAACACTTATAGGCTATCACACGAATTTTGTTATCTAGATAGATGTTGACTTGGCGAATGATTTGGTCCGACCCACCCACCCTAATTGGAAGAAAAACTGATATTATAGGTCTGTGTAAAATAGCAGACTAAGATAAACGAAACGAATTATGGATTTAATAATTATGTTTTAAAACTGTTTTCAGTGCAGTCCGGCATGGGTTTCTATATCGTATAGGAAAATTGGGCTCGCACATATAAGGGTTAATTATTAGCCTACTTATCTTCATCGGGGTGAAAGTAAGATTGACAAAATAACCGGGATTCAAACTCGGGACCCCTAGCATTATAGAGCTCTAGGAGTCTTGACCACTTCGCTACGAGTGAATGTTGAGCACTGGAGGAAGCTTTCGTATAACTTATTAGAGTTATGTTAGGGGGATTTCATGAGTTTTAATGCAAGAATCGTTTTTTATAATGTTGAGATATTTTGTTAGTTGGGACATTCTCAAAATAACGCACCTTTTGGCTGACCAAGCATTTTTTTTTTTTAATTCAAATTATATAGCTTAACCAAATACATTTTTGGATTGCTATCATTGACCTGAATAACAATATTATAGTGGCTGAGATGTTTAACACTTATATTATAGGAAAAATACCTATTTTCATTCTCCTGTGTCCATGGAGTTGTGACATGTCCACAAAGTTGAGGCAAGTGCATGGTGTTTGCTTTTTAAATCAGATGAAAATGTTAAAAATTACTAATATTTTTAAGAAATGATACTTTATACTTTTTATATTGTAGAGTATTAAATTTATAAAGGTGCTGCCTTATATCAATTAAATCAGAGAAGCGCCAGAAATGATAAACTGTAATGATTATTTAAAGAAATGTTTTAAAAACTGAATCACCTCAAAGTTTATGTATGATATATGAATCATCTTTTGTGAGGGTGAAGTAAAACAAAACAATTAATTAGAAACTCATATAATTAAGATTTATTTATGTTGTACATGTCTTTTACAAGTTTTCAACAAAAAAATAAATTAAAAGTAAAGTAGCTATAGTTACACTTCAAAGCTGACTTAAGACGGCCCACTTTGCTCATGGCCATTCATCAGTTCAATATCATATTCAGTATAATACAGCTGTATAATAATACGTGCCAGTGCCTGTGTGTGTGATGCCTCTGGTCTGCGCATTCGGGGCATGTTATTATAAGGCACCGGCACACCTAACAACTTGAAATTCGGTGGCAATTGATCAAAAACATATTGGCCTCTAGAGTTGATTAAATTTGGTTGTTTTAAAATAGCAACAACCTCATCTTTGTTTACAGAGGCTTCAGGCTCAGTGGAGAAAACAAATTTGTTTTTAGTGTCAGTGCACCTTCCCATAAATCTAATCTGGTAACCCCCTTCCTTGAAACATTTGGTTACACAACCTGCGTAGAAGTTTACGGTTTTCTTTCCAAAAACTTTAACTACTACGAAATCATTGACTTTGACACTGAGCTGTGAAGGATCATCGGGATCAGAATCAGAATCACTGTATATGGCAGTGTATATGGGTTTTCTTCCCTGGGTTGTCTCCTGTTTCTTAGCTGTAAAAATACAGTTAAGGGAAATTCTTAATCAATGTTTTATTGCATTTAGAAAGTAAAAGAAATACTAACTTAGGCTTGTCGATTTCCAAATTGATAAAATATTCAAAATGTATCATTAAAGTTATTCAAAGCTAAAAATTAATGTAACTCAAGCAATGTAAAATGTTAAAAGGATACAACTTGAATTTTTTGGTTTTGGAGTCTGTGTTTGGCCCATTTCATGATGAGAAGGCTCCACTTCTTTACTGGCATCTGTAGATTCCCCTTGTAGTAGTTCGATTTGCCCCAGACCATAGTGGGTACATTCCTCTTCTAAAGAACAAGTTGCACAGCTCAATAGTAAATTTCGGATCGATCGGTATGCAAACCCGGGACCCCTAGCACCATAGCTAGCAGCCTTAACTACTATCGGTATGCCACGAGTCATTGCTGAGCAATGAAGGGAAAATTCATCTATATAAGTTGAAGAGTTTTAATAACAGTTTTGGTGCAAGGGTGATTGTATTTTAATTACAATTAATATTGCAGTACAGAGGGGTAAGGCAATGTACAGTGCAGAGTGGAGTGAGAGCCAAGGTATAGCAGATTCTTCCATTTTGCCATAATATAACTAAATGGGTGTGTGAAACTATTGGCAGCAAAGGATAAGCCTGTGCAGGAAGAACCAATGAAGATGGAATATTGTCAGGAGCGGAAAGGAACAGAGTTGATCTGGGTTTACTACACTGGTAGCTCCATGCTCGCTATCTTTGCAAGATACACCACTCCATACAATAACTTACGCGTCTATAGATTCCATTGCATACCCGAAAAATTTATTGAGTGCTGCCAATAGCTTATAATTAGGATTCGGATGTTTATGACCTAAAAAACTGGAAAATATGACCTTAAATATGCCCTTAAAAATGACTAAATATGACCCAAAAACTCGTAAATATGACCTAATAAAAGAAAGTATTTTCTAATAATAAATGTTCCACTTTTAAATGTTTAATGAAACTAAATTACTACATAGCATGAATGCAATCAGGTTCGTGTTTTTAAGAATTTTACATATTATTCACAGTTTTGCTTGTAATGGACATCTAATTTTAAAGCATTTGCTTCTGTGTGATTGCTTCACCACTTCAATATAATATTTTGTAGTCCATGCGTGTCCCTATAAAACATGAAAAATTGCATTAATTAAAAAATTAAATTACCTATTAATTGGGCATAAACATTAAATTAATGAAATAAATTTCAAAGTAGGCTATTACGTACCAGTTTTCAATCTCCATTTTTGTCTGCATTACAGTATACAACCACGTGCATTTTAAGATTATCGAATAGAAATCTTCTCCTGTTGTCACTTAATATCATCTTAAACCGCGAGAAGCTCCTTTCGACGTCACAGGATGTCAGGTGCATATTTGAAGAAAGTAAAGTCATTGCAATTTTAGCTTTGGTTCATCTTCTTCCAGAACAGCATCATCACCATTCAGAATATCCTTAATTTTACATAGGCCTACTGTGACATACCCCACATTTGCATTCAACACTTTAGTAAGTTTGTTCTTCCCTCTTGCTCGCTCTAGCTCACATTCTACACTTTTCACTAGCCCCAAACTTTCGTGCAGTTCCAAACCTACTGTCTCTAACAAGAAATTGCTCTTATGATGCCCCCAAAATTTGATTTGATGTAAGCCAAATTTCCCTTCAAGCTGCTGGAGAATAATTGTTGCACAATTTTAATACAAGCTGCCTCACGGTTGTCAAAGGTATTAATCACTTCCTCAATAGCTTCATAATTTTCACAATAATATTCAGCTGCACTAAGCCATGTACACCATCTTGTCAATACTGGTTGGGGTGGGAGTGGAAGTGAAGGTAGATGTTGTCAGTCTCTTTGGAGATTTTAGAAATATTTTTTTCACATTTGATATCAATGCATCCACATCATGAAAATGTACTCTTACTTCCTCTGCAACTCTGTGCAAATGGCAACCCTGAATAAAAGCGAGAGCAGAGGTTCCATGGTGCATTTTAAATGTTCAGACTGTTAGAGAGAATTACATTTAACACAAATAATGAAACATTGCACCTTCTTGAGTCACTGTGACTGAGAGAAAGAGAAATTGCTCCATGGGAATGGCTTCATAGCAGAGTAACTGTGATATATTCGAGTGTTTGGAAATCGCGGTATTGTAACGATGGTGCACAGATTTTCTTAGAATACCCCGATATTACTTTTAGCCCGGCTTCGAAACAGCTGAGAAAACCAGAGAATGCTGCAATTTAATGCTATGCTTTGTAAGAAGGAACCTTATCTTAACTGTGATACAGTATGAATATTTTTCATTTGTGCAATTTTTTGAAATCACAATAGTTTTATTGTTGCTGTCAAGTCAAAAGTTACGTACATTGGTCAGACCCGTGACAGCATTCTAGATGTTATTATCCAGTCACCCGTCAGCTTTTACAAAATTATTTTATCATGATCAATGTTTAATATATTCTACTTGGGTTTCTAAACAGCAAGTAACTTGTCACACCCATTGCAATGTATCTATCCTAATACCCAGAATTCCTATTGAACGTTGGTAATCTTCTTTCAGCGGCTGAGACGTAATGGTTCTCAATAAACGAGCTTTGGAAAGAGCATTTTCTCCAAGCAAGCGACGTAAGCAAGTCGGTCATGCACGGAACTTGGGCAGAACAGTAAGAGGAGGAAACACTGAAATTTCCTCGAGTATGCGAGTTGTTGTCCGAACAAGGCCGGAGAATCCCAAGGAACTGGAAGTCAATTACAGGTAAGTTGAATTATGGGTACTCCATTGTGTAATAGCAATCATTATTCAGGGTGTCCAACATTGTAAACAAATATAGTGGAAAGGAACATCATTACTATATGGGTGATTCTTCAAATACAGGAAAATTTGGAGTGTCTAAACATCCAAATTTTTTAGTTTGTTTTTAAAATCTAAAAAAAAAAATGCTAAAATACTTCAGGGGTTACTTGATTATAATAAGACACCAGCAGAGCTTAAATGTTTATATTTTTATTTATTTTAATTTTTTAAAGCCATGTGAATGACATCCGTGTACATGTGGATGGCAGAAGGCCACAATAATGACTAGGGCCCGGATTTTTATGTGCTAAAAAACTTAAAAATATTTATTTTTTATGTGCTAAAAATGTTAAAAATATGTGCTAAAATTTTAAAAATATGTGCTAAAAGTAAAAAAAAAAATATGAGAAAAGAAACAAAAACACCAGAATGTTCGTAACTTACTAGAACAAATTATATTGAAACTCGCCAACATCAGATGTAAAATGCTGACAGGAGTTGCAGTGCTCAACAAATGTCATTTCCAGATTATGGATCACAAATCCTTGTCTATTATCTGAGAATAATGCTTTATATTGAGAAAAGGAATGTTCTACATCACACGATGTTAACCTTGCATATTTGAAGAGGGGTAGATCACTAACACACATACACAATCAATCAATTCGATTATGTTTTGGCCTTCCAAAACTTGAGCGACTTTGCCACCATTTTTCTCAATCATACCTTTAAATTTTGTTCTTAGAACTTCTATTTTCGAACCTGAGATAGTGTTAAGTTGCCTTTCAACGTATTGTATTTCTTTAAGTGAATTGCGCAATGTTGAGATTGGGTTCTGTTCTGTTCTTCCCTGATTAATAACTCTCACCTCATTGCAAGTGAAGCATTTGTGTTGAATTCTTTCGAGATACAAATTTTTGTTGTAAAATGTTAAAAGAGAAGGAGGAAAAGTACTAAAATATTTATTTATGGAGAATATATCAAAAATATTTATTCACATAACTTTTTTGTAAAACATGTGTTTTTATGTAAAATAAAATTTGGAATTTGCCTTTGTCGGACCTCGATTTGGGTATTAAACTTTGTTTTAGGAATGTACGCATGAGGAAAAAAAACATTTTTTTACATACAAATCCGGGCCCTAATAATGACTAACTTTGGCAACATTCTGCTTTTCTTTGTGTGATTTCATATTTAATCAGTTTGCTTCAGTTGATTTTGCATGAAATTTGCAAATTTGTGTGCATACTCCGGAATTAATGTAATTTTAATGAGACTGTGTTTTTATGGTTGGGTCATGGAGAATCAAGCAGAAATTCATTTAATCAGTTTTAAGATCTTAAGTACAGGTCACAGACACCGCAAACACAATAGTACCCTACATTTATCATCTACATGACTTGAGAGTCATCCACATACCCCTTCATGAGGCATGTGGATGACAAAAAAGGAGTTTAAGTGGTCTCTGCAAGCCATTTCTAAACCTCTGTAGGCTCAACTTTAATCAGGTACTTTGAATTGGTAGGTTTATCACTGTGCATAATCAAAATTAATTAATATTCACTTTCTGCCTACTTTCTAGAAGCCATGTTAATGACGGGGAATAAAAACGCTTTCCTTGAAAATGATGCAAAGTCCTTTGTTAATTCCAAACTGTTTGTAAGCAAGCAAAATTCAACCTTACAATTCAACCACAAGCTGCTTTGTTGGCTTTCTAACACTGTTGCCAGTTATACAAATTTCTCATTCAGACAGAAAAAATTCCATTCTTTTCAGCCATGTGGATGACCAAAAACCCTTGGGACATACTTTATGTTCATTAGGTGGGGTGACAATTTTATTTCATTTTATTTTTTAGGGGTTAATATTGTTCACTCATTGGCAGGAAAAAAATTGAATAGGAAATAACATTTTGTTTTGTGGATAAATGCATTAGAATATACAAAACCGGGGTATGGGACAGGGCATGTGGATGACATTTAATTGAATTAAATTTGGTTTTGGAATATCAGAATTTAAAGTTAGTGACATTTCAAACTGTTAGTTGTGGTATGGAAGTAGTAGAAATTTTTTTTTTTTTTTTTTTTTTTTTTTTTTTTTTTTTTTTTTTTTTTTTTTTTTTTTTTTTTTTTTTTTTTTTTTTTTTTTTTTTTTTAAGATGAATTTGAAGGGAAATATCACTCCGGAATACAAATTTTCCCGTATTTGAAGAATCACCCATATGTGTCTAGCCTTTAGTCAGTTTCATGCCATGTCCTTGACAAACCCCAAGACCAATCCAACTGCTGGGAAATGCATAATTTAAAACCCATTGGACTAAAAGACTCCAGTGAAGTGGGGCCCATCCAAGTGTCAGATGGCACTCAACATTACCTTTGCACTATCATGCATGTATTCTATTAATGCATCCAGGGTTTTTCTGAACCCAAAATTTGCGTATTGTAGTGATTCGCTTTCCCTAAAAAGTGAAAAGTGGATTTATAAAAAAAAACAATATGTGTTTGGCAAGCAGGTTTTGTCATCAGCAATGCGACTCAGCATATATATTGCACACGTTGGTCATCAAGCTTGATTTCTTGCACAATTTGTACCTTGTTCGTGGTCAAATGCAGTTGACGGCGAATAACTTAGAGTTAGTGCATATCAAATAACCAATGGGTGTTTAAGTATACATTTTCTATTTCTATATATTTCTGGGAGTACAAAACAATTTTTTTTTCTCTCCCACATTTTTATCACAAACACTTTAGCTTCTAGATGCCATTTTCTTTAGAAGGATCTGTCATTTTTAGTGTTTTGACTTGAAAAGAACAAGTCTCTATAGGCAAATGTTGATCAAACTACCGTAGCTCCTTTGTTCAGTAGTTGTGCTTGTGTATAAGTCTTAGTAGTGAAATTTGTTTTATTTTTGATAAAGTTAAGAGTTAGTCAAATTATGAATTCAATTGCCCAATAGGCCTATATGAAAATATAACCATAATTTTGGAAGCGTTTGCAGTGATTCTTTTCAGAGACATACAAAGTTGATAAAAAGTAGCTTAAAGAGGAATTCCACTCTGATATGTTGATAAGCCAAAACAGATTGCAGTTGATCATGTCTTGGGGGAATCGCTTTGTCCTTAATGTTACCAAAAAATATTCACTTTTGAAGAAAATCCCTCCACTAGTAGCAATGATTATTTGACTGATTCAGTAGAACCTTATTAATGCTTGTTCATTTGAAAAATCTCTCTTGAAAATCTATTAACACACTAACAGAACACTACATTTTACTTCCTTTCTTAACCCTACTTGAGATAATAAATATAAACCACAATTCTAAAATAAAACCAATTTACTACTTATAAAACAAAGTTATGACTTACACATAACCAAGTCGTGACGTGTTAATGCATTGCTCAGCTAGTATGACTAAGGGGTGTTCTATTGCTGAACTACTGACCAGATCATTTACTCTTACTACTACTGAACATTTCGTTTTTTGTTTTATGACAGATATTTCATTTTACAAACAACATCAAATAATAATTAACAACTAACAGTCACCTACCAACAGTTATGAATATATCAAGTCCAGGAATAAAATTTGCAGATGACTTAGTATTAACTGCAATTACCCCCATAGGATTACAAAGAAGTATTCATGCAGTCAATAAATTTTGTAACAAGTGGAGTCTAAAAATTAATATTCACAAAACCAATATTCTAGTCTGCAAAAATGGCAATAAACTAAGCAGGGTGGAAAAATGGAGCATAGATAATAAAGTTATAAATTGTGTAAATTGCATAAAATATTTAGGAATAATTTTCAATAATAAGGGATCTTGGGAACTTCAAAACAAGGCTGCATGGAACAATGGTAAAGTAGCTATGAATGCTATATACAATTGCTCAACCAAACTACCCGAAATTAGATTCGAAATGTTAAACAGGTTATATAAAGCAATAGTTGAATCAAAAATGTTATATGGAAGTCACCGCCGTCTCGAGAATTACACTGCCTGTCCTATGCTTTATTTTAACATGGAGTTTAGAGTATTGCTCAATTGCATAATTTCTCCAGTAGAGGCGACACAATTCACACCCAGATTGCAGCAATAACCGCCACCTATACAACCCCCGTCTCGAGAATACAGAGTCTAGAAGGCATTGCCCTATACATTACCGTACATTGCTTCTATGCGTTTGCTGCGTCAAAATAAGCATTAAACAGACAGAGATACTTGTGTTATTTGTTTAGAACATAATATTATTCCAGTATATGACACTTACCTTGAAATGGAATTTTGGAGCAATGATTAAAATAAATATAAATTAATTAGACGTATTTATAGTAAATTTTATTCATAGTAATTAAGTACCGGTACCTAGAATAATACAAGTTTAAACATTCAATTTATGCTTTGAGAACATTTTTAGGGTATATTTCCCAAGATAATTTTACTATATTACGAGACGGCGGTGACAGCACTACATAATCAACAATGTCGTAGCAAAAAACAAGAAGCAATCTGGGTGTGAATGGTGCTGCTATCTGTAATGTCGCCGAGTACGCAAAATTAGCCGTATTGGACAGGCAGTGTATACACGAGTAAACACGAGTGATACAGTCTAGAAGGCAGTGATGGAAGTGAAGTGTGGGGGGAAAGGAATTCTTGGAAATGAGACCCAGGTTCTGCAAACAAGTATTGCAGGTACCAAGATACTCATCAAATGAAGCAGCACGATAAGAATTAGGATATGACAGTAGTATGGGGGTCATTTTAAGCAAAATTTTAAGGTATTACAGACACATCTGGAAAAAAGACAATGAAGATATAGTGAAAATCTGCTTCCAATCTCAAGTGAATGATAATGGTAATCGAAACAGAATACAGTACATTAGGAAAACATTAGATGAGATAGGATTAAAGTGGATATGGAATTCAGTATTGAACGAGGAGAAAAACATCAATGTGATTTCAAAAATAGTTATTAAAAGATGTAATGATATACAAAGGCAGAACCATTTTGTCGTAATGAGGGAAAAGAAATCTTTAGTATTCTACATCAAAATGAAGGAAATGTGGGGTATGGAAAATTATGAGAATGATTGCTCAAAGAAACAAAAATCTGGGCTGGCATGATGGAGATTAGGGATATGGAAGCTTAGAGGGGCAAGAAGAAATTTCGAGAAAGGTCGTTGCCCACTATGTCTTAGTAATGAAGATGCAGAGCATATAATTTTAAGTTGTCCCGAAACGGAAACACTAAGACTTATGTTTTTAAGTAAAAAAAAATTAAAGTTACATAAACAATTGGCATATAAGAAATTAACTGTAACAAAAACACTAAAGGAACTGGGAAACTTTTTATATATAGTTAAAATAAAATGGGAAAAATAAATTAGCTGCTTAGGGGAAATTGGTTACAAAAGGTAAACACTTATTAGTAGTTGTACTGATTTCAGATGTATGAGTTTTTATGTATGCAGACGCCCTTTGGTGAAAAACTTTCTGTAACACCAGGGGTGATCATTTGTATAACTCCAGATACAAGAATAAATCATTCATTCAACATCCAATAATAATTATATTATTTTGACAATTTTTATCGTATTCTAACGTTTAGTAATATGGGGCAATCAGTCATTTCACAGCTTTTTTTTTCATTTTCTTTATTTTTAAAATATTGCTCCTAGTCAGAACAGAACTACGAAATGTTATGTGTTGATTACTAGTCATTAGAAGGATATTTTGAGAAAATTTCACATTTTTTTGTTCAGACCCTTTCAAGATATTCCAATTTGAAAGTCTGGAATTTTAGAAAATCTTAATATTTGAAGACTGATAAAACCGAAAGGATCTAGTAGTCTGTTATAGGCCTGTATATCTGGGAAAAAATATTAAGTGTGTGTGTTCATCCCTCGTATCAAAAAAGTTTCGTAAGTTGTTAATTTATTCAAAAGGAAACATGATTTGCTAATAAAGTTTTAGATTATTTCCTTAAAGCCTAACAAATTTTTGGTCATGACATGAATTGTAGATTAAGATGGTTTTTATTGATCAGCTTGGTTCCTGTATCTTAATAAACGAAATAGTTATGTTACTTACTGTTAACCTTTGAAAACACTAAAAGTGTCATATCCTTATAAACAAAATGGTCTCTAGAAGCCAAAATGTTATACTCCCAGATAGTACAGGAACACAAAACGTGTCCTTAAAAGTGAAATAAAATCCCAGCAAGAAATTATTTTATTATTGGTTGGATTGTCCCCTTAGTGAACCGTCTCACTCGCTGTTTGTCTGTGGACAAGTCTTCATTACACCCTCTCAGAGGAAAATGATTAAGTAGCAGAAACCAAAGCGATACTTAACCTTTTGCATGCGCAAAATTTAATGTATTAAATCCAATGACGTTAGTGTGGAATTTATTATATTAAAGTCAGGTCATTGACCTGCCTGTCTGGCGACTAAGAGCACAAAATTGATACTACATGTCATGGGAAGTCTCTTTCACATTTCAACACATGATTTCCTCGTGGATTGCATCAGTCAAGGAAATATAAATTATCTTGAAGGGCAACTAAATTTTTCTTATTTCTTTCTTTTGTATTTACTTACTGTTTTCGTAGCGAAATGGCTTACAAGAGGATGCTAAGTAACGAACAACTTAACTCTGGACTGTAGTAGGGGTGAGGAAGAATTTTTACCGGATGAGGTTACTGAGAGCAACAACAACATAAGGACAGTGAGAAGATAAATACAGGCTTAGCATTTTCGACTGATTCAGATCCAGGCCCGTCCCCATTTACAATAGGGTCATTCCATATTAAATCAACAATTGGGCGTTGCCGCACCATTTTTTATTTTGATGAAATTTGGTAGGTGATTTGTACCAGTCTTCTGAACCCCAAAACAAATCTTGTTATACCTCTAAAAAATTTTACTCCTGAGATATAGGCATTTGTTTGGAGCACGAACAAGCAAAAAATGTAATTTCAGACCTATTTTCTGAAAGCCGTAGAATTTATATTTGAGTCAGTAGGATGATCAGATAGAGCTCATTGGAAAGCTTAAAGAATGGACTTTCATTTGTGCATACTAAATTAGATTTAAGTTCAGTCTAAACAGACGTTTTTAGGGCTCTAATCTTCGTTCGTGAACTGTCGTTTTGCGTAATTTTAGGCATTAAAAAAACAACGAAGGACTTGGAGTAACAGGCCAATTTTGTTTCTTGTTACACTTATGTATGAGGAGTATGTGTAGGAAAAAAACTGAGCTGTTACTGGTGGTCCTTCACCCTGAAAAATTTGCTTAAACTTCGAAAAAATGTAAATCGTGCTTTTTCTCGGTCCCAAAAAGTAATGTGGGACAGGTGATAAAAATCTGAAAATGCCAGGATGAGAAGCCCTTATAGTGTACTTTAAAATAAAAACAAAATCATTCTCTGACTCGAGCTACAAGCCTTTGAAATATCAAGAAAACAGCACTTGACCGCTACTGAAAATAGGCTAAGCAGATAGGATAATTACCACAAAATTTAATTTAAATTTACATAAAATACAAAACATTTATTTACAAATGAGAATTTTCCTCAGTTATACAACGTTCTGATTTTTTTTTCTAGCAAATTTCCACATTTGATTTATTTTTAAGCTACATTGATGGCAATTTCAAGTACTGAATTTAGAAACCATTCTTATCCTGGTTTATTAGGTGTAGGTACTGGATTAAACTCTACTCTTCTATACAGTATATTGAATTATATGTTAACTGATAAGTTCTGGACATGCACTGTTCATTGTAGTCTGGTTGCTGACCAAGTCATGTTTCAATATCCATAGCTTCATATGATCCAGCCCCTCTGTTGAATGCTGCCCACTATTCACTTATTGAGCTGACTCACAGCATGTAGGTTGTGTTTGTGCTTCATTATCTTTTGATTAGTTTATTTTTTAAAATTATTACTATTGTTATTTTGTGCTGAATACATGCTATTGAAATTGTTACCAGTATATTACTATGATGGAGTGTTCTTGTTCTGTTGGCATCTTATAAAGGAGAGGTATGTCATAAATTATCTTACTCTAGGTCTTCAGTACTCAATACTATTTCCGAGTTCACTGAAGAACAAAAAACATTATTTTCAATTAGAATTGGTTGCGATGATATAAAATGTTTCACAAGGCTGAATTTTTGGACAGATACTTCCAAATTTTGTGTACGGTCTTGCTCTGACCCCTACAGTGTTCACTCAAAACCTATTAAAAATCTCTCTCAGATAAATATCAATGACACTTTCCATGTGCAATCCTGAGCTGAAATTAATCCCAGGGAAGGTATTGTGCACAAAATGTTAAAAAAATTAAAAATCCAAAACAAGGCACAGAGACCGGTACTGACAGTGAAGATGAATGCCCAGACATTTATGAACCTGAAACCATTCTTGTTGAAACAGTTAATGATGCTTGTTCAGTCCTTGGTATTTCTCCTGTTAAGGGGCAGAAGCTGTCAGTTGAAGCTAGACCCTCAGTGTTAACAAATGAGGTTAGTATATCAGGAAAGTTAAGTAAGTCTTTTGATTTGAACATTTCAACTGATAATGAGGAATTTTCAATGAACATGCAGCCTGCCAGTTTAGTGAATGAGTACAAGCAACTAATTCACAAGCTTAAAGAAAAAAAAAATGAAAGAACATTGTAAGTTTAGCTCCTAGTAGTTGGAGTATTAGTATAGTTCAGAGTGAGTTTAATGTCAGCCAATACTTAGCCCACCAGTCAAGAAATTTACTGAAAAAGAACGGGATTTTGCCACAGAATATGGAGATCAGGACTAGGAATAAACTTGATGAAGTTTCAGTCAAAACTGTACAAGACTTCTACGAAAATGATGAGTACAGCAGAATGATGCCAAGGAAAAGGTACTGTGTATCTGTTAGAGGACCTAATGGAGAAAAAGGTTAATTTGATGTAACCTTAAAGAGCTTTATGCAGCTTTTAGTGTTTAATGCATTACCTACATAAAAAAAACCAGGATAAGAATGGTTTCTAAATAAAATAGTTGAAAATACAATACTTGAAATTGCCATCAATGTAGCTTAAAAAGAAGTCAAATGTGAAAATTTGCTAGAAAAATTACAAAAAATCAGAAATTTGTATAACTGAGGAAAAATCTCATTTGTAAATAAATGTTTCGTATTTTATGTAAATTTAAATTAAATTTTGCGGTAATTATCCTATCTGCTTAGCCTATTTTCAGTAGCGGTCAAGTGCTGTTTTCTTGACATTTCAAAGTTTCCCTCTATCCCTTCGAGTCAGAGAATGATTTTGTTTTTATTTTAAAGTACACTATAAGGGCTTCTCATCCTGGCATTTTCAGATTTTTATCACCTGTCCCACATTACTTTTTGGACCGAGAAAAAGCCCGATTTACATTTTTTCGAAGTTTAAGCAAATTTTTCAGGGTGAAGGACCACCAGTAACAGCTCAGTTTTTTCCTACACATACTCCTCATACATAAGTGTAACAAGAAAAAAAAATTGGCCTGTTACTCCAAGTCCTTCGTTGTTTTTTCAATGCCTAAAATTACGCAAAACGACAGTTCACGAACGAAGATTAGAGCCCTAAAAACGTCTGTTTAGACTTAACTTAAATCTAATTTAGTATGCACAAATGAAAGTCCATTCTTAAAGCTTTCCAATGAGTTCTATCTGATCATCCTACTGATTCAATTAGAAATTCTACGGCTTTCAGAAAACAGGTCTGAAATTACATTTTTTGCTTGTTTGTGTTCCAAACAAATGCCTATATCTCAGGAGTAAAATTTTTTAGAGGTATAACAAGATTTGTTTTGGGGTTCAGAAGACTGGTACACATCACCTATCAAATTTTATCAAAATCAAAAATGTTGTGGCAAAAAAATTTCTTAAAATTTGTTGATTTAACCCTTTCAGTGCTGAGATATTTTCACTGTCACTCGGCGCTAAATCCGAAAAATAAGAAGGCAGTTTTAAAATACGCCAGAACTTCGTCATCACGTTAGAAATGTTTTTCCTTGCTCGTGAAAGGAATGACTGTGTTGAAATTGAACATACCATGGCCTTGACGTGATTCCCGGCTTGTCATATGACTCGTGAGTTCAATGGCTTCTTCAGACATCACAACATTGTGCAAGGCCTCATATTTTCATCTACAGATAGCACCACAGGGCAAGGAAAGCAATGAAAATAATTTCTATCTAACCCCAAGAGATGGCAGGACATTATCCTTTCGTTGAAACCTTGTTAAAGAATTCTATTCTACGAGCAATTGTTTTATTCGTAGCACTAACTTAGCGGCAAAATTGTGCAAGGCCTCACATTTTGATCTACAAATTGCACCACAGAGCAGGGAAAGCAATGAAATTAAGTTCTATCTAACCCCAATAGATGGCAGGACACTATCCTTTCGTTAAAACTGTGTTAAAAAATTCCATGCCTTGTGGAATCGTCTCGTTCATAGCACCCAATTCGCGGCCGTCACAGTTCCGTCGTTAGCAGTGAAAGGGTTAATATGGAATGACCCAATACCAACCAAGGTCTCATATTACCATCTCAGTTCAATAGAAACACTTTTTATTCTTTGATGATTTATTTATTTATTGGTCTTTGGGACATTTTTTGTTGCAATCTTTCATTTTACAATACAATAAAGTACATATTATATACAACTAATTTTAGAAATTATTATAGACTAAGTCTAATATTTACATTTTTCATAATAACAAATATACGAGGGGGATTCCGAAAATAAGTTTCCCCTGGCGACTGTGTACAGAGGTGTGGATGAAAGACAAAAAATATGAGACATACCTTATTTATCGACATAATTACCACGTACATTGAGAGATTTGTCATACCGCTTTAGAAGCTTCAAAAAGCCCTCTAGGAAAAAGACAGGGCTCCGCTGCCAACCAAGAGTTGCAATATGGTCTCGCATTGTCATTCAACAACAGAACGCTATATTGAAGAAGGCCAGGTCACATTTTCCGAATCACTTCCTTGAATTTCAACAGGGTATGATGGTTCCATCCTCCAAAAAGTCCAGGACACAGGCGTCCCAGAACACTGTGAGGAATACTTTACCTGCAGAAGGCATTGTTTTGAACTTCTTTTGGGCAGGTGATGATGGATGTTTCCTTTGATTCGTGCATGAAATGGTGGGCCCACGTTTCATCCCCCACCACAATCTGAAAAAGAAAGTCATTGCCATCACGATGGTGTATGGGTGTCTTTCGCGTTCAACCAATGTCTAGTTTCCCCCGTTGTTTTCGATTCCCTGGGGAAAAATAGAGGGGAAACTTATTTTTGGACTTCCCCTCGTAATGATAAACAAAAATAGAATAAGAAAATTAAAATATAATTTCAAAAAATCCATCTACTTGGTAAATACAATTTTCAATCAAAGATTAGATTTTGTGAATATAGTGGAATATCCCTTATGCCATTAAGGCCCGTTATTAGCACCTCCATTTAAATATTTACGGCTACTTTTACGGTTTCTTTAATGACAGTTCAATTTTACAATATCTGGTTAGGCGTTAACTGTTGGTAAAAATCTCTTAACTGGCAGTAATCTTTATTGTAGGAAAATGTACAAGTAAACTCCTAACCGGAGGATTTTTTGAGGTTATACTTCTCGCAAACTGAATGAAAATGGAGAGATGAAATTATTTAGCTGCTTACGTAGGCCTAATGTCAGTGACGATGAAGAACAATGTCAATATATGTAAAAAAGATTTTTTTTTAAATATTGAAAACTAGATCATACTATTATGAAAGTTTGAACAATCAATTATTTTACTGTTTACTTCTTCTACCCGTACATCAGATTATATTTGGGTTTTGCATCCTTCGGGGATGGGGTTAGAAACGTGGTAACTTTCTTTTCATTTTTACAACCACTTTACTTGAGGAGGATTTTATTCTTCTTTATTTTTTAGAAAACATCTTAACAACTTTTAGATTTTAACATAATTGTATAATAAGCATAATATATATATATAATGTATTTAAGTATTTTATGCTAAGAGCTAATAATTTTATTTGAAAACATCTCGTGATATATCCTGAAGTTATTAGCTACCAGGGTTGTAAAAAAGCCGGCTAAAATTGAAAAAAAACCTGACCAGTGGTTTTTCTTCAATTTTAGCCGTTTAAAATCATGATTTTAGCCAGCTAAAATCAATTTTTCCTGGTTGGGGGAGGTGGGAGCGGGTTGAAATTTTGAAAAAATTATATTTAGGGCCCTATGGGGTTGAGAGGGAAACTTTGTCTGCAAAATTAGACACCAATGATTCAGTGGTTGTGGGGGTTATGGTGGAAATTCAAAATTTTTAAAACCATGTCTTGTGGGGTATCTTTGAAAAGCTCTTGATGAGTAATCTTTAAATCAACAAATAGTTTCTTGATAGTGCTCATATAAGGAGAGATTTTAATTTTTGAAAGTCAAAAACACTTTAAATATACCTCAGCCAATAGGCATGCCAAAATGAATTCACGAGGACCAACTGAGGCTACCAATGAAATAAAGTTTGAAATATTAAAAATAATAGTTAAATATCTTTAGAACAATAATCCTTGGCCAAATTAAAAATGAAATAATAAAAGATATCAATTAATACATAATTAACAACTCTCTTTTTATAATAAATATTTCAGTTTATATTCTACACTTACCCCAATAAATTAATGAAAAGCACTATAAAATCTACCTCAGCCTGTGCCCTGTAGGCCGACCTGAAGGGATTTTTTATACTTATTTCTCCATCAATTACACAAAACTGAAGCGTAATCACCTATCGCTGGAATTTTGTCAAGCCATAGAATCTTTACATCGTATGCCGGCCAGTTCTGCATCAATCGAAAGAGTATTTTCTTCATTTGGGTTAATACAAACAAAATTGAGAAACAGACTAGGCAATGAAAAAGCCCAGAACCTTGTATACATCAACAGGCAGAATAAAGCAAATATGCAAGAGTCTTATGATGAATGGTGAATTTACCATATTTACTCGAATATAACGTGCCCTATTTTTGTCCATTTGTAGATTTCAATACTGAGGTGCGCGTTAAATTCTAGTACAAATCCGTTTCGTAGGTCGGAGGTAATATTGATCTACATAACAATGCATTGCTGTAATTCTCGACTTTGTTCATTTTATCGTTAGCCTACACCATATGAAATTTAATTTCTGAAACATAATGAAAAAATAGTTTTTGTCAGTTCTATAGTGCAAATGTGGAATATTGTGCATTGTCGATTTTAAACTCATTTAAGAGCGGTATCAGCTTTTATTGTGAAACATTCATTTAATGTTTTGTTTGTCCATTTAGCAATAAAAAATAAGCACCTCCGAGGATTCCAGTGATGAACACATTAGTGAATAATGATGAGCCATGCCTATAGGCCTACTTGTAGGCTTAAATGTTTATGTGTTGGTTCATTATTCTATAAATACTGTGACAAAATTCCAAATAAAATATCCTCTTAATGATGCGCATTACATTTGCTAACAAACTCTTTTTTTATGATTTTACGTTTCAAAATCAGGGTGCGCATTAAATTCGAGGGTGCATTATATTGGAGTAAATACGGTAATTAACTATTGCTGGGAATTACACAGTGAAGTGGTACAGTGAGTCCCACGCAAGAGTTGGCTAATGACGTGGGATTTTGTGACGCAGCGGGCACAGCTCCAACTCCCGAGCGAACGGGTGAAATATCTACGCAAATAAAGCCGCGATCGGTGTAATGATTCAGGTTCTCACATTTACAGTTAAAATTACAATGAAAATAACCACGTACCTCATCACAAGAGCTGTTGGAAATGTTCTTCTCTTGAATCCACACAATACTCGCACTTTTTTAGGAAATTTTCTTTCACACGCATAATTTCAGCTTCCGAGACAGAGTTAATTTCTCTTGTGATATTGTCTTTAAGTTCTTATAACAGCATGCGACTATTATTTATGGGGAAACTTCAAAATTAAAGTGTATAGGTCAATTTCCCATACATTAGATGAACTTTAAGACAATATCACAAGAAAATTTAACTCTATTTCGGAAACTGAACTTATGCGCGTAAAAGAAAATTTCCTAAAATGGTGCCAGTATTGTGTGGATGCAAGAGGAGAACATTTTCAACATCTCTTGTGATGAGGTACATGGTTATTTTCATTGTAATTTTAACTGTAAATGTGAGAACCTGAATCATTACACTGATCGCAGCTTTATTTGCTGTGCCCGCCGCGACGCAGAAACCCGTGTCATTGGCCAACTCTTGCGTGGGACTCACTGTATTAAATTATACTAAATACAATTTCAGGATTCTGAGCTTGTAACTTTTAAAGTTGTGATGTTTGGAAATAAAAACATGAAAGGAACTTCAATTATTTTTATTCAATTTGATTTTAGCTGGATAAAATGCCTGGCTTTTTTCAAGTGGATAAAACCGGCCTGTTAAAACCAGGCCGGCTTTTTCATAACAACCCTGTTAGCTACACATTTCATACACAAAATTATTAGGTTTTAAGTCTGGCCTCGCAAATTATGCGACCTTTTTGGGCTAAGACAACTGAATGCGCACTACTGCCCGTACTGTGTACTGTATACTATAATTAAATTCAGGGAAGTTATGTGTTTCACAAGAGGTTTTTTTTCTGATACGTCTTTCCGAGCTTTGCTCTTATGGCCACACATTACTGTGTTTAATTATTTCGAATTATATGACGCTTCTCGTCGATAATATTCAGGAACAATTGTTCTTCACTTGAAAAGAAATTGCTGTGTCTATTTATTTTTTGATATAAACCATAACCTCATTCATTATCCATTACAAAATCAAACCAAACAATGAAAACAGATGAAAAACTGCTGCAAACAACTGAGAAATGCTCGTTCCAACTGCTATGACTTTTGTCTGATTGTGTTAACTGGGAGTAAACTTTAACTAAAAGATGATAAGAACAAAGAAGCGTTTACTGGAACTTTACTCTGACCGTAAAATAAACTGTCAGTTAGCATTTACTCCTACTTAACTGTACATCGTAAGAACGGGCCTAAGTCCTATAGAAATGTTTCTATCATCTCTTCTTTACTCCAGCTGTGAATATTAACTTCAGAACAAGGGAAATGTTTGATGTTATGCAATATTGCATGTCTTTTGAAAAACATTTCATAATTTATAGGATTTTTAAATTTTAACGAGAATGTGGTGCGTACAGCCATAAAACTCGCTGCTCACAAAGGCTCATCTATCTCAGAAATCTTCACTTGGACAATTACATTAGACTCAATTCTCACAAATAACTTGTACTAAACGAAAGAGTTTTCTTCAGAACTGGAAGAAGTGTGCTCTTGATTTCACAGATGTGTGGTTAAAGAAATTGACGACAAGACTTTGGTGTTTGATCCTATTGAAGAACTGGAACCATTCTTCTTCCATGGTACAAAGCAGAAAGATGTCCTGAAGAAACAAAACAAGGAACTGCCATTTGAGTTTGATCGAGTTTTTGGTCGAGAATCTTCAAATGAGGAGGTTTTTGAAGGAACTACCAAGGATATTGTGAAGTCTCTGCTGAATGGCTACAACTGTTCAGGTAAATACCATCTTAACTGTTCTGTAAAATTGATTTTTCATTCTCGAGCTATTCTGTTCACAGTCACGTTTCTTGAATATGACCTGCTTGTTCCGGGTGAATTTCCAGCCTTCAAGTGGAATACTAATTTTTTACTGAAACGCCTTTTTAACTTATCAGCTCTGTCATCTGGCCGATCTGTGAATGTAGTATGCAGTATGCATGATGCTGGCCTTCAAGCTGTCATCTGAGCTCTTTGTTCTCTCCTAGTTCTCCCTTTCCGGTGACCCACTTTTGAAGATCCATAATCCTTCCCATTGCCATTTGCTCTAGTAATGTAGTGTGGTGTAGAGACACTGCCATATTTATAATTAGTAGCACTTCTGCACTAAAAACTCAAAGCCATGAGTAGCCGTTATTCACTTTGAGTTTTTACTTGTTGGGTCATTCCATATGAACTCAACCAGAGGTCCCCGGGTGACCGACTCAGATTTGACTAAAAAAAAATTGTGCTGGTACCTTTACATATATAATGAAAAATTGCCAAATTTTAGGCCAAAATTCCTAAGGGTTTCGGTGCTGTGGCCGTTTAAAGAAAGGTCTGTTGTCCATTTTTGACACTGGCAAATTGCACATGTTCCTGTGCACCTACTTTCGGATGCATATATTTCTGGAATGGAATATGATATCTGCCTGAAATTAGGTATACTGGGCAATTTGAACACAGGCTTTCAGAATCTGCCATCAGAGAAGGTGTACCTCTTCTAGTTTCTGAGCTACTGGCCTCCAAAGTAGTGATCCTTTTATGTAGGAAAATGAAAATTTCAATTTTCACGAGGCAGCTGTCATGCTATTATGATTTACAACAGGCTATTGTTACTGGATTCCTTTTATTTGAGGATGTGGCCATCTGCAGAAGGTTTCTTGACTGTACCAAAATGTTACTTTAGGAGTAAAAGGGCTCTAGAAAGGGCTCCGGCACAAAAAATGCGATTTTAGACCAATCTTTGACTGATTCTGAAAGCCTGTGTTCAAATTGCCCAGTATACTTAATTTCAGGCAGATATCATATTCCATTCCAGAAATATTGGCATCCGAAAGTAGGTGCACAGGAACATGTGCAATTTGCCAGTGTCAAAAATGGACAACAGACCTTTCTTTAAACGGCCACAGCACCGAAACCCTTAGGAATTTTGGCCTAAAATTTGGCAATTTTTCTTTATATATGTAAAGGTACCAGCACAATTTTTTTTAGTCAAATCTGAGTCGGTCACCCGGGGAATTTTCCAGACTGGTTGAATTCATATGGAATGACCCTGTTACATGTATTTGCTATTCCTGGTGTAGAGCAGTGTTGTTTAATTTTGCTGTCAAATGCTTATTATGTAAATAATCGTATTATTAAAAGATTGAATGACTGCTGCAACTGACAAAATAGCACACTCGCTCTGACCTTATGCCTTGCTGCAGAAGACCTTTAAATTCCCAAAGACTATGATTTATCTGATCTTATCTTTTGAAGTGAAACTTCTTTAGTCGCAGTAGGGGTAAATCGAGAGCTTGTATAACACCTAAAATCATCACAAAATTAGTGTAACGCTTAAAATCATCATGAAATTAGTGAGGGATGGCGGAACGGACTGCACAGAAAACAATCAACTCAATAATTAACATGTTGTAAAACAGAGGTGTAAACATATGCTTCACGAAATATATGTTTATAAAATGTAAGGAAGATTAAACGGATGGCAATAGTTAATAGTCTATGGCCCGTTATTACCACCTCCAGTAAAATATTTACGGCTACTTTTACGGTTACTTTACTGATAGTTCGATTTTACAATATCTGGTTAGGCGTTAACTGTTAGTAAAAATCTCTTAACTGGCAGTAATCTTTACTGTAGGAAAATGTACAGGTAAACTCCTAACCGGAGGATTTTTTGAGGTTATATTTCTAGCGAACTGAATTAAAATGGAGAGATGAAATTACCTAGCTGCTTTCGTAATGTCAGTAGTGATGAAGAACAATGCCACTATATGTAAAACAGATTTTAAAATATTGAAAACTAGATCAAATTATTATGAAAGTTTGGACAAACAATTACTTTACTATTTGCTTCCTCTACCCGTACATCAGATCATATTTGGGTTTTTCATCCTTCGGGGATGGGGTTTCGAAACGTGGTACCTTTCTTTTCATTTTTACAATTACTTTACTTGAGGAAGATTTTATTCTTATTTAACAGGAATTGTATAATAAGCGTAATATATAAACTACATAGGTCTATACATAATGTATTTTAATGTGTAATGCTAAGAGCTAATAATTTCATTTGAAAACATCCCGTAACATATCCTGTAGTTATTAGCTACACATTTCATACACAAACTTATTAGGTTTTAGGTCTTGCCTCGCACATTATGCGACCTTTTTAGGCTAAGACAACTGATTGTACACTATTGCCCATACTGAGTACTGCAAACTATAATTAAATTCAGAGGAAGTTATATATTTTACAATAGGTTTTTCTGATACGTCTTTTTGAGCTTTGCTCTTATGGCCACACCTTACTATGTGTTTATTTAGTTTGAATTATATGACGCTTTTCGTCGATATCATTCAGAAACAATTATTCTTCACTTGAAAAGAAATTGCTGTGTCTCTTTATTTTTTTTTATATCAGCCATAACCTCATTATCCATTGCAAAATCACACGAAACAATGAAAACAGATGAAAACTGCTGCAAACAACTGAGAAACGCTCGTGCTGTGACTTTTGTCTGATTGCGTTAACCGGGAGTAAACTTTAACTAGGAGATGATAAGAACAAAGAAGCGTTTACTGGAACTTTACTCCGACCGTAAAATAAACTACCAGTTAACATTTACTCCTACTTAACTGGACATCGTAAGAACGGGCCTAAGAGTTAGAACACATGAGTGGAGGTATTATACACTTACTTCACTTGATTTTATCACTGACCTGGACATGTTTCGGGATTCTGTCTTTATCCCATTGTCAACAAACTCCAACTGTTGGTGTCGTCTGTTTTCCCTCTGGTGGACACCCGGGTCTTCAAAATAGGAGGCGTCTTATAATTGGGTAAATACGGAAATTATCTGAAGAGCTACAGTTTTGTTGTAGGTAATCCCACAAGAGACTACGAGTTTATCAATATATTTGCAAGAACAGAGTTCGAGGAAAATTATCTGATGAAACTCGTAAGCTGGATTTATTAAGACTGTTCCATGAATAAAATTTAACGGATTGTGTAAATAATTATTTTCTTACTTTGTTGTCAATATTCTGTCAGCCATAAGGTCACTAGATTCCTAGATTCCATTAGTGCGCACTACAAGATATAGAGTGTTATTGTAGATTTCCAATATTAGAACGCAATAAAAGCACACAAACTGGGTTGCACGTAATCAAAGTTGAGTTTTTAATCAAAACACATTTACGTTATTTCGATTTCTAAACAAGTTATATTGTATAAATAATCAGGAATTGATTAACACACTATATACTTCACTTACCAATTATTTTGGTAGTACGCGTTTCGCAGGTCCTTTGCCTGCATGGTCACCTACATGTCAACTACGTCACTGTAGTTGACATGACCATGCAGGCAAAGGACCTGCGAAACGCGTACTACCAAAATAATTGGTAAGTGAAGTTGAACCCCCCTACGGGAATTGTGGAAGGAAGTGCAAGGTTCCCGCCCAAGGAAAGCTAACCTAAATTGAATAATGGACCCGCCCAGAGGATAATTGGGTTTCCCGGGGAGAACAAGTTAAAAAACTGAGTCCAACATCCAGTTTTAGTTTCTCTTTGATATAATTTGGAAACGCCTTTTTCTTTTATCTTTTCTAAGTTTCCCTTGACATTACAAAAGTATGATACATTAAAAGTTACAATAAAATCCGCAGATTAGATTCAGGCACAAGTTAATCACATTAATAAAAAATTTATATGAGAAAATAAATATTCACACTATTTATGTCAATACAATTCATTAGAGTAAATAAAATTTGATTTGTAATTAAATAAAAATTCAGTTGTTTCGCCTGAAGGGCGTGATATGAAATGGTTAAAAATAAAATATTATATATACAAGTTTTATTTTACATAGATCAAATAATGCTTAAAGCCCTGAAAGGAAGATTTCATTAGTTAGAGGTAAGACCCGAAATACTATGTTTGGAGTACCTCTTCGCCCCAAAACATAGGTTCTTCGCAATAGGCAAAAGAGGTAGTCAACTATTACTTAGAAACTATTACTTAGAAACAGCATAAACTTTACTTAGTTAAAACACAATCAAACTTTAAGTTAAAAGGTAGCAAAACGCGGCAAGAATGTTTGAGACGAAGCCTAACCTAAAGCGTGCAAAAGGGACTCAAGGAACAGACGCCATGTTACTGCCTGGCGGGAAAAGAAAATTAAAAAAACTCATTGCAAGAAAATCTACATGAAGCCAAAAAGAAAGAAAGAAAGAATTACTAAAACTACCTAAAGGACAGACTGAAAGAAAAAAAAAAGGAAACAACTAATACTCGAAATAAAGGAAGAAATAAGCACAGCGGGGAAGCGTCCCCCACGCTATTTGTATATTTCCATTTTCTAAAGAAACTACGTTAAGCCCGAAGTCACAAACATTTCTGCCAGCGTGAAAACACCTAACAACAAAATTATAACATGAATTAAAGCTTTACTTGGCAAAAAGACAAAACAACACTGTTTTGTTCTTACACGGGCTTATGGCCCCGACTAACCTCTGGTGATAGCCATATTGGAAGAGGGAGATGCCGGAAGTGACGAAAACAAATAGCCGTGAAACAAAATAATACACTTTACCGCCAGATAGCGCCAAACACGCAGAGCAAACGGTTGAAACTTGAGGAACTTGCGAACTCTTGCCGATAGTCGGCGCCACTGTACGTAAACAAAGAAAATGGCTGACAGTAAGTGAAAACAATTGAGACGGCGATAATGCCGGCTCAAAGTATATAGTGTGTTAATCAATTCCTGATTATTTATATGTTTTCACTTCACTGTGTGAGTTCCACCAGCAATAATTTGCATTTGTTATAAGTTATATTGTGTAAAGCTGTGTGTTTTCATTCTGTTCATTGGCAGAATGTGACATTAATTGTGACATGTTGATGCCTTACGTGTCCAGTGATGAGCTGACATTTTATCAGATAAAATTGGATGCTTGCATCCCTGCAAAGCATATTACAAGATAAACTATGATGATCCACAAAGTTTTATATTTGAACCCAGGACCTCTTAGCTCTATCCCCTTCTTGGATTTGTTTTCGTGTGTCCATTACGACACATCTACTGCAATTCACGGCAGTATTGTAGTTTTCTTGTTGCTATGGGGACCAATAGAATAACATATTTTAATTGGTTTTCATATGTCTGGTATTGTAAGTAAATCCTCTTAATATTTCAGTGTTTGCTTATGGGGCCACTGGAGCTGGGAAGACGTTCACGATGCTGGGCAGCAAAGATTCTCCAGGAATTACGTACCTCACCATGGTGGAGTTATATCGACAACTCGAGGCACTCAAAGATGACAAGGAGTTTGAGCTGGCCGTCTCTCACCTCGAGGTTAGTCATTTCGTATGTTCTTTGCTAGCATTTTACTATTTTCAACAAATACCAGATGAGAGTCCAGTCGAGTGAGCTTTTGGCTGCTACAAGCTCTGCAGAAGTGAGGCATTCCAAGTCAAACCTACCAAAATTGATGGAACTTGCAGGATTGTTGTTTCTTTAAATATAATCACAAAAATACTTATTTTTAATTTTTATGGGCTTATTTTTTTATTTATTTATTATTTTAAATTGTAGAAAAGTGTGTGTTTTGACTTGCAGAATTTCACTACCCACTGCCTGCACAATTTACACATTCTTCTCTTCCCCTGTGTAGGGTTTGTATTTTGTATTGCTACTGTATGCATACCTCTTAAAAAATTTGCATTTTCATATAGGAGAAAGTCAATAATTTCCACAATTTGAAATCTGAAGAAATTTGTGCAAAACAAAATAACAGAAGTGATTACTAGACTTCGGATTTTAGGTAAAAACCTATTTTAAACCTTAAGTGATATATGGATGAAAACTTGTATATGCATGTTTCATAATTGACTGTGCCCAAAACTGATACTTTTATAGGACCTAGAACAGCCTATTTTTGCATTAGAGCCTAATATTGCCTTTTTGCTTGTTTTTCGTCTAAAGTTCAAAATAAGTTATTTTTTGTTGTAAATTCTAGCATTTATTTTCAGTTCGTACTAAATTTTAGCTCGGAATGTGCAGTACATGACACATTTGTGACGTGGTAAAATAGTAAGAAATGCTTCGTCTTCAGTAGAAACATTCCTTGGAATTCCCAAGAAAATGTAGTGTTTTTCTCCCGACTCCCACATCCAGTAACAAAAAGAAAAGTAGTTCTCTGAATCACTGAGGGATACAAGGGATTGAATATGCTAGCGTGCGTAGCTTCTTGGCGCAAGGATTAGGTTTTCACTGTTATGGTAGTAATACAAGGCTCTAGTAATAGGTCTGTATAATTCTGTGTACCGTACGCCTAAATCTGTGTTTTATCATGATTGTTGATTAATGGTGACTTCAATAAATATAATATTCTGTATTGCAATTGAGATATTTCAGAAAATTGGCAACTTAACAATTTTATAAGAGCCTATTTTACGATTTTTAGAACCTATTTTCCAATTTTTAGAGCCTATTTTAGGTACCTAAAACAGCAATTTTAGCGACCTAAAAGTCCGAAGTCTAGTGATTGTGCACATTGTTTGCATTAAAGTAGCTATTTTTTGTGACTTTTGAGATGTGGGGCCTGACATTAGCACTGCGATCGGGAAACAAGTGAACGTCATAATTGATAACATTGTTGCTCATTCAACATTAGCGGGTGCTTAAGAGTTTGTTGTTGGCCTTTATTGTTGCTGTCTCTGGCTATTCTGCAGTTGTATTTAATATGTTCATTAATTATAAGTGCCCATATGCGTACATGTCAGACGATCAGCAATAACATTGTGTCCCCTTATGCTTTTGTGTATCATGGACTGTGTCCAACCTCAACCCTATGCATATTGTGTGCGATTCCATTTTGATTTTAAATTTGTGGTAAGTTTAGCACCTGCTCAGTGAATTGACACCTGATATTCCCTTCCTCTCCAAGCTAGCTTTCCTTCATCAGGCCCTTTGAGACGTCTTAGCACAGGATCCTGCCTTAAAATAGGCCGCTTTCAAGTAATTTACTAGGTTTCATGGTTTTGTTTACTTTGTAGCAAATTTTATTTTTTATTTTTGTGAAATTATAGTAGTTTTTACTTCAGAACATTTGTACAAGTTTTCAGTCGCATAAATTGTTTTTAAAAATTTTAGAAACACAGCGTGTAATTATAAAGAATTTGTTTTTATAAAAGATAAATAATACACACGTTTAAAATGTCAAAACTTTAATCATAGGCCTAAATCTTAATAAAAACTAGCTGTGTAGGTAAAATTGAAGTAAAATTGAAAGTATAAGGTGAATAAATTTGTCAACTTATTATAATTGACCCTCAAAGGTAAAAACAATGAAATTCATCAAATTATTGCTTTAGCTATTCATAATTATTATTATTGTAACTTTATAAATTTCACATCCTGTTGTAAGAACTCCTTTGCTTTGTGTAGTCGAATTGTTCACACACAAAAAAAAAAAAGTAGTGTGTAAAGCCTTAGATTATTAAAATCACACAGTGTTTACGATCATTTAAAATAATTATGAAAGAAAGAAAAAAAATACTATACCAGGGATTGAACCTGAGGCCTCATGCACTGCAGTCTAACTTGCAACCACTGAGCTACTGACAAGGGGATGGTACGAACCTTCATGTGGAAACCCACCCTCAAATTTTGTACACATGTAGGTCATCCTAAAATGGAATACAGTAGAACCCCGATAATTCGAGCTAATTGGGGCTGAGGCTACCTCGAATTACAAAAAACTCTGATTATACGGAAATATCACTAAATCAATGAGTAAATCGCAAATAAATGTTTAATGAGCGCAATAATGGTTTAAATAATAAATAAATAAACAATATAGTAGGCCTAAATACCTGTGAATATTATAGGAGAAAAATTCCTCCGGCACTGGGACTTGAACCCAGGACCTTTGGCTATTCGCGCCAATGCTCTACCAACTGAGCTAAGCCGGAGCTCAATTCACAGCACCAGATGGAACCTCTCTCCTCTCAGTCATAGGAGAGAGGTTCCATCTGGTGCTGTGAATTGAGCTCCGGCTTAGCTCAGTTGGTAGAGCATTGGCGCGAATAGCCAAAGGTCCTGGGTTCAAGTCCCAGTGCCGGAGGAATTTTTCTCCTATAATATTCTCATGTAATGTCCAACAGAGACAATAATCTGTGGTTCATGAATGCTCATATATCTATCTAAATACCTGTGTTACACCTGTATGTATATTGTCAAACATTTCTAATTTGCCAAATCGGCATCCTGTAAGGATTAAGTCATTGTCTGGCCCTTAATGGAGTGGAACGGGAAAGCAGCGCCACTAGGAAAACACTTTTAAGTTTTAATTATCATTGTCGCTGAATAGGGATTACTGTAACAATACAGTATTCTTTTCTGAAAGGATGGTATGCACTGTACAATTGATTGACACGAGGCCCCGACAAAGAAAGATCGAACCTAACGGTTTCTGTCAGTCTGTAATAGAAATGCATTAGCAGTCTGAAGCCAAGGTTTTTTTCTGTGTATTATGGACGAAAACCCTAAGTGGGACAGTTTAACCTGCATTTTTATGCATGGAAAAATTGAAAGAAAGCTCAAAATGTAACACATTCGGAAGTGCGTAAAAATTTACATGCGGACCCCGTATAAAAACGGGATTTTACTCTAGTTTTATGGAAAATTTAATTTTCTTAAGACCAGCTCGAATTACACGGAACCTCGAAATACCGAGGCTCTACTGTAGTACACAAAAAATTAGCTGCCAGTTTGAACTGTGAGACCATTACATTGAAGCTTGAAATTTGGAAGCGACCTAGTTGGTTGCTCCTGGATCTTTGTAGCGACTACTATAACTTACGTGAGCTTCCTTCTTGCTATAGCAGTATAAACAACGACCGTAGTGATGAATTGTGATCTGTGTGTCTGTCAGTTAATAGAAGGAAGTCACCATGAGTGTCTCTACAGATGTGTTGAATCCTATAAAAGTGCTTTCAGTTGCTATAACCTATCGAACCAACACAAGTGTGAAGAAGCAGAATGTGATATGGGATGTGCATGGTGCAAAGCAAATTTGTGCTTTTCCCATTCTATCGACGTTTCACATTTATTGAATAGTAAAGTTTTGTTCAGTGCATGGGGAAGTGAACATGCAACTGTATATTGTGACTACAGTGTTGTGTTGCGCCGACTCAAGACCTTGTACCTCAGCCACAGACCGCATCCCTGCTAGACAGTGTTTTTTTTTCGCGATATTGTGACGTGATTTTCATAGACTTGCAGTTCAAACTGGCAGCTAATTTTTTGTGTGCTATTCCATTTTAGGATGATCTACATGTGTACAAAGTTTGAGGGTGGGTTTCGACATGAAGGTTCGTACCATCCCCTTGTGAGGAAGATGACTTTTCTTCGTGAAATGGCTCCTCCTTGTTCTTGCTTCACATTTTCATTTCGTTTGTGTATGTATCAATGCATTGCTTAGAGAGAGGAAAACTTCTAGTTTGCAATCAAGTTCTACAAAATGGTTAATTTCGTCAACAATTTGCTGGGATTAGAACATGTTCTTGATAAAGGCATTATAAGCTCATGCAGTACCAGTCCTGCCCAATATTCTCTATGGGATTTTTTTCTTGGTTTCTTATTCTATGTGTTCAGAATATCAGGATATTTTCTATGCACTTTTCCAAAAAACTCATCTTTTTGAAATATGTCTTTTGCTGTATCAGATATTTCTGCCCTCATTAACAAAGTGGATGTAGAATCGTGTTTACACATTTCATTGATAGGTGCCTGTTTCTGGTGAAATAAATTAACTGATTTTGGGGTTAACTTCCCTGTATTTTGGTGGATATATGAAAACATAAGTTTTTTAATTGACTACTACATTTGACATTAAAAAATTTGAATAATTTATTTACAATAATAATCAAAGCTGTGAGAAATACAACCAAAATTATTATAAAACATTATAACAATTGAACCAGTATAAAATACTTACATGCTACTAATATTAAATTAATTTAATTATTATTGTTCTTAACTGGTCTTCTGTAAGAAAAAATACCCCCATTGTTCCGGTAAAGAAAATTGTTAGTGACCCAAAATCCCTGATTTCTTTAGAAGCAAATTAAAGGCAGCAATTTGTCGAAAGTAAAGTATTATAAAAGTTGGTTGAGTTGGAGCCATGGAAATGATGTATTTGTTTCAACGTGTTGATTAAAGTGAAACTCAAAAGCTTGTTTGAAAATAGTAAAAAACTAATAACATTTTTCTAATTTGTTTCAAAACTAATACATGATTTATAAAAACCTGAAAATTCACACTAAGAGTTAAGTCTGAATACAGTAGAACTCTAACTATCAAGATCACTTTGAGGGGAAAAATTGTATTACTAACATGACTGTTGTAAGAGCGGAGGTTTTCCTGGTGAAGAATCTGAGTGAAGGTTTCTCGGGAGGTCAGGATGGTATGGAAGTCAATTTCTCCCAACGTTTCGAAGGCCCACGCTGCCTCCATTTTCAAAGGCGTTCGAGTGCCAAGTTGTCGTCCTGCTGTGGGATATATACAAGTTCTGGGCCCTATTTCATAAAAGTTACAATTTTACGGGTGACAGGTGACATAAAATTGTCTTACAGGTTTACATTTTGACAATTGTGTTTTGGGTCATTCCACCTCAATTCATCCAGGGCATGTAACCCTCCGGTCTCAGATTTTGATGAAAATTTGTAGTGTGGTTCCCATATGCATGAGAAACAAAGATCTGAATTTTTAGCTTCCTGTCTGTTATAGATTCGGAGATACACTTCTTTGAAAACATCGTGTTTTAGGAAGAATAGAGTTGGGACAGGAGTAGGTTTTGTGTGCAGACTGTTACATTTTTGCTTGTACCATGCCTGTGAATGTTAGCAGAACCATAACACATGATCATTCCAATGCAAAAATGACTGCTGAGTTCAAATCTGGTGTCAGAAATTGTCTAACACTTACAGAAATTTTGTTATGGGCATGTAAACTTAAAAATTGAAACTATAAAAAGGCAATCGCGCCTCCTCATAAAAACCATGATATCTCAAAAAGTAAACTAGATACAGCTGAATGCTTTGCACCATTGGAACGAGCAGGAAATTTCCATCTGGATCAAATAAAAAAACTTGTGGGACTTTGTTAGGTGAATTTTTTTTCTGCACATATGTAAAAATTGAATATTTGAGTATGGATTACATACATATGTTGAACAGAGTTTCCAGATAATTATGGAGCTACAGTCTTACAAGCCAAAGTAATTCAGTGTTATAATCAGTTCTTACCATTAAGTGCACAGAAATCCATTACCACAATTATAACATTTTTACACGGTAAGTTAAACATAATATTTTTGGAGCAGACCTGATACATGACATTATATTAATTTGTTAACAGCTCAGTACCCAAATTATTAATGTGCTGCCAATCCAAATACATGAATGTTGCAAAATTCCATACACAAACTGCTATGGATTGTAGAGGAGACCAAAACAAACTTTTTTGTTAAATAACCATAGGTCGGAAACCAATAGGTATGTCAGTAGTCACCTTCGAAGACAGACATCGTTGAGTAGAAACAAACATCCCTGTGCATGACAAACACATGACATGTTGCAGATTGTACACAGTTTAGGTAGCTGTTTGCTTTTATTAATTCTGCTTGTTCTTAGGCATTGAGTAAGGACAATGGAAGATTACAGTTTTGTTGAACTCGCGAATATCCACCTAGTTTATGGTGCATGCAATGGCAATTCCACAGCTACACAATGTCTCTATGCTGAGCGATATCCTGGTCAGCGTTTACAAAATCCTCGCACATTTGTTTCTGTTTCAAGTTCGATGGCATCTACGTGACACATTTGGTGAAAATTAGATTGGCCGGGGTGTACCCATTGCATGGCCTGCTCGTTCTCCTGACCTTACCCCACTTAACATTTAAAGAGTTTAGTGTATGAAACACCAGCTGTGTCAGAGGAGGATCTTGTTGCACGGATTCTTGTAGCTGCCAACCAATTACAACATACCCCTGGAGAATTCCACCATATGAGAGAAGCAGTATTGTGTTGTTGCAGATCGTGTATTGAAGCAGGTGGCCGCACATGTGAACAATATCTGTAAATAAACCTCACCACAACCAGCTCAAATGGTCACCATACCTTCATTGTGTGTCAGCATGTTTCCATTCGAAGGTGACTACTGGTGTAACTATTGGTTTTCGGCCTATGGTTATATAACAAAACAACTTTGTTTTGGTCTCCTCTACAATCCATAGCAGTTAGTGTATGGAATTTTGCAACACCTTATATAAAAATAGACCACAGATGTAATTTTAGATGTATAGATGTGCTATACATCAAGTATTGATTATAAAAGATATTTATGAGTGGTGATAAGTAAATATTCACAGTTAATAGATATAATAACATGCCTATTACATTTGTAAGGACAATTTTAATTGGAGCTAACAGATGGTTGCACTGATTTATAACGATCTGTTACTCTATAATAGTTAGGCTACTTCGTCTTCATGAAGTAGTAGGCCTAAGCATCACATTTAGTAGTATGAACTGAGGGTGCTACACTGATGTTCCAACTGAGGGCCGGGAAGGAATTTGTTACATAGAAGTCTTTGCAATATATTTGTTCCATTTTTCCTGAATTTCAGCAGTACATTTACGGCAAGTCATCTTGTGATGGCATTGAAGATGCTGTCAAGATAACTGCCACCAAGGCTAGAATGCAACGGCCGTACAAAAACAAATACTGGAGTCAAAGCAGATGTTTGATTTCTGTAGCCAGCAGTTCTCAAAAATTAAATTTCAATTTATATCTGCAGCAGAAGTGGAAAATGTTCACAAACTGCAGAGTGAAAAATCCAAAGCAGCAAGTAGGGTTGCAGGAACACAAAGTTTTCATCATTTCATACCTCTATCTTGTAACATTTTGGGAGCGAAACGTCTGAGCACAGATGATCATTTGTCTTTAGTCTTCCAGTTTTCAGATGCAGAACTTACAGTACATGAAACTGTAAAACTAAACAGTTTTATTTGTTGTGTATACGACAAAAAATGGTAAGTTATATTGGTTTCGTTAATGAAGTAGATACAGATGAAGGAGATGCAAGTGTAATATTCATGCATCCTAATGGCCCATCTACATCATATCATTGGCCAGAGAAAGAAGATAAGTGCTTGGTTCCATTCAGTCACATCTTACTACATGTACCCATTCCAGATACTGCAACAGGTAGACAGTACCACATATCTGATAAATGACATCTGTGGTCTATTTTTATATTTGGATTGGCAGTACACTTAATAATTTGGGTATCGAGCTGTTAATAAATTAATGTAATGTAACAGGTCTGCTGCAAAAATATTATGTTTAACTTACCGTGTAAAAATGTTATAATTGTGGTAATGGATTTCTGTGCACTTAATGGTACGAACTGATTATAACACTGAATTACTTTGGCTTGTAAGACTGTAGCTCCATAATTATCTGGAAACTCTGTTCAACATATGTATGTAATCCATACTCAAATATTCAATTTTTACATATGTGCAGAAAAAAAATTCACCTAACAAAGTCCCACAAGTTTTTTTATTTGATCCAGATGGAAATTTCCTGCTCGTTCCAATGGTGTAAAGCATTCAGCTGTATCTAGTTTACTTTTTGAGATATCATGATTTGTATGAGGAGGCGCGATTGCCTTTTTATAGTTTCAATTTTTAAGTTTACATGCCCATAACAAAATTTCTGTAAGTGTTAGACAAATTCTGACACCAGATTTGAACTCAGCAGTCATTTTTGCATTGGAATGATCATGTGTTATGGTTTTGCTAACATTCACAGGCATGGTACAAGCAAACATGTAACAGTCTGCACACAAAACCTACTCCTGTCCTTACTCTATTCTTCCTAAAACACGATGTTTTCAAAGAAGTGTATCTCCGAATCTATAACAGACAGGAAGCTAAAAATTCAGATCTTTGTTTCTCATGCATATGGGAACCACGCTACAAATTTTCATCAAAATCTAAGACCGGAGGGTTACATTTCACTTTTTTTCTGGATGAATTGAGGTGGAATGACCCTTTTTCATAAAAGCTGACAAATTTACATAAATGTCATGACAATTTTGTAGATTTGTATGACAATTTTACATATTGTTGTTTCTCAAAACTTTTGAGTTTACAGGTAAAAGTCTGACAAATATGTCAAATCTTAGGATACCTATCATTTATGACACATTAATTTTTGCTGACATATTTACAAATTTACAAAAAATGTAGAATTGTCATTACAGAAGTGACAGGCAATCTTTCATATGTAGGCCAACAGAGTAGGTTATGTAAATGTGTAGCATAACTTGGCAAACTTTCTTGTGATTTAAACTTCGTTAATAAACTTGCTAAATTTGTCTTGTTAATAATGAACACTTTTCAAATGGGAAGCGTTTTGTTCTTCCTCTTACTTAGATACGCGGTCCAATCAGAGACGGCGAGACGGAAGGAAGACCCTTCCTGATAGCGGTACTGCTTTAGCTCGTACACGTGATTGGCGGTGAAGGAAAACGCTTCCCATTTGAAAATTACTTTAGTAGTAGTGAAAGTGGTGAAGAAATAGACATGAAACCACCCAGTGTTTTTAGGCAATGGATTAACCTAACTTTCAATTTCAGTGACTTTGTATTAAAAGAGAAATATAATTCAATTATTTTCGATAGTAATAATCGATTGCTTAGGTATCATATTCGATGCCATCTACAGTGTACTAAAGTAATCTTTAGGTTTGACATAAAATTGTCACGTTTATGAAATGAGTTCTTTTAGTCTGACAATTTACATTAATTTGCCTGTAATGTAAGGAAAAGTTGTAATATTTATGAAAAATACAATTGTCGTGACATATTGACAAATTTGTCAGATTTGATATAATTGTCGTATTTGTCACACCTGTAGAGTTTTATGAAATAGGGCCCTGGTTGCGCAGATCCGACCAATCAGGTGTCGGTAACCCCTCCATCGTTCCTTTTTTGGGCTAGTCTCTCCCTGCAGTTCATCAGCCGTCTGAGGCAGTGATTCCAAATAGGGCTGATGTTAATTCCCACATTTCTGTTCAAGTTGTCTGGTTCCAACTTAAGTGGGCCTTCGAAACATCGGGAGAAATTGACTTCCACACCTGGCTGAGCACCCGAGAAACCTCCACTAAAATGTCTTGATTAAAGGATTGAATTAGTTTTGATTGACGATTATTACTGTAAATAGTTGATCTTGCTAGTCTGTTAACCCACATATCTCAGGGATGAACCCAAATCCTCATTCCATGTTCTGCTAACACAATCCAGTTTTCTCAAGGCTGTAGCCTTGTATTGATATCAGTCCACACAATTGCAAGTCTGAGTGTTGGGCCATTCCTACTACGAACGTAATGTGCCTATTTGTGTTTGTCAGTTTATTACAGGATATAAAAATTTAGTATTTGTAAGAAAGGTCCTTTTTTCTTGATTTATCCAATCTGTATTGCAATACTTTTTATGTAAATTGTATAATAGGAATTCAAAACAAAGTGAAATATTCTAGATGGTGTTTGTCACTTTCAGGTTTACAACGAAAATGTGCAAGATCTAATCCAGCCGTCTGGTCCCTTACACCTGCGAGAAGATTCAAATGTAGGCGTTCGGATCCCTGGTCTCTCGATCCATCGTATAAACAGTGCTGATGAATTGTTCACCTTGATGGAGCAGGGAAACAAGCATCGAACCCAGCACCCCACAGATGCAAATGCCGAGTCCTCGCGCTCGCATTCCGTCTTCCAGCTCTATGTGAGAATGACGAGTAAACTTGACAGATCCATGAAGTTCATGAAGCTGTCCATGATCGATCTCGCTGGCTCTGAGAGGGGATCTGCTACAGGCTGCAAAGGAATGCGTTTCACTGAAGGAGCCAACATCAACAGGTCGCTTCTAGCTCTTGGTAAGGATTACATCATCTCTACTGACAAGTTTGCTTGTCTGTCTCTGTTTCGTTTTCCCCAAACAGTCAAATCAAGTTCTTTCTGGACACATTTTAATAATTTTGCCTTGCTAAAAAAACTGTAATCTGTAAGGTTGTTCAAAACGGTGTACTACTTTTGTATTAGTTTAGAGTCACTCTCTACGGTTCAGGTTATAATGTGTTTTGAGTAGTCTACAATGAGTACTTTTCGTTATTTTAGTTGAGAGTCACTATTTACTGCTCAGGTTTTATTATGTTTTGATTAGTCGCTCCAATGATGGAAATATGAAATTAGTAGGAAAATATTAACTCATTAGACCTAGCTCATCTATAGAGTAACGCTCCGAGCTAACCTTGCTATGGCGGGAGACCTTTGCCCTTATGGGACTAATGAGGCTTTTTTATTTTATTTTATATTGAAATGCTGAGCCACTGCAGATTTGGGAACATTTGACATATTCAACTTCCCCCCCCCCGAGTTGCTGAAATTAAATGATGAGAGTTTGTCAGTCTCAGCGTATTAGTAAATGCAGCACCTATACCGATGTACAGACTTGCTTCACATCTGATTTCTGTCATTTTGACTGCACATCACAACAAATGACCTTAAAAATTAAGTTTTGATTTGAAAATTTCAAACCTGTAGGTCAAATGTTCTCGGAAGCAAGATAGCACACATACACACACTTATTTAGTATGGTATAGACAGACACCCATTTCCATATTAATGAGTTTATACATAAAATGATGTACAGCAGAGAGTCTTCGTTTTGTTTTCTAGATCCAACTGACAGCCTATGAGCATTAGGTGTTAGTGAAATAAATTTTAATATATAACTAGCAATTTGTGCTAGCTAAAACTTAACTAGAATCCATTGTGGGATGTAGACACAAAACTACAACACTAATGATATTGCATTTTGTTGGTATATAATATTTTATTTAAATTACATTCACAAACTTGTGTAAAAGTTACAATTCTAGTAGCAATAATATTTCTCTATATAAACTTGTTTTTGGACTGGAATTAGTACATATGAGCGCAATGCATAGAACAGCCCACATAGTTAATACAGCTGCGCTTCTTCTTAATTCATGCTTGTATATATGTTACCGCCAATGTGCGAAATCCGGCATTCTATAGAATGCCTAGGTAATGTATAGAATGCCTAAAATCAAACGTCAAAGTATGAAATGATTGATATTTTATACAGTGCCTAGGCATTGCATACTTTGCCGGATTGTCTGCTGGCAAAGTATATAATACGCCTAATCCCGCAATTTTTCCCCGCTACCATTGTTTAATAATAAAGACAATGATAGTAATTGATAATTCATTGAACTCAAATAGGAAGAATAAAATAGACTAAAAGCATAAAGAGGAACTAATATAATAATTAAAACGAAGTAATATACACAGTGGAGCACATGAATAACTGAACTAGTTAAATATTATATTAACACTTAATGCTTCACTTACGTCGCTGTTTATGAGCAGGACATGTTTCGGGATTCTTATCCACCGCCGGTGGATGATGTCATCAAGCTTACAGCCAAGAGAAGAGAGGGCAGCACTGGACAAACCATAAAGACCACTAACCATGATCGCCAATTGCCAGTTGACCAGCAGCCGAAGATGGGATAAGAATCCCGAAACATGTCCTGCTCATAAACAGCGACGTAAGTGAAGCATTAAGTGTTAATATAATATTTAACTAGTTCAGTTAGGAACTAATATGTCAATGGAGTAGAATTGAGGTTATGTTTGTATAACAGTTTTTAAAAATGCAAACAACCAAATACCCTGAGTTAAAATTATTAACAAAATCACTTTGTACGAAATAATTTCGACTACAGTGGAACCTCGATAACACCAATATAAATATTAGATGGAAATTTACAGTGAAGTGTTGAAATCTGTAGCAAGATTGAGATTGGAATCAGCTGATGATGGCGGGAATACCCGTTGAAATGATCATCCTGGGTAAATATACCTTTTAAGTGAAGTTTAGTGTGTATATTTCCGATCTCAATCTTGCTACTCGATAACACGTTTTTTATGGGACCGAAAAAAAATAAACGTCTTAAACGGGAAAACGTACTATTGAAAATTTAAAAAAATCGGTGGGAATATCTAGATATGTTTTCTAAGTTGCTCAATACAGCCTAAAGTGCATCCAAATGGCTCACAGTTACCCACAGTGACACACAGGAGCTTCTATGCCCAGCCATTAGTTACGAGCACCGGTTACGAGAGATTTATATTACATAAATGAATACGTAGGCCTAATAATTTGATTTGAAAAAATTAAACAAAACTTGCTGAAATTGAAGGAATGTATGAGAGCCATATTTAATGAAAAACCAGACGAAATTAACAAAAAGCATCCACTTTATTCTGAAAGATCACACATGAAACAAGTTGCATTCCACAATCTATTAACAAACATAAAATAAGTGGAAGTGTAAATTATTGTGCAAAATGTCACATGTGACAAACATGGTAAACAAATTATTCAAAAGTAGTCGAACGTTTGAAACACTTTTAGCTCACTTACGTACCATTACTAGGACATGTTTCAAGAGGTAAGTACCCTCCCATCGTCGGCTAGCGGTCGCCTGGCGTTCTGGCGACTGTGTTGTGTGAAGTTCTGTGTGCTGCCATCTGTTTTCTTTGTGGTGAGTCTCACGACGTCTGAAATGATTGATATTTTATACATTGCCTAGGCATTGTATACTTTGCCGGATTGTCTGCTGGCAAAGTATATAATACGCCTAATCCCGCAATTTTTCCCCGCTACCATTGTTTAATAATAAAGACAATGACGGTAATTGATAATTCATTGAACTCACATAGGAATAAAAATAGACTAAAAGCATAAAGAGGAACTAATATAATAATTAAAACGAAGTAATATACACAGTGGAGCACATGAATAACTGAACTAGTTAAATATTATATTAACACTTAATGCTTCAATATAAATATTAGATGGAAATTTACAGTGAAGTGTTCAAATCTGTAGCAAGATTGAGATCGGAAATATACACACAAAACTTCACTAAAAAGGTATATTTACCCAGAATGATCATTTCAACGGGTCTTCCCGCCATCATCAGCTGATTCCGACTGGCCCCCTGGCGGCGGATGAATGAATTTGTCAATCAAGGTTCCATGTATGCCAACTGAAGTGTCAAAGTTTAAAAGATTTTCTTGGTTCTTTTTAATGAATATTTTTTCCCATACCATAAGATCTATTGGTTTTTCAACTTGTTTTAATAATTCAATTTCATTTTCAATTTCATGGCCTACTTCCCAAAAATGCATTGCCAAAGCGGATTTTTCAATTTGTTTATTCATAATGTTCCTAAAATGTTCTTTTCTCCTTGTGTCTAAATTCCTTTTTGTTTGGCCAACATAAAATTTTCCACAATCTTTGTAATTAATTTTGTAAATTCCGGCTTTTTTGTAATGAGGGACCTTATCTTTCTGGTTGGTTTTTATTAGATTTTTCAAACTGAATTTATTCTGTGGTGCCAATTTGATGTTTACAATGTTGAAAATCTTCTGAAATCTGTTGTTTGCCCATGGGTGATAGGTGAATCTTTTGTGATTTTTGTTTTCTTTTTCATTTAATAGTGTAGTTGTCTCTTTAACCTTCTTCTGTTTTTTGAATCTCCTTACTTTTTTGTCAATCAGATCTTTTTTGAAACCATTCTCTTCTGCAATTTTTACTATGTGATTGTACTCTAGTTTATATTCATTTTTGCCCATGGGAATGTTGACCAATCTATGTGCAAGACTGTTAAATACTGCCTGCTTATGAGAAGTGGGGTTGTAGCTGTTAGCTTTAATGTAGTTGTCTGTGTGGGTTTCTTTTCTATAGATTCCAAATTCTATTTTGTTGTATATTTCCGATCTCAATCTTGCTACAGACTTAATGCTTCACTTACGTCGCTGTTTATGAGCAGGACATGTTTCGGGATTCTTATCCCATCTTCGGCTGCTGGTCAACTGGCAATTGGCGATCATGGTTAGTGGTCTTTATGGTTTGTCCAGTGCTGCCCTCTCTTCTCTTGGCTGTAAGCTTGATGACATCATCCACCGGGTGTCAGGGTATATAGCGTACTTTGTTTTTGAGTGTCTGTAGCTCTGCCTACGGAATTGAATGAAACCTACCAAAAGAGGACTAGGGAGACGAGCGCCCAAAAAATCGCGTGCGGGTAGTATTAATCACTGCAAAGTGATACCTCACGTGTCCAGTAACAATCAGATAAAATCCCCTAGCAATCATATTATAAGATAAACGACTGTGATTGATCAATATCTGAGGCATTCCTAAGCATTATTAGCCAATGGAATCGTCGCCAAAAACATTCGACCCTCTTGAAGTTGGCCCTGTGTGAAGTTAGTATTACTGCATTTCAATACAACTATAAACAAAAATTTGGTTGAACCAAAAGAATTTCTATAATTGCACTTACATCAAATCTAATGGTTGCAAAAGCTACCTACCTGATCAGTGCGTGTATCACCGGCGTTAAAGTTTTGGATGACTGACAATCTTATCTATATTTAAAAAAAAAATCACCCATATTTCACTGGGGGATAATCCTTTCATTAAAAAGACAAACAGAATGTAGCCTACAATACAATCTCAAAACAATCTTTATTTATTAATGTAATATTGTTTTGTTTTGTAACATGTGTAAATTCTATAGGTAAGCATAGTAATTATTAATTTTATTTCATACTAGCTTAAAAGGCCCGGCGTCGCTCGGGTTTTGTATTTTGTAAATGCGAAAATAACATGAAGGACTTTCGTTTTTCAAAATATGGTTTTTAAGGTTTTTATATAGGTATTTAGAATTTGAAATGAGGAAGAACGACTTATCACACACAAACAATTCCCTCAGAAAACGCTACTTAGGCTATATCTTTTTAGGCTATAGCTTAGAGCAGATCCCCGCGGCTTCGCCCACAATAATTAATCGGAAGATTATATATTAAGAGCAAAATAATTAAACTATTATATTTATTAACACTTTGCACACGAAACATTCATAGGTCTAAACTAAACGATTGATAAGCCTAATTAATGAAACAGCCGTAAATCCGGCTTTGAAGTGAATTCCACGATTAGAAAGCGCAGCATGGGAAAAATAACCTCAGATTCGAGTTCCCTGGCCTAAAAAAACCCTGCATAATGTTTGTCCATTTTGGGCTATATTCATTATTCTTCTTCCGTCTAGGGTGAAAATTTCATCTGACATTACAATAACATGAGATATCCATTGCCTTCCAAAGCGATCGTGATGTTATTGTTTCCAAAGTATGACAAAAATAGACAAAGCCTTCTGCAATTGATTTGACAACTGAAATGAATGACTGAAAGCTGATGCTTCGAAAGCGTAAAAAATGTACGTTTTCTTGCCGTTTTTCACTCATAACTCGCGAACGAAGGCTAAAATTAAAAATGTAGTATGACAGAAACCTTCCCGGGAATGTACCCAACAACTTCCCAAAGTTTCATGGCGATCGGTTGAATGGTTTAGTAATGCATAAAGGACACACACATACATTCATTTTTGTATATATAGATTAATTTTATCCTCCCATTTTGTTTAATGTGGCTCTGCATTTTTATTTGAGTTATTTAAAATTACTTTCAATTTTCCAATGTAATGAAATACCCTATGTACATAATACCTTTAATTAATTCATTAATTTATTGGGTGCACAAATTTTCAGTTTCAAAATACAAAACTCGACTTGCATGAAAATCGCTGGAAATTGAATACGAAATTACTGAGAATCGATGAATTAGTTCTTTCTCGATCCCAGTGATTGTAGCAGACAATTGTGGATTTCTGAAAAAGCGTCGAGCCATATTTCTGTTGTTAGAATTTCCACTACCCCCTGACTTTGGCTTGTTGGCAATTAAACCCAACTTCTTGCGGAATTGTTCTGCAATTCTTTCCGTTCATTTGGTCTTCTCTTTTCTTCCCTTCCTTTAACTTGCCATTTCTTTACATCTAGTCGGTATGAAATGTGATGGAGGTGTAACACTAGTTCTTCAATTTCACAAAACCTGGTTGTAGAGGGCCTCACTATTGTCATCATTATAATACTGACCATGTCCAGTGCTCCCACGGGGCTGCTAAAATATGTCTCAGGTAAGTTTGATCCTATTCAAAACAAAGAGGTGTGGCTGTCATAGTCGCAGCTGTTGTACAGCTCCACACGTAAGAACACATGTCATTACCGTGATAATGGTAATTTTTTTATTCTCGGTACAACTCACTTCCTCTGTAGAACAATGAATCCTTTATGTTTTGTTTGCTAATTGATGTACTATAATGATGACAATGCCAGCGAGAGTTTGTTATTTCACATGTAAATGTTGATATTATTGTTGCATGAACTTACGAACACTACTTCTCCACTAGCAAGCCACACCCTGGTAATGGCATTAACCAATCACGTTTTGTCACATGGTGCGAATTTTCCGCGAACTCTCTGCGAGTCCCCTTTGTTTTGAACAGGGGAGAGCCTGAGACATATGAACGTGACGGTATGAAGAATTACTCTGTTTATTGTGTGGTCTATTACAGAGTGCAGTTGTATTTCTGTCACCTTGGCACTTTGCTTTACCCAACATGTTGTAAGGGGGATAGATGGAGCATATTTTATGTATTGGTGTTTCTTCACAAAGGAAGATAATGCCTCGTCTGCTGGAATGGCTCTATGAGGGGTTGTGCATTGGCATGTATATTACCATCCCCATACTTAACTAAGTGTTTTTTCAAAAAGTAGCTATAGTCACTCCTAATAATCTAGATAAATCATTGGGATGCTCCTTTAATCCTAGCATATCAAGTACATAATTGCACATGAATTTGTAGAACCTTTCTTCTGACACAGTAATTCATAAAAATCCATACCTGTCACCTCTGGCTGTGTTTGCCAGTTACCCCGTGAAATACAAACACAATTGTTTTTAAATGAATCATTTGTGGCAGACTATTCTTTTTGCATTCAATCCCACGACTTTTCTTTATATCTTAAAACATGACATCAGTTGACAAAGGCCAAGTTAGTTTTTCCCTTTGTGCACTGAGGTAACCAAAGACTAACTCAACTCTCTCATAAAGAACCACAAAGTATATAATACTGTAATTTGCTTTGCATTGCAGGAAATTGCATCAACAGTTTGGCAGCCGGCCTGAAGCACATTCCGTACCGAGACTCCAAGCTGACGAGACTGCTCAAGGATTCTCTGGGTGGAAATTGTCAGACGGTGATGATAGCTAACATTTCTCCGTCCAGCCTGTCTTACGAGGACACCTACAACACGCTCAAGTATGCAGCCCGTGCCAGGAAGATTAAACAAACGGTGAGTCACTTCCCTTCCTAATGGCCATAGTTGGAGTAGCATTAGGGGGTTATGCGACTTTAATAACTACACAAATGAATGATAATTAAGACACTTTTGTCACCAAACATAAACAATTAATCTCTGGCTAATCAGAGGACCGCCGCGTAATGAGGAATTACCGTATTTTAGGGACTATAAGACGCTCCGGACCATAAGACGCATCTTGATTTTAGGATGGAAATTTAATGTGGAATAGTATACTTCATTGCATAAACATATTATAACCTTGTACAGTGGAATCGGTGTAAATCACTTCTAACTTAAAACCTGCGTTGTACGAAAATCTCTTCTATAGAGGTGGCATCGCGTAAATTCTAACAACTGACCTGATTTCTCATGAATAACTGAAAATACTTTTAACCCTCTAACCCTCAATTCAGCATATGGTAAGTGTAACGGGACAAGGCTGTTTATAGGCCTTTGTCTTAATTTAAACCACCCGGCAGAGACAACTCCTTTCGTATAAAAGAACTCAACATTCCTTTCTTTTCGCATTGTATACCTGGCTTCCAGCTACCCCATTTTACAATTGTGATAAGTGCACTGATGTACAGTCTGTGTGAAAATTTGTAACTATCTTATTGTTTATAACACCTTGTTTATTACTATGGTATTCCGGCAATATTTACCATAATTTTAATTTTTTTGTGTACTTCGGACCCTTAGATGCACCCAACATTCAAGGCTCTGTTTTCAAGGTAAAAATGTGCGTCTTATGGTTCGTAAAATACGGTAATAATGTTTATTTAAGGAAGATTCCTTAATGAATCACAATAATATTTTCATCGCCCAATGAATCACAAGGTTTATATTTTCTCTTTAATTGTAATTAACGGACGATGAGTGTTTCACATTAGCACTTCGATGCCTTCTAAAGATAACCTGATTTGCAGGTAAATACACAAAAACTTCACTGGGTAATTGTCGTTATGTATATTAGCTTACACCCTCAGTATGTAAGTGTTGATATGTCTTCCTTCTCGAATGAATGTTGATAGTCTTGAGTCCAAGTCTCAGTGCACCAATCAGTAATTGTTTGAGTGAATTTAAAATCTCAAAATGTAAACATACAATTATGGTATTTAAGACACTCATATGAGAATTATGAAATTCGCTTTGCTTGTTTCATAAACATACTCGTGCCTTAAGAAATGCCACTATAGGCTCTGGTTAGTGGAAGAGAAATCCTTAAGGCCTTAACTGTTCCAGATGGAATTCAATAAATATAATTCGTAATTAATTCTTGACTACCTGCAATCTCTATATATATAAAAGGCTTTGTCCTGACTGACTGACAGAGAATCAACGTAGAGCCTAAACTATAACGCTCTTTGCACACTACATAATTTCACCCGCACGACCAAAAGTCGCATGGGTTTGTTTCGTACGACTTGCTTTTGACGCTCATTGCACACTACACGATTTCGCCCGCGTGACTTTAAATCTTGTCGGGTTGCTTTTCACTCTACGATTTTATTTTTTACCAGTTGTGTTGACAGTGCACCCTGGTAAGGTTTTTATTATGGCTCGTGAACAAATCATTACATTATGGATGTTTTATCGTCGTCGGAAAAGACAAAGGCACAATCGCCTTTACTGGGTTCATCCAATTAATCAGAGACATGAGGAAATTGGGATGTTCTACACATTATTTGAAGACCTGAGAAATGATGATCGAAAGTTTTTTTAAACTATTTTCGTATGTCAGTTGGCTCCTTTGATGAATTGCACGGGAAACTGAAGAATGTTCTTCAACAGCAAAACACGCAATCCAGAAATTGTATAAAACCTATAATAAACACTATTATATGCGGGAATCACAAAAAAGATTGCTATGGAGCACTCAACTTCACTAATTTACATGTACTTACACATGACGCGTTTCACAAGCATCTTGCTTGTATCCTCAAATGAGGTCCACTGCCGGGTCCGCTGGTTGTTCACTAGGTGTCGTTGTAGGTCGAATCAGCCTGGAGATGAGATCATTGTCCTTCGGAATGTCGAAATTTACTAGATTGTATTTATTTTTCTGGATAAAAATTTTCTCCCATATAGTCAAATCTATTGGTTTATTTACTGTTTTTAGTAGTTCAATGTCCTCCTCGAACTCATGCTCTGTGGACCAATAGTGATGAGCAACTGCTGATTTTTCTGTTTGTTTGTATTTGATGTTCCTTATGTGTTCTGTATGCCTAACCTTCAAATTCCTTTTTGTTTTTCCAATGTAACATTTGTCACAGTCTTTACATTTCAGCCTATATATACCCGAATTTCTATTGGGGGGAATCTTGTCTCTTTGTTCTGATTGCAGCAAGGTTTTGATGTTACATTTGTTGCTGGGTGCCAATCTGATATTAATGTCTTTGAATATTTTGCTGAATTTATCATGTAATTTTGGGTGGTATGTGAACTTCTTGAAAACTTTATCATCTTGTATGTTATTCAAAGTGCAATGTTGTTTTATTAACTTCTGTTTTGCAAATTTACTTATTTTCCTGTTAACTAACTCCGGATTGAACCCATTTGTGCGTGCTGTATCCATTATCTTTAGATATTCCATCTCATACTCATTTTTGTTCATGGGAATATTTACTAGTCTGAATGTGAGGCTGTTTAGAATGGCATGTTTGTGTGTTCTCGGATTGTACCCCTCTTGCTTGATGTAATTATCCGTATGTGTTTCTTTCCTGAATATTCCAAATTCTATCTTGTTCTCCTTTCTTAAGATTTTTAGGTCTAAGAATGGTAAAAAGTTATCTGATTCTAACTCCTCTGTGAATTTTATGGAGCCATCCTGTAGATTTAGCAATTTCAGAGCATCACCAGCTAGTTTCTTGTTTACGATTGTGAAAATGTCATCGGCATATCTGTACCAAGTCTTGAATATGTGTGGGAAGGCCTTAGTGATCTGTACTTCTAGGCTACTCATATAAAGGTCCGCTAGGAAGGGGGACAAAGGGTTACCCATCGCCAAGCCCTCTTTCTGTTGATAGAATTTGTTCCTAAAGACAAAGAAATTTTGTTCAATACACAACTTCGTGAGGAGCACATATTCTCTAATTTCTTCTATAACCAAACCTGTGGAACTCAACCATTCTTCTAATTTCTTCAGTAGATTGTTAATGGGGACACTTGGGAAAAGAGAAATTACATCATAGGATGCTAAGATGAGGTTTTCATTTATGTCTATATCCTTGATTGTGTTTACTAAATCAAAATTATTTTTTATACTTAGACTTTCAAATTTCGGTAATTCTTGAAACTTCTTAACTAGCCATTTAGATAATTTGTACGTTGGAGAATTTATGGTGTTTACAATCGGTCTCATTTTCTTCCCAGGTTTATGGATGGTTGAGTTCCACAGGTTTGGTTATAGAAGAAATTAGAGAATATGTGCTCCTCACGAAGTTGTGTATTGAACAAAATTTCTTTGTCTTTAGGAACAAATTCTATCAACAGAAAGAGGGCTTGGCGATGGGTAACCCTTTGTCCCCCTTCCTAGCGGACCTTTATATGAGTAGCCTAGAAGTACAGATCACTAAGGCCTTCCCACACATATTCAAGACTTGGTACAGATATGCCGATGACATTTTCACAATCGTAAACAAGAAACTAGCTGGTGATGCTCTGAAATTGCTAAATCTACAGGATGGCTCCATAAAATTCACAGAGGAGTTAGAATCAGATAACTTTTTACCATTCTTAGACCTAAAAATCTTAAGAAAGGAGAACAAGATAGAATTTGGAATATTCAGGAAAGAAACACATACGGATAATTACATCAAGCAAGAGGGGTACAATCCGAGAACACACAAACATGCCATTCTAAACAGCCTCACATTCAGACTAGTAAATATTCCCATGAACAAAAATGAGTATGAGATGGAATATCTAAAGATAATGGATACAGCACGCACAAATGGGTTCAATCCGGAGTTAGTTAACAGGAAAATAAGTAAATTTGCAAAACAGAAGTTAATAAAACAACATTGCACTTTGAAGAACATACAAGATGATAAAGTTTTCAAGAAGTTCACATACCACCCAAAATTACATGATAAATTCAGCAAAATATTCAAAGACATTAATATCAGATTGGCACCCAGCAACAAATGTAACATCAAAACCTTGCTGCAATCAGAACAAAGAGACAAGATTCCCCCCAATAGAAATTCGGGTATATATAGGCTGAAATGTAAAGACTGTGACAAATGTTACATTGGAAAAACAAAAAGGAATTTGAAGGTTAGACACGCAGAACACATAAGGAACATCAAATACAAACAAACAGATAAATCAGCAGTTGCTCATCACTATTGGTCCACAGAGCATGAGTTCGAGGAGGACATTGAACTACTAAAAACAGTAAATAAACCAATAGATTTGACTATATGGGAGAAAATTTTTATCCAGAAAAATAAATACAATCTAGTAAATTTCGACATTCCGAAGGACAATGATCTCATCTCCAGGCTGATTCGACCTACAACGACACCTAGTGAACAACCAGCGGACCCGGCAGTGGACCTCATTTGAGAATACAAGCAAGATGCTTGTGAAACGCGTCATGTGTAAGTACATGTAAATTAGTGAAGTTGAGTGCTCCATAGCAATCTTTTTTGTAATGTATAAAACCTGTTGAAATGTTGGCTATGACTTTAAGGTGTTTGAACACTGCTTTGTTATTGCTGGTGTTTTAATTAATATGCCATTGAAGCGTAATAATAAATTTGTAAGATTATACTGCTGAATTTCTATTAGATTTTAAACACTCTAATTTTGTCATGATTTGTTTTATTAAAGCACCCTACATAAACAAACATGAAAGATAAAATGCAAAGTATATTTACGAGGAACTACTAAAAAATTAAACTCAGTATATTCTCGTGTTACAAAAGAAAGTTGATAGGATTATTACAGATTCAGAAAAACTAGAACACTGTAAGCCATTATTTATTAGGTTTGGGTACATAACAGTAGTTAACTTACACATGTATCATGTTACTGTCTACAATAAAAACAGATTACAGGATTATTTTTGCAGGAAGGATGTACATACTTACAATGCTAGGAATAGTGATTTTATTGGCAGAATGTTTAAGGCTCGTAAACAGCCAACAAAACAAACAAACCGAACCAAACAACGCGCAATGGAGACAGCTGTGGTACGATTGAAATCGTCTAGTGTGAAAGCGTGTATTTGATTACATAAGCCACTGAGCAGAGAGATGACAACAGTCGTCTGGCTCAAGTGGCACTGGACAACTGCAACACGACTAAAAATTGTGCCCGTGTCGTAACCGTCCAATGTGAAAGGTCTCATTCTCTTTATCAGTCGACTAAAGAAAACTGCCGTGCGACTTTTAATCGTACAACCGAAATCGTGTAGTGTGCAAAGAGCGTAACAGGTAGAGACTTGGAATTTTGACAGTACCTTCGTTTCATAATGTATGTGCTCACTAAGAAAGGATTTTGAAAAATTTTGATTTTAAATACCAAAAATGAAATGTTTTGAGAATACTTAATCCTTTTTTACACAGAATTATCAAATCCAAATCACAGTTCACTTGACAACAGTATTGTTGGCAGTCTTCGCATAAGGCTTTGGAAATAAATGAAACGAGACTTGACAAAGTAGAGAAGTTCTATCAATATAATCCATGTTATAAATAAATATTAAAGAAAGAAATCCACGAAAACAATGCAGTCGCATAACTTTCTCTACCCCGGACATAGAGAAAACAATACGAGGTATGGTAATGTGTACATTGTTATTTTGCAGGTTTTTGGAGAGAGAAGTATGAAAGTGATATTACATTTCATCCCCAAAACGGTTTTATGGTAACAAGTGAGAAATAAAATATTCCGCAAAGACAATACAATTTTATGTTACCGGAATTTATGTTTCTTCTTATTTGAACCCCTACCAGGCTTGCTGTGTATAAGCGATGGGATGCAAAATTCTAATCCTCCATGAGCCACAAAAAGCTGTACCAAGCGTTTTCTGAGGGAATAGTTTGAGTGTGATAGATCGTACTTCCTATTTCAAATTCTAAATACCTATATAATGACCTATCATTTAAAGATCGAAAGTCCTTCATAAGATAATTTCCAATTACAAAATAAAAAACCCGGGCAACGCCGGGCCTTTTAAGCTAGTAACAATATATATTTCTAACCAAACACATTACCATATCTAACAATACTTAGGAAAGCAAGTCTAAACAAGTGTAAAATTGTATGCCTCTATCTTGTCCCACAAAACTTAAGATAATCTTCCATATGCAATTGTCAGAATTATATAAATAGCCGCTCAAAAATAAGGAACAGAAAAAGCAAAGCAGGGAAACCAAGAAAGTGCTAAAATGAAAGAAAACACACTTTGTAACGAGGATTAAGCTAAGCTTGCACTTCAAGATTGCCAACCAACTAAACACGCAAGAAGATAACGTTGATGTTATTTCTCATCTCAAACAACACACACGTCAACTATACCACACAGCATTTTTACATTCGGGTTACAGGGAAATATCACTAAATCAATGGGTAAATCATAAATGAATGTTTAATGAGCACAAGAATGGTTTAAAAAATAAATAAATAATCGATATAGTAGGCACACATATCTTTAATAGGCCTGTATGTATATTGGCAAACATTTCCAATTTGCTACATCGGCATCCTTTAAGGATTAAGTCATTGTCTGACTCTTAATGGAGTGGAACGGGAAAGCGGCACTACTAGGAAAACACTTTTAAATACCATTGTTGCACTGTATGCACCGTATGATTGACACGAGGTCCCGACAATGAAAGATTGAACCTAACGGTTTCTGACAATCTGTAATAAAAATGCATTAGCAGTCTGAAGCCAAGATTATTTTTGCACATGGAAAAATTGAAAGAAAGCTCAAAATGTAATATATTCGGAAGTGCGTAATACTTACATGCGGACACCGTATAAAAACGGGATTTTACTCTAGTTTTATGAAAAATTTTAATTTTCTTAAGACCAGCTCGAATTACACGGAACCTCGAAATACCGGGGCTCGAATTACCGAGGCTCTACTGTATTGCATCTACTAGTACAAATCTTTATATACATAACCACAAGTAACTAGTAACAAATAAAATTCATCAACAAAGCGTGTTTTCTTTCATTTTAGCACTCTCTTGGTTTCCCTGCTTTGCTTTTTCTGTTACTTATTTTTGAGCGGCTATTTATATAATCCTGACAATTACATCTATACCACTGGAAAAAGGAAATTGATTAACTTCCATATGTAATTCACAAAGGGTCCATAAAAATAATACTAACCGTTTTTCTTGTTCAAAATATGAATGAATGAAGTGCTTTTATTGGTACAATATGTGTATACATTATTCTGTGCAGCAGCCACCAAGCTATCCGTTCAATAACTGCGCACAAGGAAAAATATAACATTCAACTAATACTAACAAACACAAATTAATATCCATAAACACACAAACATAATTATCCAGCATCCATCCTATTATACAGCTGTATGGCTACACTTGAAATTCTTCCTTTTCTCTCGGCCAGTTCCATCCTAAGCTGTCTCTCTCTGGTACTAATCAGTAGATCATATGCATTACAAGACTCTGGTTGTCCCACAGTTTTAGTTTTTTTTTTATAACTTTTCATTTTCCTTTGTAAAACATTTTTTAAACGGAAAGTATAATTAAGTAAGATCAAATAACTCATCAGTAATTTTCTAAAGCAAACATCAAAGAGGAAATAAAATATCAATAAAATCACAGTTGGTATCTCATAAACAGATTGAGAAAAAACTGAATTCTGAAATTGTATTTTCGTTCAATTTGTGTCAAATTTCAAGTTTATAGCACAAAGAACTCATCGATCATCCCTTAAGCACTCTAGATCACATTTTAGGTACATATTTTACAGTTTACTGATATGAATATGCCACGTCAATTTAGGCTCTGAACAAATACCCAGACTATACCCAAGACAGCTAAGAAGGAAACCTCAAGTAAACAAAAACCAGTACGTCTGTCTCACTCTTAAGTCATACGAGTAAAGTGCTAGAGTGAGACTGATGTACTGGTTTTTGTTTACTTCAAGTTTCCTTCTTAGAACAGCCAGACTTTAGTCGTTTTGTCTTGCTGATGCAAGTTTCAGGCTGAATGTTATAATCTCATAGTGATTTTCAATATTTACTAACAACCCGTATACAAGAAGCCTTCATATTCATTTCTAGATAGAACTTGCAAATCCAGTAATACGTTGTGGATAATAATTGAAACCGTGGAATCATCCGTACAGAGTACCCATGTATCAGTGACATTGTTTTGCACGCTTTAACCAGATAGAAAAGTCCCTAAGATAGAACCTTGTGGTACACATAATGTTATTTCATACATTCTTTACTTGTTTTAGTGATCACATGGCTACGTTATTCATCATGACTAGAAACGGAAAAAGCCTAAAATAGAACCCTGAGTTACACCAAACACTATTTCAACCAAGCATGATCTGTTTTCATTTACTTCGACTACATTATGAATGATTGTGATTGAGTTTCGTCATATATAAGAGCACATTGCCTAAATTACCCATAAAGAGAGGTTAAGCATCTATTGGGAAAATACTGAATTGTGAAGGAACTTTGCGTCAAGACTACACATTCTAATATTTTGTTTATTATTTCCGTATTATCTGCCGCAGTGTGTGTCACAAAGAGACTAAGTCCATGTAAACAGTTGACGTGCTTGAGGGATAAATCTTACTGAATGTGGGAGCCAAGATAAGCAAACAAAAATCAGTTGCAATGTTAAACTGTATCATCATTTGCTACTGGCCAGTCATCTACATTGCAGCCAATATCTCTTGTGTCATTATGAGACAATGATTTTAATTTCCTCTTTGATTCTTCTGCCGGAGGAAAAACTTATACAGTTTGGCAATTATAACTTCACCAAGAAATGTGACACATCCAATTCCTGCTCCTATCATCAACATATAAAATGGACCTTGTAGCATAACGAGCGAAAATCCGTAAGGGTGCTGTGAATCGCTTTTGGGCTTGTATTGATGGAACAAATCTTTTGTCCACCACTGTATTATTCCACTAGATTTAAGTCTTCCTATTATAGACTCGATGCGTTTCTGCAAAGGCGATCGGAAAGATACGATAAAGTGGTAAAACGTTGTGATTGCTACCTCATCTATAATGAAATAGAATTCTTCTCTACCTTTCATAAAGCGCGTTTGGTCTCTTTTTCCTAATATAGCCATTTTCTTCCTGTTTGTTACATTTTTATTGAATTGCAGCATATCAAAGTCGTCATATCTGACTTTTCTGCTGTATGATTTCCCTAACACCTTGTTTGCATTCCTTTTATCAGTACTGTGGGCAAAGAGTGTGTACAGATCAATATCTGAGTCGTTAAGTTCTGCAATGCTCGATATCTTTGGATATCTGTCTTGTTTGCTGAGAGCTGCAATGAGATTTGATTGATATGCAGTGTAAATCTGCAGATTGTAAAATAGCCAGAGAGCAAACAAGGCTACAGATATTCTTCCAGATGGCGTGTGTGAAATAGGAACGGCAATAATTGCTCTGAATACATCGAACAGCCTGTGGTCAATCATTGTTAAAATCCCTTCCCCATCTGTAGGCACGCTTCTGTTCGAAATATCAGATTCGACTTTGCATGACATAGAAAAAACAACGAAATATACAAGGCAAACAAAAATTACAGCCATCCACAGATTTCTGTTGAAAAGACTCAAAAGATTTATCCAGCTATATTTTTCGTCCCAGATGACCACGTACCACAGAAATTCATCAACATGATACGAACTGGATCTACCAAATGCATATTTCTTGCCTAGCATTGGGACTCCCATCTGAATGAACTTTCCACCTTCTTCATAATATAATTTATGTAATGCTTTATTGGTTTTTTCAATAAACCGTGCTGCAAATTTGGAGACATCTCCAACTGTGTTCATAATATTAACGTCTATTCCATATATAGAACCATCTATGCTTTCGTCAACTAGAGGTGGATTAAACATATAAATCACAGCTACGATACAGTTCCCCATATCTGTGCAGACTTGCGGAACTAACAAGTCGTTGTTGTGGAGAAATTCTTTTCTTGGAACTACCCAACGGTCAATAGGAATAACTTCCTCTTTATAAAGATCTTTCAAGCAAAATCTCACCCGTTTTTTGCCAGGCAGCCACTTGTAGATGTCTACACCAGGATCGTCTCCGTGATGTTGATCAGGGACCAGGACAATAGCATTCATAGCACCGTACTTTAGCCAAGCAAGTCTAAGGAAATGCATTGGGTCACGTGATCTCCATTTGTTCTCCTTGAATCCCTTAGGGAACACTATTATCACCTTCGTAAAGGGATTTTGAAATTCTTCAGATATAAATTTAAGGAAGGCTATCATATTCGACAACAAATTTGTGTTTTCTTGCAAACTTGGAAAATTTAGTAGAAATATAATTGCGTTTGGTTTCAATACAAAGTCGTCGCGGTTTTTACTTATATCCAGTGGAATATCTATTCCTCTGACTAGAACGGAGTGTTTACCCAATTCTGTTTGAATAGTATCTTCCCATTTTGAGTACCAATTTTTTCCTAGTAGAAGGTATGGGGCCTGTATGAAGACCGTATCTTCAGGACTGAGATACCGTTCAGTGATGTTCAGCAAGCATTCCAGAACTCCGGTCTCCATTGTGTTCAGTGATTCATGAACTATGTTCAATTTCAGGCTTCCCAAGTGGAAGAGACTCGTTAGAGTTAGTAAAAGTATTCCTGCTGACGTCATCCTGGGGAGATAAACGTATGTGTAAGAGTTTTTATTTTTTAAGTGATCTTAGGTCTTTTTGAACTCGAAGTCTAGCGTTCATATAACTACTAGTGTATCAGGAATCAAACTCATATTATTTAAGAATACGAACATGCACGATAGATTAATACATCAAGTTAGAAGCTAGACAAATTCCAATTGAGCTAGGTATACAAAATAATCAGCCTACTGTATTCCTTTCATTTTTATTGTGGGCATTTTTGAACTCTTAATTGCTATTGGTTTCTATTTTTAGAATATTACGAAGAGTTTTGATGACAAAGAATTTCATATAAATGTATATTTCAGTATATTTCCATGAGTAATATATTGGTTAGGCTATATTAGTTTTTCTTTAAATACACTCTTGTACATTTTCGATTTTTAAGCTATTTCCATTGCGGTAGAAGATGCAGTGCATGAAAATGTAGCAAAATAAAATTGTAGACACAATTAAAATATTTCTTTATAGAATTAACAGTTAAAACAATGTCTTCAATGCTCAATATCAGAACCCATGAAAATCTTAATACAATAACTGTATTGTTTTTATGTTGAAACTTAACTAGCAAGTGAAGTATGGTAAGTTATTGTTGCAATCAACATGTATAATATATAGGGGCCGTAACAACGATAAGCGCGAAATTTTATAAAACAACGTCCCTTAGCTATATTTAGCTTTTATATGCTAATATATATATAACTAATATGAACCAAATTGAATCCACGAAATATCGCGATATTTACTCGATTCCGCAAAATATGCCCCTTCTGTCTGTAAAGTGAGAAATGAGCAGGGTCATTCCATATGAAATCATCCATTTTTTTTAAAAAATGGTTGCATGACCATTTTAGAAAAAAATAATTTTTTGTATATGAGTTCATACATGTTTCAAGATATCAAAACAAGTTTTCAAAAAAATCTTGTGTTCTTGGTTTCCCAGGGGTGTCCATTTTTAAATCCTGGTGTAACACTTTTTTGCAAATGTAGCTGATTACAAATATTTTCATAACTCAACAGCCATAAGAGTTAGAAATTTGAATTAAGAACCATTTTGTAACTAGTGAAGCGTACTTTCAGAAATACTTTATTGTTTTCTTCAACACAAAATTTTTCATATGAAAATATGAGTTTGAAATTCGGGTAAATTTTTCCAAAAAAAATCACTTTTTGGGCCAAATTTTATATGAGAAGGAAGTGATTGTAAACGTTCAAATTTTTGTTATGTTCAAACCTGTATATGATTTGTCTGTGAGGAAAAAATCAGGGTCTAAAAATACATCCCTTATTCCTAAATTGGCCTCAAATATTAGAGTTTTTCAGATTTTGACTATTTTTTGACTTAAATATCTCTGGTGGGTACCCTTCAAAAAATCTGAAAAATTGTATAAAAGAAGCCTTTCATGTGCCTAACTCACAGTTAAAATTTCTATTTCTTGATTCAACTCCTTCTATTAATTTTATAGAACTGAAATATCACACTTTTTAGGGTAACGTATTTGGGAGAAACTACATATAACTCAACAACCATAAGAGTTACAAATAAGAATTATGAATCATTTTATCATTATTGAAGCTTGCTTTCATAAATAGTTTGTTTTCTTCAACACAAAATTTTTCATATGAAAATATGAGTTTGAAATTCGGGTAAATTTTTCAAAAAAAAATCACTTTTTGGGCCAAATTTAATATGAGAAGGAAGTGATTGTAAACATTCAAAGTTTTTTTATGTGCAAACCTGCATGTGATTTGTGTGTGAGGAAAAAATCAGGGTCTAAAAATACATCCCTTATTTCTAAACTGGCCTCAAATATTAGCATTTTTCAGATTTTGACTATTTTTGGGTTTAAATATCTCTTATGGGTAACCCTTCAAAAAATCTTAAAAATTGCTTACAAGAAGCCTTTCATGTGCCTAACTCACAGTTAAAATTTCTATTGTTAGGAACAACTCTTTCTATTAATTTTATGGAATTGAAATATAACACTATCACATATATGTAGTTTCTCCCAAATACGCTACCCTAAAAAGTGTGATATTTCATTTCTATGAAAGTAATAGAAGGAGTTGTTTCTAGAAATAGAAATTTTAACTGTGTGTTAGGCACATGAAAGGCTTCTTTTATGCAATTTTTTAGATTTTTTGAAGGGTACCCATAAGAGATATTTAAACCCATAAATAGTCAAAATCTGAAAAATGCTAATATTTGAGGCCAGTTTAGAAATAAGGGATGTATTTTTAGACCCTGATTTTTTCCTCACACACAAATCACATGCAGGTTTGCACATAAAAAAACTTTGAATGTTTACAATCACTTCCTTCTCATATTAAATTTGGCCCAAAAAGTGATTATTTTGGGAAAAAATTTACCTGAATTTCAAACTCATATTTTCATATGAAAAATTTTGTGTTGAAGAAAACAATCTATTTCTGAAAACAAGCTTCAATAATGATAAAATGATTCATAATTCTTATTTGTAACTCTTATGGTTGTTGAGTTATATGTAGTTTCTCCCAAATACGCTACCCTAAAAAGTGTGATATTTCAGTTCTATAAAATTAATAGAAGGAGTTGAATCAAGAAATAGAAATTTTAACTGTGAGTTAGGCACATAAAAAGCTTCTTTTATACAATTTTTCAGATTTTTTGAAGGGTACCCACCAGAGATATTTAAGTCCAAAAATAGTCAAAATCGGAAAAACTCTAATATTTGAGGCCAGTTTAGAAATAAGGGATGTATTTTTAAACCCTGATTTTTTTTCCTCACAGACAAATCACATGCAGGTTTGAACATAACAAAAATTTGAACTTTTACAATCACTTCCTTCTCATATAAAATTTGGCCCAAAAAGTGATTTTTTTTTTTTTTTTTGGAAAAATTTACCCGAATTTCAAACTCATATTTTCATATGAAAAATTTTGTGTTGAAGAAAACAATAAAGTATTTCTGAAAGTATGCTTCACTAGTTACAAAATAGTTCTTAATTCAAATTTCTAACTCTTATGGCTGTTGAGTTATGAAAATATTTGTAATCAGCTACATTCGCAAAAAATGTGTTACACCAGGATTGAAAAATGGACACCCCTGGGAAACCAAGAACACAAGATTTTTTTGAAAACTTGTTTTGATATCTTGAAACATGTATGAACTCATATACAAAAAATTATTTTTTTCTAAAATGGTCATGCAACCACTGCTGGATGATTTGGCATGGAATAACCCAGCACGAAAATCTGCCTTAAATTCACAATATTGTGTTTTGGTGTAGGCCTACTGTATTTTTTATTTCTTAGCAGCATGCATTTTTTCTGCTGTTTCTGTGGCTGTCGAAGATTTATCGATATATCTATATTTGTGATCGATTACAAAGATTGCAGAATTTACGCAAAGATTGTCTGTGACCTGGTGTGAACTGTTTGAGTACTCTCCTTTCCTGCTATCTCTTTGCCAAGTTAGCGATGCCTATGATCGATTACAGCAGAAGAGTGTAGAATGTTTATTACCTGTATTCAACAGATTTCGTCTTTTATCCACAGTGGTATGGTTGGCACTTCTGTTTGCAAAGGGCTATCTGATGGTATTTAATAGAAATTACGATAATATTTCTCGTCATTATATTTGAACATTAACTCTAATCATGCCTAAATCGAAAGTTACTTCAGTTCATACAAGGGCAGAAGAATATAGATATGAGAGAGGGAGGTGTTAGTTCTTGTAAATAAAGAAGCAAAGTTTATCAGTGCGCAATGTTCCCAATGTAGTATAAAGTAATTTATTTCACGAAATACCCACCGAAATAGAAGGAAGTTAACACGGAAATTAGCCATTTTATCTCACCAATAAATCAGGGCCCTAATAATATATGATGTTGATTGCAACATATAATATATGTTAATATATCATATAATATAATTATGATAAATGTTGTGCAACTTATTTTGCACCATTTATTTAAAAGAAACTATTGTCTGATTTATTACCACCCATGAGTAGAAAGGCTTTTTCGGTGGTTATAAAGCCAGAATATATTTTGTATCTAGAATTCTAGATCTAGGTGCTAAACTTACCTCTAGCAGTCCTGAGTTTCGAAACTCGAATAAGGTTGCTAAGGTACCTGGTAACCATAAACAATTGATTGTGTCATATCTTATTACAGAAAGAGCTTCTGAACTTTTGCAACATTACAGTAAATTACATTACAATGTGGAAGTAGCATTTCAACTAAATTAGCATTCCAGAAGAATTACGTGGAAACATTTTTCATAATTCTTGTGTTAATGACTATGTAATAAATAGGGCCCGGATTTTTATGTGCTAAAAAACTTTAAAATATTTATTTTTTATATGCTAAAAATGTTAAAAACATGTGCTAAAACTAAAAAGAAATATATTTTTCTGAAAAAGAAACAAAAACTCCAGAATGTTCATAACTTGCTAGAACAAATTATATTGAAACTCACCAATTGCAGCTAAACATCAGATGTAAAATGCTGACTGGAGTTGCAGTGCACAACAAATGTCATCTCCAGATTATGGATCACAAATCCTTTGCCTATTATCCGAGAATAATGCCTTATTTTGAGAAAAGGAACGTTCTACATCACACGATGTTAACCTTGCATATTTGAAGAGGGGTATATCACTAATACACACACACGATCAAGTCCACTTATGTTTTGGCCTTCTAAAACTTGAGCGACTTTGCAGAGGGTTTGGTAGCCACCATTTTTCTCAAACATACCTTTAAATTTTGTTCTTAGAACTTCTATTTTCGAACCTGAGATAGTGTTAAGTTGCCTTTCAATATATTGCATTTCTTTAACTGAATTACGCAATGTTCTTCCCGATAAACAAGTGCAAGTGAATCACTCTCACCTCATTGCAAGTGAAGCATTTGTGTTGAATTCTTTCGAGTTGTAAATTTTTGTTGTAAAATGTTAAAAGAGAATGAGGAAAAGTACTAAAATATTTATCTATGGAGAATATATCGAAAATATTTATTCACATAACGTTTTTTTGTAAAACATGTGTTTTTTATATAAAAAAATAATTGGAATTTGCGGTTGTCGGACCTTGATATGAGCTTCAGGGGGAAAAAAATTTACATAAAAAATCCGGAAAAATACTAAAATATGTATTTATGGAGAAAATATCGAAAATATTTATTCACATAACTTTTTTTTGTAAAATATGTGTTTTTATGATAAATAAAATTTGGAATTTGCGTTTGCCGGACATCGATTTGGATATTAAACTTTGTTTTAGGAATGTACACATCAGGAAAAAAAACATTTTTTTACATACAAATCCGGGCCCTAGTAATAAATAATCTTTCATTGATTGCAAAAGAGTTTTTTACCGAGTGAACTGGGAACATTTATTTGAAATACTGAGAGAAACAGTCAGTGACTGGAAGGCAATTAGTATCTAGGACGAAAAGTGGAAGTGCGTCAAGGATCTTGTAGGTCACCCATTAATTATAGTACATAATAATAATAATAATAACAACAACTTTTTGAAGTGAAACTTCTTTAGCCGCAGTAGGCGTAAATCGAGAGCTTGTGTAACGCTAAAAAAAGTCACAAAATTAATGTAACGCTCAAAATTGTCACGAAATTAGTGAGATGTGACGGAACGGACTGCACAGAAAACAATCAACGCAATGATTAGGCTTATTCAAAGTTTAAAAATCCAAAGATTAAAAATTAAAAAATCTAAAATTAAAAAATTAAAAGATTCAAAATTAAAAAAATCCAAAATTAAAAAATCAAAAATTTAAAAATCTAAATATCTAAAATTTAAAAATTCAAAAATTCAAAATTCACAAATTAAAAAAATTAAAAATCAAAAATTTAATAATAAAAAAATCTAAAATTAAAAAAGTCCAAAAACCCAATATTAAAAAGTCCAACAATCCAAAATTGAAAAATCCAAAAATTAAAACAAGTTTCACTTCTGTCGCGTGGCATTCCACACACACACTTTTTTTTATTAAGGAATATTCCACAATACAATGGTTTTCCTTCTTCCCATAACAATCTTTTGCCTCCATAAGTATCTGTCTATAGCTTCTTCTTCACTTAATCGTTTTCTCGCCATACTCCTATCCAGCAGTCTTTGGGCTTCCCTCTTCTTCTTTTTCCTTCTACTTTACAATCCAAAATTTTCTTGGGTATTCTATCCTCTGTCATTCTGAGTACATGTCCATACCATCTCAAGCATCCTCTACAATTCCCAAAATATTCTTTTCAATTTGCATTATTTCCCTTATTCTATTCCCGAATTTTTTCTTTCCTGGGTTTTCTTGCTGAACGCCTCCAAAAATCCATTTCTAATACCATTAATTTGTTTGCTTGTTGTCTACTATGGTCCAAGTTTCAGCACCATATAATAATAATAATAATAATAATAAAGGAAAATTTCCAGTAAGAAGCTAAATCTGTATTCAAAACTCAATATTAGAACAAGTCAATTCATATAATTACTTAGGGCAGTGGTTCCCAAACTTTTCAGTCCGCGGACCCCTTGAAAGAAATTAAAATTTCACAGACCCCTCTGGGTCAATCCATTAGAAATGAACCAAATTTAATAAAATTTGTTGCTCGACATTTTTGATTTTCCTAATTTTTTTACCAGTTATTTCCCAACTAAAGGTGAGTTCAAAACTATGGTAAAAACATTTTTGGGCTCATACGTTTTTTTTGGCGGCCATTTTAAGTTTGCCTTTTAACCATATTTCAGTCGAAAACATGTTTTGTACAACTGTATGTAACTCTGTTAATTTTATAGATAATAAGACAAAATAAACACCAAAATTATCAGAATGAAATGCTCTACATTTTTGTTTTAACACAATATTACCTAAGTAGTGAGGAAAGTGAAGAAAAAAATTCAAAACTACAAATTGAAAATTGACTTAAAACGGGAGTTTTAGTGCCGCAAAATTATTAGAAGGAAGAAAGACTCGCCCTTAATTTTTTTTTCTGGTGTAGATCTACTATAGGACTACTCGCTGTAGAAGTTTAAAGCTTGAGAACTTTTCGGTTTTTTTTATACAATTTTTCAAAAATGCCCAAAGCCGTATTTCGGCAATATTTGAAGTAGAATATCTCAAAAGGGACTGAGTGAAAAATTATGAAATTTATACAGATAACACCTCTTTATGATATAAAGACGAGAAATAAATTTGGTGACTGAGACTCAACTGGTTCCCGAGTTATAGTGCATCGAAGTTGGCCATAACTCCAAACTATGCACCGAAATTTCAACACTCTTCCAAGTTTTGAGGAAACCAAAAATTTGTCATGCTAACTGATGAAATGTAGCCTACATATACAACTCTTTTGTGTAACAAACTTAGGCTCACAAAAATTTTATATTTAAAATTACAAAGTGAATATTTACTATTAAATTACCTTTAAATTTCGTGTGCCTATAACGCAATTTTTGGCCCAATTCAAAGCCCTGTTACTCTGGAACAGGTTGAGTCTCAGTTACCAAATTTATATCACATCTTTATATCGTAAAGAGGTGTTATCTGTATAAATTTCATAATTTTTCAGTCAGTCCCTTTTGAGATAATCTACTTCAAATATTGCCCAAATACGATTTCGGGCATCTTTGAAAAATTGTATAAAAAAAAGTGCAAAGTTCTCAACCTTGAAACTTCTACAGCGAGTAGTCCTATAGTAGATCTACACCAGAAAAAAAAAATTAAGGGCGAGTCTTTCTTTCTTCTAATAATTTTGCGGCACCAAAACTCCCGTTTTAAGTCAATTTTCAATTTGTAATTTTGAATTTTTTTCTTCACTTTCCTCACTACTTAGGTAATATTGTGTTAAAACAAAAATGTAGAACATTTCATTCTGATAAATTTGGTGTTTATTTTGTCTTGTTATCTATAAAATTGACAGAGTTACATACATTTGTGCAAAACAAGTCTCCGGCCGAAAAAATGTTACAAAGAAAACTTAAAATGGCCGCCAAGAAAAAAGTATGAGCCTAAAAAATGTTTTACTCTAGTTTTTAACTCACCTAATATTGGGGAGTAACTGGTAAAAAAATTAAGAAAATAAAAAATGTTGAGCAAAAATTGTTATTTAATTTGGTTCATTTCTAATGGATTGACCCTATTTTGGCATTATTTGAAGTAGAATATCTAAGAAGGGCCTGAGTGAAAATTATGAAATTTATACACATAACACCTCCTTACAATATAAAGATGTGATAATAATTTGGTGACTGAGACTGAACTGGTTCCAGAGTTACAGTGCATTGAAGTTGGCCAAAAATTGCAAACTATGCACCAAAATTTCAACGCTCTTCAAAGCTTTGAGGAAATTATAAATTTGTCATGCTAACTGATGAAATGTAGCCTACATGTACAACTCTTTTGTGTAACATACTTAGGTTCACTAAAATTTAGCATTTAAAATTACAATGTGGATTTTTACTATTAAATTACCGTTAAAATTCGTGTGCGTATAATGGAATTTTTGGCCAAATTCGATGCACTATAACTCGGGAACCAGTTGAGTCTCAGTCACCAAATTTATATCACATCTTTATATCATAAAGAGGTGTTATCTGTATAAATTTCATAATTTTTCACTCAGTCCCTTTTGAGATATTTTACTTCAAATATTGCCAAAATACGGGTTTGGGCATTTTTGAAAAATTGTATAAAACAAACCGCAAAGTTCTCAAGCTTTAAACTTCTACAGCGAGTAGTCCTATAGTAGATCTACACCAGAAAAAAAAATTAAGGGCGAGTCTTTCATCCTTCTAATAATTTTGCGGCACTAAAACTCCCGTTTTAAGTCAATTTTCAATTTTTAGTTTTGAATCTTTTTCTTCACTTTCCTCACTACTTAGGTAATATTGTGTTAAAACAAAAATGTAGAGCATTTCATTCTGATAATTTTGGTGTTTATTTTGTCTTGTTATCTATAAAATTAACAGAGTTACATACATTTGTGCAAAACATGTTTTCGACTGAAATATGGTTAAAAGGCAAACTTAAAATGGCCGCCAAAAAAAACGTATGAGCCCAAAAATGTTTTTACCATAGTTTTGAACTCACCTTTAGTTGGGAAATAACTGGTAAAAAAATTAGGAAAATCAAAAATGTCGAGCAACTTGGCCTGGTTCATTTCTAATGGATTGACCCCTCTGGGTTTTGAAATAAAAAACTAAATAAATACTTTGATTCAAATGTATTAAATTCAATAAACAAAATAACAATATCAATGGTAACAGAGTTTACTCCTTAATATGAACAGTGAAGCTGCTTTTGATTAATTAGCTCTGCAATGTTAGGTTTAATGTGTGATCATTTCAATATTAAGTCACTTTCAACTTCATGTTTATTTCTCAACTTTGATTTCAAGTACGTGAGGTGGGAGAATGCTGTTTCACATAGCTAAGTTTTGGGGAACATAGTTAAGCACTTCAAAATTACGGGATATCCTATTTCTTCTTAAACCGCCTGCGGACCCCACTTTGGGAACCACTGGCTTAGGGTATCATTTAACCTATAATGAAGACTGTGAAATATCTTTTAAAATTCATAAATATAATCAAGCTTTAAGAATGATCAACCAAGGTACAGAGACACACAAGAACAAAAGTATGTACAATTCTCGCTAGACCCACTCTCTGTTATGCCAGTGAAGCATGGACCATTCAAACTCAGGATGAACGTCGTATAACAGCTGCTGAGATGAAATTTTTACGTAGAACGACTGGTTATAGTCTTCTAGACTCCAAAAGAAATTAAATAATAGCTAAAGAACTCAATATTACACCTATTTCTCAATACCTGAGTGAATACAGGCGTAACTGGCTACACCATATTCACCGCATGAACCGTTCCAGAATACCCAAACAAATGCTTCAATATATTTCATGCGATGGAAGGAGACCGTAACAGGCCATTAGGCCTAATACTTGAAAGGATGATGATGATGTTGATGATAATAATAATAATAATAACAATAATAATAATAAGAGTATTAATATAAAATACTTAAATATTGTCCTTTGTTTACTATTATTATTTATGATTATACTACGGTAGGTCTACATTCCTTTCTAAAATACACATTTAGAAATAGTAAGTCTGCTTTCAATTTTCCATGCCATATTTTTATAAATTCAAGGTATTTCAAGCGTAATCTTTCAGGCATTTTAGGTCACTAACTTCTGAGCCTGAATGAGAAAATCCAACAAATATCACCAACTTGTTTGGACAAAAAAGAAAGAAGATGGAAGCCAGTGTTAAAGTGACATGGCACAGGGAAGTGCGTCAGACACAGTTTCTCGATCGCGTCATCGTTAGATTAACATACCCAGTCATGCTCTATGCATGCTGATTACTGGCGTTCATCTCGCGGAAACCTGAAAAGCAAATAAACTATCCCATACATCAATGCTTGGACATAGCAGAAACATTTGCTCAAAATACTGAAAGGAAGTAACGAAATAATAATGAAAAATCCTTCAAATGAATGGATAGAAATGAAGTTCGTAAGTAATGTTTTGAGCGGAACTAAATCAGGGTGTCCACTGGTCGGGAAAATCCGGGAAAAGTCAATGAATTTGTTAAAGTATCTGGGAAAATTCAAAAAATTGCAAAGCTGAACTAGAAGAGAAGAAAAGAAACCTTACTCTTAGAGTCCGAAAAAGCTGCAGCTGCTCTAGATGAACAAATTAAGTTGTTGAAGAAAAAATAAGTGGGATCAAAAAGACTTCTAGACAATAATAGGCCTATATGAAGGTATATTTAATTTATTTTACTGTTCCTTACTTTTGTATCTGTTATAGCCTAAGTAATTATTTACATAAAATCAAATAAAAATTGTTGTAATGACAATAAATATCCACTGTAAACAATTTTTATTTGATTTTATGTAAATATATTAATCGGTGGAAATCTGGACCATTATGACAGATTTAAGTAATTACTGTTTGCAATTACATTTGCTACTAAAAGTTTTTCTTACTTAAAGTATGTACCTATATAATCCTATAATTTTTCTTACACAGTTATTAGAAAGTGCTTCATAATCATATTTGGTTGGGAATTTCTGAAATGATCAATGAAAATCAGGGAATAAGTCGGGAATTTCTTCAGCATTACTTGGTGGACATCCTGTAAATATTGTGTTCGCTTACGTTTTGTGTTTTGTCAAAAACCGGATACCACATACTTATGGCTTAATTCTCACAGCTGCAATAGTTGAATCGTAAATGATTAACACTAGAGTATTAGCTTAATGGTTGAATGTACATTACACTGTAGATTCTTTCTTTCTTTTCTTCCTTCTTTCTTTACTTAAGTTTTACTTCTCCCTTGTAGGGACATTTAAGCGACCCAAGCCGCCCGGGCCATAGATACTTGTATATAATTAACTAGCTTAAAAGCCCCGGGTTTTGTATGCTGTAATTGGAAATTAACTTATGAAGGACTTTCGATTTTGAAATTATAGGTCGTTATATAGGTATTTAGAATTTAAAATGAAGAACGACTTATCACACCCAGAAAACGCTTCATACAGCTTTTTATGGCTCTAGAGGATGTAGAATTTTGCATCCCATCGCTTCTACACACCAAGCCTGGTAGGAGTTGAAATAAAGAGAAACAGAAATTCTGGAACATAAAATGTTATTGTCTTTGCGGAATATTTTATTTTTCACTCTCATGTTACCATACAACTGTTTCGGGGATGAAATTAAAAAGGAATTCAATATCACTTTCGTACTCCCCTCCCCAAAACTTGCGATATAATAATATACATATTACCATACCTCTATGTCTAGGGTAGAGAAAGTTATGTGACTTATTCGCTTTTCCCTATAATACTAGTAGTAGGAATAATAGTATTTGTAGTGGTTAAAATGAAGGAAATTGGTAATTATTTATTTGGAACTTTACATAAACGAAGAGACTTCTGTTAAACAATGTTTACGATTAAAGATAACATAAAGGTAATAAATGTTTCCTCGCACTTTGAGCCAATAGGTGAAATGGGGCAGCTGTGGGGGACTTATTGGGATCAGCTGCAGTGTAAGATACAGGGTAATATCAAGCAATATCCAGTGAAAACACAATGTCTCAATCACATGTGTAAAATAATAATAAAATCAGGTAAACTAATATAACAAAGTGCCAGTATGCTTTTGTTGAATCGGTTATAATTGCAATTATGATATGCAGAAAATAAGTTTTTTAATCAGATTAAAATTGACCAGCGTCAGCGGAACTACAGATTTGTGATACCTTGACTATCACGCACTCACATAAAAATAAAAAATATCCATGTCACATCGGTCGGCTCCGCAATTTGGTCCAGGGACCTCTAGAATACGAATCCAAGATGTTACCATTCGGCCAACTCAGTTTGACAATGTAGTTTGATAAGCATATGTGAAGGAATAGTGTTATTTCTCAAATCTCAATGTACTGCAACTTGAAATTCTTAAAATATGTCAACATTTCACAAAATTCAGTGGCATATAACTCCGCTAATTATTTCACAGTAATGTACCTCCTGTATATAACAGTATTCATGTGGTAGGCCTACTCAGTTTCAAATACATCAACGAAGTAAACAAACATCTGACTGCACTGCAGACAAAGCCCTCAAATGATTAGAAATCCAATTCAACCTATAGACACGATATAAAAAAACATGTGACCTTTAATTAGTTGTTACTCTGGTACTGGTCAACCAATTAGGTCCAAAATTAATAGGCTTCTTGCCATGGATGTTATAAATGTTTATACCGAGTTTCATGAAAATCTGATAAAGCGTATTTAGGTTATGGGGCCTTTTGTTATATGGGTGATTCTACAATTAGGTGTACCATTCGTACTTCAAAAAATAAAAAAAATAACAGTAATATTTCCCAAAAATTTTACACATAGGCCAAACTGACATGTAATAAAAGACAGCCTATTATCCAGCAGAGCTGAAATTATGGTTTTAAGACATTTCTTGTTTTCTTTTTATTGATCACCTCCACGCTAATGACGTATCAATCCATGCTAATGATTTTGTAATCTATGGTACTCACTTCGTATCCACACTAACAACAATTGTAAGAATGCCACGCGACAAAAGTGAAACTTGTTTTGATTGTTGGGTTTTTTCAATTTCGGATTGTTGGATTTTTTCAATTTTGGATAAGCCTAATTATTGAGTTGTTTTCTGTGCAGTCTGTTCTGTCACAGCCCCACTAATTTCATGATGATTTTGAGCGTAACAATTTCATGACTATTTTGTCCATAACGCAAGTTTGGGTTAGCTCTCGATTTACTCCTACTGTAGTTAAAGAAGTTTCACTTCAAAAACAAATGCACATAGGTGTAATAAAATGAGAGTGATAAATATAAAACATTAAAATTATGACGATACGCTTAAATTCCACATTGGATTGGTGACTTGACTCATGTCATATGCAGTGGAGCCAGATATCATTGCAGTTTAACTCAACAAAGTTCAATGTATTGTTAATTGTTGGATTGTGCTTTTCAAGGTTTCTGTTGTTCATGTGAGTTATTGTATTGCCGTGTGTGCACAAGATTGCACCCTGTAGAAATGGTACTTCATACAATTGTCTTGTTTTTCAGATGAAGCAAAATGTGATCTCCGTTCAGTTGCATGCATCGCAGTATGAGAAAATGGTTGAAGAGCTCTCGGCTGAAGTTCAGAGACTCAAGTCAAAACTAAGAGAATACGAGGAGCAGCAGACTCGAGTGTCACACAAGGAAGATGCAGAACTTCGTGCACATTTTGAAGATATGGGCAACGTAAAGGATGAGATTTTCAAGTTAGGAAGGGAAATAAAACTTGTGAAGTTCAGAAGCCATCGTAAGCGCAGAATAGCTGATAGAATATCTCACTTGTGTGTGAGCCCTTCAGTTCTCAATCAGGCAAGTATGCAAGGTTCCTCAGAGTTATAATCCTCTGTAAGAACACAGCAATCGTGTCTCTGTGAGGTGCACGAACAGCGTATAAATAGCCGTCTTTACAACGTACTATTTATTTTGAATTTTCACATTGTGCTTCTCTCAATCAAGGGTTGCCCTAAGACATTACTATAAACAAATGTTTGCAATTAATATCAGTACAAACATAAATACACCGACAGGCAAAAAAAAAACCGATCACTGTATAATTTGTTGTAATTTTAAGATTAAACATAATTTTGCTTGGATGTTTATACATTCTTGATGGTGAGGATGAATTATTATTTTTATTGGACCATTAGCTGTAGATACAGCATATCCGCTTTCTTCATATCTTCACCTTATCACCAAAGAAAACAAAACAAACAAAAAAAAAAAAAAAAAAACATCGCAATACGGTGATTCCAAATTGATTATGCGCACTAGCTTGTCATACACGTTGCAAGGTTGAAAGAAAACTGTCTCCCTTCGCATCGAAGTGATTCTGTCAGTAAGTTTAGTTGAAATTATGCCTCTCAGTCCTGAAGATTTTGCCAAAGCTGTTGCTCTAATTTATGATGGATGCAGCCTCCATTATGCCCTTGCAACCTTAGGCTCACCATTCACCACGGTGCAAGAAGCAACATGGGCAATTAAGTGTGAAATGTGTAATTAAATTTTAACCTTAAAAAGTATGCAATTGCAGTAATTTTATTTCAAGCACTAGGCCTACTACATAATTTTTATTTATATTTAATTTTTTTAAATTTCTTTAAGTGATATCTTCTTTTTTTTTTGGCCTGTTAGTGTAGATAGTGACACACCTCTGCTGTCTGCAGAACTCCACAAAGAGAACTGGATTGCTCTAATGTGGTATTAGAAGAAACCAAGTATGCGATGGTGGTGCTTGTCTACTAAGCCATTTATTACATTGTTTCTCCTCTATTATGGCTGTCTATTGTCTATGTTGAACTTATAGATGTGTTGCCATTTTCATTCTATAGTAACGATATTGTGTTTTATACCCGTAGTATAAATATAAAGTTCTGTAATTAATATTGACAAATACAGTGCTTTTTTTCTAACTAAAAAGGTGATGGTACTCACAGAAACTTTTTAAACTGAATCTCACGGGAGCTCCCACACTTCTCCCAGAAGTCATTTTTCTGGGTTAATGTCCAACAATCAGGCCTATCATGACCTGAAATCTTTCTCCCCTGAATTGCAGTAAAATTACCGGTAATTGGGATATTTTCTTCAGATTCATTTTATTCACTGTTGTCAGGTTCATGAGATACTTCAGAAACATCGTCATGCTTTCTTTCATTACGCACCACTACAAAATAATTACTTATTTTACTCATTTCAACGTGCATCCCTTGTTCCTACAATCGTACTAAACAACTATCAACTCGCTTGCTTCTGCAGCACAAACCAAATTATATGTAAGCAATGAATGCAGGTAAATTTAAACACGCACTAACCCGTGATTAACTATGATGGTCAGCTATTTACTACTTGTTTGTTACCTTAGCATTAACTGCACTTGGTGCAATATTTACCGTATATACTTGCATACTAACCGCATATTTTTTTCAAAAATAGCGGATGAAAAACTGGGGTGCGGGTATTATTTGAATACTGGAATCCTCTCATCTGAATTTCGACAATTTTATACCATATCGGATCAATAAAACATGATGGTTTGTAGTATGACAGTAGTGAAGCTGTAATGAAAGGAAAAGGAGACAAAGAAGACGCTTTCTTATGCACATGGTCTGCGTACAGACGCCGGTAAAGTTCCGTGAATTTCCAGGTAACTTTGACCTTGGGTTGGACACACGTCATTGCGGATTCCCGCTGAACAGCTGAATTGAGAGCGTTGTTGTTGTTGAAAGTTCGCTGCACATTTTTCACTTATCACGTGCTCGTATGTAGAAATCTAGCTTGATTTTAGGTAATAGGCCACAATTTTATATGAATAATTGTGATAGGAATATTCTGAGTTATGTCCACATTTTATTTTTTTGAAAAAAGGAAAAAAGGTGCCAGTACTACATACCGTTGGGTACCATCACAAAAACACTGGTCAAATACAATAAAATGCACAGATATTTAGTTACTCTTATGATTTAAAGTACACCTAACAAAATTGCAAAGGGTTTCAGGTTTTTTCTTTCCAATTCCATGACTAGATAAGAATGCATGAATTGAAATACATACAACAGTCATTGATAATCGAATTGAACTGGCATTTTCTTTTGCCTTACGCTTCCTTCAACAGTTTGATAAGCAATACTAATAGCTACCAGATGGGCTTTGTCTTCTTCCCCCACACAAAATGTTGAACAGTGTTTTACTTGACTTTGTATATATATATATATATATATATATATTAATGATTAAGTGCTTGAATTTGCAGCAAGTTGGTAAAGTGCGAGCTACACTGGAACAGTTCAGAGGAAGAATTGCAAATCTCCAGGAGAAACTAACAGCAGCTTTTGACAAGTGGAATGTCTGTGCTGCACGGACAGAACAACTCCTGAAACAGAAGAGTGAAGCCTTCACATTCCAGATTACCACTTCACAATTACAGGTATATTTCTTTGCCCTCCCTAAAAATATACTTAATATTCCTCTTTGCCTATGCTCTTCATAACAAACCTTCAATAATCCTAAGTGAATTATTAATATTATAGAATTCCAAGGACAAGAAAAGTGTTGAATCTGCTTTTGGGATGCAAATGAGTATTCTTCTGACAGCTGACGTTAAAGCCGCATGTATTTTGCACAGTTTCACGAAAATCATAGTTTATTGTGGTCGTGTAGGAACAAACTCAAGTGATTCACGGAATTAGAAAGCATCTCACCTCTTGTTCTTCCCTTAATAACTTATTGTGTAGGATATATTTATGTAACGTTGGGGTTGTCAGCCATGGTTCAATAGGGCTTTTGGTATTAAATGTTATTATACCTGCAGTAGCATTAAGATTTCGACGTGAATAGCCCACATTACTTTTCAACTGCGTGCATTTTATAAATACAGTATTCACATCATGTTTAAGTCGTGATGATCAGTTAATTTCATATAAATAATGTTAGTAATAATGTTGTCCAATTTGTCCATTTAAAATAGTAATTAAAACATAATTTTCATACAACATAAAAAAACGCCGAGCGAGGTGGCCGAAATGGTAACGTCTTGGACTCGCATTCGGGAGGTCCCAGGTTCAAATCCCGTGGCCGGCCAATTTGACATGGGTTTATTTCATGGTTCTCCCAATCGTAAAGGCAAATGCCGAATTGGATATTTACATATCATGAATCATCCTCACCATTTCATCCTGTATCATATCCATTTAAATTAGTATCAGTTGAAATTTACTCCATTAAATACACCGACAATGGAAACAATTGACAAGCAAAATTCCAGGGCCTACCCTACTAGACAGACACAGATCTTAAACTCCTGATATAGCCTCGTTGAAGCTAAAAGGAGTATAAACACAGGCCAAAAATAAATAAAATAATAAAATAATAATAATAATAATAATAATAATAGTAAATAAATAAAAATAATAATAATAATAAGATATCAATATTCATATTCAGTTATATTGAAAGTTTTACTAAGACTATAGCGCTCAGATTCCGATAGCACACTGAGAGTTTTGCTGCGTGCATGAGTTGTGTGTTCACGGTTTCTGAGGAATGAACGTACTGTTGTTTAATGCAAAATTGTACCGTATAGCGATTTAGGGAATGGTTATCATCGCTGCTTGTTCTTACTTCTGACAAGTAAGTGTAACTGAGATGCAAAACTCAAATATTGATAACAGAAATGCTAAAAGTAAGTTGAATACATTATACTTATTGTTTAGGTTTATTAATTTTTAACTTGATATTACCTAAAACATTGATTTTGGTCATATGGGCAAACAGATTCGAAGTGTAACTATTAAAGCGAACCACAGATTCATGAACGTTACCCAAATCAAGCTTAAACCAAAAAGACTTCAGATTAAAGTTCCCTGACCCAAAAAATCCCCACATAAATAGTTTCCTCTAAATGATTCAGTGTTTTTCCATTTAGGCTTGCATGCATGAGCCAATTAAGAAAATCAAAGCAATTGACAAATTCATGTGTTACGGATTACAGGAGAAGGTGGCAGACAGAGATGCAGAACTGCAGCACTGTCGTTGCCTCATAGCAATGCAGAACTCTGAACTGGAGAATCAAGACCTCGTCATTAAGGACTTGTGCGAGACGCTCAAGGAATACCACTCATTGCTCAAAGCACACAACTTCACCACAGAATCCGTGACGTCCAACTTTGAAGTGAGTACAAACACAGCTTTTGTTGGGTGTTTCTATTGATTTTACAAGGCACAAAAACCACTCTAAATACTGATACATTTACACAGTCCACAGCTGCGTCAGGTTCTGAATGTTTGAACGGCTTTATGTGCTGATATTCTTTTCAGTTGTCAGCTTCTACTCCTCTCGTTGCTGTCTCCTTTTTTATGCTTGAACTTTAATCTATTTTATTTGGATTTCATATTACAGATCTCTGGCTAATCTGACACCTGCCAAGAAGAAATTCTATTCTATACATTGTGATACTTTGGAGATGGTTTAATACACTACTCCATCTGGAGTAACTGTTGAAAATGGTGAGGAAGTTCACTGAAATCTGGATTCAGGTTAGTGATAAATAATAGGGAAGTAGTGTATTAAACCATCTCCACAAGTATCACATTGTCTATTCTAACTTGTCTTCTTAGGCCATTCAGTAAGTTGAACAATATAAATGCATCAAATAAAAATATACACTTATGCAAAGTTCCATAAGTTCAGATCCTCTTTCTTTGTCATTACCTCACAGCTGCTACACTCGTAAACACTTATAATAACAAACACAACCAAGGAATTGGAAGGGGGAAGCATATGATAGGAAAATGGCTGGCCCAAAAGCTTCTTAAATAATTAAGATGTGGACGATCACATAAATAAACTATACCAACTCAATATTGATATTAGATGTAAATCTACAGTGAAGTGTTGAGATCGAAAATATACACACTAACTTCACTAAAGGGTATATTTACCCAGGATGATCATTTCAGTGGGTCTTCCCATCATCATCAACTGATTCCGACTGGTCCTCTAGCGGCAGTTGAATGAACTTGTCGATCAAGGTTCCTTCTATACCAACCGAAGTGTCAAAGATTACGAGATTTTTTTGGTTCTTTTTAATGAATATTTTTTCCCAAACTATAAGATCTATTGGTTTTTCAACTTGTTTTAGTAGTGCTATTTCATTTTCAATTTCATGGCCTACTTCCCAGAAATGCATGGCCAAAGCGGATTTTTCAATTTGTTTATTCATAATGTTCCTAAAATGTTCTTTTCTCCTTGTATCTAAATCCCTTTTTGTTGGGCATATGTAAAATTTTTCACAATCCAACTTTTTAAAGCTGGAATTTACAAAATTAATTGCAAAGATTGTGAAAAATTTTACATAGATACAAGGAGGATACAGGTGATGTTAAGGATTTTAGTAAATGTTCGTCTCAAATTTATTGAAAGACTAGCATGTGCCCGCGGCTTCGCCTGCGATAATTATTTCAAAAATTAAAAGTTAAGAGCATAATAGTTAAATAACTATATTTATTAACACCTAAATCACGTGAATTACATACCACGATTAGATAGCGTCGCCTGGTAAAAGCGACCTCAGATTCGAGGTCCTTGGCCCAGAAAACCCCTGTATAGTGAGTTTCGTCCAAATCGAACAACGTTTGACCATATTTAGGCCTATATTGATTATCCCTCTTCGGTGTAGGTTGAAAATTTCATATGTCTGCATGCCTTGACATTATAAACAAATGAATCGACCAGCGTGAGCTACAACATTCAAGTGATCGCGAAAGTTTCATTTCCAAGGTATGACAAAAATAGCCAAAGCCAACTGTAATTGATTTGACATTGAATTATATTACTGAAAACTGATGCTTCGAAAACGCAAAAAATGCACGTTTTCTGCCCGTTTTTCACTCATAACTCGCGAAGGAAAGCTAAAATTAAAATTCCGGCTTTGAGGTGCACTTTCCGACCCTCTAGTCCATCTATGTTTAAAATTTCAGATCTCTGCGTTCAGTAGATTTTGCTGGGCATCGCGGACAGACGGAGGAAGACAGACACTTCGTTTTATTAATATAGATGACTGCTTCCCTAGAAAACCATTAGCTCCTAGAGACAAAAACAGCATTCACTTTTAGTTACTTTGAGTGTTTGTCCAAAATGAAAGATTGTGTTGTAACAAACACATTTCAGCTGTCTGTCGCACACATTTCCTACTCCAGCATTGTGAGTCCTACGATACACCCTGGCCTCATGCTAAGCATGATTATTATTTTTAAAACACAATATAATAATGGAGGCATTCCTGAATGACATTCTTCTTCTTATGGTGAGGAATGATATGTACTGTAAATAGATTATTGGGCAACACTCACCAATGTTTGTTGATCCCTTTGTGAAGCCGTTGTCAATAGTTGCTTAATCTTGCGTGAAGCCTTCGTCTTCTTAATAAAATAATAAAACACACACATGATATAAAACGTAAACACTAAAAATTGCAACTTCACAACAGGAATCACATCACTACGTTTCACGAGACCAAAAGAACGACTCGTTGCAATTTTTAGTGTTTGCGTTTTATATCATGTGTGTGTTTTATTATTTTATTAAGAAGACGAAGGCTTCACGCAAGATTAAGCAACTATTGACAACGGCTTCACAAAGGGATCAACAAACATTGGCGAATGGAGGCATTGTACTATGTTAATTAAATGAGATGAAATAATCTGAGAAAATAGCTTCACTTGGGAATGGCATCTGACATTTTCATTTTTGTTCATGAATTCCCATTAAAGATTTTGGTGAAAAAAGTTGGTCATTATAATATAAGTGCTTTCTTATTTTCCGCAGAATCTTGTTGGAAAACTGGAAGGAGCGAAAAGCGTATCTTGGAAAGCTGATGACAGTGTGGAAAACATAGCAAACTTAAGTATTGAAAGCTTACGTAGCCTACAGAAGGACACAGAAGATACTTCTCCTGATGAAGGTGTGACCAGGTTACTAAAGAAAAGTTCAAAATCTTCATCTGACAAAGAGAACTCTCTGAACAGCACATTTGTTCTTCCAGTGCCAGCTCTCAAAGGTAATTACACATTTCAATATTAGAATTAAAATGAATTGTATAATGGAAGAATGTTTCATACCACTTGATTCTTCCAAACTTGATAAAGATCCCATTAGAGATATCCAACGTAAGGTGTTGAGTGTAATTAATAGCAGTTTAACAATTAGTGACTATACCAAGAAACGTATTTATGGTGATAAACACTAATTGCCCCATTGCTTTGGTTTGCCAAAAACACACAAGAAGGGCACTCCTCTAAGACCGATTATTCCTATATACAGCCACTCAGCATTTGGTCTTGCCAAACTTCTAGTTGAACGATTAAGTAACATACAAAAAAGAACGAAATGGTCTATAGGCAATTCAATGGATACTAAAGAAATCTTGGATGGGGTGAACTGTATCAAAGGGTACAATATTTTCAGTCTGGACGTAACATCCTTATACCCGATTTAGCGGGAGAGTACCTTTTTTGGTGGCTTACCAGTTTGGGAACGGACAGTATTATAGCAAATGAATACCTGAGGTGGTATTTTCCAGTTTAAAGGGAACATATACAAACAAAATGAAGGCCTTGCAATGGGTAACCCCGTTTCAGGCATTATATCGGACATCTTGTTCTACATGGAGAAACCCATTCTTTACAAGAACATGGACTGTATTGTTGTGTATATGCGTAATGTCGACGACATTTTGGTCATTTCAAAGAAGGACATTTCGGAACAACTGTTGGAGGAGTTCAACTCCCTAAATAATAGGGTACAATTTACACTTGAAAAAAGTGAGAATAATTCGTTAAATTTCCTGGATTTAAACATCACATTGGATTATCCAAAAATACGAATTGGTATTCATAGAAAAAGCAATACGGGAAACTTATATATTCACCAAAAAGTCCGCACACCATCAAAGGGTTAAATATAATGTTTGGAGGAATTTTGCACACAGCGCATTTAAACTGTGTAATAATTTGGTGGATTTGAATAATGAAAAGAAGGAAGTGTTTAGATTAGCTGTGATCAATGGATACAAAATTAATAGAATTGAAAGAATATGGAATGATGCTAGAAATCGTAGCCTTGTCAACAATCCGAAACGGGTAAATCCAGACGCCAAGTATGTATGATGTTCCATGCTGCTGTATATACTCCTTTCGAAAGAATATTTCGGAAGTTTGAATTGATTCCCGCTTATAAAACCAATAGAACTATAGAAAGCATTTTCTCACAATACAAGAGGTTGGGAAAAAAAGAAGAAAGAAAAAATGGATCTCCCTGGTGTGTACTCCATTTCATGCATGGATTGTAGCAAGTTTTATATTGGGGAAACTGGACGATCGTTTAAAATAATACTACAGGAGCATGCAAGAGATGTCAAGAGTGGTAGGGCGTCCACTGGCCTCAGCCAATATTTGCTTGAAAATAAGCACCGTATGGGTGAATTGAAGATTTTTAAAATTGAGGGTGACATAACTAGGCGAAAAGTGTGTGAAGCATAAAACATTGTGTGTAATAAAGACTTGGTTATGAATAGGTTTGACGGCGATTTGGGGGAAGAATGGTTGGATATGGTAAAAAGGCTAAACAGACAGAAATGTGTTCTGAAGTTTCCCTCACCGCCTAGGAATAGTATGAAGGACTCCTTGTTTGAGATTCCGGAGGAGTGGATTGATAACCATGTACGTGTATCCCCCTTTGTATTTGACGGGATCCTTGCGCAATCCATGGATGTGGATCATACATTTAAACTTTAACCCAGTGATGATCGTGGTGGCACTGTCTCAAGAGTATGTAGTCCTCCCAACATACTTTATCTTTAGTCACCTGAGGAAGGCCCACAGGAACAGGGCCGAAACGTTGTGAAGTGTTTTATAGATATCCACCGTTAAAAATTAATTTTAATTCTAATATTTTAGCTTTCACGGTGGAAATCAGGACCTCAACATGACTAATTGTATTAATTAATAAGTCAACCCATTTCAGAATTCTCGGCTCATATTAATTCTGTATAATTGAGATTGATTGCTTTAACAAGCAGCGTTGTGAATTACTTTCAGAACATTTAGTTAGTTTTAGTTAGTTAGTTGGTGAAATGCAAAAATTACAATATTGGTAGAATAATTATAATTTGAGTTGAACTTAGACACTTATGCTTCACTTACCAACTTTTTGGTAGAACATGTTTCAAGGACCATTGTCCCCATCCTCGGACACATAGCCGAGGATGGGGACAAGGGTGCTTGAAACATGTTCTACCAAAAAGTTGGTAAGTGAAGCATAAGTGTTTAAGTTCAACTCAAATTATAATTATTCTATTATAGTTGCTTCACTGTTTGTTCCATCATTTTTAAATACAATATTGGTATTTCCTAATATGGGATAGTTCAGTTATATGGATTTGTATTATTTTGCATACTTAAAATGGTTATATGGTGTAATATTTCACACTTGAAATTCCGTGCCTTCGTCTATAAGTGCTGGACATCCAAGTAAAGTTTGAACGTGTATACATTGACAATCCATTCAGGATAATTATTAACACCTGTTGGTGGTGGTTAGAAGTTTTTATTTACACGTCTGACCAATGGCATCACATATCCGCTCGCCCACTAGCACATGACCATAGTCTTCAGTGAATCATATGCAGGATATGCCCAAGCAAAACAAACTAATACCATATTTATACAAGTAAGAATCAGCTTGAAAAATTTTATGTCATAACCGGGATTTGAACACGGATCTTCAGCTTAACGCGCTGATGCTCTACCATTGAGCTACCATGACAACATGCCAGTACAACATCAAATTTCTCAACTGATTCAGAATACAAGGCAACCCACGGGAGGTTTCTCCGTTGAGAACACACATCCAATGGTGTCCTACATTTGTAGGTACCATATTTACCCATGTATAGACACACTTTTTTCCCAGAATTTTATAACAAAAAATCTAGGGTGCATCCATTATGCAGAGATGCCAACCTTGAAAGTTGGTTATCAGTAGTGTGAGACCTCCATGTTTAACCGAAAAATCACAATTATAGGTTCCACAAAATACGTGATTCGGTGAAATTTTTGAAGGTCCGAGGCAAGGAAACTCTTCCGTATACTAATTTCGATACTGCTGATTTGCCGCAGTTCGTTTTTGTCCATCAGACTTATCACTGATTTTACGTTTACACGACATATTTCCTCAATATTCTACTTCCACTGCAACACTCAATAAAACTTCTAGCAAGCAACGGCGTCGGCAGTCGTCAGCGGCATTACAGTGATAATAAAAAAGAGGAAATATGTTAACACCAAAGATGTTATAACTACAATTATGTTATAACTGTAAGATAAAACATCTTTGGTTAACACACACACTCACGTCAAAGATTGTAGTATCCAATGTCGCCAACACAATGGAGTTTTTTTTTTACAAACTATTTCTCATGATAACAGTTGGCTTCTCTGCTGACACATTAACTTTTTTTTATGTTCGCGGGAGAAATGAAACATTTTAAAAATAGATATTGGGATTCGTAAAATCCGTAATATTCAGTACAATTTCCGTAATGCCGTAGCAAATTCAAGAAAATCGTAGAAACTACGGAAATTCCGTAGCAGTTGGCATCTCTGCATTATGTGACGAAAAAAAAAGTTAGTGACAAGAAAAAAAGGATAAGATGCACCAGCTAGCGTATGGGTCAATATAATGGCATTGTAAATTCTCGTCTACCTGCTCTGATACTGTGTTTAATAACTTTCAGCCTGAAACTACCTGTATAAGTTTGATAACTTTGATTGGTTCTTATTTATTGTCCAAAACTCTTTTTTGTTAAAAGTGAGATGCGACTATTACACAGTTCAGGTGCATCTGTTATACGAGTGAATACGCACATCTGACAATCGTCAGCCTCCGAGACCAGGTAAATTAGCTTGGTGCTTGTGTACTTTGCTGCAAGGTTTACATCTGTCTTTAATAAATATACTTCGTACTAGACTCTTTTAGGGATTTTTCATTGTCAGTTTTTTCCAGTCAGCAAATGCATCAGTTTATTGAATTAGTGGATAATGTAAAACTATTGAATAAGTTGTCTTAGTATGTTATTATATAGGACTACATCTCTGGTAATTCTTGTAATGTCTTTAAAATTCAGTTTCTGTTAAAATGGACATAAGCCATGAGTCATATAGTCTACACACTTTATGAGGGGTGAGGGGAGCTGATATTGCATGCAGCTTGGATCCAGGGGGCCTTGAAACATGTATATATGCTAAAAACTCAACTTCGAATTTTGGGGTCGAAAACAATACTTCCTCTACCTATAGTACCTAAGGTACGGGCAGAGGAAGTAATAAAAAAATAGACGGTAGTTCAAGAATGCTGCTACGAAATTTTTTTTGGGTATGGCAATACTGGGAACGGGCTGCAATCTTCATTTTTTCGAGGAGGCCTTCTTGATATGGACTGTTTTCAGCATTATGGCATGTTTAGCTCAAGATAAAGTGTTTGAAGTTATCAAATATTTCATGGCCAACTGTAAAACCAACGATTTTTTTTTTTAATTTATTGTTACTGACCAACACTTGACTATTTTGTGTTATATTTATAAGAATTTTACCAAGGTATAAAATAAGGACTAAGTGTTAAAAATACTAGAGTTCTAAGTATAAAAACTGTAAGTACTTAGGGCCCGTTTACATTTTATGGATATCATAGTCAAAATATACAGTCATTTTTAATTTGTAAAAATTTCTAAAAAGTTCCAATTGCAATTTCTAAATTTTGTTATTGCAATTTCTAAATTTTGTTATTGCATGTTAATAGCCATTGAAAGACGTATAACCTAGGTAACAGAAAAACGTACTACTGAAAATTAATTTTTAAAAAATCAAAGGGAATCTATGTACATATTTTTTTAATTACTACATGACCTAAAAGACACACTACAACTTGTATGCCGAGGCTAGTAGATATGAATATGTAAGTCATTCAGACATGGTAATGAGGATCCACTGGTTTTCTTGTGTCTGCAGAAAATGCACCTCCAGCCACGTCCAAGATTGCTTCGCATTTGAAGATGAAAATTGGAAAACCAGACACCAAGCTTCAGCGACCAAGACCTCTGATGCCTAGAGACGGTGGAATCAATGTTGCCAACACTGCCATTAAGCAAGGTAGTTACACTAGCCACAACACAGTTTACAATAACTATATCACTGTCAGTCCCTAACCTTATACTATGGTCGTATTGATTTCTTTCAGGGCCAGGAAGAGGGCTGTTCATTAAGCCAAAAACTCCATCGTCAAGGATGCATCCGTATCGGGTAAGTGAAAGTGGACTCAGATGTTGATTAATAGGTTAACTAAAATAGGTCTTCAACTGAGCCCCAAAAATTATGAGAAATTGCAGACTGGGGATGAAATCACAAGTATCGATAAAAATTATAAAAATAAATTATTGCGAGTTACTTTTGCAGACAAAATAATTTTAAATCAATTCATACAAAACTTTACTCAAAATTTGGATGTTCTGATACGAGGGTTGTCCAGAAACTAAAGAATGATTAGGCATCTATATTAATAAAAGGAAGTGTCTGTCCGCGATGCCCAGCAAAATCTACTGAATGCAGAGATCTGAAATTTTAAACATAGGTGAAATGAAGGGTCGGAAAATGCACCTCGAAGCCGGAATTTTAATTTTCGCTTTTGTTCGTGAGTTATGAGTGAAAAAGGGGCAGAAAACGTGCATTTTTTGCGTTTTCGAAGCATCGGTTTTGAGTAATACATTTCTGTGTCAAATCAATTACAGTAGGCTTTGGCTATTTTTGTCATACCTTGGACATAAAACCATCAGCGATCGCTTGAATGTTGTAAGCTCACGCTGGTTGATTCATTTGTTTATAATGTCAAGGCATGAAATTTTCAACCTACACGGAAGAGAGATAATCAATATAGGCCTAAATATGGTCAAACGTTCGATTTGGATGAAACTCACTGTTGAGAGTTTTTATCTAAGTTGGCTACCCTGCGCGGTAGTGTGTTTCGTGTTGCATGTTGGTACTAGGAACTCTCTTGTTCAGAGAAGACAATGGCGCATGTCTAGCTACAAGGACAGAATGGTGTTCTTGCTTGGATTGAAGTTTAACTAGTTTCGCAGTAGTTCACAATCATTTCTTTATGTTCATTAATAGTGCCATATAATATACAAGGTTTTTATAAATAAACCTACTAGAGGACTTGTTTGCTTGTCTAGTTATGTTGTGTTTAATTGTGTGAAGAAAGCCACCTTGCAAACCTTGGGCCGACATTCACAAAAACCATTTACAGTCCACTACAAATTGAAAACTTGTCTTTGAATACAACACTCACTATACAGGGGTTTCTGGGCCAAGGTACTCAAATCTGAGGTCGCTTTTACCAGGCGATAGTACCTAATTGTAGTAAGTAATTCACGTGATTTAGGTGTTAATAAATATAATTATTTAGAATAGAATAGAATAGAATAGAATAGAATTTTATTTAGCATACTTTTACATACATGGTTATCTACATCCACTTTAAACATCTCTTATCTATAAGTCTAGCGCTACCCATTAAGAATCCCTTCGTACTATAGTGTATGAATGTGGATTCTGGAACAGGAACATCTATAACAAATACATAAATAAAAGTTACGAGAAAACTGCTTTCAAGTCCTATGTTCCCATTAAAGTAAATTATACATTGTTTGGTGTCATTTTTCTTGTAATTATGTGTAGAATTGATATATAACAAACATTTTAAGATAAAATGACATATTAAAAAAATCTAAGATTGATTGATTGAAGTAGACTAGGTGACTCACGGGGAGGAAATTACGGTTGGTCCTAAATCTCCTGCTCTTGTAAATGTGAGGGTGCCTGTGGGTGAAGGAATCTACCTGGCCTCAACCGCCTTCCCTGGTTGCTAAGGGTATAAGGAACTTTTGTTTACAAAGCTTGCCCAGATCTCTTGTCTTTCCATGTCCTCTACTCTTTTTCTTACTTCCCTCCAAAATCCTATCTTATTACCTTCTCCTCTTTGCCAAATATCCCCCCTTCCAACTTCTTCCAGTATCCTTTTAATTTTTTCCACCCAATTATCATGCCTCCTACCTTCATTTAAATACTTCATACATTCTTTCAATGAGTTATCCTCATCCATATTTATATTGCGATACCAATGTTTCAAAATTCTTTCTACTATTATTCCTTTCCTTCCTACCCTTCCTAGCTCTGCTAATGCCACTCCCATTGGTGATCCCCTGGGTAGACCTAGCACTTCTCTACAAAACATCCTATGTACAAGGTCAACTTTCAACCACCCCTTTGATGCCCCCCATATAACATTTTTGCTTCCACCACTGCCTCATATATTCTCTCTAACCATATAACTGAAATATTTGGAATTTTATACATACATATTCTAACCGCTCTCATAGCTGCTTTACCTACTACTACCATTTTTTTCTCATGTGCCTCCCACCCTCCATTTGCAGACATTCTCATCCCCAAATAGTCAAATTCCTTCACTACATCCAGAGGTTCACCATTCATATACCACTTCTCCTGCTTCCTCAACTTACAGCCTTTTTTGAAAACCATTACCTTTGATTTTTTAATATTTATTCTTAAACCCCATTCTGAACAGAATTTGCTAATTTCATCGATTGTCCGTTGTAGCCCTATTATAGTTACTGATCCAACTACCAAATCATCTGCATATAGGATAATGATTTAACTATTATGCTCTTAATTTTTAGTTTTTAAATAATTATCGCGGGCGAAGCCGCAGGCACATGCTAGTAACTAAATAATAACGAAAGATATCAACACAAGACTTAATTTACAGAGATACAGTACGTAATCACCATTGCTGTTAAGGCACTTATTGTATCGTGGAACCAGTTTTTCAAAGCCGATGTTATACTCATTTGATGCAACTCCCCTGAAAACCTCAATTTAGGGCAAGTCTCCTTGTTTCATTCACAACTTAACCTGCATGCGTACACCGTTTTGCTTTTAATCTTGCCTTTCAGTTTGGGTGGTGTTGTGCAGACTTGATGTGTTTCCGTTATAATATTGTATTGTATTGGAGAAGCTGATCTTCAATGCGAATTCTCATTTGCAGGTGGAATCGACGACAGTGAAAGGAAGGCCCGGCCAGCTACGCAACTAAACACGTTATTTTGATACACACATAATTATATTATTTTTTTAAACTTGGATGTGTACTATATACTTAAATATATATATATATTTTTTAATCTTCTAGACTTAGGAAGTAGGAATGCTTTTATGTCCTTTATTTCTATGTGTAAGTAACTTTTGGCTTTCTTCTTGTAAATTATAATTAGTGAAATTTGTTTGTTTCAAAATAAATCATTAGTAATAATGTTATTTATAGTATTATGACATTGGTATCCTTGGTCTGTGTACGTGAATAGTGTTTTAGAAAATAAAACAAAGTGCCATGTGAAACTATTGAGTTTTAGACCACGGTTTCTTGAGCAACTTTGATGAGCATATGTGAAGGAATAAATTAGTTTAGTTCATGAACTAATTGGAATATTAAAAGATTCCTCACGCCAACAATTTCCATTTATTTTGGCAAAAATATCTGAAGGCATACAAATACACAGTCAGACCCTCTCAACGTATTGTGATGCTGTAAAAGGACAAAAGGAAGGAGCTGTAACAAGTAATGTTGTTCATATCAAACCGAAAAATTGTGATGTTATAAATTCAGAACAAACTTTGAAGGTGGTGCAAGAAGTTGCTAAAGCTAGTGTGATGCGTGTGGGAGTAAACAAGATCAAAAAGGTTCGTAACAATGGTATCGTACTGGAACTACGAAATGATTCTGATTAATCATTCATGGTATTGATGTTAATTTTTCTGAAGATGAGCTTTTAGATGCTATCATTGAGCAGAATTCCATTATTCAACAATGTTTGCTTACGCCTACTGAAAAAATTGAAAAGCGCTTTATGAAGAAAACAAAAGATGGTTTATCCAATTTTGCTGTGGTTGAGGTAACACCTAGGATATACAAGGCCGTGATCAGCATTGGCAAGCTTTACGTCTGTTATTGTAGATGCTCTGTGAAAAGCTATATTCCTGTCACACGCTGTTTTCAATGCTGTGGCTTTGGACATGTGGCAAGCGACTGTAAATCCCAGAAAAGATGTACTCGCTGTTCTGAAGAACATAATGTAAAGGACTGTGTAGAAACCAAACTAGAATGCATAAACTGCAAACAGTTTAATATTAAAATGGCATGCCATAAAAATGTTCAGCCTTATGACATTAACCACACGGCAGATTCGATGAACTGTTCAATTTACAAAAAAATACTGAATATAATAAATAAAAGACTTGAGACTTTCCCGGCGTTGGTTATATATAATGGTCTCTCGGGCTTCCAACCAGGTTCAAGTATGGTTTATTTCCGAGCTTTCGGCTGCTGTCAGCTCTGCAGCCATCTTCTGGGAGAGAAGTGCGCTAGTTCTGTGTCTGGCTCCTTTTTATAGCTGGTGGAGTTTGCAGAGAGCGACCAATCGGAGCACAGGAAATCCCGGGGTGAAAAGCAGGAATGCTATTGGTTGGTGCTGAAGTTGGTCCTGATTTGGCCCGTTCCTGTAGAATTCTGATTGCTGGGTTCCAGGCTTGGCTGAGTTCTAGCCCGTTGTCCCTGTTGTAATTATTGCGGTGTAGCTTTATTTCCATAGCTTCGGCCACGACCCGGCCCCAGTAGGTAGGTTGATTGCCCAGGTTTCTCACCCCTTGGAAGTTGATGTGGTGGTCATGGTCGTACATGTGTTGATGTACCGCCGACTTTTCCGGGTAACCCAACCGGATGCAGCGTTTGTGTTCATTGCACCTGGCCTCAATGGTGCGGCCTGTTTGCCCTATATAGACGGCTCCACATTGGCACGGGACTTCGTAGATCCCCGGAGTCCGCAATCCTAGAGAGTCTTTCACGGGGCGAACCCATTGTCTCACTTTGGGTGGTGGCATATGTATGGTCTTGATGTTGTGTTTGTGGAGCAGTCTGGCTATCTTGTTGGAGACCGGAGGCATGTACAGAATGAAAGCCAGTTTTGGTCCGGTTTCCGACGATGTGGGGGGCTGGCGATCAGTCTTTCTCAGGGCCCATGCGATGTCCTTGTGACTGTAGCCATTCTGCCGGAAGGTATTCCGGAGATGTTGTATCTCTGTTGTTAGACTGTCAGCATCCGAGATGGATCTGGCTCTATGTACCAACGTTTTAAGAATGCCTCTCTTCTGCGCTGGGTGGTGGCTACTGGCATTTAGATACAAATCTGTGTGGGTGGGTTTTCTGTACACTTTATGAGCTAAACTGCCATCAGCTTTTCTGCAGATTAGAATATCAAGGAACGGCAAGCACCCGTCTTTCTCTATTTCCATGGTGAACTGGATATTACTATGGATGCTGTTTAGAAGGCCCAAGAAGTCATTTAGTCTCTCGATGCCATGCTGCCAGACCACAAAAGTGTCGTCTACATATCTGTAGAAATATTTGGGACTGTAATCGGTCCTTCTCAGGGCCAGATGTTCAAAGTGTTCCATGTAAAAATTCGCAATGGCCGGTGAGAGAGGAGAGCCCATCGCCACGCCGTCTTGCTGTTCGTAGAACTGCCCATCATACAGGAAATATGTAGACGTCAACACATGCTTGAAAAGTGCTATGACATCCGGAGTGAAATTGTTCTCTAGAAGTTGTAGTGCATCCTTCAGTGGGACTCTTGAGAACAAAGACACTACATCGAAGCTCACTAGTATATCTTGAGGGTCTAGTTTGATGTTGTGGATGTTCTTTACAAACTCCGTAGAGTTTTTGACGTGGTGCTCACAAGTCCCAACTCCGGGTTGAAGTAATGTGGTGAGGTGCTTCGCCAAGGTATAGGTGGGAGACCCAATGGCACTAACGATAGGGCGTAACGGGACGTCGGTCTTGTGGATCTTGGGCAGGCCATAAAGTCTGGGTGGGACCGAGGAGCGAGGAATAAGGCTTTTAACAATATCGGTTGGGAGTTTGGAGCGTTTAAGTAGTGTTCTGGTTCGGTTCTCTATTCTTGATGTTGGGTCTTTATCAAGCTTTCTATAAGACGGATCACTCAAGAGGGTTGACACTTTGTCCTTGTACGTCGTTGAGTCTAGTACCACAGCAGCATTACCTTTGTCCGCAGGCAGCACAACTAGGTCCTTGTCTGCTCTTAGGACCCGCAGTGCGTTATGTTCTTCTTTATTCAGATTCAACTTGAAATCGGTCCTTTTCAGGGCCAGACATGAATATAATAAAGTCTAAAATAAACTATGGGTGAGTTAATTCCCTACCAACATTATGTATATGCCTCAGTCATACACGGGAACTGCTAATTGATTCAGAGTCCATTGCAGTTGATAATACAACAGCTATATGTGACACAGTAAGGGTCCTCTGTGTACAGGGGCCGAGTGCTTCAGATAATGGAGTTTTGTGGATTTGGTCTCCCTAATCAGGTATATTATACACCAAGCCAGGATGGCGCTAATTGCAGCAGTGTAACGTTTGGATCTGATAGCTCAACAGATTATTACAGCTACACGATATTAGGACATGGTAAATTTGGTATCTTTTATGAAGATTTGTGGAGAATCTGAACAGTCAGTGAAACATCTTTTCCTGGATTGTCCCGGATTTGCAAACTAATTTGTTGTGACACTATACTTTCAGCACACTGACAGTGTTTTAGAAGGGAGTGATGCAAGCAAGATTTTATACATTTCATAAATTATGTTCGTTCCAGTTTATAATTGTTACTTGTAAGATAGTTTGTTAATATTAATTTTATTAATTTTTTCTATTTAACACCCTAACATGCCTTCAAGGTAAAATAGTCACATGTATTGGAGTATCCAAAAAAAAAAAACACAATTTTAAACTAATTTTCTCCAAAGAAAATATGACAATACACAAAACAGTTTTAAATTAAGTTTTGTCAAAGAAAAGTAATTTGACGTATATTTACAGTTGCCACAACCAAAGAAGTGTGTGAGTTGTCACTATTGGATGTGACTTGATACTCCTTAATTGCATTCTCTGTCCCCTGTATTCGTAAAATTATATTAGTCCATCCTTAAGTCTCTCAATCTGAGAAGAAGAAAAAGAAGCGGAAAATTAGGCCTACGACCTGAGGTTACGAAGGGTATCTCAACTCACCTTTGGTACCTCGTCAGGCTTTCATTTCTAAGATATTTTTCAGTTTCAGTTGTAAATTATTCTGTCCTATTCCAAGAGGGACTGGGAAATAGGTAGTAAATAAGGTTCCAGAAAAGAATGCCAGTTGAAGGTGAGAATGTGTGTGTAAATAATTTGTGAAATTTTGTAAATATTTGTGTCGTACGTGTACTCAAACAAACAAAGCCTGTTTGTAGGGTTGTACTTATTGAAATGAACTTTAAAAGATTGTGTGCTGAAGGAAGTTTTGAAACTTAAAGAAATATGTTTGATTATGAAGATTAAGAACCTAGGTGAAAATGCAGTTGAATCATACACGCCATAAAGAAATTTAAAAGAGATGGCAGACCCACCAACTTCATCACAGAGCCTGGAGATGGGCTTGAGCTAGCTCCGTATAATCTCACGTAATATTACAATGCTTACATTAGAGCGATCAGGCTTGTGTTGTGTCAATATTCCTCTGGTGGGCATTTACTTCTCCATTCCTTTAAGCGGGACACTCTGTATTGAGAGAAGCTGTAGGCCTACAGGGTCAAAGTTATAGAGAGTTTTTTTCTAGAATGTATTTTGCGGTTCAAAATTTATTTGTTTTTGCAGTCCTTTCTGGTTTTCTCGGCAATACGTATTGCCAAAATTGATTCTGAAATAGCCAAACTATTTGAAAATCACCCATATACTGACCTTCAGGAGTATTTAAAATTCAAATGTTGCTAAATGTAAGCCTACATATATGTACACACGTGCTAATTAAAACTTAAAAGTCAATACACCGAAATGTACTTTATTAAAACTATATACGTACACAATTAAAAACATAAAATCACAAAGCAAAATGTGATAAATCACAAGTCCACAATAAATTCCTGAAAACTGCAGATGTCCACTGTTGAAACCTCTTCATAGAATGAGTATTGTACATGTAAGCTTAGAATTAAGTAGTAAAAATGGCACTTTTCTTGAATGAACAATAAAAGTCACTCTGGTATTAGATTGAAGCGAATTGTCCTAGTCACTAGTCTTCTTCTTTCACTACTATGGCCCCAATATTTACAATAATGCCATATTCCATAATACTGTTCTTCTCGTGTTTGCCCTCAGCCTGAAATGTGTATTAATGCTTCGAGGCATCAGCAATAACCATCCTATCAACATCTTCCACCATAGCCTCACTTATTTCCAACTAGCATGTGCTCGCGATAATTATTTCAAAAATTAAAAATTAAGAGCATAATAGTTAAATCATTATATTTATTAACACCTAAATCACGTGGACAACATACCATGATTAGATAGCGTCACCTGATAAAAGCTACCTCAGATTTGTGTTCCTTGGCCCAGAAAACCTCTGTATAGTGAGTTTCATCCAAATAAAACAATGTTTGACCATATTTGTCCGCCGGCGTGGTCATGTGGTTAGCGTCGCTGACTACAGATCCGTCGGCCCGGGTTCGATTCCCGGTACCTCCTCGGATTTTTCTGAGGTAGGGAGGTCTGGTAGGGGTGCACTCAGCCTCGTGATTCCAATTGAGTAGCTACTTGATAGAGAAGTAGCGGCTCCGGTCAAGAAAACCACCAATAACGGCCGTGGGTGTCGGCATGCTGACCACATGCCCCCCAATCCTGCCATCTGCCTACGGGAGATGATGCAGCGGTCGGGTGGTAGGCCAAGTCCCTCCAGGGATGTAGCGCCACGGAGTTTAGTTTTTGACCATATTTAGTGCTTACAACATTCAAGCGATCGCGAAAGTTTTATTTCCAAGGTATGACAAAAATAGCCAAAGCCAACTGTAATTGATTTGACAATGAAATGTATAACTGAAAACTGATGCTTCGAAAATGCAAAAAATGCACGTTTTTTGCCCGTTTTTCACTCATAACTCACGAACGAAAGCGAAAATTAAAATTGCGGCTTCGAGGTGCATTTTCCGACCCTTCAGTCCACCTATGTTTAAAATTTGAGATCTCTGCGTTGAGTAGATTTTACTGGGAATCACAGACAGACAGAAGGAAGACAGACACTTCCTTTTATTAATATAGATTACATCCTGAACTTAAAGCCAGGGTATAGGCAATTTCTTGTCAATGCTATCAACCATTTTGAAGAAGTTGTATAGTTGGTCAAATAAAAAACGTCTGGCGTTATTTCATAAAGTACCACGAACGAGCATATGTGCATGTACAGGAAGACTTAAGGTTAGGTTCACACCTGCCTCTTGTCTGTCCATGTATTTTCTTGATTATTTAGTCAGTTTTGTTCCAAAACAAACTTATATAGAAGGCTGTGGCTATATGCCTCACGTCCGCCATATTCTTGGTTGCAAATTCTTATAATATTAATAATTGATCAATTCGAGAGGAATATGTTTATTCAAGGAGCATTTTTTAATGATTTTATTTTATAATACCGGTACTTGTAGTGCAAAATCAATATCTTACGTTCAACTTCTGCAACCAATCTAGCATCGAAATACGCGGCCGGCCAGATCCACGTTCTCTATGAAAACTTCCGGTCGCATTATAGTGAAGTACCCACCTGCGAGCTGCTCTTTAAAAAATATGGAACCTTCTCGCTGCTTCAGAGGCCGAAAAGTGCAGGTCAATTACAGCCCTAAATACACTTTCTCTCAAGCTAGCATCTGATGACACAAAGCAAAATGAATTATGACAATACATTAAGTTGAATATAGTGTGTTGTGCTTTCCGCGTTGTTCATTTTTTCCCTCCTATCGCATGGCCTGATATGTTCCGAAAATGACCTGTTTTTATGTTTTTTATAGGAAACTTGTGAACTAATGCGTTAAAACTTTAATTTTAACTGCATACGCGTCCCGACGTTTTTTATTTGACTGACTGTACAAGGGTGAATATAACAGAGAGCTGTATAGCCGGCATGCAGAAGCAGGTGCCGGTAAGTTCTCGCAGGGGGCTTAGGTCGCCATTAGCAGTAGAGTTTGAGAGTAGGTGGAGCTTAGCAGGTAGCATATGCTATCATTATGCCAAATCTTCTTTGAAGTTTTGCAATTGATCTCGTTCGAAACCTCGGGCATTTTTGAACATCTTGGCAGTTTTTTTCCTCTGATCCTCAAAATCATTGAAATTCTGTCCAATTTGTACTTGCCTCAGAGCGTTTTCTTAATGCCTTTTCACATTCGTCATTCCACCAGGGATCTTTGTTCTTTTTAACTACATAGTTTTTTGCAGCTTCTTAAATTTTTGTGATTTTGTATCCCATTCATGGGTATCTAAAGCATACATTTTTCTTTCTGCAAATTTCTAGGTTGATCTTCAGTCCTGAACTATAATATAAAATACTAGCAGCATTATTACAATTACTTCGACATACACAGGTACAAAAACCAGTCTGAAATGGTGTTGCGATTTGACCTCTCCGGGGTTTGAGGGGTGTCGGGGGACAACCTAGTGCCAATGGGAGTGTTGGTAGACATTAGGGATGGGCAACGGTGGTAACCATCAATGTGGCGATATTAGGTTTGTTCCCAAAGCAAACCCTTGACTGCTTGCGAATTTGCTATACTGCACATGGCCAATCTGTAACTCATCCGTGATTTTGCACTTTGGGAACAGTATGTTATACACGCAATATGCATAGTCATTATAAACTATATTTGGGAAACTTTTAATTATCTTCCTTTATTCATACATATCAATAGCCTACGCTTATAAATCAGGCGCAAGGTTATTGGTGGGTTGTGGTTACAGCGCATGTCTCTCATAATTCATGGTAGAGCCTGCATACTTTTCTTATAGTGCATAAACTGCCCGTGAGAACACACGGAACAGAAGATTGACAATCAGAATCAAGAATTCTCGCTTTGGGAATGCATGTGGAGTAAGAGAGCATGCGCAAACGATGTGTTCATGGTTTTGAGTGCTTTGGGAACAAACCTAATATCGACCCGAAAACATCGATGTATATTTTAAAAAGTCATGGTTTTACCAGTACATTCCATTTCTTCACCATAGTCATGAAGAATAGGGAATTGTCAATTTATGTAAAATATTTTTCTTCTGTAGTTTATGCAGTTTTATTTGCATTGGAGTGGTCGTCGATAAATTCTGTTATTGAGTAGTATGCTTATTTTCTTAATTTAATTAGAAAAGTTTTACTAATTTCTATATATTTCAGGTGTCTTGGTATTATCGCCTCACTCATAACGTTGACGGGCGGCTCGCTTTGTTCTCATATTACAATGCTTGTTGTTACTGTAAAAGGTTTTCTCAAAAGAAACCGCTGACTGAATTCGTGTTGCCAATTCTCTCATTGCCACGTAAGTGTTTTGCTGCATCTACATCTTCCCGCTCTGTTTACTAACACTGTGTAGTGTGGCAACTACTCCAAGCGGCAGCGACTCCTTTGATGTTAACTGTCAATGAATTGAGCGAGGCGATAATAGTAGGTTATGAAGTTTTGTGCCCATCATTTGTGGTGTTTTACTAGTTTTAATAATTTGTGCTGAGGTAAGTTGTGGTCTATTTCAGTGTTTCGTACATTGTATTCGTGGCAGTCAGTCCTTTTCTTGGGTGGATTTTGTTTTAATAATTTTAGAGTTTCCAGGATGTAGAGCAAAGTTAAGAGTCAGGATTTTGTTGGATTTGAAAAATGCTTGCAGTATTCTTGAGGATGTAATATTTCGATGATTCTCAATGCTTTCTTTTGTATTATGAGTTAAATATTTTTGATACTATAGTTTCGGATGGTGTGCCCTAGGCTGTTATTTTTTAAGTGAAACTTCATTAGCTGCGGAAGGGGGTAAATCGAGAAATGTGTCACACTCAAAAATCGCCACGAAATTAATGAGGTGGGATGGAACGGACTGCACAGAAAACAATCAACTCAATGATTGGGTGTAATCAGCTGCTATACAATTTAAAGGACAAAATAAAATACTCAAAGGGGAAACTAACAATAGAAGGTGATGGAAAGGAAATTATTCAGACCTAGTACGAGGACCTGCAAATGGGAATAATAATAATAATAATAATAATAATACTTACTTGCTCAATGGCAATACACAAATCCTAAGCAAGCTAACGGAATATTGTCTATTTTATGGAACCCAGAGGTTCATTACAGCACTTAAAAAATCAAAAAAATATATAACAAATAAAAGATCCAAAATTCCAAAATTAAAATGTCCACAAATGCAAAATTTAAAAATAAAAAATCTAAATATCCAAAATTTGAAAAATATAAAAAAAAATCCAAAAATTAAAAATCGAAAATACAAAATTTAAAAATCCAAAAAATAAAAAAATCAATAAATTAAAATGAAAAAATCGAAAATACAAAATTTAAAAATCTGAAAATCCGAATTTTAAAAATCGATAATCCAAAATTCCAAAATTAAAAGATACAAAACTTAAAAAATAAATCCAGAATTAAAAAATCCAAATATACAAAATTTAAAGAAACAAAAAATTGAAAATACAAAATTTTAAAAATAATGAAATCCAAAATTTAACAATTATAAAAAATTCAAAGATCTAAATTTTAAAAAGTCCAAAAACCCAATATTAAAAAGTCCAATAATCCAAAATTAAAATTCAATAATCAAAAATTAAATAACAAGTTTCACTTCTGTCACGTGGCGTTCCACGCATACTTTTTTTTTTGTGTTTGTGAAGTTTATATTGATTGTTTTTGTTTCACTGATAAGTAGAGAGCTCTGCGCTTTTAAGATGGCCGCCGAGAATGAGGTATCATCCACTTCCGGTTATCTCAGATGCCTGTGTTTACAATACAGTTCTGTGCTTGTGTCTTGTTTTGGAAGTAATTATGCCGATTAACTGCTATGTTTTCGGCTGTTCAGCCGTTGCAAACAAAAATGTAGGAATTAGTTTTCCAAAAGAAAGGGCTGTTTTTCAAGAATGGATGGTAAAATTACGCCATGGAAAAACACCTTCCCAGTATTCTCGTGTTTGCAGCTGTCACTTCTCAGAAGGTGATTTTAATGTTCCTTTGAGCAGTTTTGGCGAGTATTTCATGTTCTTTTTAGAGTGATTAAGATATTTTTGATTTAGTAGATGTTGAGAAAAATATATAAGCCTATGAAATAATTTAACCTCGTTTAGGCTCATAATCAAGTTTCATTTCCATGTTAAATTAGTATTTCATCTTTTCAGTGTAATTTTTGTTGCCACTTTATTTGGTCAATGTCAATCGAAATTTCACCCGTAACCGATAAAATGGTCATTCTCTATTGTAATTTAGTAAAAAGCAAACTACATACAAATTTTTAGGAAAATATGGGTCCAGGCTTGATGATTTTTTAGAGTAGAATGTGGGCCTAGGCCTAAGAATAGCTTAAATGTATCTGAAAATGTCCAGATTTGTTGTATGCCTGTAATAGAAACTCTTGTAACAAGTAGATCAAAACCTGATAAAGAAAAATGTAATCATAATAGGCCTATAGTTAATTATAACACTAATTTTGTAAATGTCATGTTTCTTAACATTCAAGGTTTTTTAGGTAAATCAGATATGTTATGTATTATGTCATCAGACAATAATTCGGAGGTAATTGGGAGCCCAGAAAATATAAATTTGTCAAATACTCAAAATTTTAAAGTAGCCTCTTATTTTTGTCGTAGTCATAAAAAGCATGGTGTTTCAGCTATTTTTATTTAAAACAAATCAAAAGACAATAGCAACTGTAGCCTACAACTAATCATTTTTATTGGTATTTTGTAGAAGAGGCAAAAATACTGTTTGATAATAAACATTTACATTATGAAGTAGCCTCTCAGAAAATGCTTTGTTAAATTTTATGTGTTGAATAATGATGCCCTTCTTAGTCCAAATAACAAAGTCACACCTGTGAATATCAGTCAGTAACATCTGTGCCTGTACTTGTGCATAATGTTTCTTATTCACTAACTTGAACTTGATGAATTTTCTAATTGCTAGAGTCCGGCCAGCTTTCATACTGCTGCCTGCCCTACGCTTTTCAAACCAAGTGGTTATGGAGCCTTCGTCAAAAAGTTTAAACCGTTCTTTCTTGAATGAATTTATCTTAAAGAAATTTGTCGAAGGAAAGTCGTGGGTACTTTCTGATTCTATAACCTCAACTTCGAATATGGCAAAGTTCCTATCCGGATTTTTCTCTCGCCTGAGCAACCTGCAACCAAAACAGACTGTGTGTTCAATAAGTTATGATACGAAAAAGTTCATTCATATTTGCAAAAAAAAAAAAAAATAAATAAATAAAAAAAATAATAATAATAATAATAAATAAATCGTGCAACAGTATACAAAAATATTTGAGACCGCAGGCATGTTGCACCATATTAGAACAGATAGCGAACGTTTCAGAAGACAGGTAGCTTTGATTTCTCACCTTGCAATCAACTCTTGCTTTGTTAACTATGAAATATTTGTTGCGCCATCTTCGGTTAACATCCTTTTTAACTCCTTCACTGTAAAATTGGCGAACCATCCCGAACTCATATTGAAAACACACAAGAATGAGGAAACCGGAAGTTGACAATACCTGAATATGGAGAGCACCTCCTCAAATCAGCAACAGAACAGATAAACACAAACACGAAAAGAGCACAAATATGGTTTGATAAAGAGTGCTACAGACAAGTTTCGACATTTTAATGGCTTGGGCTCAAGAAAATGGACTTGTCATAAACAAAGACAAAACTATGCAAATGATTTTCAGGAAAGGTGGCAAAGCATCAACCAAAGATTTTGTGTGTTTCGGTCAACAAAAACTACAGTTAACAAACCATTACAAGTATCTGGGAATCACATTTCAAACAACAGGGACCTGTTTTAACAGACATATAAAGGAAAAAGGCATCGCAGCAATCAGAGCAATAAATGAAATCAGTTACATAAATAGGTTATCTCTGAAGACAGCACAGCAACTGTTCTCAGCCAAGATCGTCCCTATACTCACTTATGGTTTACAGATAACATGGCCATACTTGAAAAAGAAAGACCTCGAAATCTTAGAAAAAGTGAAAGCTGCCTATCTGAAAAGATTTCTTGGAGTATCAAAAATGACTCCCTCCAGACTTGTGTACGAATTAACAGGAGAATCATTCATCATAGAAGACTTCAGACTCACGCTCCAATTACCGACAACAAGCAGCTATGACGCTCTATTGACAGAGAGGAAGAAGAAACGCAGTGAGATAGACCCAGACTTTTATGCCACGGAGGCAATGGTTAATAGAAAATGGGAGTGCACCGATCAGCCTCAACGCCATGTTGTTACTCGCTTCTCAGTGCATGGCTTTCACCATAAGATATGCCTGAAACAAGGTTTCCATCGTGCAATGGAAGATTGCATCTGCTCTTTGTGTGGAAAAAAATGTGAACAATACCATCTGGAAATTTGTGCGAAAAGATCCAAAAGCCTGTCTGAATACAGCAAAGACTTATAACTTATAACTTCCTTTGCACATTTTGTGCGCGTTTCCACTTTATTATAAAGAGTGCTACCTCAAACGTCAATCCGTCATAGAAACGCTACACCAACTACGGAAAAACCTTGGGGACACCGCACAACTAGAGAAATATGCAGCTGAAAGAAAAACTTACAAGAAAATGATAAGAGACAAGAAAAAACTGTACTGGGAAAGAGAAGGAGAAAAAGAAGTAGAACTAGCCGAAAAAAACCCCTACATCGCCATCAGACCAAGAAAGGTAATCCAGACACAATACATAAACATGCAAGAATGGGAAAAGCACTTTGAAAACTTATTAAACAAGAGTAATGAACAAGAACCAAAGGAAAACCTACAAGAACTACTAGCTCCTATGGATGAAGCAGAATGGACCCTCTTAACAACAGAAGACATAGCAGAAACAATAAAAACTATGAAAAACAAAAAAGCAGCAGGGCCGGATAAATTATACAATGAATATATAAAGGAAACGGCTGAAGAACTCACCAACACTTGGACTAAACTCCTCAACAAATGCATAGAAACTAGTAACATCCCGAAACAGTGGAGGCACTCGACAATAAAAGTCCTATACAAGGGAAAGGGAGATCCAAAGGACACAAATAAATACAGAGGTATAGCTCTAGAAAATGTTCCCTTCAAAATGCTAACAAAAATAATAACTAACAAAATAAAAGGAGATATAGATAAAGCTTTACCTGAAACGCAGTTCGGCTTCAGAAGCAACAGATCAGCGTTGACTGCAGTAGAACTCCTCCTGAAGGACGTAAACGAAGCGGCAAAGAAGAAAAAGAAACTATATGCAGTCTTTATAGATTTCACTAAAGCCTTCGACTTCATAGACAGAAAACTAATCATCAAAAAACTAGAAGACACAATGGGGAAAGACAATACTTGGACAAGACTCATAAAAGCAATACTGAGATACAGTGGCGGACACAGAATTTTATTTCGGGGGGGGGGATTTGAATAGGTAGAAAGAATACTACAAAAAATTAATTAACTTACATATATAATTAGTTTATAAAACTGGCCGCTTAGAGTGCATATATAGCCTTTTTTTTCAAATTTCGGGGGGGGATCTATCCCCCCAATCCCCCCCTCTGCGTCCGCCACTGCTGAGATATAACACAGTACAAATATCAGACAATTTGTCGCAATCAAGGCACATCCTACAGACAAACGGTGTTCTCCAAGGAGACCCACTGAGCCCGGTACTCTTCATACTAGCCACTGAAGGAATACTCAGAATAGCAGAGGAGACAGAGGAGGTGTCATGCTATGCTTACGCAGACGACATAGCAGTAACGTCAACCAACCTACAGAAACTGCAAGAAACAATAGACGCAATGGTAAAATGGTGCAAAGAAAATGACCTCCACATCAACGTGGAAAAAACGGAAATGATGATCTTCAGAAACGGAGGCAAAGCCCCTGCCGGCGCCAAAATCCAAATAGATGGTAAATATATCAAAATTACACCCGAATTCAGATATCTGGGAATCACGCTGCAACCAAGTGGCCGATGTTTCTCAAAACATGTAACGGAAAGAGCTACACAGGCAGTTATAGCAATAAATACCATCAAACACCTACAAGAACTCAAACTGGAAACAGCAATGAAATTATTCAAAACCAAAATTCAGCCAATCCTGACCTACGGAATCGAAACCATATGGGAACACCTCACAGAAGGAAACTTAGCTACTATGGAAAGAGTGAAAGCCCTATATATCAAAAGAACCATCGCAGTAGCGAAGACCACAAGATCAAGGCTGGTATATCTCCTGGCAAAAGAACCATACCTAATAGAAGACTTAATACATCAACACCTGCTACCATCCACCAAGGCATACGAAAACTTAAGGAAAACAATGACAACAAAAAGAGCACAAATATGGCCGGAATTCTTCTCTACCGGGGCAATGATTGACCGAACATGGACCTCCTCAAACTTCAAGATGCGACATGTCTTCACCAGACTGGCCGTACAGTAGTATTATTTCTGTCTGACACTGCTCAGAAAGATGCGCCGTAGACAGACGAGTCCACTATAGAAAAATTGTCATGTTAAGGGGTGGTTGTTTATTAGTACACAGGTCTCGGAAGAAGGAACATCTCTTGTTGCGGTGCCTAACAGACAGTGCTTCAGGTGAGTGCAGTTGTGCGCAAGACTTTTGCAACATGCCTCCGATTCATAGTAAACTGGGAGGGAGTAAAGTTATTCATTCGCAGACAAGAGAAGTAGTATATAATGTATATAAATATTTTCGGGATGTGAGGGGTCAGCGTGCATCTGTATATAAAAGGGTTTCAACAGCTACAGGTGTATCCATTAGTACTGTGAAGCGAATCGTGAAAGAGGCCAAAAGTATTGAAGAAGGAGCTTCTAATTCTTTTTCTACCCCTGATAAAGAAAGAATACGTACCTCGAAGAAATCATCTCCTGACAATTTTAACGAAGAAGTAGTCCGACGAACAATTAATAATTTCTATATTGAAGAAAAGCAGAGACCGACTTTAAAAAAAATACACTCAAGACTAAAAGAAAAAATTGACTTTCAGGGTAGCATCTCTACACTCAGGAAAATTATTTGACATATTGGTTTTCGGTGGAGGAAAACAAGAAATAATAGACAAATTCTTGTGGAACAACAGAGAATAAAGTCCCTCAGATGTGCCTATTTAAGGTCTATTCATCAGTATAGGACTGAAGGGCGTTCAATAGTGTACATGGATGAAACCTACCTTCACACAACACATACTACACCATGTGCCTGGAGTGACGAATCGCTGAGTGGACTCTTCTCGCCAGTTTCGAAAGGACAACGGCTTATTATCATTCACGCTGGAGGAGAGCATGGCTTTGTGCCCAATGCTTATTTGAGATTCATTTCACACAGAAAAACAGGGGACTATCATGGGGACATGGATTTCAATAACTACGAGCAGTGGCTAAAGGAAAGACTAATTCCAAATCTTTCTCCTCACTCAGTCTTGGTTATTGATAATGCCCCTTACCATAACGTGCAGCTGAATAAGCCTCCCACATCGAATTCTCGAAAAGACGTGATGATATCTTGGTTGCAGTCCCACCTTGAAAACGATAATTTTGAGAAACAAAACTTTCATAGTAAGACAAAAGCTGAAATTTATGAACTAATACTGACACTTAAGCCACAACACCGAAGCTACAAAATCGATCATCTTCTCCAGCAACATGGCCACGATGTTTTAAGGCTCCCCCCTTATCACCCTGAGCTCAATCCGATAGAACTCATATGGGCTACTGTAAAAAATTGGGTAGCCGAAAACAATGTGACATTTAAAATGGAAGATGTCATGAAGATTACGGATGAGAAGTTTTCCTCAATATCTGCAGAGGAGTGGAAACGGAGATGCCAGCACGTGAAGAATATTGAACAGGAATATCTGGAAAGGGAGGGACTCCTGGATGCGGCTCAAGAATTGGTCATTCATTTGGGTGGTGATAGTGATGCTTCTAGTGAGAGTGATTCGGATGCTAATAATGTTGGTGGTGATGGTGATGATGATGCTGATAGTAATGGTAAAGGGGAAAGACTCTCAGTCTCTGGTGTCACTCCTATGGAATAATATCCAGTCCTGTAATTGAGCACAGCGGTAACACCACACTTGGTATGTAGAGTAAATATATGAAAGTTCCATACTGTATGTTAGAGTTAAAACATTTAATGTTAGTGTTATAACATTTAATGAATGAGGTAAAAATATCTGCCAGAGCTGTACTTGGATAGGGATTTGTTTGTAAACACAAACGCTGACTAAAGATATATAAGCTACTACTGTCATGATCGGCGGGATGGGAAGGTCTCTGAATTAACCCACACCGCTGGATTCTCTTCTCCTCACTCGCGTTTCGTCGGGGTCAGACAGAAATAATACTACTGTACACGGCTTCCATCATTTATTGTGCACCAACAAGACATTCCATGAGCCACAAACGCTGTGCAAGTGTGAACTCTGTGGCCAGTTTTGTGACAGATATCATATTGAATTATGTAAAAAAAGAATCAACTCAATAAGTGACTACGCAAAACTCAAGCGTTAAACAATCTGAAATGCACGTTTGTGCGCGATACAGTTTCATTCAATATGGAGAGCAGCGCGCTCAAGTGGCAGGAGGAAAAACTACAAAAGCCCAGAGCTCTAGGGGAGGATGTGCAAGTATTTGTTGCTATAATTATTTAAAGTGGGAGTGGACCAAGGCCTGCCAGGACCAAAGACACGTCATTACGAGACTTGCAACCCACGGCTTCCATCACAAGATCTGTACAAACAAAAGATTCCACCAACCGAACGAGGAATGCGTGTGCTCGCTGTGTGATCAGAAGTGCGAACGGTATCACATAGTGAACTGTAAAAAAAGAACACGATCAATTAGAGAGTACAGCGAAAATTAAATTATCATTTTAATGCTCTTTCGAGCGCCCCTTATGTATATATATATATAATTATTTAAAGTTTCTTCTAGAGTCTGTTTCCAGAGTTGAGTTGTAGTCGGAGTTATAAATGGTAACCTATACTTTGTAAACTACTGAAAAAGAGAGTTACTAGTTAAAATTTAGTGATTAAATAAAAATCAACTATTTATAAAATCTTTATTAAAATATATTTAATCATAGTTTGTTAAAACTTTACTTAGGCCTAACAAAATATTTAAAAACACGGATGTCTGGGAGAAACATCGGTTGTTTTCCATCGATGTTTGCTCAACTTTAGTAGAAAATCTATGGGATTCTTAAGCACACGGAGCAGTCGTCATGCGTTTATTTGGCTATCGTAGCAAAAACCAGTGCTGCAAGACCCCACCATAATAAGTGTAATTATCTGTTATATTTATATTCCTGCATTTTTTATACTGATAGATTTGTGATCAAAGGAAAATATTTCTTCATTCCTCTATGTATTTTCGTGCGCAATCTTTAGTGCTCCTACCAATTTCTCCATGGGTTTAAGCAGAAGACGCTACAGAACCCGGGAAGCTGTGTTCTGTGCCGGGAAGACGCCGTTGAAAACACGTGTGTGATGTGATGTGTGAATTAACCACCAGTTTTCTTCCTTTTTACATATTACGGGAGCAGGTATGTTGACGCAACGAATAAAGACCAAAAAATAACGATCCCCAATTCGACTTTTAATAACTCACACCTTCTACAATTTGGAGGAATATTTCCAGCTTGGATAAATTTGGCAGCTTACAGTTTCTGTAGGCCTATATTATTGTTATAACATGCATGTATTTTTTGATCTGACGTGTTCTATATCCTTGAGCCCCGCTCAACACAGGATCTACAGGACGAGATATCTACATCTACATCTACATCTACTTAACGGTTTTCTTGGCATTTTTTTTTTATTTGTGCCAAAAAGCAAAAGGGAAAAAATTGTACAAGTCTACGTTACACTTATACCTACTGTTTTTGGCGTTCTTCTTGCAAACTGCACACTACCTTCCTCATTGTCATGAGTTTGATTCTTCGTCAGGTCTCAAGAGGTCCTATCTACTGGACATGGCCTACATGCAGTCGGCTTCGGGTATGATGGCGCCCAGCCTGTTTCAGATGGAAGAAGTGAAGATTGATTGCTCTTGCCATCATCCTTAACTGAAGCTACAGCATGGTCAGCAATGGCAAGTATATAACTTCTTCCCTCGAATAGTAATACTTTATTTCTGGACGTTTGAATTCAATGTCAGACATATATTAACTTATTTAACCAATATTTACAGAAGTACTCATCTAGTTATTCTAGTCACCAAGTGTAGAACTGTTGCAGTGAATGACAAAAGTAGATCTTAAGTTGTGCATCTTAAAGCTGTGACGATTTTCACGGAACAGAGACTTGTATCTTGGAAATGTACGGTACCAATCGTGAAAATGAGTTGGTTATGCCTACTACTGGATGGACCTGGTTTGGTTGAGGTAAGAATGAAAGGTCATTTCGATCAATGTTACAGCACAGTATTTGCAAAGATATGTACCATCGTTCATTCTTCGAATTCATTATTCATTATGTTCAATTAGCTTTTGGCCTAGACATCGGAAATATGATACATTATGCTGATCTCCATCTTGGAAAGAAAACCACTGTTTTCTCACTTTACAGCTCCTTCACGCCTGGTAAACAGTGTACAGTGGTAAAGGTCGAACACGAGCACGGTGCAACAAAAGTATGACTTTATTGAGATAAACTAAGTAACTTTACTGCCGTATTCTGAAAACCAAGATTGGTGCACTCAGGCATAAGACTGATTGATTAACCCATTGAGAGCTGAAATTTTATGTTGGTAATAAGGCAGTGAGCTCTCAAGTTTAAAATTGACAAGAAAAAATAACGTTTTACATAAAGCATTACTCTATTAATCTTACATCTCTCCTTTTATTCAATTAGACACAAAGCATTTATATGTCAGTGGCAGTGAAAATGTTAAGCCGATGGCCCTAGTATATTTGGTAAATCATTAATATAAATAATGAATAAAATAGGACCCAAAATGGACCCTTGGGGTACTCCATTAAGAACTTGTAGGTATTCAGACTCAGTGTCATTAAAATTAACCTTTTGAAACCGACCTGTTAAGTAGGATTTTAAGAGTAAGATAGCACTATTTTCCAAACCATAAAACTCTAATTTCTTTAACAGTATTTTATGAGAAACAGTATCGAACGCTTTAGACAAGTCAAATAGTTTGGCTTGTGTTATATTTTTTGACTCAAGGGATTCCAAAAAGTTTAAATACAAGGACAAAGCAGCTTTGATCGTTATTAGTATTGAAATTACACCACCTTATACCCTCAAGTATGTTTTTGATAGAGGATATTTCCAAGGAGAGACTTACGCTGCCAATATCATTACAATCTTGTTTATTTCTATCTGCATATAACCTGTATATTAATAGTTCAAGCATGTATTACACGAAATTACGACCATTTGTTTCTGTACATGGGTCATTCCATGTCAAGTGAACCAATGGAAAAACGTGACCACCTCCGATTTTAGTCATACTTGGTTGTCATGAAGTACCACCTGAGATATGTTGAAGTACAAAATATCAGATTTTTATGTGTTGTAGTTTTCCAGTTATACCCTTCTGAAATATGGAAAAAAACCAAATTTTCTGCATAAGTGCAATCACAAAATGACGCATAAATCAAGCTGGAATTGACATAGATGAGTGGGAAAAGTATCAAAATGTAGCTTATATTATGAGCTTTAATTTGATACGTCACACGACTACTTTCGAATAAAAATATTTTCAAGGTTACCCAAAAAAAATTTGAAAACTGAATTTTTCAAAAACCTATATTTTGAAAATTTTGAAACAATTCTCATAGAAACATACATATTTCAGCATCATGTCCTACAAGTTTTGATAAGGGATCGCAATGGGATCATATTTTTTTACATTTATAACAAATACTATGCACGCTGGGTAAGAATATATGACACAGGAATATTGCACTTAATTCTAAAATCCATTCCTTTGTCCAGGGAGTTGTTTACCAACATGCATATACCAACTTGTGCAAGTGGTCAAATGGGTATGAGTAAACACAGTCTGCAAGCATGTGAGTCAGCCAGGGAATGCAAGTTGTAACCTGTTGGACCTGGCTTCAGTTGTGCCTTGACTCTCATGCAGTGTGCTTCCTTTTTTCAAAGGCTGTACAAAGACTGTATTGCTGCATGTAAAGTAGTGGGTTCAGTGATTAAAATAGGCATTGTGTATTTCCCCAGTATGGCTGAAAAAGTAAGTGAAACAGCAAAGATTTTCTGCTGCAACCCTTTCAAGAAAGACAGACATCAGGGTGTGAAAAGAAGTGTGAGGCCTGTTACTGACTGGATGTGTGACATGTTTGACACCATTGTGGTAGGTATGAAAATTTGTGACAGTTGTAGGAAAGAACTATCAAAGCAGAAACAGGTTACAGATACAACAGATGACTGTTTAGTACCAGTAGCCAATACCACTAGGCCTACTAATGTTGATGAATCATTTGTAGCTTTAGATGTTACCTTAGAGTACCTTAATAAGTCTCTAAGCTCTCTAGAGGAGTCACCTGTTGCTAAGAGGAAGTTGCAAATGAAATCATACTGTGATAAAAAATACAGTAAAATAAAAAAATGTTTGACAGAAAAGGTACTAACAGCAGCAAGTACAAATACAGAGAAAACTGTTGACCATAAATCAGAATCATGTGAAGTCATTTGTCAGCTAAAAGAAAAGTTTCAAGAAGAAAATATAAGTGTTAGTGAAAAATTGCAAATTTTAACAGTACTACCTAAAAGCTGGTCATGCAGTGAAATACAAAATGAATTTCAGGTTAGCAACAGAATGGCAAGAAAAGCTAAAGCATTGGTGAAAGCGAAGGGTATTCTGGCAACACCAAATCCTAAACCAGGAAAGGTTTTAAATGAATCTGTGATTGAGAAGGTAATAGGGTTCTACAACAGTGATGATGTCAGCCGTCTTATGCCTGGAAAAAAAGATTTTGTTTCTGTGAAAACGGGTGACAGTAGTAGAATTCATGTACAGAAGAGGCTAGTGATGGGCAACTTGAAGGAAGTGTACGAGCTGTTCAAAAACAAAAATCCTACTGATAAGATTGGATTTTCGAAATTTGCTGATTTACGACCTAAACATTGCGTCTTGGCTGGAGGAAGTGGTACCCACACAGTATGCGTTTGTACAGTGCATCAGAATGTTAAATTAATGCTACAAGTGTTGAAATCCAAACAAATTACACTGAATGATGGCACAGATATAAGTAATTATAATTCCTGTTTAGCGAAGTTAATGTGTGAAGAGCCAGGCACAGCATGCCACCTTAATGAATGTCCTTCATGTCCAGGTGTAGATAATTTGAAAGATGAGTTACAGTTGCTGCTAGATAATGAACTGGTGGACAACATTACATACAAGCAGTGGGTTTCTGTTGACAGATGTAATTTAGTAACCTTCATCAAAACTGCAGATGAGTTTATAGAAACTTTGTGTGAACAGTTGTTGATTTTGAAGAGACATTCTTTTATTGCAAGAAGACAGGCAGAATATTATAATCACTTGAAGCAGAATATTGGAGTAAATGAAGCTGTGGTATGTATGGACTTTGCAGAAAATTATTCGTTTGTACTACAGGATGAAGCCCAGTCTTTTCATTGGAACAATGATCAAGCAACTATTTTTCCTATAGCAGTCTACTACAATGATCATAATATACACTACAAAAGTATTGTATGTATCTCTGAATGTCTACAGCATGACACCACTGCTGTTCATTTATTCCAGAAAAGGCTTATCTCTCATTTGAAGTTGGAAGTAATTAGAGATTTGAAAAAAATTTACTACTTCTCAGATGGTGCAGCTGCGCAATTTAAAAACAGAAAAAACTTTTCAAACTTATGCCACCATGTTCATGATTTTGGAATTGAGGCAGAGTGGCATTTCTATGCAACAGCCCATGGGAAAGGAGTATGTGACGGTCTGGGTGGTACTGTGAAAAGACTTGCAGGAAAGGCAAGCCTACAGCGGCCATACGAGCATCAAATCATGACACCAGCACAGCTGTTTACATGGAGTGAGGAAAACATCGACTCCATGCAGTTCTTCTTCTTCAATGAAGCACAATACAACAAAGAGGAAAAAATACTTGCAGACAGATTTCTGTCTACAAAAGCAATACCAGGCACACAGAAGTTCCACAGTTTCATCCCATTGTCAGATAAAGTGTTGTTGACAAAGGTATTTTCAAGAAGTGAACAGTCATCCACTTTTTCAGTGTTAGGACCACGTGTGCAACAGAGGCTGAAGCTAGCAGAAGTAAAAGGATATGTTACATGTGAGAACAACAATCATTGGTGGCTTGGTGTAGTTGTGGACAAAAATGAGACAGCACAGATAGTGGAACTGATGTTTCTGCACCCTGCAGGTCCTTCTCCATCATTTACTTTCAAAAGTGACTGTCCAAATAAACTGACTGTGCCTCTCTCTCAGATCCTCACCCTTGTGCAACCTACATGTCCCACTGGCCGTAGTTATTACCTCTCGAAGGAAGAGATGGATGCGGCAACCATGGCTCTAGAAAATTACTGTAGACAATAAATTCACGTTTTTGTCATTGAAGAAGGGAAGGTAACATGTTTTCTGTAAGTTTTTCTTTTTGATTGTAATGAAATTTTAGAATTAAGTGCAAGATTACGGTGCCATATATTCTTACCCAGCGTGCATAGTATTTGTTATAAATGTAAAAAAATATGATCCCATTGCGATCCCTTATCAAAACTTGTAGGACATGATGCTGAAATATGTATGTTTCTATGAGAATTGTTTCAAAATTTTCAAAATATAGGTTTTTGAAAAATTCAGTTTTCAAATTTTTTTTGGGTAACCTTGAAAATATTTTTTTTCGAAAGTACTCGTGTGACGTATCAAATTAAAGCTCATAATATAAGCTACATTTTGATACTTTTCCCACTCATCTATGTCAATTCCAGCTTGATTTATGCGTCATTTTGTGATTGCACTTATGCAGAAAATTTGGTTTTTTTCCATATTTCAGAAGGGTATAACTGGAAAACTACAACACATAAAAATCTGATATTTTGCACTTTAACATATCTCAGGTGGTACTTCATGACAACCAAGTATGACTAAAATCGGAGATGGTCATGTTCAAAATTGACAAAAAATTGGTTCACTTGACATGGAATGACCCACGAACTTGGTCAACAGCATGTCATATCATAACAACATTCTTACCATATAGCTATGTACAAATTTGTCCATTTACACAGTTGGTTAAAAAAAAATTTATGTTGTTTATTTAAGATATATAAAAGTTTTGTTATGTAGTCTTAGTTTTATGTATAAATTAAATAAAATGTAACCTCTTGATATTAAAAACTTAAAATGTATAGTTAACTTAGCCTATAGGCCTATACAAGTTTTTCTATTTACATAATTGATTAAGATTTGCTAGAGAATACATTCTATTGAACAAAATTAGCTGCTTGCTTCAAGCAAGTTGCCATAGACACAGCATACCAATCAATCACTTTTGACAATAGTTCAAATGATGGTAAAAAATGGGTAACATATAAACAATAGCTTAAATAAAACTATATATTCTTATATATGTGGTGGTGCAATATGCCCACTGAGTCAGCAATGATATTTTCTGCCATCTGATTTAAGGATGATAAGTCCAGTCCCAGCTTCCTAAGTACGTCAGCAACCGATCGGTATACAGTACCTCTTGCTCCAAATAAAAGTCCATGGACAGTAAAATGCCGATCACCAAAATTCCTCCTATATTTCTCTTTAAAGAAAGGAATACAGCTTTCATATATATCCTTTTTTTCACGGTCTACGTTGTTTGCTTGGTCGGCAGCATTATTTTCATACCTTATTGTGGGGTCAAGGATGTAAGCTTCATGTGATCCTTTCTTAAAAGCCACGATGTCGGCAAAGCGATTGGATCCTGTCCCATCAATAGCATGGACTTCCTCAAAGCATTCGTATCCTTGTTTTGTTAACATGGTGGTAAGTGGATGCTTCAACTTGTGGTGCCTCTGGGTAATCAGGAGAGAATTGAAGGGACAAGATCCGAGCACATGGCCTGGTGTTTAAGTCTCCTTTGCACATCTGCGACAAAGGGATGTCCTGTTCGATTCACTATGATTTCCAGGAACTCCTTTCAAGTTGGCATAATTTATATTTAATTTCAAGAGGGCTGTCCATTCTGAAGAAGTGAGCTTAACTTTCTCCGCCATAAAGTTGTTAGTGGCTGTATATTCCTTAAAATGAGATACGCCGATACCTTGCCATGACATTGATGACCCTTCCTCAAATGATTTTAACCGCATAACTCTTCTAAGTTGCCGAGAGCTCATTTGAGTATTACTCGTGTCCAATGGACTCAGCCTTGCCAAGCTCTGCTGAATCTCATTATCATAATTAAATACCAGAAGGATAGAAGCTGGGATAGTCACAATTGGTCAACTATTTAGCAACAGAAATATGTTGTCCCATTGACAATTAATCAGCCCTAGTCCACGTAACTTACGAAGTGCATATAGCATTGCACTAGCAGTTCTGTCAGGAAGTCCAACAATTTCTTTTACAGTTCGCCGTATAATGACATCCAGGCCATCAAGCACATACATTGGAATTTTAGTCAAAGGCGCAGTCTGCAAAGGATATATGAGAGATGGAAATATACACTGATTGATTATATTGAGCTTGTGATTAGGTTTCAGCAAAGGAGATTTTGCTAATTTCTCTAGATTTTGGTGGAAAGGGACTAATGCGTCCTTATTGAACAGAAGCTCACTGTTAAACTTACAACCCAGATATTTAATGGTTTCATTTTCAGAGATTGAAGAAATAATTTCTCCACATCCTAAGTTTAAATTGCTTTGTACAAGCTGGCCTTGACTCACAACAATTGCTGAGCTTTTATCAGCATTTATTTCTAAGCCTATGGTTGTAAGAAGGTTTTGAGTAGCATCAATGACGCGAACTGCAGAATCAATGTTGCGAGCAGTCACTGCCTGATCATCAGCAAATCCTGTTAAGCATATGGGTTCTGTGTCAGCACTTAATTTATACCCATACTTCGTAGCGAAATTTTGTTCACAAACATTATCATAAATGAAATTAATAGCAAGATTGAATAAAATTGGTGACAGTGGTCCACCCTGTGGTACTCCACATCTGACAGATATCTTCTTAGTCCGTTGAAGTCCTGTTTCCACTTGAATAGTGTTATCTTGTATAAGAGAAACAATCAAAGCTTGAAGGTCAGAGGATACACCAGCAGACTGAAGCGAGTTCTTAATATGTGCATGTCCTATCCGATCAAAAGCACGGGAAACATCAAGAAATGCAATAACAGTCAGTCTTATTTGTTTTCGAATGTTTCAAACAGCCAGACAGAAGTCTGGAATTGATATGACAGCCTGATATGTTTGGTACAAATCCTCTTTGGTTTATATTTAATTCGATCTGTAACCTCAGTTGTTGATCAAGAACTCGTTCAATTATTCGCCGTATAACAGAATAGATGGTTATAGGCCTCCAGGAAGTTATGTTCTTCACATCTCCCTTGCCTTTATAGAGAAGAACAGTTCGCCCTTCTTTAAGTTTTGTAGGCACAAAACTTGTTTTCAACATAATATCTATAAGTACTTTAACAACTTCAGATATGCCAAGCTCTTTAACTGTTCTTATAAGTACTTTATCAAACCCAGGTGATATGTCCACTGACATACTCTTAATCGCCTTCTTCACCATGTCAGTGGAGACTTCAGAAACATTGTCTTTCAGGCCACCAACAGGATATGTCTCTCTGACACAGTCATTAGGAGTCCCAAAAACTTGAAGAAAATTATTCTCTATTTCACTAGTGTTAATAGGGCACCGCTTTGGATTACCTGAATTCATAATGGTCCTAACAACTGTCTTCCTTCTGTTGTAGTAATTAAATTGAGCAACTTCATAATCATATCTGTTGTTATTTTTGTTCCTTCTAGCCTTTGAAGAACGTTGAGGATTTGACGAAACCGTATGGTTAATATTTTTTCTGTTCTTTCTAAGCTGATAGTAACGGGTTGCAGGATGTTGGGGTCCCGGCAGCTTGGCATTGGCTTCATTTAAAAACGTTAAAAAAGGGCTGACTTTATCATCAAAATCAGTGAATTCAAAATGATCAAGGTCACCATAAATATCTTGAAAGACTTTACGCCATTTGTCAACTTCTTTCTGTAATTCAGCATTTGACCTGGGTTTTGATGCCTTACTGTTTGGCAAATTCACTTCATTATTTATATTATCATTATCCGATTGCAATATTTTTGCAAGTTTATTTTTGTTTCATAAGGTGACATGCCGCTTGGATTGATGAATGGTAAGACCACGTGCACTGTTAAAGCACAAGCCACATAAAGGACATGAAAATGATTCTTCAGTGTTGAGTATTTGTGAAGCTGTACCATTTCTAGTAACTCCATCGCTGTTACTTTCTCCTTCAATATCAACATTTGAATCCTGAGAGGAACTATGACTTCTGGCAATGTGAATGTTAATCCCTCTTCTGGTAAATTTGTTTCCACATAACACACAGGGAACTAGGTCTAGAACACTCCCTGAAGAGGAAGACGGCTGTCCAATACCCGTGGGACTCATAAATAACTTGTATGATGATTGCCAAAAGTATATCACAGAAAAATTGACGGTGTCAAGGAAAATAAACAACATGAAATAGCCATTTAAAAATATATGGTTTTGCAAAAGAAATAGGCATTATAAGCACTCACTAATACTTGCAGACATTCCATGACATTGAAATTTCTTGAAAAGTTTTCAAGTTCTTATTTTGTAACTTTATAACTCTTTATAATTATAAATAAATACAAGACCATACATGGCAACGTCTGGCCAAGTAAACAACAGTATTATTCTGCAGTACAGATATATAACAAGCTTCCAAACAACATTAAATTATTATGTATTCAAAGAAAGAGCAAACCTTTCAAAACAGCTGTCAAGGAATTTTTAATAACTCACACCTTCTACAATTTGGAGGAATATTTCCAGCTTGGATAAATTTGGCAGCTTGCAGTTTCTGTAGGCCTATATTATTGTTACACATGCATGTATTTTTTGATCTGACGTGTTCTATATCCTTGAGCCCCGCTCAACACAGGATCTACAGGACGAGATATCTACATCTACATCTACTACTTGTCTATAAATTGTTCATATCACACTTTGTGATTTTTGTCTTAATAGGCCTACTGTCAAAGCAGGAAAATAATGTTTCTAAAATTGCACTATGTATTTCAATTTGTTTTTGTTGTTATTAACGTTTATTACTCACTATCTTCCTTATTGTTTGTTGTCATTGATGACACGATGAATAGTAGTTTCCCTTTGCTGAACTCGTTAATAACAACAAACGTTAATAACAACAAAAACAAATTGAAATATACAGTGCAATTTTAGAAACATTTTCCTGCTTTGACAGTAGGCCTATTAAGACAAAAATCACAAAGTGTGATATGAACAATTTATAGACAAGTAGTATTATTACTATTAAAATATACATTTTAAGTTTTGTAAATAAACAATTTTTAATATCAAGAAATCACATTTTATAATATTTAATGCATTTTAATTTGTGACCACATAACAAATTTTTACATATTTGAAACAAATAACTTATAATTAGCAAATCTTAATCAATTATGTAAATAGAAAAACTTGTATAGGCCTATAGGCTAAGTTAACTATACATTTTAAGTTTTTAATATCAAGAGGTTACATTTTATTTAATTTATACATAAAACTAAGACTACATAACAAAACTTTTATATATCTTAAATAAACAACATACATTTTTTTTTAACCAACTGTGTAAATGGACAAATTTGTACATAGCTATATGGTAAGAATGTTGTTATGATATGACATGCTGTTGACCAAGTTCATGATGTACAGAAACAAATGGTCGTAATTTCGTGTAATACATGCTTGAACTATTAATATACAGGTTATATGCAGATAGAAATAAACAAGATTGTAATGATATTGGCAGCGTAAGTCTCTCCTTGGAAATATCCTCTATCAAAAACATACTTTAGGGTATAAGGTGGTGTAATTTCAATACTAATATTTCACCCTCAGTGGAAAAATGAAATTCCTAAATAGCTTTGATCGTACCCATACCTAAGCGATATCCATACTGGCAATTACTGAAGAGGTTATTTTCTTCAAAATAAGTAATTAACTGATTATTTAGCAATTTCTCAAAGACTTTAGATATGGTTGGTACTAAAGATATGGGCCTAAAACTATTGCAGTCTGATTTACTTCCTTTCTTATATATTGGAACTACTTTTACAAGCTTTAAAAGATCAGGAAAAACTGATTCTATAATACAGTTGTTTATTACATGAGTCAAAACTTCCGTCAAGTATTCTTTGCCTAACTTAACCATTAAAGAGTTCAAACCGTAAACATCAGTACATTTGCTAGCTTTAAGATTTCTAACAACCTTTTCCACCTCACATTCACTTACTAATTAAGGGGTGTGGGTGATAAACTTGATAACCCACATTATTCTCTTTCTGAGATATGTGGGATTAAAGTTTGAAAAATGTCCCTTAAATCTGTTATGAATTCTTTTTAGGAAAACATGCATTATAAACCTCAATACATGCAGATAGCATATTGTATTAAATTCTGATGTATTTTTCTTAGATTTTGTAATTTTCATGTGGGATATCAACTTTTTCCATGAATATCATAAATCTGTTATGAAATGGAAAACGTTGATAAACCACAACTAGGATTTCCTATTATATTCTTTTCAAAAATACCATAATAATTTTTCAAATATTTATCATAATAATGATTAATATTGATAATTAATTATCATTGTTCATTACTAAAATGCAAGTTACATAAGTTACTTCACTATGCCAAACATATTTACACTATTTAAAACATATCTTAATCGGTCATCTCCCCATGATTCTTCTTCATCAAGATAAGGTAGCGAAGAAGAGCACTTTCTGCTCGTCTGTTTGGTTAAGTCTTCATTCTTAAAGATTTTATTGTAATAACTAGTGATGTGATGCTGTAGTATGTATGAATCTTCACTGACAAAGGTTTAAGTTAACTTTATGATCTGATAATGGAAAAACTTGACATACCACATTAATAAGAAATTTAGTCTTAGAACAATGTCCTTAGTTAATAAAAACATAATAGTTTGGGGTTTCACACATATAGTAATATTATTACATTATAATTTTACAAGTGTTACGGAGTAATAGCAATATTTAAGAAAATCATATTACACAAATGGAAAAACTTGATAACCAACCAGTCCTAACCTGATCATCAACTGCAAATAAAAACACTCACTTCATCATTTGAAGACTCCATGTCCTGATCAAAAACATAGTGAGGCTCACGAATACTATCATCAGAATCTTCAAACACTAGCAGAGACATCTCACACACTCTTTTCTTTTGTAAAATTGCCTTTTTCTCTTCCTGTTCAACAACACTAACTCCATGGCAGCCATCTTGAAAATGTGGGTTGTCAATGTTTTCCATCAACACAAAGCCCAATGTGGCATATCAACATAGGTGATAACTCTGCCATTAAGTGGCTTTCAGAGAAAATTCTTTGATATAGGTATTGACAACAACCCGATGAAGTCGGTAATGCAGGTAACTCATTTTTCCAAAAATTGTGGGTTATCAAGTTTTTCGACCGCACCCTTCAATTTAAATTTGAATGAGCAAGATGGTTTTACCCCCGATTCTAGATATTCTAATGAAGTTTTGCTACAGTTTTTAGAAGCTACTACAGAAATCAGTTCATTTATTTTATCTATGAAAAAATTATTTAATTGATTTGATGAAAGAATACTCTGAGGCAGTACATGTTCGTTTCCCGCATTACATTCTTTTTTAATTAGATCCCACACAGCCTTACTCTTATTACTTGATGATTGAATTAAATTATCATTTTGTAAGCGCCTAGTCTCTTTAATTAAGGTTCTGAACTATTTCTTATATCTAATGTGTAATCTTTTTGCAGAAACAGTTCTGGTATTTAGATAAGTCTGCAGATATGGAAAACATATTTTTCAGCTTATAGAAAGTGCTTTTGTTGTTGACTTCCTATCAGATAATATATTTTGAAAATTTGGGTACCGGTATCATGTGTTAAGTTTGATATTTTTGTTAAGTTTTAAGCCTCCATTAAATAGCTTACTTTATATAAACTGGTTTCTATACATTTAAGATCATGTATCCAAGTCACCCCAATTTCAAGAGCAGCAGCAGCCACAAGGGCAATCTACACCATAAAGAATCTACCGGACCTGTCGCTGGATACAGCCCTCACGCTCTTCAAAACTGTCATCTCCCCTATAGCGACATTCGGCCTAGAGCTTGTGTGGGACAAACTGACATTAAGCGACCTGCAAAGACTGGAAAGTGTCAAATCCCGTTTTCTCAAGAGCGCCCTAAAAGTAGGGAAGAATGCACTATCAAGAATGGTCTACGAGCTAGCCAGGGAGCCTTTCTACATCGAAGATATTAGATCTCAAATGTTACTGCCAGCGACAAGAGCCTACACGACACTCTTAGCACAAAGGGAAGAAAAAAGGCAAGAAATAGACCCGGCTTTTTACGCTACAACTGCGATGATAGAAAGGAACTGGACCAAAGAGAATCAAGAGCAAAGACATGTCATCACACGCTTCGCCATTCATGGCTTTCACTACAAGATATGCTCAAACAAGAACTACCACAACCCTGACGAGAAATGCGTGTGTGACCTATGTGCCCAGAGATGTGGAAGATACCACCTTGCAGTGTGTCGAAACAGGGTGAAAACCATCAATGAATACAGCAAAAGTTAAAACATTGTGAATCTTTAATACCCATTCGGGTGAACATTTCTTATTATTATTATAGTATAAAAACTACCTGGCAGATGTAAGTGTGGGTTTAGAATGATACATTGGTTAGTTTCAACTTTTATTTTGTGGAATTTTAGAGACCCTATCAAAGTGACCCCACATGCTGAGATTATTTAGGTTATGTAGAATTTTCAAAACAAGTAGAATTAGTTACAATTTTTTAGAAACTATTATGGTATGGTATTTATTATTTTTCATTTTATGATACTAAACATGAAATTACCTTTTTAAATAAATCACATTATAACAACCAATGCTACCAACTTCCGTCACGTCCACATTGAATCCACGGGAACCATGCAGGCAAGGCAACTGTTGTGATAAGAACAAGAGATCATGGCTCTAGTGATAATTCTTTATTCAAAAATAGTGTTGTGACATATACACCGATTTCCTGTACTTTTTACCTCCCTGTGTTCATGCCAGTGCGATGAATAGAAGGTTTTTAGTTTGCCAGAACAAACCTTGTAAATGCGCATGGCGTGCATGTTATTGTATTTGGATATATTATATTATTATGATTGCAAGAGAACCAGGGGAAAGTTGTCTCATCTAGCCAACTAAGATTGTCTTTCTTAAAGGCTCAAAAAGAGTACAGAATTGTGTTGGTGGCTGGATTTTAACTCTGAATCTGTTTGTTAGAAGCCATTTGTACACAAAGCACAGCTCGTTCTTTCCTCTTATATGTTGGTAATAACATCCAATGTGTTATTTGCATGTTTGCAGGAGGAAACCGTGGGCAGATGAGGTACTTCCGAGCAATGGTCGCCTTGGCAATAAAAATATAGTGAAGGCCAGGAGAAGAAATGAGGAAACCGAACCATGTTCAGGGGCATCTTGATCAGATGTGAGCTCAAATTTACTTGCAAGGTACGTATAAAATCAACACACAACTTTCACATTAATAATAATAACAACAATAGAGATTGCTTCATTTTCTATTGAGACTTTAAGTCTACTGAAGATCCAGTATTTCTAATAACAAAAGAATAACTGGAGTCATTTATTGCAAAATAAGTTTACTAAGTGTTTTCTTCTCTTGGAGTCTAGAATTGCCAACAGTATGGCTTTACGCCAGAAACTCCACTTCCGATGCCATTAATGCTGTCACGGAATATCTCAACGCTTGACTAACCCCCAGATATCTTGTACGGTATCAAGAATTTCCTCCTACAGACTAGGCAATGACCACTAGCAGCACAACCAATCACTACACTACTGTATATGCTACATACTACCCACGCGCAATTTCTTGGGCGCTGGTTTTACGGGGAAGTGAGGGTTGGGGGGAAGAAAACTCAGCTAGCCCGCCTGTCTTTCTGCAGTGTTGTCAACCAAAGAAATCACATTTCAGCAGAATCACGTAAGCGCACATCAACAGCGTAAGTGTGAGGTATGTGAACAAACAATAATAAATTGGATGCCGAATTGGATAATTACTTCCCATGAAACATCCTCGCTATTTTATGTGGTGAAATTTAATATACAACGATTTTAATGCAGTCCAATAATATAACATGGTGACAGTATTGCATAACAATTAATTACAGGTCATAAGGGTTTGGTTATCAAATAAATCATAAAATAAGAATATTATACATAACTAGCGTGTGCCTGCGGCTTCGCATGCGATAATTATTTCAAAAATTAAAAATTAAGAGCATAATAGTTAAATCATTATATTTATTAACACCAAAATCACGTGGACTACATACCACGATTAGATAGCGTCGCCTGGTAAAAGCGACCTCAGATTCGAGGTACTTGGCCCAGAAAACCCCTGTATAGTGAGTTTCGTCCAAATCGAACAACGTTTGACCCCATTTGGGCGTCGCGTGGTAAATGCGTCCTCAGATTCGAGGTACTTGGCCCAGAAAACCCCTGTATAGTGAGTTTCGTCCAAATCGAACAACGTTTGACCATATTTAGGCCTATATTGATATCCCTCTTATAATAATAATAATAATAAAATCAGGTAAACTAACAAAGTGCCAGTATGTTTTGTTTAATCAGTTATGATTGCAGTTATGATATGCAGAATATAAAAAAAAGTCAAATTGGCCGGTTTTGGGATTTGAGCCATGGAACTCCAGAATGTGATGCCAAGACGTTACCATCTCAGCCACCTGGGTCAGTTATGGGATAAGCGCATTTAAAGCAATAGGTTTGTCATAGCTAACTGTATTTTAATTGCCAAAGCCTTAGAAATCACAGTAAAACAAAAGGTTATGTTGTCAAGATAACTGATTTTCATTTTTTGAAATAAATTCTTTCGAATACGTATATTACCATAAAATAGGCACTAAATTGAGCATAACTCCGAAACAGGTCAACCGATTTTATCCAGTATCAATAGACGTCTTCCCATGGACATTATAAATGTGTATACCAAGTTTCATAAAAATCCGGTAAAGTGTATTTGAGTTACCGTGTCTTTAAAATACACACTAAATTGGGTTTTACTACGGTACCGGTCTACCGATTTGGTCCAATATCAGTAGACTTCTTCCCATGTACATTATAAATGGGTATACACAGTTTCAAGAAAATCCAATAAAGCATATTTGAGTTATCACGACTTCTTTTATATTAACATAAAATGCACTAAATTGGGCATTATTCTGGTACTGGCCAACCGATTTGGTCGAATATCAATATACGTCTTTCCATGGATATTATAAATGCGTGTACGAAGTTTCATAAGAATCCGAAAAAGCGTATTCGAATTATTGCGCCTTTAAAATATACACTAAATTGGGTTTTACTCCGGTACCGGTCAACAGATTAGGTTCAAATTCAATAGGGCACTTTTCATGGGCGTCATAAATGGGTATACCAAGTTTCGTGGCAATCGGATACAGCGTATTTTAGCTATGGCGCCTTTCTAATATAATCTATTAAAATAGGCACTAAATTGGGCATTACTCCGGTACCGGTGAACCGATTTGGTTCAATATCAATAGGGTTCTTCCCATGGACATTATAAATGTGTTTTCAAAGTTTCATGAAAATCCAAAAAAGCATATTTGAGTTATGGTGCGTACAGACACACGGACAGACAGACAGACGGACTGAAAGGAACGGTATATTCCGTTACGAGAGGAGCAAAAGGATGGATAGGGATGTTAGTAAGAATCTCTAGTAACTCGGAGGACCAGTCTGCTGGAAGGGGCAGACACCCAATGGAGAGCGAGTGGACTTATAAATCTCAGGTTGCTGGAATACAGGGATCCTCGGAATGTAATGTTGGAAAACAAACCCTTTTCATGTAATAAACTATGGAACATTTATTCTCACAACATATAGGTAAATAATGCACTTGAAAGACGAATAGAAACACTTATATAAGACATATACTGAAATCTGATCTAGGTGCACTTGCACTGCACAATGGAATGTGAATTGGCGGGAAGTTGTACACACGTGGCGATAATTGCTCGTTAATTATGCCAGCAATGAATTATATCTCAAAATGATCGTAAGGATTGCTGTGTTCCTTTTAATATGATTTAACACTGAAATCTTGAATATAATGCACTTTATAGCTGAAATATTGTGACCGCTTGGGTTGCACAACGTTGCCGAACTAATACACAAACTGTTAGAATAATCTAAGAAGCCGATAATAATGAATCTACTGTATTTAGTGTAGATCAAATACTCGCACACGATAATACTTGTAACTGGAAGTATTATGTCTTTATTCGCGAATTAATAGTAAACCTCTGTTTCTATTGTCTGCAATTGGCGCGAATCTATAGAGCTATCCAGCACGTCTGTCTCGTGTGGATGCAGGAAACTAACTGTACTTGCTGTGACGCTGTAACGTGTCAATAGGCGTGTTGGCGAACACCTGCCTTGGCGCGAAGCCGGATCACAGGCGGGCTGAAACCAGGGTTGTTATGAAAAAAGCCGGCTTGGTTTTAACCGGCCGGTTTTAACCGGTTTTATCCACTTGAAAAAAGCCAGGCAATTTTATCCGGATAAAATCAAATAGAATAAAAATAATTGAAGTTTCTTTCATGTTTTTATTTCCAAACATCATAAATTTAAGTTACAAGCTCAGAACCTGTAGTAGGCCTACTTAGGTCTACTGAATGCAAATGTAGAGCTACCAGTTTTATCCACTTGAAAAAAGCCAGGCCGGATAAAATCAAATTGAATAAAAATAATTCAAGTTTCTTTCATGCTTTTATTTCCAAACATCACAAATTTAAAAGTTACAAGCTCAGAACCTGTAGTAGTCCTACTTAGGCCTACTGAGTGCAAATGAAGAGCTACCAGTTTTATCCACTTGAAAAAAGCCAGGCCGGATAAAATCAAATTGAATAAAAATAATTGAAGTTTCTTACATGCTTTTATTTCCAAACATCACAAATTTAAAAGTTACAAGCTCAGAACCTGTAATACTTACTGAGTGCAAATGCAGAGCTACCAGTTTTATCCACTTGAAAAAAGCCAGGCCAGATAAAATCAAATTGAATAAAAATAATTGAAGTTTCTTTCATGTTTTTTTTTCCAAACATCACAAATTTAAAAGTTACAAGCTCAGAACCTGTAATACTTACTGAGTGCAAATGAAGAGCTACCAGTTTTATCCACTTGAAAAAATCCAGGCCGGATAAAATCAAATTGAATAAAAATAATTGAAGTTTCTTTCATGTTTTTATTTCCAAACATCACAAATTTAAAAGTTACAAGCTCAGAACCTGTAATACTTACTGAGTGCAAATGAAGAGCTACTAGTTTTATCCACTTGAAAAAAGCCAGGCCGGATAAAATCAAATTGAATAAAAATAATTGAAGTTTCTTTCATGTTTTTATTTCCAAACATCACAAATTTAAAAGTTACAAGCTCAGAACCTGTAGTACTTACTGAGTGCAAATGCAGAGCTACCAGTTTTATCTACTTGAAAAAAGCCAGGCATTTTATCCGGCTAAAATCAAATTGAATAAAAATAATTGAAGTTCCTTTCATGTTTTTATTTCCAAACATCACAAATTTAAAAGTTACAAGTTCAGAACCTGTAGTAGGCCTCAGTTTTATCCGCTTGAAAAAAGCCAGACATTTTATCCGGCTAAAATCAAATTGAATAAAAATAATTGAAGTTCCTTTCTTGTTTTTATTTCCAAACATCACAAATTTAAAAGTTACAAGCTCAGAACCTGTAGTAGGCCTCAGTTTTACCCACTTGAAAAAAGCCAGACATTTTATCCGGCTAAAATCAAATTGAATAAAAATAATTGAAGTTCCTATCTTGTTTTTATTTCAAAACATCACAAATTTAAAAGATACAAGCTCAGAAACCTAAAATTGTATTCAGTGTAATTTAATACAGTGAGTCTCATGCAAGAGTTGGCCAATGACACGGATTTCTGCGTCGCGGCGGGCACAGCAAATAAAGCCGCGATCGGTGTAATGATTCAGGTTCTCACATTTACAGTTAAAATTACAATGAAAATAACCACGTACCTCATCACAAGAGATGTTAAAAATGTTCTCCTCTTGCATCCACACAATACTGGCATCATTTTAGGAAATTTTCTTTTACGCGCATAAGTTCAGCTTCCGAAATAGAGTTAATTTTTCTTGTGATATTGTCTTCAAGTTCTTCTAATGTATGGGAAATTGACCTATACACTTTATTTTTGAAGTTTCCCCATAAATAATAGTCACATACTGTTAGAAGAACTTAAAGACAATATCACAAGAGAAATTAACTCTGTCTCGGAAGCTGAAATTATGTGTGTGAAAGAAAATTTCCTAAAAAGGTGCCAGTATTGTGTGGATGCAAGAGAAGAACATTTCCATCAGCTGTTGTGATGAGGTATGTGGTTATTTTCATTGTAATTTTAACTGTAAATATGAGAACCTGAATCATTACACCAATCGTGGCTTTATTTGCGTAGATATTTCACCCGATCGCTCGGGAGTTGGAGCTGTGCCCGCCGCTTCGTAGAATCCCACGTCATTGGCCAACTCTTGCGTGGGACTCACTGTACCACTTCACTGTGTAATTCCCAGCAATAGTTAATTACCGTATTTACTCCAATATAATGCACCCTCGAATTTAATGCGCACCCTGATTTTGAAACTTAAAATCATAAAAAAAGAGTTTGTTAGCGAATGTAATGCGCATCAATAGGAGGATATTTTATTTGGAATTTTGTCTTAGTATTTATAGAATAATGAACCAACACATAAACATTTACAGTTAACTGCCAGTTTTAGGCCTACAAGTAGACCTATAGGCATGGCTCATCAATATTCACTAATGTGTTCATCACTGGAATCCTCAGAGGTGCTTATTTTTTATTGCTAAATGGACAAACAAAATGTTAAATGCATGTTTCACAATAAAAGCTGATACCACTCTTAAATGAGTTTAAAATCGACAATGCACAATATTCCACATTTGCACTATAAAACTGACAAAAACTATTTTTTTCATTATGTTTCAGAAATTAAATTTCATATGGTGTAGGCTAACGATAAATTGAACGAAGTCGAGAATTATAGCAATGCCTTGTTATGTAGATCAATATTACCTCCGGCCTACGAAACGGATTTGTACTAGAATCTAATGCACACCTCAGTATTGAAATCTACAAATGGACAAAAATAGGGCACGTTATATTCAAGTAAATATGGTAAATTCGCCATTCATCATAAGACTCTTGCATATTTGCTTTATTCTGCCTGTTGATGTATACAAGCTTCTGGGCTTTTTCATTGCCTAGTCTGTTTCTCAATTTTGTTTCTATTAACCCAAATGAAGAAAATACTCTTTCGATTGATGCAGAACTGGCTGGCATACGATGTAAAGATTCCATGGCTTGACAAAATTCCAGCGATAGGTGATTACGCTTCAGATTTGGGTAATTGATGGAGAAATAAGTATAAAAAATCCCTTTAGGTAGGCCTACAGGGCACAGGCTGAGGTAGATTTCATAGTGATTTGTATGAATTTATTGGGGTAAGTGTGGAATAAAAACTGAAATATTTTTTATAAAAAGAGAGTTGTTAATTATGTATTAATTGATATCTTTTATTATTTCATTTTTAATTTGGCCAAGGATTATAGTTCTAAAGATATTTAACTATTATTTTTAATATTTCAAACTTTATTTCATTGGTAATTTTAGCCTCAGTTGGTCCTCATGAATTCATTTCGGCATGCCTATTGGCTGGGGTATATTTTAAAGTGTTTTTGATTTTCAAAAATTCAAATCTCTCCTTATATGAGCACTATTGAGAAACTAGTTGTTGATTTAAAGATTACTCATCAAGAGCTTTTCAACGATGCCCCACAAACATGGTTTTAAAAATTTTGAATTTCCACCCTCACCCCCACAACCACTGAATCATTGGTGTCTAATTTATGCAGACAAAGTTTCCCTCTAAACCCCATAGGGCCCTAAATATAATTTTTTCAAAATTTCAACCTGCTCCCACCTCCCCCAACCAGGAAAAATTGATTTTAGCCGGCTAAATTTGATTTTAGCCGGCTAAAATCATGATTTTAACCGGCTAAAATTGAAAAAAACCGCTGGTCAGGTCTTTTTCAATTTTAGCCGGCTTTTTTACAACCCTGGCTGAAACTGGTATTAATGCGCTGAGATTGCTGCTTCAGCAATAATACACTAAGCGGAGCATTTGAATATACACTCTTACTAGACACGTAGAAACATGCTAGTAGAACCTATAGCTTTCCCCAACACGGACAGACATTTTTTCGTCCACCACACAATCTCATAAAGTACCATACTGGCACTTAATAATAATCCTCTTCGGTGTTGGTTGAAAATTTCATATATCTGCGTGCCTTGACATGATAAACAAATGAGTCGACCAGCGTGAGCTACAACATTCAAGCGATCGTAATGGTTTTATGACAAAAATAGCCAAAGCCTACTGTAATTGATTTGACATTGAAATGTGTAACTGAAAATTGATGCTTCGAAAACGCTAAAATACACGTTTTCTGCCTGTTTTTCACTCATAACTCAATAACGAAAGCAAAAACTAAAAATGTAATATGCTGAAAACCTTCCCGGGAATGTACTCAACAACTTCCCAAAGTTTCATGGCGATCGGATGAATGGTGTAGTAATGCATAAAGGACACACACACAGACACACACACATACATTCATTTTTATATATATAGATATAGGCTCAATATTTTTACACTGGATGACTAGTTTTAAGCATAAAGAAAAGTCTTAGCAGAACATGCTTCACCATTTCGTGTTGTGAAATGTAAGAGAGGTAAGGCATCTAAAAGTGGAGAAAACTAATTTTAAACGAATTTAATACGTTTTGTGAAAAGTTCGCTCAACTTTCAGTTCATGAACTTGACATCAGAGTTCATGGGAGTGTCAGAATTTAGCACATACAGAATTCTTAAAAAGGTGAGGAAATCAGCAATTCAAAAGATTGTATTTTTTCCCCATAACTCCATGCGTCAGAAAAGATAAGGTCAATAAATAAATAAGGATCCTGAGACAGAATGAAAGCTTAGTATTGACGCCACTAGATGTCAGGGTGTATAGCATACTTCATGTTTCAATGTTGTCAGCTCTGCCTACGGAATTGAACAAAACCTACCAAATGAGGACTAGGGAGTCGAGCGCTCAAGAAATCGTGCGGATAGTACACACAGAATTAACAGAATGCACATTCTTCTCAACAAAATGTGATATGCCTTTGAAAGAAAAAAAGCTGAAAAATTATCTTTTCTACTAAATAAAAACTATACTTGGTTATATCTCATGAATGCACAGCAACGACAAGTATGAACAAGAACCTTTATCCTATACGGAATTAAACATAAAGTAGTAGGAAGTCCTTTTTCCATTGTATGTATACTACAAGCAAAACAAAATTATATTTAATTTTACAATGGATATATTTTATTATTCTTAATACAACGTTTCGGCACAATCCATAAGGCCTTCATCAGGTACAGCAAGAAGAAAAATTCCAACTGATAAATAAACAAACTCGAAAAGTTTCCATGGATATGACTCATGTCAAAACGCCGGATCCACTGCCTTCTGGAATATCCGGAATATTGATGTGAAAACTAGAAGTTCTTCCGAACCTTTTAATCCACTCATCCGGGATGTTATAAGGGGTGTCTAAATTACCGATATCAGGAGGGGAGGGAAAGGTAACAGTCCGTCTACAGTTTTTAAAATTTTTGATCATATTCAACCACACTTCTCCAAGGTCTCCTTCGTATCTATTTAAATTATCTTGGTTGTCAATGATATTTACCGCTTCAAGGATTTTCCTTTTAATAGGGTCGGGTTCGATTTTCAAAATCCTGAGATTATCGATATGGTGCATATTATCAATCATATGCTGGCTTAAACCGGTAGCCGGTCTCCCGAGCCGTACATCTCTTTCATGCTCTTTCATTCTCACCTTGAAAGATCTCCCGGTTTCGCCGATGTAAGAACCCCTGCACTCTTTGCATGTTATTGAATATACCCCAGGAAGCTCCATTTTAGACTTTAATCTGCCAACCTGTTTATATTGAGAAAATATATTCTCGATAGTACGCCCGGCTTTATATGCAGGAATAAAATCATATTTACGCAGCAACTTATCTATCTTTCCACTAGTCATGGGATTGTATGTTACACTAACATACTTCTTATCAAGGTTTTTTTGAAGTTTTTTTGAGACGAGAACAAAAAAACCTTAATTAAAATAAGAAAAAATTAAATAATTAATGCAATTTATGTAAAAACGAGGTAAGTGTTAATACATAATTATAATGTTATAATTACGGCTCGGTATTTTTGGTGCTTATAAAAACGAAAATATTTATTTCTTATGTGGTTAAAAAGTCGAAAATATGTTTAAAAAATATGAAAATATTTTATTAACTTATTTAACCAATATTTATAGAAGTACTCATCTAGTCATTCTAGTCACCAAGTGTAGAACTGTTGCAGTGAATGACAAAAGTAGATCTTAAGTTGTGCATCTTAAATCTATGACGATTTTCACGCAACAGAGACTAGATCTTGAAAATGTACGTTCAACATCTTGCATATTTGTAACACTGACACTCAGATGTTCCATCTGCTCCAAGTTCTCTACACTGTTACTCATTAAAATATCTGAAATCTTGCACAACACTTGTAACCCTTCATTCTTATTTAGGCATGACAGGAATGTTTGCTTTTGGACTACTGGTTTTGTTAAGTTTGTTTTCAACGTGTTTGATTTCTGTTATTGATTCTTTCAACAATTGTTTTGTTGTTTCCAACTTATTATAATGAATAAGGATACGGCAATTTGACCAAAAAGATGTCGTCAAATATATTTTTGCTTAGAAGATTTGCTTATTATCTGAATTCTGTTTCATTAAAGGGTGTATATTTTGGCTTAGTTCATTCTCTTCTATCCTATGGTATAGTATTGTGGGGAGGAACGTACGCAACCTATTTAAGAAGGGTCTTCATATTACAAAAGCGATGTTTAAGGATACTTTCTAAACAACCCGCAAGAACTTCATGCAAGGGAACATTTGTTCAATATAATATATTAACTGTATATGCTATCTATATATTTCAAACCATCCTGCTTGTTGTAAATGTAATGTGCACCATTATAACACAAGACATAAACTGGACTACCATATTACCAGAAAGAGATTAAATTTCACTACTCAAAGCCCCTATGTCATAGGAGCTCGTTTCTACAACTTGCTTCCGAAAGAATTAAAGGAGCTCACAGCTTCATTAAAAGCTTGGCTTGTAAAACTTTGCCCTTACGAACTAGATGACATAAAACACCCAGCTGAAAATCAATAAACAACATGGTGATCAGATGAGTCTGGACCTTATTAGACATTGGCTATTTTCTTTTCTTTGTAACTCTAATTGTATGGTATGTATTATTTTATAAACATTGACACTGTTTCATGTATGTTTTGAACATATTACGAATAATAAAGCATTTCATTTCATTTCATTAATGCAGTATGAGAGGAAACAGAAATTTGCACTAATAAAGACCATATCAGCCATGATTTATTGTCTGACTCAACATAACAACGCAACACATTGAAAATATGGTGCAATTTTACAAAAACAGTCAAAATATTCATTTCTAAACTTTATATGTGGTAAAGTATGTATTTAAAGAAAAAAAGTTACCAAAAATATTTATTCAAATAAGAAATATTGAAAATATATTTTTTTTTTATGTGACATGCAACTCAGTATTTTGAATCCAAAGGCCCCAACCGGAACTGACAAAGTCCAGAAATCATAAGTAATAGCAAAAAAAAATGTATTTACTTAAAAGTCCGAGCCCTAGTTATAATGATTTTCTATTAATTACATTATTTGTTGAAATAATTCACTGGTCTACAAAAAAAATCTGAGTTAAAAATAGTTAGTTGACTATGTCTGACACCATGTATATGGTCTAGCTATATTAATAAAAGGAAGTGTCTGTCTTCCTCCGTCTGTCTGTCTGTCCACGATGCCCAGCGAAATCTACTGAATGCAGAAAACTGAAATTTTAAACATAGGTGGACTGAAGGGTCGGGAAATGCACCTCGAAACCGGAATTTTAATTTTTGCTTTAGTTCATGAGTTATGAGTGAAAAACGGGCAGAAAACTTGTATTTTTTGAGTTTTCGAAGCATCAGTTTTCAGTATATTTCCATGTCAAATCATTTACAGTAGGCTTTGGCTATTTTTGTCATACCTTGGACATGAAACCATCGCGATCGCTTGAATGTTGTAGCTCACGCTGGTCGATTCATTTGTTTTTAATGTCAAGGCACGCAGACATATGAAATTTTCAACCTACACCGAATAATATTATTATTATTATTATTATTATTATTATTATTATTATTATTATTATTATTATTATTATTATTATTATTATTATTATTATTATTATTATAAGTGGGATAATCAATATAGGCCTAAATATGGACAAACGTTTAATTTGGACGAAACTCACTATACAGGGGTTTTCTGGGCCAAGGACCTCGAATCTGAGATCGCTTTTACCAGGCGACGCTATCTAATCGTGGTATGTAGTCCACGCGATTTAGGTTTAATAAATATAATGATTTAACTATTATGCTCTTAATTTTTAATTTTTGAAATACAGTAGAACCCCGATAATTCGAGCTAATTGGGGCTGAGGCTACCTCGAATTACAAAAAACTCGGATTATACGGAAATATCACTAAATCAATGGGTAAATCATAAATAAATGTTTAATGGGCACAATAATTAACAATAAAGTATTCTTTTCTGAAAGGATGGTATGCACTGTACAATTGATTGACACGAGGTCCCGACAAAGAAAGATCGAATCTAACGGTTTCTGTCAATCTGTAATAGAAATGTATTAGCAGTCTGAAGCCAAGGCTATTTCTGTGTTTTATGAACGAAAGCCCTAAGTGGGACAGTTTTACTGCATTTTTACATGGTAGAATTGAAAGAAAGCTCAAAATGTAACACATTCGGAAGTGCGTAAAACTTACATGCGGACACCATATAAAAACTGGATTTTATTCTAGTTTTATGGAAAATTTTAATTTTCTTAAGACCAGCTCGAATTACACGGAACCTCGAAATACTGGGGCTCAAATTACCGAGGCTCTACTGTAATTATTGTGGGCGATCGCTTGATTTTGTAAGTCCATCCTGGACGATTCATTTGTTTAGAATACCAAGGCCCACAGACGTATGAAATTTTCAACATAGACGGAAGAGGGATATTCAATATAGGCTTAAATATGGTCAAACGTTGTTTGATTTGGACGAAACTCACTATACAGGGGTTTTCTGGGCCAAGGACCTGGAATCTGAGGTCGCTTTCACCAGGCGACGCTATCTAATCGTGGTATGTAATTAACGTGATTTAGGTGTTAATAAATAAAATGATTTAACTATTATGCTCGTAATTTTTAATTTTTAAAATAATTATCGCGGGCGAAGCCGCGGGCACATGCTAGTTAGAGGTGTACATATTCTGATTTTAGCTTGCCTGCCCCTTTGAAATTCTGCAACCAGTCACAGCTTTTAACTTGCTTGACTTGAAAGCAAGCCAAATTACAACGATAAGAAACACTGTCGCTATGAGTCACAAGCTCTTCATAACTTGGTGGGTTGCACAGGACCTAAGGAAACTGCAAGGCCTGGCGGAAAGAATATGAAACTGGGTATAGCAGTGCACTGGTAAGTCGTGCAGTTACGTAGTTGAGGAACTTCAGATGTGTTTAGAGAATTTTACCCTGAAGGAAGCCGAGGAGAAACTAAAATGTGGAGAGTTTGAATTATCAATGAACAAAGGTACTAGTCCGGCATGGGAAAAATTTTCAAACATTTTCGAAAATCAATAATAACAATAACAAAAATCCTTTCAGGCAAGCCTACAGGCTGAAGTAGATTTCGAAGTGCTTTTGGTTTAATTTACTGTCGCTGCGTAGCACTCTTCTTCTTTAGCCTTGGCATGACAAACCCGCAATAATAACTGCAAAAAAGAGGAAAGAGAACTTTTTCAAACATTCAAATCTCGCCTTATATGAGAACTATCAAGAAACTAGTTACTGATTTGTAGAGTACTCATCAAGAGCTTTTCAACGATACCCCACAAGACGTAGTTTAAAAAATTTCGAATTTCCATCCCCCCCACTCGTACCCCCAAAACCCCCGAATCGTTGGTGTCACTGTGAACTCCATAAGGAGTACTCTAATTTATTCAAACAAAGTTTTCCTCTATAGGATACTTCATAGGGGCCGAGATAAAATTTGGTTCAAATATCTTCAAAATTACGGCCGCTAGCGTGTAAAGATAGATATATATATATACATATATATATATATATATATATATATATATACATATATATATATATATATATATGTGTATATACAGTTAAACCTGTCTTAAAGACCACCCCTGTTTAGCGACCACCTCCTTTAAAGACCAATTTTTCTAGGAACCGACAGTAAAACCCATAAGGCCAATGTTATTTGTACCCCTATTAAACGACCACCCCTCTCTCTAACCAATGACCAGAGTTTCATTTTCGTTAAACTCCTCTATAACGACCAAAATCGTAAAAAATATTTACTCAAATGGTAGGCATTAATCAGCATTTGAACAGAAATACTGATGATATTCTTCAATTTTCAATACAGTACTTTTACAAGAGCGATGGACAGAAATGTGAATATCGTTGAACAATGCTTTCGCGTTCTGGGAAATACCTTACAAAAAGAGCTTGTACCGTACAGCGCGCGGCGTGAACAGGACACATTCCAATCTACTACCTCTGACCTGCTTGTTTCAATACTCTTAAGAATTCATGCCTTTAATTATCTACATGATCTCAGTGACTCGGGGGGGGGGGGGGGGGGGGGTTAATTCTATTTCTTATGAAAACGTTTATTCAGTAGACATGAGGGGGGTTTCAGAAATTTTCTATTCTAAGAAGCTTACCGGCCGAGTCTCTTTCATTGTCCTCCAAGCAAAATGTAATGAAGGGAAAATAGACGTGTCTTTCTTTTCCTGGAAAACATTACCCCGTTATACTGTAAAAGTAAGTAATAATGAACTGTGTGTAACGTAATACGCTTACTGTATTCTATCGTATTTTCAGTTTCAAGACATAAAAATGCATTCCCTCTTAGAGACCACTTTTTCGTGGAACCATCGATGGTCGTTATATAGAGGTTTTACTGTATAAATATATATATATATATATATACATTTCTATATGAAGAGTCCACTGCAAAAGAGGGGAATGTCACTTTTTTTCGTTTTGCGTAAAATGAATTTTAAACTTTAAAACCATACCACACTATATTAAACAAAAAGAAGTGGTTCATTTTTTTTCACATAACTGAACACACATTTCTTTATTGATTCTTAACAAAATGAAGCACTTCATACTCCATCTTCATTATCAAAATAATTTCTTTGTTAACTGATGTACAAAAATAAATTACAAAAAGGGGGAATGTCAGGTAACTGAACTTCTACAGCATGTTCATTTCTCAGGCTTCTTCCTATGAGATAGTACATTGTAATATTCTCTTGCTTCTGGACTACAGAACTACTTTAGTTGTTGCAAATCACTGAACTTTTCCCATGAAATTTGTAACAAATCTGAAACAGAAATACCGTAAGTAATGTTATCACTGCTTATGAGCTGTTCATGGAATCACTAAAATTTAAGTGCAGTAAAGTGATAAAGCTTATCAGGCAGCACAAACTCTCCACTCTGTAGTTGAATATTCTTCTCTTGTGTCAGTGGGCTGTTAATGGGAACCATGACTGAAGTTTCCCATAGTCCATTCCATGAAGATCTGTGCTCCACCAGACGAGGATGGTTGAATGAAAAGACAATTTCAGTAATAGGTCTTGTTGCCATCGGACAGGTCTTGCTGAACATCGGAGTCAAGTACAATGTCCAGTTCCTTAGCATAGCTTGATCTACATGTACGACATGGTAAGGAGATGGCTTCATGCGAGCACTCTCAAATACTGCTATTCAGTGTTCTGGCAATTCAGCTGGATATCTTTGGTTAATGAGTGCCATGTTATTAATTACTATATTATGACAAAGAAAAAGTCGGCATTAATCATTGAAGCCACAACAATGAATGTCAATTACTGCAGTGATGCCAACATTAATGTTATATGCTGAATATGAATACTGTTGCCTAATGCAATGGAGCAAACACATGACATTCCCCTTTCTTGCTCTGTTTTCCTATGACATTCCCCCTTCTTGTGTAGGAGTCAAAACTTTAAACTTCTGTCTGTGAGAGACTATCATCTTTTTTGTAATGCATTTAAGGCTGTGTTATTCTACTCCATTTGGTCTATCATAATACACATTTATCTCAGTTTTCACAAAATTTTGACATTCCCCCCTTTTGCAGTGGACTCTTCATATATATATATATATATATATATCACAATTTTTTTTTAACAGGCGGTGGTTTCGTACTTAGGGAGGCATGAAACGTAAAGATATGAAAGAATTTTTCGAAAGTCATGACATGGTATCGATTGCAATAGGTAGATTTTTCTTGGAAATCTACCTAATAATAAAAATAATAAATGTGTTAAGATGCTGAAACAATTTTTAATACTTTATCCACCTTTTATTTATCTGCATGATGAATTTCTTCTACCAGCATGTAGAAAAGGAAGAAAGTATTACCTACACTTAGCAACTACAGTTGTTTAGCTGATAGGAATGTCGCAAGCTTATTCTGACTTGCCTAGGTTGGGTTTGACCTGACCCACCAAGCTTAAAGAAACCTGTCTGCTTGCTAGCTATCACTCTGGCAATTTGCTTGCCTGGCGTTCAAGCGGGTATGGGCAAGCTAAAATCGAGATTTGTACACCTCTAATGCTAGTAGGCAATAAAGATTATTATTATTATTATTATTATTATTATTATTATTATTATTAGTTAATTCCCATTCATTTTTATGTGACATAAACGAATATGATATTTAAAATGTTCACTTAACTCTCATTTCCTTGATAAACAGGAATTAGTTTTATGATAGAGGGAAATTTTGCAATGTTGGTATTTTTATTTACAAATGAAGGTTGTCAACAGTATGCCATACTGTATTTTGTTTTTAGACAAGCCATTTTCTTTACATAAATGTCCATTGTTGTGCTTAAAGAACCTATGTGCTCTTAATTCTCAGTAATTTTCTGTGTTTGAAGTTACATTTTCACAGGTAAATAAGAAATCAAGTGCAAACCTTTATTTATCTTCTTGGGTGAAAATACGTATTCATAATCTAAATTTTCTTACCCAACTTTATTTTGTTTATATTTCAGATTAATATTCTACTTCAAGATGCCACGTAAATGTGTTACCGGTGTGAATAACTTTTGCTATGCGTGCGGTGAAGTGACTTTTGCTTCTCAGAAACGTCAGTTGACTTCATTAGTAAAGACAGCATATTACCATTACTTTGAATAAAATAGATGAGGATAAACCTTGGGCACTAAATATATGCTGTAATTCATGTGCAGTAAACCTCCATTGTTGGTTAAAGAAAACAGTGAATTCAGTGTCATTTGCAGTTCCCATGACAAGAACTGAAAATTACAAATTAACTGTTAATGAACTTCTGAGGACATACCAAGAGCTAGGTTGTAACATGTCGTTGAAAATACACTTTTCGGACTCACATATAGACTTCTTTCCAAGCAATTGTGGTGCTGTGAGTGACGAGCATGTGGAGTGCTTCCATCAAGACATTTCAACAATGTAAAGATGGTATCAGGACAAGTGGAACTCATCTATGCGTGCAGACTATTGGTGGAATGTCATGAGAGGTGCCCCAGAAGTAGATTACAAAAGAAAACCAGAAAAACAGAAATACTCAGAGTGAATAATTACATAGGTAAGGAACCAAAGGGAGAAGTTCCATACATACTTGTGTATATATATATATATATAAGCTTGTATAAATATCTTTGAACCAAGAGCTAACAAAAAAATTCTGGTTTCATATTCTTGTTCTTCGACCTCTAATTGGTTGGAATTGACTGTTTTTGTTCAAGATAGCTCGCTTTAATTTTTTAGAGACCAGATAATTGCAGCACATGCTTGTGTATGTATAGGCCTAACTCAGTGATAATAATAACAGTTTAAAGATTCTAGTAGAATATGAACATCTGAAATTCATATTAACCGATTCTGGCTGAATCTTTTTAAATTTTTGTTTATTTATCTAGACAGTGTATTTTTTGAACAACTGAACACAATAATGAGGTACAAACAAATGAACTTAATAAATTCCAGTGCCGTGATATTGTAGAAACTTGTAAAATTAATCATTTGCTTTCTGAAACGACTCTCAGTGATTCCCATGTTCTTATCTTGTAGTTGCATGGGTTCTAATTCTCTTATCTCTTCTTTTAAGCGTGGCTAGTTAAGCAATGCTATGTCAAGATCAAACTTCTTAACTGTTTCAAAGCAAAGCTCTCCACAAGTTCATAGTCTTTTATGTTAGGAACGCTTCATTTTATTCTTGAAATAAGGATTGTAATGAGTTTCACATAAAATTGCAATTAATTATTAATTTTGCATTCATTTCATGATTGTAAATTTGCATTTAGTGCAATAGTAAAAGTTAGTAAGTTAATTATGGGAAAATCACTATATAATTTGTTCATTATGTATTAACAAATTTTACGTTATCACAATCCACCAGAAATTGTGCCTGTAGTTGTAGTTTGAGAAGGAGAACATGGGGAGGGCACTGACTGAAAACATAACGTTTTTGTGCTGTATTTCTATTTTATTTCATATAAACAGTTTACCGTATTGGCCCGAATATAAGACGATGCTTTTTTCCTCAAAATGTGTTTATAAAAACTATACAGTGAACTCTCGATAATTCGGACCTCAATATACCGGACTTCGGATAACTCGGACAGATTCTTGACGACCCAGACCCAGATCTACGGCCATTCTACGGCCACTTCAGGACTGCAAGAGAAGTAATTATTTAAAAGCAACAGACGAAGTGTACACAGAAGAACACTTACAGCTTCTCCCGGCCTAAATCTCCTCAGAAAAATATGCTCAAAGTGACCATATCAATCCTCATTGTGTCCTAATAATGTAATAGTGTCTATTTCAGACCCTCACTAGAAATTTTAATGCAGTACTGAAGTGTTATTTGTTTTTGTTCCAACTGTAAGTTGCCAACATTCTGCCTCATACATTTTCTTGTAGTTTAAACACGAAATTCCATTACTTAGATACCATTTCCCCTCCATAAGCCGGACATTTCATAACTCGAACAGACCCCTGCCCACTTTAGTCCGGTTAATCGAGAGTTCACTGTACTCTTCTTATACACGCATCCTAACACTTTCAATAACTCTCCTGTCATGTATGCGGGAATCCCCATGAGATGACGTGTATCCTACCCAAGGTCAAAGTCATGCGGAAATTCACTGAACTTTACCGAACTTAATTTTTCTTGAATTTGTGCTTCTGCTTTTACTGCACCAGGACCTTCTGGTCCTGACTACACTGTTACTTGCTTGGCGTCTCTATTCTCTACGCGTAAAGCTTTTGTTTGACCACCATTATGGCAGACCATGTGGAAAAGAAAGCATCTTCATTGTCAACCGATGAGGTCCAATATCAATAGGGTTCTTCCCATGGACGTTATAAATGTGTATATGAAGTTTCATAAAACTCGATAAAGTTTATTTGAGTTATGGCACGTACAGACAGACAGACAGACATTTTCCATCCCCCATACAATCTCATAAAGTACCATTCTGGCACTTAATAATGGAACTTCATACAGTGAAGCAATATACCATGTTAATTAAATGAAATGGTTGACATTTAAACGCTTTAGACTTCACTTTTACTCACATTTGCAACGGCTGATACTGTAAAGTTATTGTAGTGTGACTAGGCTCCTCGCTAGACTGAACGAGATGTCGCTATAAGATAAACAACCGTGATTATCTTTGCTAAACGTTGTTGGTCAATATGAAACATGTGTCGAATTCTCTGTGTGTCATAGGAAGAGGAGTTGGCAGAATGTGAGCAGAAAATCCTTCAGACTCAAGAAGAGGAAAGCAAATTAAAGAGCGAAGCTGAACTTCTCAAACGCTCATCCACAGAAGCAGCCAGTAAAGGGAAGAGAGCTCGTGAGAAGATCACACAGGCTCGTGACTAGGAACAGCCGTTACTGGTGAGTTGTAACACGTAAATAAATCCTGATCAATGTACTCTTGTAACTTTCTTTACTCTAAGCTTGAGCAATACACCTTTCTCACTTCACATTCTGATATAGAACTGTTTTTGAGACAGTTGCAAAAAATAAAATTTCCTTCGTGTCACATCCTCAGAAGGTGGAACTTCATTAGTATGTTTTCCTGCATAGTACGTAGGTTTTTAAAAGTCCTGGTCCAAATCTTACTAATTACAAGTTTGAATGTTCCTTGAACACGTTTCATGCTTAGTATGTTCGTATTTGGCATCCAATTGTGTAATCTCGATGTCAGAATTCTTGCATTCTCTGGTGTCACAGTCTGAACTTTGCTCTATGGGACCAGTCGTTGCCATTTTGATCCATTGTAGTTGTTTCTCATTGTTGATTTTTTTGACTTGGCGTCAGCTGTTTAACCTCCATTTTTTATCGTGATAATTTTGTTGTGTTGTCTACGTAGTGAAGTATGTTTTAAATTTCTTACGGTTCGTACAGAACGTCATATATAGACTCAACATAAGGAAACAGATAGTAATATTGGTGGATTCAATGTCAGCACTACAAGCAATAACTGTGAACCAACATTCAGGATATCAGAACCATGTATAAAATTATTGTGGAAGCACAAGGTAAACATTATATTTCAATGGGTACCCTCACATGTGGGGCTGATGGGCAACGAACAAGCAGACCGTTTAGCAAAGAAAGGCTCCAAAATCAAACGGAGAACAGCAAAAGAAATAACGATACAAAGGAGGCAACAGGAGCTCAAACACAAAATACATCAAAACAGAAGACAACAGAATACAAAATATAAAACATAGACGAAAAAGCTTACTTACAGTGGATAACCTTCAGTACAAATCTCACAACGTTTCGACCAAAGCCATCTGGTCTTCCTCAGGTGAATGTGCCTCAGCATGAACTGCCAAGGGTTGACGTGGATGTGGAAAACCCATGCTGCCCTCTGACTGCGTCATCACAAAGAAAGTATTTCTACCATGTTCCCGGATCCACTCCTCTGGAATGTTGTAATCAACCTCCTCTTCCTGAGGAAGACCAGACGGCTTTGGTCGAAATGTTGTGAGATTTGTACTGAAGGTTATCCACTGTAAGTAAGCTTTTTCGTCTACGTTTTATATAATAGTGTAACAGTGGAAAATAAGGACTCAATGAATTTAGAATACAAAAGACCTCCAAGGCAGGAGATATGAACACAAAGCTGAACATGCAGAAAAAATCAAACACCTCCCCAGAAAAACAGCAGTAGAGCTCTTCAGATTAGAAACAGGCCACGACTGTCTAGATGACCACCTTAATAGAATGGGAACTGTCCCCAGAACCAACGGATGCTCCTTGTGCGGTGAAAGTGTCCTCCTAAGCAAGGAACACCTGCTGCACTGCTGGCGATTAGACCCCGAGAAAAAGAAGAAACAAGATATAGCAGGACTCTATTGGGAAGAAAGAGGACTAATGGTGTAAACCAAGCTCCAACCATTTGAAAACAACAACGGTTCGTGTGGCGCAGAGAAGAAAATATTAAAATGTTAGAAGAAATATAGGATGACATTTGATTAGCAGTTTGTGGCTGTTGCACAAACAATAGGACTATCAGGTCCCTCAAGCAATTCTAGTCAGGAATAATTTTAAGAAGTTCTATGAAATGTGGACTGAGTACGAGCTTTTTGAAAGCGATTACTCTCAATATGTCAAAAATCGCAGACAGGCCTAGATCTGTTAATAGCATGAAAAGCTTTAGAAGTCTGGGCAACCTGAGTGATTGAACCAGACGACCCTGTTTACCACAATAACTACACTGGGTTGATCGATAAGATGTTTGAGACGAAACAGTAAAGAGAAGCCAAATCCATTTCATTCAGATTAGCAGCAATTTGGTCAAGCTGTAGAAAGGTGATCGAATTTCAATAAGTGTAGACCTTTGTTTTTTTTGTTTATTTGCCCAAAGTATTATATACCATATTGGCCTGAATATAAACGATGTTTCTTCCCCTCAAAATGTGCTTATAAAAACTATACTCGTCTTACACGCGCCGCCTACCACTTTCAATAATTCTCCACTCATGAATGCCGCTGTGAGGCGGGAATCCCCATGGGATGACATGCATCTTACCCAAGGTCAAAGTCACATGGCAGTTACCAAATTTTACCGAACTTTATTGTTCCCAAATTCGTGCTTCTGCTTGGAGTGAACTGTTTGGCATCTCTAATTCTCTGTGCTCTAAGCGTATAGAAACTTTGTTTGACTACAATTTATGGTGGACCATGTGGAAAAGAAAGCATCTTCATTGTCTCAAAGCGTAAATAAAGGCTCTCGCCTTAAGAAGTTACGACATGAATTTCCAAATTCCGTTTTATGTTAACCAAAATGTACTAATAAGCTATTTTATTAATTTTTTTGTAACTACCCTTCAAAAATTAAGGGTTGTCTTATATACAAGGCCATCTTATATTCGGACCAATATGGTATACGTGTCAAAAGTAATAGCCAATTAACCAACTTTGAATCCCAGAATAAGCTTAAAGAATAGAATAAGCACTAATAGGCTAAACGCCGTATGACATGTGTGAACAAAAATTGTGCATAAAGGGTTAACATATGAAATTATTATCCAACTTTTTGCTTAACTGTTCATGGATTAAATTGATTCATGTCACAGATGAGCAAAGAGGGATTCTGTTAGTTGCACATATGTTTCCATACTGCAATATTCAAACTTAAGAATGGAACACTTGAGCTCAAACGATTAAATGTATTCACTGGTAATACATTATGCATTTATATGTGACTCAAGTAAAGCAAATGATGCTACCACTTTTATGAAAAAATGCTGTTAATTGTGATCAAAGATTCGGTTTATATTATCACTAGGGACCGGATTCTTAGGTTTTTACCTATTTTTTTCCTTACTTCCAAAACAAAAAGCGCTCATACACTTTTTCGAATCATGTCCATAGGATTCACCCGCATTAATTCTGTGGCACCTAAAAATACCTAAATGGGGTAAAAAACCTAAATATACCTAAACGGGATATAAAACCTAAAATATCTAATTAGCCTCCTTTTTTGTCTTTTTTGTTTGTCAGTTGAGAAATCGATATTTTGCGGGGAGAGAATATTTTTTGTCGAATAGAAATTAATACCACCAGCGTTTCATTCAACCCATTGTCGTCTAGGTTGGACAGTATCAAGGGAGGAAAAATGTACCGGCGTATTCCTTTTAAAATATTCATACGAACAACCATTGTTGCCGTGTATGAACAAGGATATAGATTTCTGTGTTTTATAGCGCTTGTTTTTTTGTTTGCCTTTAGTTTAAAAAGGTATCCCTCAGGTTCGCGAGTGACCCCTGATGGTCCCGTACTGCCCTGTTATTCATACTGAGTGGTCACACTGTGAGTTTTAAGAAGACGTGATAATTATTAACACATCTTCTTAAAATTATTATGCCGAAACAAATGAAATCAAGTTTATTACCGCAGTGGATTGGCGACGATCTGAATTTCATTTACAGATAGCAAAGTAATATTTTGTCAAGCCTGCCAGAAACACGTATTATTCTTGAAAAAGGGGGAATTTTTCGTCCCTAGTTGATCTGTTGTGCGGTTAGCATGCGTAACAACCGAAAAAAGGAAATTCAGTTTCACATTATCCACATCCAACCATAAAGTATTTTACTCACTAAATTAGAAGCATCGGATTCGAATCCTGAGAAGGGTAGTGTCTAGATACAGTATTAACTATTAACTAAGAGATAACAGGAAGAACTTCACAGTTAAAAATCTTGAAAGATATTTAGTGACATACTGTAACCAGGAAATGTGAGGCAATCTTATTTTCACTGCTTCTTTTGATTGTTTACGCTTTCTTTCTTCAATTGTATAATATTGTCTTAAAGAAAGTTTACACAATTTTAAGTCAATTTTGATAGGTTAAACTTTACAAGTATTATGTATTGAATCCTATGTAGCACATTCAAATTCATTAAACCAATTGTTCTACCCGAAAACGATATTTTGGACAAAAAACCTAAAAAAAAACTATTTCACCTTATGGAAAACCTAAAACAGTGTTTTTAAAAACCTAAAAATCCGGTCCCTAATTATCACCTTTCCCTTTTTTACAGCTCTAACTCAACTGTATTGTGTTGCATTGGAAGATGACCAGTTCGAGGGGGTGGCATTACCTAATTTTCTCTTTTAAGCAATAAAGCATGTTTCATCCCACAGTTAAGTTGCAGCTTTTGATTTATTGTGTTGACATGCAGTGATGACTAGTGTAAAATGAAAAGACTTGAACAGACAGGTGTTAGATGTTTTGCTAAGCGGTGTAGATTTCCAGAAACACTAAGGACCAATTGTTGTTGTTGTTTTCTAATGCCGGACGTTTGACAACAAAGTCATTTGTCCTCTTGCACTCCAATATTTTTCGTAGATATTCTCATAGTTAGCCACTGAGGTACATGTTTTGAGATGTTCTGAGTCTATTGTATAAACAGTTTGATCTTGGATCAGAGACTAAATTGATCTCAGTTCACGCTGAACTCGGAAATTTTTTAAGAATAAGAATAAGAATAAGCTTTATTCACCATTAGATCTTTACATAAAGATGTTGGTTTCGTCAGTATAAATGCTATTCTAAGTCTACTTACAAACTATCATAACAAATACATGATAATAGATAAGGTAATGCATACGGTTAACAGATATTTACAGTTTATTGTTTCCTATACTACTAGTCTTCAAATATTATCTGTACTGCATTCGAGGAACTCTGTGATGTCATAGAATGCTTTCTTTTTAAGCCATTTGGTAACTACTTTTTTAAATGTTTTATTGTTCATAGTTTTTAATTTGAGTGGTAGTTTGTTATATAAGGTTATGCCAGTATAGGTGTAGTTTTTTGTGTTGTAGTTAATCTGTAAGAGGGAATATCCAGAGCGTCTTTAAGCCTGGTATTATGTTCGTGATAGTCATTTCTCAGGTTAAGGTTCTTTATATTTCCTTTAATATATAAAAGCGCACTTAGTATGTACAAACTAGTTACTGTTAGGATGCCTAATGCACGATGCAGACTGTTCGAGGTTCTTAATACATCTGACTGCTTTCTTTTGCCATACGAACTCTTGTCTGGCTCCCACTGAATTTCCCCATAGTAGTATTCCGTATTGTATATGAGAATGAAAGATAGCATAATATGTCATCAGGAGGAGATTGCTACTTATACATGTTTTGAGCTTTTTGAGTACATAGAGGGCTCTTGTGAGTTTAGAACAGGTTTTTTGTGTATGTTCATTCCAATTTAACCTCTCATCGAGATATATGCCTAGCAATTTCACAGACTTATTGTCGCCTTCTATCCTTTTTGTATTACTTAGCGTGAAGTATAGTTGTTCAGTTTTACTTTCATTTAACTGTAATTGGTTTGACTGAAACCACTTTGTTGATCTTTCAAAATTGTCTTTATTTAATATATTTAATACATTTAAGTCAAGATTAGATGTAAGAAAGGTAGTGTCGTCTGCATAGATGATTGTTTTGGAGGGTAGATAGTAAGGTAGATCGTTTATGTAGATTATGAATAAGAGAGGTCCGAGAATAGAGCCCTGTGGGACTCCATTCTCTACCATTAAGAATTCCGACTTTTGATCTCTTTCTATCGTTACCATTTGTTGTCTGTTTGTTGAGTAGGACTGTAAAAATGTTAGTTCTTTATCTTTTATACCATAATATTGTAATTTTTTTATTAGAATGGAATGTGGGATGCTGTCAAAAGCTTTACTTAAGTCAATAAGAGTGGCACAAACATATTCTTTAGATTCAAAACTATTTAAGACGAACGATACTGCTTCTTCTACAGCCTTAGTCGTCGAGAGGCCGTTTCTGAATCCAAACTGGCAGTCATTCAGTAATTTGTTTACTTCGAAGTAATTAACAAGTTGTTTTTGTGCTATGCTTTCAACAATTTTGGAGATTATTGGTACCAGGGGAAATTGGTCGATAGTTTTTTGCATCATTCCTGTCTCCTTTTTTGTAGATAGGTTTGGTTATTGTTAGTTTAAGGTTATCTGGGAATACTCCTTCAATAAGCATCCAGTTAATTAGGTAGCAGATTGGGTAACATACAATGTCAATGATGTGTTTAATTACATAATTGGATAGTCCATAATAATCTTCTGACTTTGAGGCGCTAAGTTTCATTACTGTCAGGATTACATCATTAGGATTAATAAGTAGCCACTGAAAGTTGGGGATTGTATTCACGTTAACTGTGCAGTGGGTCAATAGATTGTCTACACTCTCACTAGGATTCACTGTTGCCTTTTGGGATTTGGAAATGTTTATGAAATTTCTATTCAACTCGGAAGGAGTCAGAGGTATAGTATAATTTTTATTTGTCATATTTGCTTCTTTTTTTATGATTTTCCATGCAGTTTTGCATTTATTTGCAGAGTTGGTCAAGAGAGAGTCATTTGCTTTTATTTTGTCTGATTTTACTTGCTTTTTGTACATTTTTCTTAGTTTGGTATAGATGTCCTTATATACATCCTTTTGTTTATACTTATCATAGGCTACCGACATTAAGATTTTTAATTGCTGTGACTCTGGAGAGAGCTTTATTGGTTTATGGGGGACTGCATTTATTTCCACTTTTATAATGGGGCAGAATTTGTTATATAGTGTGTCATTAAAACTGTTGAATGCTGTTATCAGGTTACTGTGTTGATATGCTACATTCACTACTTCAGATGCCATTAGTGCATTTCTTAGTATTTCAATTTGTTTAGGACCGATTTTCCTAATCAGTTTAGTTTTACTTTCCTTTTCCAGGGATTTTGTTTCAATGGGTATTCGAATGAGGATTCCATAGTGGTCGGAAATGTGGGGGTTGATAATGTCCAGCTTAACTTCATTTCTATGAATGTTTGATATTACGTTATCAAGGCATGCATTTAGTCTGGTTGGATTCTCATTCAGGCAGTAAAAATTGTGTGTCCGTAGGGTGTCTAAGAAGATGTTGTTTTTGGGGGTCATTACTCTTACATCATGGTTTATGTCACCCAGTATTAGGATCTTATAATTCTTACATTTTTTAAAATGCATTACTAACTTTTCGATGCGTTCATTAAGAAAGTCAACAGTGGTTTTTGGAGTGAAATATACTGAGGCGACAATAAGTCTGTTTGATGGGATGGAGATAGCAGCCGCTTCAAAAGCACCTTCCATACAAAGGTGTTGTATATTAATCACAGTATGGTTCTGTTTGAGGTTATTGCTGGTTAGTATGGCTACTCCTCCATGTCCCATATACTCTCTACAATAGCTACTAGCTACTTTAAAGTTATCAAGTACATGTAACTCTAACTCCTCTTGTCCGAGCCAATGCTCATTGATACATATAATGTCACTATCCACAATTGTTGAATGTGAATGTAGTTCTGCCAGTTTGTTCCTGATTGACTGTACATTTAGGTGGAAGATTTTCAGATATTTAGGGTTTTTAGTAGTATCGGTATGACTTGAGTGTGTTTTATTGGATATTTTAGTGCTAGGCCTGTTGTTGCTTACTTCATCCACCTCTTTCCTTAAAAGTTTCCCATAGTACACGAGTCAATCACATTACACATTAATTTTCCTAGTTTAAAGGACCCTCTCCTGTTAAGGTGTACACCATATTTTGCCATGTCTTCTCTTTTTATCCAGCAGTTACCGTCAACTAGTAGACAATTCCTGACTGCGCACACCCATTCCAGTTCATTGTTTATTCTGTTAATCCGGCGGTCACTTACTTCCATTCTGTTCAGCACTCCACTAACAATTATTTTTGTGTGAGGGCTTTCTTTCTGAATATGGTCCACTATGTCCATGGTATTGCCCATAATTTCTTCAGCCATTACCCCTCTGCCGATGTCATTTGTCCCCACATGCAGGGCAATAACATTCGGTTGCAGTTCCTTTAAGTTCATGTCTTGAATCTTGTGCTTTAGCTCTTCCGTTTTTATACCCGGGTAACACTTAACTTCATGTCCATTCTGGCGGCACACATCACCCGCAAATTTTAGTAGAGAGTCACCAAGAACGATCACTTTGTTTACTGGGCCAGTCTGCTCTTTGTTTTGATTCACAGGTATTTTAGGTGGTCGGTCTTGCTTTGCCCTGTTTGCACTCGGTCCTCGTTGTAGCACATCTCCCATCTCCTTCAGGGCCTGGAATCTGTTTGCGGTAGAGATTGGTGTTTGTAGGGGTGGCCATAAGCTGGTATTTCCCGTATCCATATGTTGGGTGGATCTAACCTCAATCGCTGCTCCTTTCTTTACAACTATATCATACTTGCCTTCCTCTTCTTTTATTTTTGCTTTGAGTTCACTATTTTCGGTTTTTAACTTGGTGATCTCGGATTGAGCCATCTTCAGATCCTTGTTGAGCATGTCTATTACGACTTGAAGGGACGCTATGGTTTCCGATTCGCGCGTCCTCACTGTAGATGTGTTATTTGCACCAACGTCTTTATTTGTGGGCTTACCTTTACTTTCAGGGTTAGTACTGTCTGTGGGGTTCATTTTGTGTATATTTTCACTGCGTTCTGTTACTACGTTACCTTGATTATCGTTTAAAATTGATCCGTCTACTATTCTTTCTTCCGCTACCGGCACCATCTTGGTTTACCATCTTGGTTTTGTTGTATAAACGCTAATCTGAGATCAATTCGCACTGAACTCGGAAATTTTTGTTGTATAAACGCTAATCTGAGATCAATTCGCACTGAACTAGGATCAATTTTGACTGGAGAAATTTCTCCGATCAAATTAGTTGAGATACAAGATTAGCTCATTATAAACATAATACTAGGCCTACCTGTGTGGTTGCGATACAACTTGTATCAACTTCATACAATTCTAGCTACAACGTAGTTGTGCGTATATAGGCTATGCTAGGCTCCTTATAATGCAGTGTAACATAACTCTAAAACATAACTTGTATGTTATTATTATCATCTCATTCCAATTTTCAGATATCTCGTGATGAAAGAAATGATGAATTTCGTTGGGCTCCCCGTTTGTTTTATTTTGTATATGCTGGTGAAATCCTAGCTCCGCTCACTCCAGCTGTTGCGATTGTATGGTGATGGCCCACTATCCTTTTCGTGCTCTGACAAAGCATTTGCACTAATTACTATAATACGAGTCTGACTGAGGAAGGCCTGGAGGGCGGGCTGAAACGTCTTGTGTTATGTGTTTTTTATTTTTTTATTGTTTTTAACCGATCTTTTAACCACTATCATAACTAAGTGTTTTTATCAAGTGTTCATCACTTTTATGTTATAGTTTTGCAATCATTAGAACTCATGACTAACCTTACTTCCACAAGGTAACAAAGAAATCCACCAGCTCTTTGCAATTAAATAAAGACTTTTGGAAGTTTTTTGTTACGTATGTTACATTTATGACTATGACAACTTAATATGCATTTTAAAATAAACTCACTTGATGGATTAAGATGAAATGCAGGTAACATATAGAGAAAAAGACTGTTAACAATGACCTGAGCAGAATTTGTCTCTGCTGGTTCTGTACAAGCTGTCTAGTCAACAAAAAATACGTTTTTTAAAGATAACAGAGCAAGTTCAAAGAGAGCCAACTTTAACCCCATATTTTTAAAAGTAATTCTTCATATTATGTTTTTGGTACTTTGTATAATAAAATATAGATCTTCAAGAAATGTTTGCTGCAAAAATAAACATTATACACCAAATAATAAAATTTACCCCTCATGTCCACTTTCTCACGGAATGGCCCTAAGGTAAAAATGTCAGTGGGCTCTTAAGTTTAAAATTGACAAGGGAAATTTCAGTGAATGGCAAACCTCACGTTTTACATAAAGCATTACTCTATTAATCTTACATCTCCGCTTTTATACAATTCTTGAGACGAAGCATTTATACATCAGTAGCAGTGAAAATGTTAAACCGATTTATATTGAGAGAACTGAAATTACCAGAACATTTTTGCTCTTGCACGGATGTTATCGCATCTGTCTTTTTGGACTCTATAATATCTTTATATTTTATCATTCTTATCCTCTTTGGAAAAATTAGGGGAACGATCCTTTTTCTCCTTAATTTTGTTCATATTTTCCCTTTCTTTCGCACAATAACAGGGTCTGAATATGAAGGAAAATAGACTAACAATGCTCTTGTATTGCGATACTCAGCTGTTTCTGAGATGTCGCCAAGCGCTCATCTACGAACTAGGATCAAAATTGAACTTTGAGTAGTTGATCTTAGATCAATGTTATACAATACAACTCAAGTCTGAACTCAGATCATTTCCTGAACTTAGATCATAATTGATCTCCATTCAGTGATGTTTATAGAACTGGCCCTTAATTGTTCCAACACATCTGTTAGGCAGGTGGTTGTGCAAAGCCAAGAAAAGTCACGTAGGCTACTTGGTGTCACCTCAAGAGAGTCATCGCACTTCGGTATGAATAACTTGAATGACTTCGTTGCAATCTTTTGGCTACTGAAGCCATTTCATGTTGGAAGTCCAGGTAATGTGCAGTGAAAATATCATTCGCTGTTGTGTAAAGTTCGCAGTGTTTCTGCAGGTGCAGGCAAATGACACATTCAGGTCAAATAATCACAGTTGTATTCCCTAATTATAACGCTGCTTATAGAAGGGTTGGGTTCACACGACTTTGCCTCAACATCTAATTCCTTTTCCTCTTGATCTGTACCCTTATCTTGTAACTGTGTTTAACACATACGTAAATAACAGGACTGCCATGGCTGCATTCTCTTAATAATGGCATTCGTAAAAAAGATTCTTACGACAAGCTAAAATCTTTATTGTCATATTGTAATATTGAAAGGTGTTTATTGTCCTACGAGGCTACTATAAGCAAATAATTTCCCCTGCCAAGGGCGCAGGTACAAAGAAGGCGCAAAATTAACCATGAAAAATCCCGCCTTTTGTTAGATTGGTGCAATTTATCAAGCAATAAAAATTCCACGTTATTGGAAGAAATTTTTCAGATTATTAAAAATTACTGCATGTGAACTATCTGTAGTATTATGCCGATTGTCTACAAACATCAAGCAGTCAAGCAACGTTCTTTAATTAACTTGTTTTTTATTGACAGAGTATGATAACATAAATCATGAACAGTATGGAGAGATATAACGACAATAAAAATTAAAATGTACATTATTATTGAGATGAAAGTGGTTCAACTAAGTTATTCGAAAAAAATACTTTTACCTATGTGAATGTGTTAAACATTCAGGTCTATTATGTAATTTACTTTTGATACTAGATTTTACTATTGAATTCTTTTTTAAGTAAAACTTCTTTAGTGGCGGTAGAGGGTTAATCGGGAAAATCAGTCACACTAAAAACGTCTTGTTTTGGTGCGGACTGCACAGAAAACAATCAACTCAATGATTAGCAGTATTGAAAGGAAATTTTTCATACCTTACTTCCTCAATGGCAATAGACAATTCCTAAGCAATCTAAAGGTATATTATCTATTTTATGGAACCCGGAGGTTGATTACCGCGGAAATCCAAAATTAAAAAATACAAATTTCCAAAATATAAAAAACAAAATTAAAAATTAAAACATCCAAAAATACAAAAGTTAATAAATAATAAATTCCAAAATTTAAAAATTAAAAAATCGAAAATATCAAAATTGAAGAAATCTAAAAATCCAAAGATAAAAAACTAAAATCCAAAATTAAAAAATACAAAAAAAATTTAAAGAGTCAAAATTTAAAAAATCCAAAATTAAAAAATTCAAAGATCCAAAATTAAAAAATCCAAAATTAAAAAAATTAAAAATCCTAAATTAAAAAATACAAATTTCCAAAATTTAAAAAATCGAAATAAAAAATTAAAACATCCAAAAATTAAAATATTTAAAAATCCAAACATAAAAAAAATTTAAAAAATAAAAAAATAAACAATTCAAAGATCGAAAATTTAAAAAATCCAAAATTAAAAATTCAAAGATCCAAAATTAAAAAGTCCATAACCCTAAATTTAAAAAGTCCAAAACCCCAATATTAAAAAGTCCAATAATGCAAAATTGAAAAAATCCAATAATCAAAGATTGAAAAATAAAATAAAGTTTTACTTATGTCGCGTGGCGTTCCACGCACTCTTTTTTTAAATAGTTCAATCGTCTGAAAACAAGGTTTTAGTACCTTGAAAGTCCAACATTTTCAAATTGAGGTTTAGGTTTTCTTTGATAATAACAGTGTTTTTATATCAAAATAATAAATTGTTCAAACCCCCAGTATTGGAGGGCGCAGATTTGTCAAACTCGCCAAGGGCGCAGAAGGACCTTGCTACGGCCCTGTATCTGATGTATGGTTAAAGAATATTATTATTACTGATGAAACTAGTGATCACAATAAGCAGCATGGACTCTATTGTTTTTTGTTTGTGTGTTTTCAGTGCCCGTGAGATGCTGGATACAAGGATGTGCGTAACTCGTTGGGAATACGGATGCACCGAGTACTGCAATCAGGTACTGAAATTCTTAATGAGTATATGACATGATTTAAATACATTTACTATTAGAGTTGTGTTAACAACTGCTCCCTTTGTTTGTGTTTACAGAGGCAGCGGGGCGAGGTATGGAGGCTCTTCACAAGCGTGAGTCACAAAGTTGTAATTTCCTGTAGACCTGGGCCACATTTTCCCAAATGCATTCAAATTATAGACCAGAAAATGTAACGTAATTTGAAGTTATTATATTTCACAACAGACAATTGGGATAAACTAATTGTGTTCAATGACTTTGGACAGAAAGGGAAGAAGCTTATTATATATATTATTATATTTTGTACAACATCTAGTGTAGTAGTGACTTTGTAGCGTTGACTAGAGGGTTCAACTGTTTTGTACTTAGTAACAGAAAGTAGAAACCCTGTTACATTACATAAGATACAAAAAGTTTTGCACTGGTGGAAGGATACTGATAACTCGATTAATATTCAATAGTCAGAGAAATAATATCGTAGGCTAACAAATAGATAACAACTTCATTGAGTAGAACAAAAACAATTGATACAAGTAATGGCTAGATTGAAGAGACCAGCGGTTCCCAGCCAATAGGTCGTGTGACCACTTGTTGCATATATTGCAAATATATATCTATTGTTGAATAAATAACTGTTTTGCTACAAAGTGCTTATATTTTATCAACCATTTTCAAATCAGAACACAAATTGTTTATCAATAATCAATCTGTATATTCAAAAAAGCATATTTATGCTTATATATATTTGCAATATTTGATGGTAAATTATATATACATCAGGAAGGGATACGATACAAATAAGGTATTTTACTCCATCATAGACCGATGGACTGTGGAGGTATTGCGATAAGGAAAGGTGGGTCGCCAGCTGAAAAAGGTTGGGAACCACTGGAATAGACAGATGTTTAGCAGTGCTCCAAATTGCAAACATTTTGCATATCTTTAGCAGAACCATAGAAAAACACCTTTCCACCAAGTTGCATGTGTGTGCATAATTTGATTCCATTTTGGAAGAGAAAGAATAGAAAAACGCATACTCTCACACATACACTCGTTTGTATAGAAAGTTATCAAATTGGCGGAAGATCTCAGTAACAGAGCCACTGTTGCATACTTTATGCTCAGCGTGGATTATACAACTACTAACTATGTGCAACACAATCAATATATAAATTATTTGTGGCCGCTTTATCAATATGTACGTTAAATAATGTAGTATATGGTCGGTTGTTTAAACTCAAACTTCACTTACTTGTTTCTTTTCAAGAATCATGATTTCAATCAGCCTCCTGATCATCCTCAGCTTGTGTCCGACTGTTTTGAATTTCAGCTCTTTGTCCTTGTGACGCTCTAGCGTAGCATTTCCAATATTTCCTCGACTATTTCAGGCGCAAAGCAACTGAATTTTTTCACTGCACAGATGAACACAAATTCTGAACAGTTTAAGACCAGACTGAATGTGAAGGTATCCATCAGAGAAACTACTCCAGAATTGAATCTGTTTACTGCATCAGGCCAGAAATTCGTAGTACTATAGACAAGAGCGCACGAACAGAAGATGATGATTCTTGCTGTGCTATCTGCTATATTTTCATCTCGACAAGGCAGCTCTGCGGGTAGCAGACGAGCACTGTACCAAAAAGCTATTATAATTGCAAACACAGACGCGAAGAATTTAGAACTAATGATTGTTTCTCGCAGAGGCATTTTCAATTTTGTTCCAAGTCTACTTATTCTGAGTTAACAACTAAACCTAGCAACAAATAACTGACAATCACAACAAACGATGGTCGAACGCGTAGGGCTATATCATCTCCCATTGCCCTAGCGTTGAAGAAGGTAGTCACAGGGCTAGCCTTGGTCATAGGTCTTTTTTATTTTATTTATTACGATTAGAGTCCATAGACAACCAAATCGCAAGCATGCCGTGCTGGTACTGTGCACACGTTTTTTTTTGTCCCCCTCTTTCTTTCCTTTTTAAATATTTACATGAAAAATTTCACTGTTCCACAATACGCCATATTCCTTGCCCTAACTCCAAAATGACAGCCGTATGAAGATTTGTAGGTCGAAATTTGAATGTAGGCCATTGTATGTATCTACTGTAGTACCGAAAGTTGCTTGTTGTAGGTCGATCATTTGCAGAATGTTTGCTCGTGTGCTCATCCATAGTTGACTATTGATACAGCAATTTATTCTGTCTTTAATAAGGTTTTATTATCACTAGATGCGGGTAGGTGTCCTGTTGGGATCTTTTGTGATCTTAGCAGGGCATTTGACTGTGTTAATCATAGTATACTTCTCTCTAAACTTGAGAAATCTGGCATTCGTGGCGTTGTTTTGGACTGGTTTTCTTCATACCTAAGTAACAGGCTTCAGTATGTTGAAGCGATGTATAAGATTAATAATTGTAAGAGGCTGTACAAATCAAACTCTCTGGATGTCAAAGTAGGTGTTCCCCAGGGATCTATTCTGGGACCCATTCTATTTCTATTTTATGTTAATGACTTGCCTAATCACTTGAAAGATTATTTTATTACGATGTATGCCGATGACACAACGGTTGTTGTTGATGCTCAGAATGCTCAAGGGTTACAGACAGACTGTAATGCACTGCTTGATAATCTCCAGAAATGGTTTAATATCAATATGTTATACTTAAACGTAAATAAAACTTGTTATATGAAATTTCACAACATACAAAACAAATCAATAAATAATTTAAATTTAAGCATTAATAATCATGACATTCGTAGTGTTCAGGCAACTAAATTTCTGGGAATAACATTTGATGAACATTTGAACTGGCGCCCACACTGTTTAGAACTTGTCCGTACTTTACATTCTGTCTGTTATCAAGTTAGAATTTTGAGATACTATGTTAGTAGCAATATGATTTTATCTTTTTACTTTGCTCAAGCCGAGTCAAGGCTAACATATGGTATCTGTTACTGGGGTTCATCTACTATGTTGAATGATGTTTTTATTGCACAGAAGCGAATTGTCAGATGCATGGCGGGTATTGACAATCGTACCTCATGTAGAGACTATTTCATACATTTTAGGATATTAACAGTCTATGGGTTGTACGTCTTCAAACTATTAGAATTTGTCCACATTCATAGAAATGAATTTAGTTGCAATAGTGATTTTCATTCCTACAATACTCGAAATAGAAATAAGTTTAGTATTCCACAACATAATTTAAACAGTTTCAATAAATCCATCATGGTGTATGGTTTGAAGATGTACAATAATCTGCCTGTTAGCATTAGAGTCATTAATGACCTGAAAGTTTTTAAAAGACGTGTCAGAAAGATTTTAATTCAATTGTGTCCATACAGTATTAATGAAGTAAATGTGGGTAATGTATGATTTATATTTAATCTTAGATATAGTGGTCTTATGGCTTTATGCTCAAACAGACGATTTAAAAAAAAAAAAAAAAAAAAAAAGGATACATTGGTCAAAACGATGTGTAACTGTATCAGTCAGTCACACAGGGCAGTTGGCTTGATTTTCAATCGGTGTAAATGTTCAGCTGTGGGATATATATCATGAATGATCTGGTACCAGAGACTCTTGTGTTGAGTCGGTAGCTTCTTATTATGGAGATTTGCCCAGATGCGTTGCCAATTATAAATGGGATTGCGTATCATAACCGTCGGAAGCAGAAGTTGCTGAATTTTCTCGGTGTATATGGCTTTTGTGGTAAAAAGATGCGGTGTACGTGGTAGGTTACTATAGCTGACACATTGAATTAACTTCTGCAATTGCGGGGCCTGTTTCGGGAGATGCCGAAAATCCGGCAGATTCATGGTGCGATAATCCGGAAGCCATTTGGAAAGGAAGTAATAGCTGTAAGGGTCACCTTTCTGGGTTAGATGTTGCCAGTTTTGTTTGAAAAAGAAGCTATCTGCTTTAAGTTGTGGATCTATTGCCTGTAATGTTAGTTAATGAAGCTATTAAATAGCCTAGGAAGTGGTATTATTAATGATTGGAGGTGGGTGTTAATAAGATCTTAGGATCAAAATTCTAAGTCTAATCTTCTAATATATAAAATCGAAAGTGTGTATGTATGTATGTTTCTTCCTTATACAAATCTACATTTCTTTACCAATTTGTACGAAATTTTGCATACATACCCAGTTAAGCCCGGGAAGTAACGCGGTCAACATTAAAATTCAAACAAATCATTCCTTCCCTTGAAAATTTATATAATTTCTGAGAATATTATACTCAGAAATGAAATCCAATTTAGTTGTCAAGACAACAGTGTATTGAAATAAAAACAGAATTAAAATCACAACGGATACTTTTTTTATTATTAATATAACGTTTTGGCACAAACCATTAGGCCTTCATCAGGTACAGCAAGAAGAAAGATTCAACTGATAAATAAACAAACTCAAAGAGTTTCCATGGATATGACTTGTTTACAAAGTTGAAACGTCGGATACACCGCCTTCTGAAATATCCGGAAAAACAATGTGGAAACTTGAAGTTCTTCCGAACCTTCTAATCCACTCATCCGGGATGTTATAAGGGGTGTCCAAATTACAGACGTCAGGAGGGGAGGGAAAAGGTATATACCGTTTACAGTTTTTAAAAGTCTTAATCATATTCAACCAAACTTCTCCAAGGTCTCCATCGTATCTATTCAACTTATCATGGTTATCAATGATATTCACCGCTTCCAAGATTTTCCTTTTAATAGTTTCGGGTTCGATTTTCAGAATCTTGAGATTATTGATATGTTGTTTATTATCAATCATATGCTGGCTTAAACTGGTTGCCGGCCTCCCAAGCCGTACAACTCTTTCATTCTCACCTTGAAAGACCTCCCGGTTTCACCGATGTAAGAACCCCTGCACTCTTTGCAAGCTATTGAATATATCCCAGGTAGCTCCATTTTGGATCTTAATTTGCCTATCTGTTTATATTGAGAAAATATATTCTCGATAGTGCGCCCGGCTTTATATGCAGGAATGAAATCATACTTTCGCAACAACTTGTCTATCTTTCCATTAGTCCTAGGATTGTAAGTTAGACTAACATATTTCTTATCCAGGTTTTTCTGTTCTCGTCTGGCATTGTTACACAAATTTTCAGCTCTGTTCCAGATTCGATTTAACCTTCTTCTACTAAACCCATTTTCACCAGCCAACTTAAAAATTTCATCCTTTTCTCTCCTCAGATCCTCAGGGTTATTGCACAATCTAATGGCCCTAGTTGAGAAATTGCACCATACATTATCTTTTATTCTAGGATGGTGGGCAGACTTCTTGTGAATGTATAACCTTCCTTTATTTGGTTTCTGGTATATACCCAATCGGATTCTTGGACTGTCTAAAATAAGCATCCATTAATTGGTTTTTCAATGGTGAATTTCACCCTTTCATGAATGTTGTTAAAATCTTCCAATAAACTGTCAGAAATATCATTTTTGGAAAGAACCAAATTATCGTCTACGTACCTCATATATGCGGTTATGTCATGAACATATTTGTTTATGGAAAGGCAGATTTTAAAGAAATTCTGAAGAACCTTGTGAATGCTTTAGTGGCAGAGAGTGCATTGCCAGAGGCACTTGAATTAATTAGGATATCATGCCAGTTTAATTCTTGAAAGTGTTGCTTTGAGTTCAAAGATTTTTTCAGTGCTTATAGGCCTGGAAATAACAACTTTGGAATTGATAGAAATTAAACCTGACTCAAATGTGTGCTTGTTTGAATAATTCAGTGTTAATGCATTGTGATCAGAAAAATAAAAATCTGTTACTTCGCTATTATGTTTGTGTGACCGACATTTGTAAAGACATTATCCAAGCATGCTAACCTCCTTGTGGGATTAGAGTTAATATATTTCAAGTTATATTGTCTTAATAGATTAATTAGTTCACTGACACTTCGCTTCTCCTTTGTAATATCAAAAGCAGCGTTTATATCACTCCCTATTACTATGTCATAGTTCTTCCAGCTATTTTTATTCAAGAAAATTAATAACTTTTCTAATTGTTCTAAGAACATATCATAACTACCATCAGGTGATCTGTATAGTGAGGTCACTGTTAACTTTAGACTTGCAACAACTATACCAGTGGCTTCAAAATGCATTTCATTGCAGAAGGAGTCGATGTCCAAGACACTGTATGATAGATTTTGAGATTTTTTAGCTACACCTCCTTTGATGTGTGATTTTCTGCAGAAACTACTAGTAAGAATGTAGTCATCGAGACAGTAGAAAGGTAGCTCCAGTTCCTTGCACATATGTTCACTTAGGCAGAATATGCTATAGTTGTTACTATTTGCAAATTCATTCATTATTATTTCTTTCCCTTTCAAGCCTTGAATGTTTAGAAAACCTAACCTATAATTTGGTTTTATACAACTTCCTGATGAGTTAAGGTGTACAGTTGACTCTTTTTGCTCTGCATTCATACTGAAAACTCTACCATTTGTGCTTATATTGTTGACAGATAAGTTGCTTACTCTAAAAAATCTGATGTGAAAGTCACATAACTTCCTCTGCCCAAATAAAAGTTAGCAGTATTCACATATCCTTGTACAGAATCGCAAGACACAATTTTACGCTAATTATGCTGTAAATACATTATAGCCCCTCATTTGAATGCTGTGACTAAAACCACAGGCTATGGACAAAGTAAAAAAAGAAGAAAAACAAGTGACTGCAAACGTTTATTGAACTTTCCGCCATTCAGAATAATTTCCGAAATTTATCGAATATTCCCCTCAGATATTTCTTCACTGTAAGCATGGCCAACAATACATCTTTCTCTCTTCACATACTTATATAGAATAAGAGGCCGTGAATGTCCGCTTATTGAGTTGTTCACCAGGCAAGACAGAGTATCTACAAATAGTGGGTAGTTTACAACCACCCTTCAGAGATTTTTTAAAAAAGTTTCAAATAAAAGTTTTAGCTCTTGGTATAAGCACTCCATGTACAAAATTTAAAGGAAATCGTTTGAGCTGTTTTTGAGAAAATCGTGACAAACGAAAACTTATTCGTGTAAAAGTCCCCTTAAAGTAAGGGAAAGTTGTCGCCACTCTTCGTGTCACAGCCTCAGAAGGTACCTAACCCAAATACAACATTTTGTTTTCGTACGACTTTCCGTTACATGAGGCCGTATTGCAAAGAGCGTGTATTCACAGTGGGTGGCTTATAACTACCCTTCAGAGAATTTTTTCGAAAAAAAGTTTCAAATAAAAGTTTTAGCTCTTGATATAAGCAACTCGTGTGCAAAATTTAAAGAAAATCGTTAGAGCCGTTTCCGAGAAAATCGCGAAAAACGAAAAATTCTTCATGTAAAGTCCCCTTAAAAATAAGAGAAACTTGTCGCCAATCTTCAGCTGGCATCTTCGGAAGGTACCTGACTCAAATACGAAATTTTGTTTTCATAAGATTTTCCGTTTTGGAGCTAGCTTGTTCACAGACATTCCACACAGACATGTTTCCAAAAATAGTATTTTTGGATTCAGGGGGCCTTGAAACGTGTATATATGCTAAAAACTCAACTTCGAATTTGGGGGTCGAAAACAATACTTCCTCTACCTATAGTACCTATGGTACGGGCAGAGGAAGTAAAAATTAACATTGTAGTTATCAGAACAACCCAAGGGAATGGGGTTAGCATTTGCTTTAGAGGTTGAGCTGATCTCATTTACAAACTCAATTATTTTGTTGGCAACATATATTTTGCCAAACTTATTTAAATGTAGGCCATGCATTGTGTGGAACCTCCTACCTATGGAACTTATATCTACAAAACTCACGTTACTAAAAATATTACAAACTTTTCGGATCTTTTCATTGGCACTCTTAACCTCATTGTTCACTTGTGACCAAGATGGAAGATCGTAACGATATGGGACACTACAAATAAGAACATTAGTGTGATTGTACTCAACCAGTCTTCTCTTTAATGAATGGATCAACTCTGTTGTCTTATCTTGAGCAACATCGTTGCTATGATAAGCTATGAGCGCAGAACGAAGATTCCTATTCACCCTCTCCGCTAAAGATGGATTCGGGTAAAAGGGAGTAGTGGTTACGTGGGAAATACCACGATCAAAGCAAAATCTGTGAAATACATGAGAAATGGATTGAGTGGCATTATCACTGACTAAGAAGGTTGATGGCCCAAAACTAGCAAAGATACGCGAAAAGCAAGTAATGGTAGAACTAGTCGTAGCTTCCCTAAGTGGGAATAACCATACAAACTTAGAAAAAGCGTCTACGCATACCAATAGGTAGCCATTTCCTTTCCTAGATCAGACAACAAATGAGCATGAGCTTAATTTTCTGAAAGCATCCTTTTCTAGACCCTTCCAAATAAACCTTTCACAAATTTTCTTAACTGTCTTGTATAGTCCCAGATGGCCGCCTAACAATGAATCATGAAAATACTGAAAAATCATAGATACTAGAGAATCAGGGACTACAATTTTATTTTTACCATCTTTACTGGCCTTACACATTAACACACCATCCTTCAAAGAGTTTACCTTGATTCAGATTGGCCAAAATTAATTGCAAGGCAGCATCCTGCTCCTGCGCCTGCTTAACGGTAACAAAAGAAGACGACAAATGAGCATCAGCTTGAGGTTCTGAAAGCATCTCAGGGGGCTCCTTCTCCTCAGGCTGGCCTTCAAACATACGGGACAAGGTATCGGCGATGACATCTGAACTCCGTACATGGTTTACAGACCATCATTCTTAGAGCCAACTTTTGCATTTAAATCCCCCATCACCGTAATAATATCCCTCTTTCTCACATTCTTAATAGTTTCGTTTAACTGATGGTAGAATTTTTCCTTTTTTTCAATCTCTGACACTTCTGTGGGAGGGTCATTCCATGTCAAGTGAACCAATGGAAAAACGTGACCACCTCCGATTTTAGTCATACTTGGTTGTCATGAAGTACCACCTGAGATATGTTGAAGTACAAAATATCAGATTTTTATGTGTTGTAGTTTTCCAGTTATACCCTTCTGAAATATGGAAAAAAACCAAATTTTCTGCATAAGTGCAATCACAAAATGACGCATAAATCAAGCTGGAATTGACATAGATGAGTGGGAAAAGTATCAAAATGTAGCTTATATTATGAGCTTTAATTTGATACGTCACACGACTACTTTCGAAAAAAAATATTTTCAAGGTTACCCAAAAAAAATTTGAAAACTGAATTTTTCAAAAACCTATATTTTGAAAATTTTGAAACAATTCTCATAGAAACATACATATTTCAGCATCATGTCCTACAAGTTTTGATAAGGGATCGCAATGGGATCATATTTTTTTACATTTATAACAAATACTATGCACGCTGGGTAAGAATATATGACACAGGAATATTGCACTTAATTCTAAAATCCATTCCTTTGTCCAGGGAGTTGTTTACCAACATGCATATACCAACTTGTGCAAGTGGTCAAATGGGTATGAGTAAACACAGTCTGCAAGCATGTGAGTCAGCCAGGGAATGCAAGTTGTAACCTGTTGGACCTGGCTTCAGTTGTGCCTTGACTCTCATGCAGTGTGCTTCCTTTCTTCAAAGGCTGTACAAAGACTGTATTGCTGCATGTAAAGTAGTGGGTTCAGTGATTAAAATAGGCATTGTGTATTTCCCCAGTATGGCTGAAAAAGTAAGTGAAACAGCAAAGATTTTCTGCTGCAACCCTTTCAAGAAAGACAGACATCAGGGTGTGAAAAGAAGTGTGAGGCCTGTTACTGACTGGATGTGTGACATGTTTGACACCATTGTGGTAGGTATGAAAATTTGTGACAGTTGTAGGAAAGAACTATCAAAGCAGAAACAGGTTACAGATACAACAGATGACTGTTTAGTACCAGTAGCCAATACCACTAGGCCTACTAATGTTGATGAATCATTTGTAGCTTTAGATGTTACCTTAGAGTACCTTAATAAGTCTCTAAGCTCTCTAGAGGAGTCACCTGTTGCTAAGAGGAAGTTGCAAATGAAATCATACTGTGATAAAAAATACAGTAAAATAAAAAAATGTTTGACAGAAAAGGTACTAACAGCAGCAAGTACAAATACAGAGAAAACTGTTGACCATAAATCAGAATCATGTGAAGTCATTTGTCAGCTAAAAGAAAAGTTTCAAGAAGAAAATATAAGTGTTAGTGAAAAATTGCAAATTTTAACAGTACTACCTAAAAGCTGGTCATGCAGTGAAATACAAAATGAATTTCAGGTTAGCAACAGAATGGCAAGAAAAGCTAAAGCATTGGTGAAAGCGAAGGGTATTCTGGCAACACCAAATCCTAAACCAGGAAAGGTTTTAAATGAATCTGTGATTGAGAAGGTAATAGGGTTCTACAACAGTGATGATGTCAGCCGTCTTATGCCTGGAAAAAAAGATTTTGTTTCTGTGAAAACGGGTGACAGTAGTAGAATTCATGTACAGAAGAGGCTAGTGATGGGCAACTTGAAGGAAGTGTACGAGCTGTTCAAAAACAAAAATCCTACTGATAAGATTGGATTTTCGAAATTTGCTGATTTACGACCTAAACATTGCGTCTTGGCTGGAGGAAGTGGTACCCACACAGTATGCGTTTGTACAGTGCATCAGAATGTTAAATTAATGCTACAAGTGTTGAAATCCAAACAAATTACACTGAATGATGGCACAGATATAAGTAATTATAATTCCTGTTTAGCGAAGTTAATGTGTGAAGAGCCAGGCACAGCATGCCACCTTAATGAATGTCCTTCATGTCCAGGTGTAGATAATTTGAAAGATGAGTTACAGTTGCTGCTAGATAATGAACTGGTGGACAACATTACATACAAGCAGTGGGTTTCTGTTGACAGATGTAATTTAGTAACCTTCATCAAAACTGCAGATGAGTTTATAGAAACTTTGTGTGAACAGTTGTTGATTTTGAAGAGACATTCTTTTATTGCAAGAAGACAGGCAGAATATTATAATCACTTGAAGCAGAATATTGGAGTAAATGAAGCTGTGGTATGTATGGACTTTGCAGAAAATTATTCGTTTGTACTACAGGATGAAGCCCAGTCTTTTCATTGGAACAATGATCAAGCAACTATTTTTCCTATAGCAGTCTACTACAATGATCATAATATACACTACAAAAGTATTGTATGTATCTCTGAATGTCTACAGCATGACACCACTGCTGTTCATTTATTCCAGAAAAGGCTTATCTCTCATTTGAAGTTGGAAGTAATTAGAGATTTGAAAAAAATTTACTACTTCTCAGATGGTGCAGCTGCGCAATTTAAAAACAGAAAAAACTTTTCAAACTTATGCCACCATGTTCATGATTTTGGAATTGAGGCAGAGTGGCATTTCTATGCAACAGCCCATGGGAAAGGAGTATGTGACGGTCTGGGTGGTACTGTGAAAAGACTTGCAGGAAAGGCAAGCCTACAGCGGCCATACGAGCATCAAATCATGACACCAGCACAGCTGTTTACATGGAGTGAGGAAAACATCGACTCCATGCAGTTCTTCTTCTTCAATGAAGCACAATACAACAAAGAGGAAAAAATACTTGCAGACAGATTTCTGTCTACAAAAGCAATACCAGGCACACAGAAGTTCCACAGTTTCATCCCATTGTCAGATAAAGTGTTGTTGACAAAGGTATTTTCAAGAAGTGAACAGTCATCCACTTTTTCAGTGTTAGGACCACGTGTGCAACAGAGGCTGAAGCTAGCAGAAGTAAAAGGATATGTTACATGTGAGAACAACAATCATTGGTGGCTTGGTGTAGTTGTGGACAAAAATGAGACAGCACAGATAGTGGAACTGATGTTTCTGCACCCTGCAGGTCCTTCTCCATCATTTACTTTCAAAAGTGACTGTCCAAATAAACTGACTGTGCCTCTCTCTCAGATCCTCACCCTTGTGCAACCTACATGTCCCACTGGCCGTAGTTATTACCTCTCGAAGGAAGAGATGGATGCGGCAACCATGGCTCTAGAAAATTACTGTAGACAATAAATTCACGTTTTTGTCATTGAAGAAGGGAAGGTAACATGTTTTCTGTAAGTTTTTCTTTTTGATTGTAATGAAATTTTAGAATTAAGTGCAAGATTACGGTGCCATATATTCTTACCCAGCGTGCATAGTATTTGTTATAAATGTAAAAAAATATGATCCCATTTCGATCCCATAACAAAACTTGTAGGACATGATGCTGAAATATGTATGTTTCTGTGAGATTTTTTTCAAAATTTTCAAAATATAGGTTTTTGAAAAATTCAGTTTTCAAATTTTTTGGGGGTAACCTTGAAAATATTTTTTTTTCGAAAGTACTCGTGTGACATATCAAATTAAAGCTCATAATATAAGCTACATTTTGGTACTTTTCCCACTCATCTATGTCAATTCCAGCTTGATTTATGCGTCATTTTGTGATTGCACTTATGCAGAAAATTTGGTTTTTTTCCATATTTCAGAAGGGTATAACTGGAAAACTACAACACATAAAAATCTGATATTTTGCACTTTAACATATCTCAGGTGGTACTTCATGACAACCAAGTATGACTAAAATCGGAGATGGTCATGTTCAAAATTGACAAAAAATTGGTTCACTTGACATGGAATGACCCGGGAGCATAACACTGTATCACAGTCACATTTCGAACCCGGGTCCTGAATCGAGCTGTTATCAGTCTTTCCGAGATGGGTTTCCAATCAAGAAGACTACTCTTTGTCGTTTTATTTAATAACAGTCCTACACCTTTTCTATGTTCTGCATCTTCCACCATTTGTCCAGAATAAAGGAATGTGGTCCTATTTTGAATCTGTATTTCCCCAAAGTCTGGCCACCGTACTTCACTTAATCCAAGGCTATCCAGACTGTATTCTTCCATCACAATCTACTACTCTCTCTTAGTGTTCTAACATTCCAAAAACCTATTCTTGTATTTTGTTTTATGCCAACTTTCTATCCGTCCGGTTGTGTTTCATTTCAGTTTCTTTAATAATTCTTATTTAAGGTTGTGCAAGTTATTAGCCCACAGCAACCCGACCTGCTGTTTTCTGTAGGGGTTGTCTCCCTTAGCCTTCACCAAAAGGCAGTGGTTTCCCCTTTTCTTTAACCCTAGGGGAAAGGGTTGCCTCCTCTGCCAGATTTGCCGTTCCAAAGGTCTTCTTTTCCGCCGCATGTGCCATTGAGGACTTCACCAGAGCCCCTTTGCCGTCATTTTTCAGGGTTCGAAAATCATTATCTCCTTTTGGAACTATGAAAATCGAGCTAGAATACGCAGATTTGGAAGGCCTTATTATACTCTGATCCAATAACGATTGTATCTTCATCTTAAGGACTTGCATCCGTGGAGGAGATAATCTGTACGGTGGTTACTTAACTGGCTGGCTATCTTTAAGAACTATGTCATATTCAATGAGGTTAGTGAGGCCAAGTTCGTCTGGGGAACTCCTAGCCAGACGAAGCATGTCATTCGCATCTTCCGCAGACCCGCTGGAAGACCTTCATCAAACAAGGGGTCAATAGTAGCTCCATTAACCTCATAGTTGCCTTTGCGAAGACCTAGGAGAAATGGAACTACGGTCTCCAGGTCAAACCCAAAGCGCAGTTTCCCCTGGCCCAAATCCAGAGCTTTAGTAAAAAAATCTGATGTGAAAGTCACATAACTTCCTCTGCCCAAATAAAAGTTAGCAGTATTCACATATCCTTGTACAGAATCGCAAGACACAATTTTACGCTAATTATCCTATAAATACCTCTTCTTTCAATGATGCGACTAAAAGCGCAGTCTATATAACAAACTTTAAAAAAAAAAAAACAAATGACTGCAGACGTTTATTGAACTTTCTGCCGTAAAATATAATTTCCGAAATTTATTGAATATTTCCCTCAGATACATCTTTACTCTATGCATGGCCAACAATACATCTTTCTCACTTCACATTCTTATATAAAATAAGAGGCCGTGAAAGAGAGTGGGTGGCTTGTAACTACCCTCAGAGAATTTTCTCGAAAAAATGTTTCAAATAAAAGTTTTAGCTCTTAGTATAAGCAACCTATGTGCAAAATTTAAAGAAAATCGTTAGAGCCGTTTTCGAGAAAATCGCGAAAAACGAAAATTTCTTCATGTAAAGTCCCCTTAAAAATAAGAGAAAATAGTCGCCAATCTTATCCTCACATCTTCAGAAGGTACCTGACCCAAATACGAAATTTTGTTTTCATACGATTTTCCGTTTTGGAGCTAGCTTGTTCACAGATATTTTCCACACAGACACACAGACATGTTTCCAAAAATGGTATTTTTGGATTCAGGGGGCCTTGAAACGTGTATATATGCTAAAAACTCAACTTCGAATTTTAGGGTCGAAAACAATACTTCCTCTACCTATAGTACCTATGGTACGGGCAGAGGAAGTAAAAATCTACCCCCAAAACTGCTCGAACCAGTAAATTTTTTACCAAAAGAAATTGAAAGTTCCAAGTGAATTTAGCAATTTTTATTCTGAGTATAGTGCTGCCATGAGTAATGATTGGGCTTTGATCGACACTACAACATACAGGGGCGTCCAAACAAACACGAAAACCCCTGTCATGTGCAAAATTATAATTGATTAAAAAGAAACTACTTCCAGAATCATAGGCGTTTAGACTAATGTGGAGTAAGGGAAGCCACCATGGGAAATGTAACTTTCTCAAAACTACTACTGAAAGATTTCTTTGATCGTCATGCGTTCCTGTTCCTTCCTAACTGCTGATTTGCAGGAACTTCTCGCCTATTAAAAGGTCCACATCCCAATCTGGACCAGCATCTATCCGCAGAATGACCCATTTTATTACACCAAGTACAATGCAAGGGGGACCTAGCCCCTCGATTCTGTCAGGTTAGATGGTATGTGGCGGGCAGCTAGATTACTGGCATAATCGGTAGTAATAACCCGCTAGCCTTCTGTTGGTAAGCAGCAGCAGGTCATTCAAGTTTGGGGCCCAAATTGCGCAACTGGTGCCAAGTGGTTGGCGGAAACAAGCCCAAAAATAAGCTTTGAACTTCAGGTATAAGAGCTCCTATGCCTATCATGCGCACAGCTTCAGATTCAGTTTGAGACACTAAATGAGCTTCTTTCACAACCTCAGTATCTTCTGCAAATTCTAGAAATCTCTCAGAAGTTTTTTGCATTCGGTAATAATATTTAAAAAGACGGTAATGAAACAGTCTCGGAATAAACTCTCCAATAATGATTTCTTGAAAAGACTGAATGGCTTCAGTTACTAGATTGGCCAGTTGGCCTTTGGTATGTGAAAACAGAATTTGTAAAATTTGTACATCACTGATCTGGAAAGCTTTAACCTGCCTACAAAACCCCACTAGCTGTTTAAGAAAGCTTGGCATCACAAACTTCAAAGTTGGGAAGATTCCTAACCAAAAGTTTGACAGGGTTGGAAAGCTCCAGTATTCGAAACTTAAAACTCCCAACTCCTTCGAGTCTCTGCTCAAAGCTATTAACAGAGACAGGCTGTAAAACTGCGGAAGGCTGATCCTTCAGATGTAAGGTTATTAGGCAAATCCAGAATACTGGGGTGGGGTATGTCCATGGCTTGGTATGTTTCAACAGCAGAGGTGGAAGATTTATCTTTACTAAAACCAGGATCTGATAAACTAGTCTTTAGAAATTTCAGATTTTCTGTAAAATCCAAAAATTTTCTAACCCTGACCTGCTGAGCTTGAATAATTTCACTTTCTTTAGTAATTTGGGAGAGAGCTGCATACGATTTTTCCAGTGTATAATCCTATGGAGTAGTCTACGGAACTGTTTATAGTTAGGCCTGTAGATGAACTGCTTCATTAAACTCCTGAAGGGCCGTTTCTATATTATTTTTCTCATCCTCACTACTATATACGACCACCAGCGGCTTATCCAACAGCTTAATTTCTTTGCATTTAGTAAGTAAAGCCAGTAAATCAGACTCTACGTCTTCAACAAAACCTTGGCACAAAAATTCCGCTCTGAGTTCGAATTTACATAAGGAATCGGGTGATATAGTCTATTCCTCTATGGGGTCATTCCATGCCAGATCATCCAGCCAAGCTACACATTGTCCACCCCACCATCTCAGATTTGGATGAAATTTGGTACATGGTATCTTCAGACAAATATATGACCCCGTATTTTTCATTTTTGGAATATTGGCTCTAGTTTGGAATTTATAGCCTTTCTAAGTTTCACTCTGTTTGGTGGAATTTTTTCAATCCGCAACCAAAGCCAAGTGACACATGTTGCTTCAACTTGCATTTGTAATAACAGTTATTAATGTAGAATCATGAAATTCACCATACTTATTCAGAATTTCATGTAGATTTCAAATATCACTTGCAAAATAGAATGAAATGCCCAGAAGTAGGTGCAATTTATGTTAGAAGTGGAAAAAGTGAATTACAAAAAATTGTAAACATGAGTTCAGTAATCCTGTTATAACTTTTTTATATTAATCTTTACAAACTCGGGCTTGGTACCATTAGAAAAAGCACAAAATTTGCTACAAAATGGTGGAATAAAATTTGTGGATATTTACCTTCTCACCCTCACTCCACCTAAAGAAATATTTGGTGGAATAAAATTTTGTCACAATACTTTACAAGAACCATATTTTTTTTATAATAGAATTTTTGTTAACTATACATACATAGGCCTACAGTACATAAGTTTGTATAGGTAAATAAAACAAAATACAGAATTGCGGTAGTCAAAGTTAGGCATGCAAGCTGTGCTCATGAAAATTGCATTTTTTTTACAATACCGGTACTTGATGTTTTACATACCTGAAGTACTTTTTAAGTTCTTTATCAATGTAAGCTTTCTATTTTACTTGTTAGGAATCCATTTTATGGTATCCAAGAATTTTTGATGGGTTTAGATTAGGTGCGCATTCATTAGAGCCTCCTGGACTTGATCCCAGTACGCTGCTTCATCTTGTTGCCGGAGGAGGGCCAAGTCTTCACGTACCGGATTAGGGTAAAGATGTCCTGGAAACAAAATATAAATAAACTGTCACATTTTTTTACGTAGCTACCTCTTCCTGTCAAAGTAATGAAAACTTTACACAACATAATGTTATTCCCTCAGATGTTTTGACCTGCAAAAGTGGGTTCATACCGGAAATTAAATTTTTCACGTCAATCAAGACATCACGTGCCCTCTTTATCACTTGCCATTGGGAGCCTGGTTCATGAAGTTTCTTTAGCACAGGGATCTTCAGTAACCCGTCCTGCATTGCTGTAACACACAAGTACATCACATTATAGTCACTTTGATGTGTCTTATCATGACAATCGTATACATGATACAAATCTGCTAATGCCACTCCCACTTCTCTACAAAACATCCTATGTACAAGGTCAACTTTCAACCACCCCTTTGATGCTCCCCTTATAACATTTTTGCTTCCACCACTGCCTCATATATTCTCTCTAACCTCATAACTGAAGTATTCTAACTGCTCTCATAGCTGCTTTACCTACTACTGCCACTTTTTTCTCATGTGCCCCCCACACCCTATTAGCAGACATTTTCATCCCCAAATAGTCAAATTCTTTCACTACATCCAAGTACATATTGTTTATAATTTATCATGAATATAGTTAAAAAATTCATTGAATTTCCTGTAGCAGCACTTCTGCGATGGTTTACTGGTGAAGGGTGGATCAGATGTCTGTTTCATTTGTCCAAATGGATATATTGACATATATTGAGCATTACTTATATATATATATATATATAAACAAACAGTACAACTCCATTGACGTAACACCAGAAGAACAACATGAAAAATTATTTAAATTTGTGACGAAAATTTAGTAAGCAGAAAACAGCTCATAACTAATGGGCGTTCATCAAAGCTGCTTCAATGAGATGCCCATAGGCTTCTTGGTCCAGATCTCGAAAGATAGCAAGGTCCTGACGAACAGGATCGGGGAATCTTTTCCCTGAAAACAAAACCATATAAACTGTCACATGCTTCTTCCTGTGAAAAGTTTACAAAATATTAATAATCAGAAGTAATTAACTAGGCTGTGAGTTCATCTCGATACTGGCACCCTGAAAACAAAACAATATACACCATAGGTACTTCTTCCTGTCAAAAGTAATGAAAACTTTACAAAATCCATACAATACTTAATAAGCAGAAGCAAAAGATAATTTTATGGCTCAGTGGGATCTTTTAGATTGTATACATACCCGCCAACAATTGTTTGATTTCAACTAGTACATCACGGGCCGTTTTTGTAACTTGCCATTCCGTCCCTTCTTCATGGAGTTTTTTGAGTAATGGTATTTTCAGTAACCCGCTCTCCATCACTGTAACACACAAGCACATCACATTATAGTCACTTGGATGTGTCTTATCATGACAATCGTATACATGATACAAATCGTATAAGTACCATTTTCATGTACGAAGCCCCCTCTCATGATGATGACAGGTGGAGACATTGGGTAAGAGCGTCTGAAGATAATGTGTGCTGTCACCTCCGCTCCCTTGTAGTAGGAGTTCGCTTCTGACCTGAAATAATAAACAAAGCGTGCTGCATACATTTACAAGACTTTCTCCATCTTAACAAAGATGACAGTTATTCAGGTGTTCATAACCTAAATACTGCATGGTTAAAATGTTTCATTTCAATTAGTAGATTAATGTTAATATTGTCGATGGTTTATTATTGTGTCCCAACTGGTGGAACTATATGCGTAATGCAGTATAATAATAATTTGATGATATTGAATGATTATGTATGACCAACTTACTGAAATTTTACTGTCCATGAGAATGGGTTGTTCCCCAGAGGCTCCACCTCAACCTGATCTTCAGGAGAGGCCACCAACTCTGAAACACAGAATGTAGGTCCTATGTTATCGTAGCAAATGATCATGTATGGAAAATAAAGCAGTTTCTCATAAACGATCATTTGAAATTTGCATTTACGAAGTTCTAATCTGCCCCTTTACCAGTACACTCCGATAGGTATTTCTCATTTTTGTGTTTACTTCAAAAGTGGGGCTTGAAAAATAAGTTTGTGTCCACGATATTTAATTTTGATGATTCCATGCGTGTTTTCTATTACAAATTCTACTATTTATTTTTAGTTGATGTTAAATTCTTAACTCAGACTGCACAGAACAAGCCGTACTTAATGGCAAAGAGCAGCTATTGACACACTTAGGTTATAGATCAGCCATAATTATCACTTGCTTCATAACTAACTAGGAGAAGGGGGTCACTTGTCTCTTGTCTAAGTCACAATACAAGATGGAGGAACAAATTATGTTTTGTTCTGGAGCTAGGCTGTTCACAGATGTGTTATTGAAAACCTAAAATCCCAAGTTTACTCACGCAGGACCCTGTTTCTTCCTTCACTCAAGGAATTAATTTTACTCCAGTCTAGCAACGAATATTGGTCCTTCAGCAATGCCTTGGGTCACAAACGTGTTTTAATAATTTTGCCATTGAACACAATTATTTCATGATTTAATGCAGACAAATACTTAGGGCACACTTTACTTTATTACTTTAAAAAACTAAATATAAGTAATAATGGAAAATTTATTATTTTTTATTTTGTATACAAGTTAGGCACATGAGTGATAGACATTTTTTTAATATTAATATTGATAATGTAGGTGTAGGAATTGAAGGGCATGGAAATATCTGTGTGTTATGAAAATTCAAATGCCATTTTGCAAAAAGGATAAAGATGATTAATTTCAGGTAAACAAAGCTGTAGAGTTTATAAGACAATCACCAAGTTAAATAGAGAGAGAGTAAGAAAGAGCTGAATGATGGAATTTTGAGATAAGGATGGAGAATTTATCGATTGTTCAAGGTTATTTGTTTTTATGTTGTGGTCACGATTTATTAATTTTTTTATGAAGCATTAATGAAGTATTATTGCATTTAAATCTTTTTTTGACTTCGGAACAAGTATCCAACTAATTTTTTGAATAAGCGAGTAAGCTCTATTTATTATTTACTTTATTTTATTTCTTCCTGCAACACCTGCAGGTTGCCCCGATGACAAAGAGTACCAACAACAATGGATATATGTATACAGTAAAAACAAAAAGAAACATATTAAATTAATAATGAATATTTATCAATTATGATTTACATAACAACTTACAGTCAGAGGTCAGAGGTCAGAGGTTTGTGAAAAATGGCAATAGACCCTTTTTTTCATGAATTTTTAGTTTCTTCATGAGACTTTTCGACATATGCCAAACATCAAACTCATGTTCAATATTGGGGTACTTTGTTTTTAATAGAGCCTGACACCTTTGTGATATTACATTTTTGCTGATGTTTCAAATAAAAGTTTTAGCTCTTAGTATAAGCAACCTATGTGCAAAATTTAAAGAAAATCGTTAGAGCCGTTTTCGAGAAAATCGCGAAAAACGAAAATTTCTTCATGTAAAGTCCCCTTAAAAATAAGAGAAAATAGTCGCCAATCTTATCCTCACATCTTCAGAAGGTACCTGACCCAAATACGAAATTTTGTTTTCATACGATTTTCCGTTTTGGAGCTAGCTTGTTCACAGATATTTTCCACACAGACACACAGACATGTTTCCAAAAATGGTATTTTTGGATTCAGGGGGCCTTGAAACGTGTATATATGCTAAAAACTCAACTTCGAATTTTAGGGTCGAAAACAATACTTCCTCTACCTATAGTACCTATGGTACGGGCAGAGGAAGTAAAAATCTACCCCCAAAACTGCTCGAACCAGTAAATTTTTTACCAAAAGAAATTGAAAGTTCCAAGTGAATTTAGCAATTTTTATTCTGAGTATAGTGCTGCCATGAGTAATGATTGGGCTTTGATCGACACTACAACATACAGGGGCGTCCAAACAAACACGAAAACCCCTGTCATGTGCAAAATTATAATTGATTAAAAAGAAACTACTTCCAGAATCATAGGCGTTTAGACTAATGTGGAGTAAGGGAAGCCACCATGGGAAATGTAACTTTCTCAAAACTACTACTGAAAGATTTCTTTGATCGTCATGCGTTCCTGTTCCTTCCTAACTGCTGATTTGCAGGAACTTCTCGCCTATTAAAAGGTCCACATCCCAATCTGGACCAGCATCTATCCGCAGAATGACCCATTTTATTACACCAAGTACAATGCAAGGGGGACCTAGCCCCTCGATTCTGTCAGGTTAGATGGTATGTGGCGGGCAGCTAGATTACTGGCATAATCGGTAGTAATAACCCGCTAGCCTTCTGTTGGTAAGCAGCAGCAGGTCATTCAAGTTTGGGGCCCAAATTGCGCAACTGGTGCCAAGTGGTTGGCGGAAACAAGCCCAAAAATAAGCTTTGAACTTCAGGTATAAGAGCTCCTATGCCTATCATGCGCACAGCTTCAGATTCAGTTTGAGACACTAAATGAGCTTCTTTCACAACCTCAGTATCTTCTGCAAATTCTAGAAATCTCTCAGAAGTTTTTTGCATTCGGTAATAATATTTAAAAAGACGGTAATGAAACAGTCTCGGAATAAACTCTCCAATAATGATTTCTTGAAAAGACTGAATGGCTTCAGTTACTAGATTGGCCAGTTGGCCTTTGGTATGTGAAAACAGAATTTGTAAAATTTGTACATCACTGATCTGGAAAGCTTTAACCTGCCTACAAAACCCCACTAGCTGTTTAAGAAAGCTTGGCATCACAAACTTCAAAGTTGGGAAGATTCCTAACCAAAAGTTTGACAGGGTTGGAAAGCTCCAGTATTCGAAACTTAAAACTCCCAACTCCTTCGAGTCTCTGCTCAAAGCTATTAACAGAGACAGGCTGTAAAACTGCGGAAGGCTGATCCTTCAGATGTAAGGTTATTAGGCAAATCCAGAATACTGGGGTGGGGTATGTCCATGGCTTGGTATGTTTCAACAGCAGAGGTGGAAGATTTATCTTTACTAAAACCAGGATCTGATAAACTAGTCTTTAGAAATTTCAGATTTTCTGTAAAATCCAAAAATTTTCTAACCCTGACCTGCTGAGCTTGAATAATTTCACTTTCTTTAGTAATTTGGGAGAGAGCTGCATACGATTTTTCCAGTGTATAATCCTATGGAGTAGTCTACGGAACTGTTTATAGTTAGGCCTGTAGATGAACTGCTTCATTAAACTCCTGAAGGGCCGTTTCTATATTATTTTTCTCATCCTCACTACTATATACGACCACCAGCGGCTTATCCAACAGCTTAATTTCTTTGCATTTAGTAAGTAAAGCCAGTAAATCAGACTCTACGTCTTCAACAAAACCTTGGCACAAAAATTCCGCTCTGAGTTCGAATTTACATAAGGAATCGGGTGATATAGTCTATTCCTCTATGGGGTCATTCCATGCCAGATCATCCAGCCAAGCTACACATTGTCCACCCCACCATCTCAGATTTGGATGAAATTTGGTACATGGTATCTTCAGACAAATATATGACCCCGTATTTTTCATTTTTGGAATATTGGCTCTAGTTTGGAATTTATAGCCTTTCTAAGTTTCACTCTGTTTGGTGGAATTTTTTCAATCCGCAACCAAAGCCAAGTGACACATGTTGCTTCAACTTGCATTTGTAATAACAGTTATTAATGTAGAATCATGAAATTCACCATACTTATTCAGAATTTCATGTAGATTTCAAATATCACTTGCAAAATAGAATGAAATGCCCAGAAGTAGGTGCAATTTATGTTAGAAGTGGAAAAAGTGAATTACAAAAAATTGTAAACATGAGTTCAGTAATCCTGTTATAACTTTTTTATATTAATCTTTACAAACTCGGGCTTGGTACCATTAGAAAAAGCACAAAATTTGCTACAAAATGGTGGAATAAAATTTGTGGATATTTACCTTCTCACCCTCACTCCACCTAAAGAAATATTTGGTGGAATAAAATTTTGTCACAATACTTTACAAGAACCATATTTTTTTTATAATAGAATTTTTGTTAACTATACATACATAGGCCTACAGTACATAAGTTTGTATAGGTAAATAAAACAAAATACAGAATTGCGGTAGTCAAAGTTAGGCATGCAAGCTGTGCTCATGAAAATTGCATTTTTTTTACAATACCGGTACTTGATGTTTTACATACCTGAAGTACTTTTTAAGTTCTTTATCAATGTAAGCTTTCTATTTTACTTGTTAGGAATCCATTTTATGGTATCCAAGAATTTTTGATGGGTTTAGATTAGGTGCGCATTCATTAGAGCCTCCTGGACTTGATCCCAGTACGCTGCTTCATCTTGTTGCCGGAGGAGGGCCAAGTCTTCACGTACCGGATTAGGGTAAAGATGTCCTGGAAACAAAATATAAATAAACTGTCACATTTTTTTACGTAGCTACCTCTTCCTGTCAAAGTAATGAAAACTTTACACAACATAATGTTATTCCCTCAGATGTTTTGACCTGCAAAAGTGGGTTCATACCGGAAATTAAATTTTTCACGTCAATCAAGACATCACGTGCCCTCTTTATCACTTGCCATTGGGAGCCTGGTTCATGAAGTTTCTTTAGCACAGGGATCTTCAGTAACCCGTCCTGCATTGCTGTAACACACAAGTACATCACATTATAGTCACTTTGATGTGTCTTATCATGACAATCGTATACATGATACAAATCTGCTAATGCCACTCCCACTTCTCTACAAAACATCCTATGTGCAAGGTCAACTTTCAACCACCCCTTTGATGCCCCCCTTATAACATTTTTGCTTCCACCACTGCCTCATATATTCTCTCTAACCTCATAACTGAAGTATTCTAACTGCTCTCATAGCTGCTTTACCTACTACTGCCACTTTTTTCTCATGTGCCCCCCACACCCTATTAGCAGACATTTTCATCCCCAAATAGTCAAATTCCTTCACTACATCCAAGTACATATTGTTTATAATTTATCATGAATATAGTTAAAAAATTCATTGAATTTCCTGTAGCAGCACTTCTGCGATGGTTTACTGGTGAAGGGTGGATCAGATGTCTGTTTCATTTGTCCAAATGGATATATTGACATATATTGAGCATTACTTATATATATATATATATATAAACAAACAGTACAACTCCATTGACGTAACACCAGAAGAACAACATGAAAAATTATTTAAATTTGTGACGAAAATTTAGTAAGCAGAAAACAGCTCATAACTAATGGGCGTTCATCAAAGCTGCTTCAATGAGATGCCCATAGGCTTCTTGGTCCAGATCTCGAAAGATAGCAAGGTCCTGACGAACAGGATCGGGGAATCTTTTCCCTGAAAACAAAACCATTTAAACTGTCACATGCTTCTTCCTGTGAAAAGTTTACAAAATATTAATAATCAGAAGTAATTAACTAGGCTGTGAGTTCATCTCGATACTGGCACCCTGAAAACAAAACAATATACACCATAGGTACTTCTTCCTGTCAAAAGTAATGAAAACTTTACAAAATCCATACAATACTTAATAAGCAGAAGCAAAAGATAATTTTATGGCTCAGTGGGATCTTTTAGATTGTATACATACCCGCCAACAATTGTTTGATTTCAACTAGTACATCACGGGCCGTTTTTGTAACTTGCCATTCCGTCCCTTCTTCATGGAGTTTTTTGAGTAATGGTATTTTCAGTAACCCGCTCTCCATCACTGTAACACACAAGCACATCACATTATAGTCACTTGGATGTGTCTTATCATGACAATCGTATACATGATACAAATCGTATAAGTACCATTTTCATGTACGAAGCCCCCTCTCATGATGATGACAGGTGGAGACATTGGGTAAGAGCGTCTGAAGATAATGCGTGCTGTCACCTCCGCTCCCTTGTAGTAGGAGTTCGCTTCTGACCTGAAATAATAAACAAAGCGTGCTGCATACATTTACAAGACTTTCTCCATCTTAACAAAGATGACAGTTATTCAGGTGTTCATAACCTAAATACTGCATGGTTAAAATGTTTCATTTCAATTAGTAGATTAATGTTAATATTGTCGATGGTTTATTATTGTGTCCCAACTGGTGGAACTATATGCGTAATGCAGTATAATAATAATTTGATGATATTGAATGATTATGTATGACCAACTTACTGAAATTTTACTGTCCATGAGAATGGGTTGTTCCTCAGAGGCTCCACCTCAACCTGATCTTCAGGAGAGGCCACCAACTCTGAAACACAGAATGTAGGTCCTATGTTATCGTAGCAAATGATCATGTATGGAAAATAAAGCAGTTTCTCATAAACGATCATTTGAAATTTGCATTTACGAAGTTCTAATCTGCCCCTTTACCAGTACACTCCGATAGGTATTTCTCATTTTTGTGTTTACTTCAAAAGTGGGGCTTGAAAAATAAGTTTGTGTCCACGATATTTAATTTTGATGATTCCATGCGTGTTTTCTATTACAAATTCTACTATTTATTTTTAGTTGATGTTAAATTCTTAACTCGGACTGCACAGAACAAGCCGTACTTAATGGCAAAGAGCAGCTATTGACACACTTAGGTTATAGATCAGCCATAATTATCACTTGCTTCATAACTAACTAGGAGAAGGGGGTCACTTGTCTCTTGTCTAAGTCACAATACAAGATGGAGGAACAAATTATGTTTTGTTCTGGAGCTAGGCTGTTCACAGATGTGTTATTGAAAACCTAAAATCCCAAGTTTACTCACGCAGGACCCTGTTTCTTCCTTCACTCAAGGAATTAATTTTACTCCAGTCTAGCAACGAATATTGGTCCTTCAGCAATGCCTTGGGTCACAAACGTGTTTTAATAATTTTGCCATTGAACACAATTATTTCATGATTTAATGCAGACAAATACTTAGGGCACACTTTACTTTATTACTTTAAAAAACTAAATATAAGTAATAATGGAAAATTTATTATTTTTTATTTTGTATACAAGTTAGGCACATGAGTGATAGACATAGTTTTTGTACAGTAGTTTTTTGCGTTTTCTGACAAACAAAAAGTTGTGCAATAACTGCGTTTTGAAAGTCATATTTATTAACACTGTCTTTTTTTTACATAAATTGCAGGAATGACATCATTTTATTCTTCTCTTGCATGAATTCTTGGTATTTCGCTGAAATCTCGATTCGATGGAATGCAATCTTCTGATGGTCGTTTCCTTTGAGTTTTCTACTGTGGAGCAACATCTAGCACCACACTTTATCATAAACTTCGCAAGTCAATATAAAGATAGTTAGCCGGTAACACTTATAACAAATGGGCGTTCATCAATGCAGCTTCAATCAGATGCCCATATTCTTCTTGGTTTTGATCCCGAAGGATCGCGAGGTCCTGACGGACAGGATCGGGGAATTTTTTCCCTGAAAACAAAACAATATAAACTGTCACATACTTCTTCCTGTGAAAAGTTTACAAAATATTAATAAGCAGAAGTAATTAACTAGGCTGCGAGTTCATCTAGATACTGGCACCCAATATACACCGTGGGTACTTCTTCCTGTCAAAAGTAATGAAAACTTTACAAAACCCCTACAATACTTAATAAGCAGAAGCAAAAGATAATTATATGGCTCAGTGGGATCTTTTAGATTGTATACATACCAGCTAGCAACTGTTTGATTTCCACGACCACATCACGTGCTCTCTTTGTAACATCCCATTCCGTTCCTTCCTTGTGAAGTTTTCTGAGTAGAGGTATTTTCAGTAACCCGTCCTGCATTGCTGTAACACACAAGTATATCACATTATAGTCACTTGGATGTGTCTTATCATGACAATCGTATACATGATACAAATTGTGTACATACTGTTCTCATGCACAAATCCTTTCTTAAAGACAACAACAGGCGGGGACATGGGGTAGCAATGCCTATAAATAATGCGTTCTGAACTGAGAATCTGGATTAGTTCTGAAATAAGAAACAGAAATATTAAATTAGCACAAAGCAAGGTAACATGCTTATGTTAATAAGTAGATACTGTTTTAGATATCATAAAAATCCATTGAAGCACTTTGCGAAATGACTTAACTTGTCTTCATATTTCTCGACCTATTGGCTGATATGCATAAAAAAAGAATATGTAGTTTACTTGCACATTTCAAGTTTCTACTTGCAGCCATATGCATACCATTCTCATGTACGAAACCTTTCTTGAATACCACCACAGGCGGTACCATGGGAAAACAGTGCCTGAAAATCAGGTGTGCTGTAAGCACCGCACCTCTGTACTCAGATTCTGGATCTATTCTGTTGGTCTTACTAACTCACATTTAGATTGTATACATACCGGCCATCAACCAAGACGGCTCGAGCTCTCAATGTGACGTTCCACTCAGATTCTGGTTCCTGGTTGAAAACACTGACATAATTTAGATTAGGTGGGCATTAGCTAGAGCTTGCTGCACTTGACCCCAGTTTGCCTCCTTAATGATTTGAACATCAAACGTGTAGAATATTCTGTGATTTCCAAACACAAAATATGGTTGGTAAGATGAATCATTAAATTGAATGTTTAATCGTATGTACATTCAGCATTAATTCCACATTTTAAAATAAAATGCTAGAGTCAGAGTACGCCATCTCCACTTGAAGCCTTTCAAACCAGCAAAAAGTTAGAGTCAGAGAACGTTAAGTCTAGTTGAAGTTCTCTGACTCTCAACTGTTAATAAAAACCAAAACGTTATCTCCCGAAAACTTTTAAACTATTGGAAATATCAAAATGAGAATCTGGTGGAAGAAAATAACTGTACTTGTGATATTAAAACTGCCTTTAACTGAAAAACTCTTTTTTGGAGTTAACGTTGTCTGACTCTAAGCCCTCGTGTTATTAATCACTTTGAAATGTTCTCTTCTGACCTCTGTACCGAAACCCTCTCTCTGGTATTTAATTCGGCTTTAAATTAAACTTTCCCACTACACTACTTCAAGGCAGTCATAACACAGCTGCCATCTTGCATCGAGCCATATATATATATATAAAAATTGTGGTACAGAACCTTTATCTGGATCTCTTCTCTTCAATGAAGGGTAGTTATATGTACAGTCTGCCTATGAGCACTATAAAATCCAAGATGGCCGACGGAGGAGTTGACTCCTATCAAAAATTGAAAGCTAAGTAGCACCTGTAAAAAATTTGGTGTTTTTATCCAGTGTGTCCACATTTTCATGCTAAGGAATCCCACTATAAATTTAAACCTTAGAGCTGATTTCATAAGTAAAATCTGCCCATTTTTGCCTTTTTCTGCTTTTCCTAAGGTGTGACATTTTATTGTGCGAGTGATGCCACTCTAAATTGGCTGAGATTTCACTACTGATAATAAGTAAGATTCCATAAACTACAAATTATGTTATAAAATAAAGTATAAGGCATTAAATTTATATACTGAATGTGTGTCTTAAAGATATTATGAAAAAGACTCGTTGCAGATGTTACATGTCCACCTGTACTTGAAGCACAATAGCTTTATTATCTACTGAAATATTGTCAAAATATATAACAAGTTTGTATTCTTGGTCCACACTCGACGATTTGAATAAATATTATCTCTCTATGGATATAGACTAAGAACTTACCCTCGTAATCCCACAGGATCCTCATTCTCGCTTGCGACGCCATTTTACAATTGGACGGCTCAGTGCCAGAGTTGACTAAGTGCCATCAAGAAAAGTGTGTGTATTGACCAGCAAAAATCGTATTTTATCTACGCGAAACATGACTAGCAGCCATAACTGTGTGTGTAAATGATACAGCAAGGCTGTTAGTCATGTTTCGCGTAGATAAAATACGATTTTTGCTGGTCAATACACACACTTTTCTTGATGGCACTTAGTCAACTCTGGCACTGAGCCGTCCAATTATAAGAATTATACGAAAGAAACCGAAGTTCTCCAGTGTTTTGTTTAGGCTCTATATCAAAACCTGATGTCAGAAGGTCACATCTCGTATGCTTGAGTCTACACTCAGTAGGCGAGTACCCTTTTTCTCATTAGCGTGAGCTCAGTGCTCCACCAGTAATTTTTTAATGGTTTTTTTACATAGTTTTGGGAGATGATTTTTACAAAGTTTTACTACAGTGTCCGTACACTTTTGCGTGAAAGCGTTCAAACTTTGTGTTTGGTTCCTGTACACACAGTATTTCGATTTCCCTTTTGTTCAATTCATGTTCGTTGTCAAGCCCAGCATTTATTAGCAGCTCCTGTGTGGGAATTAGTGACTTTTGAAGATTTTGCTGAAAGATTGTGAGCCTAGCCATCATTTGTCCTAGAAACTATTATGTGCACGATTTTCTTGTATGCTGGACAGCTGGTCAAAGTTGCTTCATGGTGAATGTCACAAAGTTTCCGTACTTACGTGTCCAAAACTGGCAGGAATATGTTCTTGCACTTGGCAGCGACTGTACCCTATGTACAGCTTCCCTTTGCATGTCACTGCATTGTGAATTCTTTTTTTGATCTAGAAGGCACTGCTTCACAAGAGGATTTGTTCAACTATACAATCAATTACTACCTCTTCTGGCACCATAACCTCAATGCCGTAAACAATGATGCAAGGTTCTCTTTTCTTTGATATCTTAGCAGAGAGATCTTTGCTTTTCTTTTCTATGTTGCTAACAAACTCTTTACATTCTTCTTCATTTCGCAACTGTATGATAACACACTTATCTCTCACTTTTCTCACTCCGTTTACCCCAACACCAATTTTGTGTTCTGTCGTTGCCTCTACAATTGTAAGGTTTGTTCTGAATCTTTTACTGTTTCTGGGATCTTACGGCTGCTATCATTGTTACATTAACACCACGCTCACCAGATGTAACACTTCCAATCTGCTTTATTCCCTTTGAAGCTATGATTTTGGGTGGAGTATGTACTGTGGAGTTACCTGTGTTATCAAGGTTGTAGATGCAGTTGGGAGAAATGGGTTTCCTGTTCAAAACTGTTTTATAATTATCAAAAAATGCCTTTACATTTGTCCTGCTGAAACTCGTGGCTCTTGACAAGCTAGTAGATTCTGGCTTTCGAAGTGACAAAGTAGGCCATTCACAAGGGAACTCATCACCTTTACATTACAATCATTATCAGCTTGGACACTACTCAGCAATAATTCATTTCGTGCCATATGAGCGGTTGCTCCGGAATCAATCAGCCAGCCAATGTTTTTGTCTTGGTTAAATGATTGTTCACTGAGAGCACAGTACAGTTATCAACCCGCTTCTTGGGGTTGTTCACTCCAATCACAGTAATTTGTACGACCTTCGCCATTGGTGCGAGTGCACCTAAGTCTGCCATTATTCACACAAAATCAGGTCACTGGATAAACACGAATTTCAGATGAAAATGACATCAAATGTTCTGTAGGATATTCCTGGGCTTCCCTGGGCCCATAACCTGTTAGCGATTATGTTATAGATTTTGAAGGGGATGCAGAAGAAGACACACGACTTGGTAGCAACGGAAATTTATTACAGACTGATTGAACAAGTGAAGGATACTTACATATACATACAACTCACTGCACAGTAGATTACAGCTCGAGATACAAACAGCATTACCAACAAAATCACGCAAAGATTTTAGGTTCACATTGGGATCATCCATTGCAACTTGCATAACACTCTAAGTGACAACCCCATTTTTTTAAATACCTTGGTAAAAGTATCCACCGAGTCATTTGCTGTAGCACGACAAATTCTGACGTCAAGTACCTAGTTAACACTGCGTTTGATTGTTCATCCCAAAACCTAATCACAAAATCCATCGACATCTTTGAGCTACTTTATTGAAGCTCTCATCAAAGGAGATTGCAGAAAAGTTTCTCTTCTTCATCAACAATATTTGACTTAAAAAATGGAACGTACGAAACTTTTTTGCAATTATGCTATCATGAAACTTTATTTAGAGCCCAAAAATCTCAGCTTTTGTGACATCATCTTTTATAAGTAAATTATTTAGTGTGAATGAGATGTTCTTCCAGAATACGAAGGGAAGATGCAGATGGTTTGTTGTACAAATAGAACTAGAGCAAGCTAATGGGAGCACCAACAACTTTTGAATGTCATTTTCCTTTTTCATGCTATATCAAATTTAGGCCGGTATTTATAGTTGGTTAAAGTCGTACTTGGTTTCACTTCATAAGGCTCTACTTGTTCTACATATTAAAGTTTAGTTTTAAATTTTTCACTTGCCAAGCAAACTTAGATTTATCTTTGGTAATCCGGACGGCCGTTTTGCACTACTTTAGTGCATCATCAGCGGTTTTCGAACTGCTACTGGTGGGTGCCTGTGTTGTACGCCTAGGTGGTGTGGGTGTTGCGTTGGTCTTGAAGTGGGAGTGGGAGTATTTGGCGGTGTTTGAATTTCAGGTATCGTGTCAAAAAGTGTGTGTGACTTGAAGTGTAGTTGGTCATTCAGTATAGATGTGGGGTGATTTTTTGTGTGTTTATATATTTCTAGTTGTTCTATTGTGTTTAGTTTGCGACTTTTGTGGAGTGTGTGGAGAATTTCCATGTTCGTGTCTATGTTAGTGTAATTGTGGTTTGTGTCAAGTAGGTGTTCTGCATAATTTGATTTTCTGTTGTGGGGGTGTTTGAGTGCTTTTATGTGTTCTTGGAATCTTGTTCTGAAGGATCTGCCAGTTTGGCCTATATAGAAGTTGGGACAATTATTGCATTTCAGTTTGTATACTCCAGTTTTGTTGTAGGTGTCCATTTGTGTGCTTTTCCTTGTTAGGTGTTTCTTTAGCGTGTTGTTCGTTTTGTAACCTATGTTGTACTTGAGTTTTTTGAAGGCTGATGCTGTTTTGTGAATTTCCTTACCGTAGTATGTTAATGTGATGAACTTCTTATTTGGTTCTTGGGTTTGTGTGTGTTCTTTTAGCTTGTGTTTAGTATTTCTTAGTATTCTATCTACTGTGCTGGGATTGTAACCATTTTCTTGGGCTATGTATTTGATGGTATTTAGTTCATTTTTGAAATCTTCCGTCTCCATTGGTATATTAAGTAAGCGGTGAACCATGAAGTGGTAAGCTGCGTGTTTGTGTTGGATGAGTTGTGTATAGTTGTTACTGTGGTTGTGGGTTTCCTGTAAATTTTGAATTTGTGTTTATTGTCTGTTTTGGTGATTGTGACATCTAAGAAGTTGATGGCTTTGTCTTCTTCTGTTTCCAGTGTGAATTTCATTGATGTGTGTATCTTATTGATGTATGTGTGAAGCTGTTTGACCTGTCTTTTGTTCCCATTGTACATCATTAGGACATCGTCGACATACCTGTACCAATATATGATTTTGTTTGCATGTTTATTTACTTCTGTGTTGAGTATGTACTTTTGCTCAAAATTGTGTACATATATTTCAGCTAGTGAAGTAGTTTTGTTGTGTAATAGTTCGTGTGATGTTGACTATTTCGTTTATATGTTCTTGTGGAGTCTTGTTGTCTTTTAACATTTGTTCCAGTATTTCAAGTGTTTCCGTGTATAGGTTTGTGATGTCAAATGATGCAATTGTTGCGTTGTGGGGAATTTCAATATCTTTAATGTTGTTGACTAGTTCAATGTTGTTTTTGACAGCTCTGTGGTTTTTGAATACAATGTTTGATCTTGTTGTGTGTTCCATGTGTTTAGCTATTTTGTATGCTGGTGCCATTGTGTAGTTGATAACAGGTCTGATTGGGACCTCAGCTTTATGAATTTTCGGGAGGGCATTGAGTTTTGGTGCCTCAGGTTTTATTTGTTTGAGATAAGTTTTTTTGTTGTTTGGTATGGTATGTGTACTCTGGTTTATGATTGAAGCTGAATATATATATATACATATATTATATTCATATAATTAATATCAAATAGATATAAGAGTAAACTAAATAATACTTTAACAGAATATTGGAAGAAACACTTTACAGCCCAACCCTTTGCTTGGAGATTGAACGTCGCTTCCTAATCCAGGAACAATGTACTTGCACAAGTGATGTTCACTCATCTGTAAGTTCCCATTTCTATAGAGTCCAGCGCTCAGCTACTAACGTGGACTTTCCTAAGACGTAGAACTTGGTTAAAGACACGTAACCTATAAATCTGAAAACTGTCAGAAACTTAATTAAAATTCTTGGAACCGAGGTATATGAACTTGCAAGATTTTCCAGAAGGAAGGAATATGTACATTTTACCCACCCCGAATAGTGGTGACGTGGACAAATGAACATGTCCATCCACTATTCCAGCCAATCAAAATACATTAAAAATAAGGGAAGGAGAGAATAAAGTCACAACTGTAATTCAGAGACTTGCTAACTATTCATCGATGTGAATAGACGCGACTTTGCAATACTGCTGGATGGCAAGACAGCAATGTAGGAGTTAACAATACATTGAAGTAATAATGTAGTATCTTGTAATCAATATACCGAGTGTTTTGTATTAGCTTGAGAGTGATGTAACTTCTGTGTTCTGTTCTGAAACTTCAGATCTACAATTTGGTAAATAAAGCTACCAAGCTTATTTTTTTATACTACGATTACTTATTCATTGTGTGAGAGTGTGTACGATTGTGAAATACCCTATCTCCTGCAACTCATCAGTTTCAGAGGTATTTCACACTGTCATATTAGCTGCAACCATTCAACACCACCTGAGATTCTCGAGCTACACTGAAGGAACTTCATCTCTACAAGATCTATTTAAAGGTACGGTACTCTAAATATTACCATTCACCTAAACCTGAGTCCTATCTTTTGGCGCCCAATTTCCGATTTCCCAATTCCGATGAAGTACCACAGTATCCGGCTGACGGCGCCGATACATGATGTTCTTTATTGTTGTGGGGTCTTGGGGAAGTTCTATAATATTGTTGTCTTCAAAGTATGAGAGTGTTTTCTTGTGAATGTCTTCAGAGTTCATGATTACAGTACAGTTCTCTTTATCTGCTTTCACAAATGTGAGGTTATGATCTTGTTGTTTCTTTTTGATGTTCTGTAGTCTTATCAGTTCCTGAGATGTTGTGGTGTTAGTGTTTCTGGTTGTGTTTGCTTGTCAAGTGATAAATTTAAAACTAAAGCAACACCCACACCACCTAGGCGTACAAAGCAATCAAGAATGGACACTCAAACATACAGTTACATATTAAAGTCAAACTTGAAAATATGAAAAATCGCATGTTCACTGCCGTAACAACTAAATTAGCAAATCGTGTTTAAGATTTTTTCAGATTTTGTGTAATGCAAAGCCATCTGAGTACGTATTTCGCTGTCATGATATAAAAATACAGATGGCGATTGCTCGCACTGTTTGATCGGAACTAAGAATTGAAGGGTACAGAGGAAAACCCCATCAGTCAAAAAAAGCTAATTTTGAGAAAAAGACATTTGAATGTTTTCCGTTTCATGGAGGCTCGAAAAATGAACAGACAGGAACACAACAACATCGAATGAAATCAGTAACTTATATTTTTATAACTAAAAGATTTTTAAAAACTGCAAGTACAAGTAACACCAAGAAAAACGCATTTAAAGTCTGAAATAAATGTTCTTGAATCACTTCTCTGCAGGTAAGTCCTCATCATTCGGGGGGATTCCTCATCACTTTCTCCATTGTGAACATTGTCTAAAGTTAAATTTCGCCTCTGGCTTTACAAGAACTGCAGCTTTTATTGGCAGTTTTCCACTATACAAATTTTGCAGTGGTTTAACAGGAGTGGCTGAGTATTGAGTTTTCTTCTTGGAGTTTTTACTCTGAGATTTCTTTTGAAGGGCTGAACATGCATACTTCCCAAGAAAAGATGGTTTATAGAAATAAAGTTCTCTTCCAGTTGCTGAAATTTTCAACATTCGAATTGGTCTGGTAGGAAATAGGCTTTTTTTGGGGGGTAAAGTGACGAGAGGCGATCAGTCCAGTTTTGAAAAACCACATTCACTCCACAATCAATGCGTTTCACTCGAGTATTCCTCCAGTCTTCTGGAGTTTAGTTTAACAATGCTCATATTACGATCACACTCTAAGTAAGAGTGGCCCCTTATCGGAAATATGACCTTAATGGTTTCAAAACGTTCTTCCCTTGTAACCAGATGGAGTAAAAGCCTGACGAAGGTATAATTCTTATTTTGGCCCGCACACGAGTCACAAAGTATACACAGTTCACATACTTCGAGGGGCAAAATACTAAATATAAAATGCTGGAACCGAGAGCATACATCATCTGCACCCTTTTTCGCCACAGACTCATCATAAGTGAAGAAAACTGCCTGTTGATTTGACAGTATGCGAATGTTGAAACTAATGAAATTTAGTTGGTGTCTGTAGTAGACATTGTTAGTAGTGTTATTGGGACATGGTAAGTTTTTTTGAAAGTCCATTGTTGAAGATTTCATGGAACGTTTGCGGTATGCTTTTTTAAAGTATAAAAACGCTCACCCCTCTTTTGGTGTACGTCCCTCTCCCTCAGTTTTGCAATCAGATTTTTTCTTGTTTGAGGTCCATAGCAGATTTCAGTTTTTCCTCAAGCGCTGAAATCTGTGCTTTAAACGAATCCTTCCTTATGTTGGTAACCAAATGAAAAAATAAAATAGTTTTCAAAAATCCCACGAAATGATTCGTATCACAGTTTATGTTCTGGATGGTGTGTAGCAGTTCTTACTTCTCTTTTTAACGAAGTGAATTATAAAAGGTAATGTTTATATTTACTAAAATAAAATTAAAATACTTTGAATTTAGAACACTTAATTCAGATTTTCCTTAAGTGGCCCATCGATAGGAACCTCACCCTACCACCCATGGGCAAACAACAAATTTCAATAAATATCAAAGATTACAAAAGGTGTGCAGCCACCAGAACGTCATGGACGCGTTGCTGATAAGCTGCCAAGTTAGCCTCTCTCATGGCTGCGAGGTCTGGTCTTACTGCATCAGGATACTGGCACCCTGAACAAAAATTCAAAACTAATGAAAACTTTAGAAAATATAATATTATTCCCTTCCTACAAGTCTGCAAAAGATAATTTTATGGCTCATTTAAATTGAAATTTAATGATCTTCTAGATTGTAGTGAAACTTGAGCATGTCTTGTGCTGAGCCATGACTAATGTTCAGATTTGCAGCTATTTCATCCACTGACACACGCCGATTTTCCATCACAATGGTTTCAACTGCTGCAATAGACTCTGTGTCTGCCACAGAAGTCACCCCATTTGTGAACTTCCTACTCCACTCATACACTTGCTGCAGTGATAAACATGCATCACCATACTGGACCTTCATTCGCCTATGGACTTCAATAGGTTTCACACCTTCACTGCTCAGAAAACATATGACAGAACGCTGTTCTTCCTTGGTGCATGTCACAAGTGGAGCAGCCATTTTTGAACTGGTATTGGTCATCCTAATGACGTTGTCTACTGGCGGAATTTCGAAGTTCATAACATTTTCTTGGTTTTTCAGTATGAAGATCTTTTCCCAAGTATTGAGCTCTTGTGGTGTTTTAACATGTTTCAAAAGTTTGATGTCTTTTTTGATGTGGTGGTCACATGTCCAAGAGTGGTGTGCTACTGCTGATTTTTCTGTCTGTATGAGTTTTACATTTCTCAAGTGTTCTTTCATTCTAATATCCAAATTTCTCTTTGTCTGCCCAATATAAATTTTGTTACAATCTTGGCATTCCTGATAGTTTTGTAGCCAGGGTGCTGTTTTTGAGTGGGTGATTAAGCAAATTTCTTAAATTATATTTGTTTTGAGGTGCTAGTTTAATGTTGCAGTCCATAAATACTTTTTCAAATTTCTGGAACAAATTTGGATGAAAAGTAAACTTGCTGTAGGTTAGTCTTGCTTTTTCCGCATTAACAAGTGTCGTTATTTCTTTTATCTTCTTTTGTTTGTTGTGTTTAGCAATCATTTTATTAATGAAATTGGTCTTGAAACCATTCGTGCTCACCACTTCATGTATATGTTGGTATTCGTTCTTGTATTCTTCTTTTGTAAGTGGTATGTGGGTCAATCTATGTGTTAGGCTATTGAAAACTGCAAATTGGTGTGGTTTTGGATTGAATTTGTTATATTTGATGTAATTATCAACATGTGTCGGTTTTCGGTAGATCCCAAAAATTGTGACGTAAGTAGAGCTACAAGTGTTTAAAAATTGTCCATTGTAATTAATGAATACAAACCCATTTCCACCCACTTACAGTTAATATGAGCAGGTAATTTTTTATATATAAATGTGTGTGTGCGTAATGAAGACCTATTAGCTTTATCACTCGGGTTTAGGCAGGTGCGCACTCAAATGCTTGTGAAAACATGTGCTTGTAAAGACAATAGACAAACAAAGGAAAGCGTGCGGTGTGTCAATTGCAAGCCCCACACACAAGTTCTTTACCACACTCCTGGGAGCGTATGGGCAATATCGGGGGAAAGAGCTTGCATGCAATCACGCGCGGTGAAAAAATAAGCCCAAAATGCATGCACTTTCTTCCTTGCATGATAGAGTGTAAACAAAAGAGTATGCGCGTAAGATTGTGCATGTAATTGTCAAAAACGTGCAAATTCTCTCTCAAAAGAACGGCACGTGGAGTGTATAAATTTTCGACAGCTAAGAGCGTGCGGTATTGTTTAAAGTTCAGTACAGAGGAGTTGATGTGGTATTGTTTGTCTTCTGCCTTTACATACACACACTTCCAGGCGAAAGAGTGTTTATCTATTGCCTTTACATGCACATGTTTTCACAAGCATTTGAGTGCGCACCTGCCTAAACCCAAGCGATAAAGCTTGTGTGTGGGGGTAGCTATTCATGCAATGCTGCACTCTTTCGCATGGAAGCGTGTGTAGATGTAGATATATCGTTCTGTAGATCCTGTTATGTGTGTGTAAGTAAAGGCAGAAGACAAAAAAACAAAACTTTCTAGGAGCTGTACTGAACTTTAAACAATACCGCATGCTCTTAGCTGGCGTGTCGAAAATTTAAACATTCCACGCACCGTTCTGTTGAGAGAGAATTCGCATGGGTTTGGCAATTACATGCACAATCTTCCGTGCGTCCTCTTTTGTTGAGACACTATCATGCGAGGAAGAACGTGCATGCATTTTGAGCTGCATTTTTTCACCGTGCATGAATGCCTGCAAGCTTTCTCCCAATATTGCCCGTATGCTCCTAGGAGTGTGGTAAAGAGCTTGTGTGTGAGGCTTGGAAATGGTAATGCAACATTTGAAGGTAGGCTTCAACATAACATCCCATACAATTAATGGCTAAATGGTATTACTTGCTGCATGTAGACCCCCCTTCCACTCACTGCTGTGCCTTGGCCGCACACCAGCCAAGATCCGCTCACCGCCTGCATGCACACCTCACTATTGTACCATGGCTTCCTTGATGGTTGTAATGATGCTTTATGGAAGGTGTGAAAGGGTAAAAAGCTTCTGCATTGAGTTAAATAATTATAGGTAAATTCTAGGTCAGTGACATGTTTTGTTAGGTTAGGTATGTTATGTTAGTTACACTGAATAGCACGAGGTTTATTATTTCTCACATTGAATCTCTTCTGTGAAGAAACCCTAACCTCACCTTTGCAGGTAGGTCCCATTAGAGAGTTGGTGGCAGGAGCCCAGTGCGCAGCACAAAACTATTTCTCCCCTTCCCCTTGCCACCTACCTGCCATGTAGCAAGTTCTTGAAGGCCAGCCGGCCAGTGCTGAAGGCTGGTTAGGCAGCTCACTGTGTTATATTGTGTTATTAATGTAATACAATCACCAGAGCCTCTTTAGCATTACTCAGGACCCACCATGTGACGGTAGAGGTTGATTTGGGAAGGAGAGGTTATATTAGTCACGTCACTTTCCCTTAGGGTCCCTGTTGGCTCTTAAAAGAACCGTTTTAGGGTGGCCTAATTTCCTTGTTAGTCTCAGTGTTAGACCTACATAGGCCTTTTTTTTTTATTATTATTTATTTTTTATTTATTACTTATTACTGGCATGCTCCATTCCATAGAATACTACATGCCTTTGCAACACAATTTGCAAATATATAACTTACATTATAGTATGTTCAGTGAGAATGTTCTAAACATCTGCAATACTTAAATCTAATACAACATGTAAGGTTATTTAGTAAGATAATTTGAAATGTTATGCTTTAGTTACTCTATATCTGAGAAGTTTATGGATTTCACGAAATTAACAAAGTTTCTTAAATGAGTTTTCATAAGTTCCTCTTTGGTTACGGGCCACGCGCATCCTCTACTTTGTATTTTCCTGATCATGTCATTTCTTTGTTGGTTTACAATTTTACATCGGAATATGATGTGATCTACCGTTTGATCCTCTTCTTGGCACTTGCATAATGGGCTATCCAGTAAAGCAAATCTGTGGCGATATGATCTAAGGTTGCCATGTCCTGTGATCATTGTAGTGAATTCTTGGCAAATAGGCAGTTTCTGTCTTAATCTGCTTTTCACGGATGGGAAGAATTATTACCTGAAATAAGTATCAATTACATCCCTGCGTACCGCATTTCCTTGGACATCATTATTTTGCAGCATGTTTTGATTTTCAGGCTGCTGCATGTGATCCACATCATCATCGGGTAGGTTATCACCTCTTTCCATTGCAATGTTGTGGAGAACAGAGGTTGCAGTTGTATCCATTGACAAGCAAGGAAACCTCCTCTTCCAGACCCCAATCGTCCTTTCCACCAAATTCCGAGTACGGATATGACTGGAATTGTACCGTACTTCAGCTTGTGTTGCTGGATTCAAGACAGGGGTCATGAGGTATTTTCTACATGGGTAGGCACTGTCACCTAGCAGAAAACCATTAAACACCTCTGCATTTTCCAATTCGGCCCGAAGGAAGCAGTCATTGAAAACAGTGCTATCATGGGTAGACCCTGGCCAACGTGCAGCAATGTCACAAATCTCCAATTTGGCATTGCAGACAACCTGCACATTAAGTGAAAAATACCCTTTTCTGTTGCGGAACAGTTCAGCATTTTCTCCACCTGGAGATTGGATGGGCAACCCAGCCACATTGAAAAACAAAGCTTTGCACTGGATCATCTCTCTATCATTTGCTGGCATTATCACATAATTTTGGGTTACTTTCTTTATTATCCTACAAGCAGTAGATTTGTGTATTTGGAACGTGTCTCCAACAACAATCTGGAAACTACCACAGGCATAAAATCTCAAACATACCAGCAGCTGATTCATTGCTGAAATAGGCATATTCCTATTTGTCCCTGGCTCCAAATGATGACCTATTTCCCCCAGAAGGTTCATTACCAGCTGCTTCGAAAGCCTGAATCGCCTCTGAAATTCGAGGTTATCGTACATTTCAAAGGGATTATTACTTTCGCGAAATACTCGCCGCTGTATAGGTCTATACTCTTCGTCTTCTGACGACGAGGAAGATGATGAGGAAGACGATGAATTAATATCCATACTGTAAAAAGAAGAAATCTCTTGTTTAAAAGTGTTTTGGAAGAAAAATGAGACACTACCAAAAATGAAATGTACACGTACAGGCAACAAAAGGTTTATCTATCAACCTGGTGATATTAAAGCTTCAATTTATCTGTCTTCACTTTCTTCACAGGTTATCTTTTTAGTATATTACCTTGGTACACAGTAAATAAAGTCGCGAGGAGAATGAATCACTAATATTTAACAAACATCATATTTACGCCAACATACAAATGTTTCGCATTTCCGCCATGTTGCGTGTTTATCTACCGTTTCGCCAGATATCTAGTGATTTGTGGTGCGATAGTTTGTCGGGCATTATATCGAACGATTAGCCGCCATCGAACATTTCAGAAACGCTTACGCATTGAATAATGCCATCTAGAAGATATCTTACGTTTCGGAAACCCGGCATAAGTATTTAGGATGTGAAATCAGTAATGATAAGGACAAAGATATAGACACAAAGTTAATGAGATTTCAAACAATTTTTTGACAATATTTCAGTAGATAATAAAGCTTCAAGTACAGGTGGACATGTAATATCTGCAACGAATCTCATATCCACTGTAGGAGAATATTCCTCATGAAATTTAAATGGCGGATTTTTTAAAATTCTTGCATATAGGCAGTGTAAGGTGCAAACCGGATTGCAGGGAAAACATTCAGCTGATCAAACATTTATAACCCGTTTATATTCTCGATCCAGTCAACCATACTCGACAATTTGATAAATCTAATACTTGATGGATAAAATAGGGAATAAATATTATCACTTTATGGATAACATTGAAGTCACGAAGAATCGTGAGTCTTGCTCTCACCATTTTCCTTGCGACTTTAACAATTATACGAACGAAGCCAAGTTTCTACTGTCAACTGATTGAAGAAAAGAAAATACTAGCTGAACTCCGAAATAAAGCCTATGTAGTCAACTCAGTATGGAAATAAATATTTCCATCATAGTAGGCAGAGAGTGGGGTACATTTGGCACATTTTTCAACTTTAATATTTTATTACTTATTAAAGATAACTTTTATTAATATAACAGTAATAATTTAACTACAAGAAATTTCAGAAACAAAATTTTAATTCAAAGTGCTGGAACCACCCCATCGGTGGGGTAGTTTTGTCATGTCTGTGGGGTACATATGGCATACCATAATATGACATTGCTTTGGCAAAGAAATGAATGTCACAGGACAGTAAATTTAAAAGGAAACTTGAAAATGTCAGATGTTTGAGCTATGCCCTTAATGTACTGTTTCGGTAGTTGGCTGACTACATAGTCTTTTCCAATTTCACATTTATCTTCAACTTGTGGCCAATAGAAGTTGTTGGATGACCCTTTTTGGTGCAGAAACTGTACCTTAAGCTCTGAAAATCCTATTTTCTCAGTAACACACCCAACATAGTTCTTCCTTGGTTGAGAAAACTTGTCTTGCACCATATTTACTAGTTCTTCACTACTTTTGTCGCTGTCATGCCCTGAATCATTACTGTGCAACTCCTCTTTTGGCATTTTTTCAAGTGTTTTTTAAATTCTGCTTTGCAGAGTTTGCTGCTTAATTCCGTATGTTTCCGCAGCATTTTTAATACTTTTGACATTGCTGAAGACGTCAGTTAAGGCCCTTCTGAGTTCTGAGGTCATCAGATCATCTATTCACTCATACCCAACTAGAAATGCTTATCTGCTGGACCTCCCCATACACAGACTGTCCAAGACTGCTACAAGTTTCAATTATGTGGGTATTAGACTCATCGATGCACTTCCTGAAAGAATTGTAAATGCATCTTTTAATTATTTTAGGAAAAAATTGAAAAATATGCTCATTTGCAATCCTCTGTATAATCTTGAAGAGTTTTTTTACTTTAGACTTTAGCACTCTTTGAGTTTTATGTATTGTAACTAATTATTTATTTTACTTTAGGACCTGGCCAATTGTACTACTTAACGGCTCAATAAACATGATTATGATTATGATTATGCTTTCTTCGCTAATTTGTGCTCTGTCAGTCTTCCTTACATAAGTTTAGGTCTGGTTACATTTAAAATGAACCAATATTATCATCATGCTGAAAGTACCCCGTTCAGTAAGGAGAAAACAAAAATACCCAAATAAAATCAATTATCATTATACAGTGCATTAGAATATCTCCATTTGGGGACCTGTATGCCCCTATAACAATTACTTTCATTGAAGCCATAGCAACACATGCAAACTCGTGGTCTAATTCACGCCTATAATTCATCACATCAATTTCTTTGTAGGAACTCTTCAGCTCTGCCCCCATGTTTCATTTTGGTGCAGCAAAAAGCACTTGCCATTAATGTTCAAAGATTTTACATTATTGGTTACTAACCAATGCTCAGAAAAGCTTATCACTTTGAAATTGTCAGATATTAAGATACCTGGCAGAGTTAAGGTCATGAGGCCTTATCTTCCACTCAACCAGATGGAGAAAAAGATATTACACAAAAGAAATAAAAGAAATAAAGATACATTAATACTTTAACTATTTACAATTATTAACAATTGCATCAAAGACCTTTAAAACTAAAAGTAAAATTAAACAGTATATTATGTTATGTGAACAATTAAAATACCAATCTACTTCTACAGTTTCTTCAGCTAGTCTGTCGAGTTCCCAGAATTTGATTTCCTCCTTTTCAGCGACGTGTTGCACACAATTGCTCCACCTTGTAGCTCAATTCCTTCCTCGAGAAGTGTTTTTACCTCATTTAACGTAAACCGTTTGTAGTTCCGTGCCACATGCCCCTTTATTTGACTCCAAATAAGTTCAGTGGGGTTCAACGAACAATGGTAGGGTGGAATTCTCAGAACTTCTCTTCCTGTATTGACTACCATTTTGTTCACTTTATAACCAGAACATTGAGAGTAAGAGGTTTGAGATTGATTAACTTGGCCTTAATGTAAGTTTCGTCGAAAGTAATATTTTTGCTGGTCAACCACTTCATAATACGGGGCCTTGTCCACGACATGTGTTCTGTCTGAACACTATGATAAGATGCGTTGTCCATAGCTATGACACAGTTTGGTTCGAGGTAGGGCAATATATTTTGTAACCATGCCTCAAATCTGGGGCCATCCATCTCTTCATGGTAGTCCTTGATGGACTTTGACTCGAAGACGTATTTTCCTCGTGGAGCGAATCCCTCTTCACTCCCAATATGTAAGATAATTAGCCGTTTTCCTTTACTGGTAGGGCTTTTAAGGTAGTAGTACACACTTGAAACCCAGAAAATGATGAAAAATTACATTTTTCACAAACCACCTAGTTAAATACAATGATTCTTCCTCTTTAAAATGGTGCTTTTCTGTTTTAATTCTAAGCCACCGTTTTTTAGATATAGAGTTTTTCCTAGAGAGCTATATTTATGCCACGCCCACTCTTGCCTGTCAAAAATTTGTCTCCTGCCTTCTCAAGGGATTCTTTACGCAAATTTTATATTTTGAATATCCCGCTGTATGCGGCAGACTCACATTTCTGTTCATAGATGTCTGCAGTCACCACAGTGGAATCTTTTGGAGGAAAAGTAAAGGAAAAACAGATGAAAAGAAGCTTGCATATTTGTTTTGTTGGTTTGATCAAGCTGGTAGCACGTGTTGTTTGTATTTTTATATTGTGCTCTAGCTGTAAACTTACAATAATTACTACAGTTCTTTTGAAAAAATTGGCAACAGACGTAATCTATGTAGGAAGAAAAGCAGGAAACATTCTCAAAATAAACGATCCTAAATGAAATCAGCAATTTGGGCTTCCATGTACCATGTAGCATCAGATGACAGCCGGCCATTACATGCTCCACAAGGAGAAAACAGTTGGTGTACATATCAAGTTGCAAAAGCAAAAGGGCAGAAATACAGCCACCAAGGGAGAGGCATCAAAATTGAGATTCTAAGGCAAATCAAGCCAATATATGAAAGGCTGGCCAAGTCGGACATGCTAAAAAAATGCTTACATGTTAAAACACAGAACCGTAATGAAGCTTTCAATGGAATGATCTGAAAAAGATGCCCCAAGGAAGTTTATGTAGGCCACACAACTGTAAACCTCAGTGTAATGGATGCTGTGTGTCATTTTAATAATGGCCCTGAGGTAGAATTTTAGATATTGAGGAGAATGGGGATCAATTCAGGAAGAAATACAGTTGCGGCTACTGCATCCTATAAAGACAAAAGTGAGAAACATGCCAACACACAAGCTACTCTTGAAGTGCAGAAGAGAAGAAGGTATCTGAGAGCAAGAAAGAAGAGAAAAATTGACGAGCAAGAAGCAGCTGAAGGAGTTACCTATGATGCTGATTTAATCTTTATTTTCCGTAAGTTGAAGTTTGGGCGGAATGTAGATTTTTCAAACACTGTATCTCAGCTTGTAGTTGTGGTATTACAATGAATTTAGTATCATTTTAAAGGTTAAAATGTGCTCTAGTGCCTGAAAACAGTGTCATATGATTATACAAATTTACTAGTGACTTATGGATTATTGTTTATAAAGTAATTTCTTAGGCACTAGACAACTATCTTAGCTATAAACCAGTGAAAAAATCATTACATTATCTCAGTTGGTTTATGAGATATTGCGTTTGAAGTAAATGGTCTAATTTACAGAAACAAAAAATTATTATAAACAAATTTCAAACTATTTATAATGAAATTTCTTAATTAAGACATATATAATCATAAAAAAATATTGTCAAATCTTTATAAATTTAAGCAAATGTTTTCATACCCAAGTGTGTACTACTACCGTCCTGTAGACTTTAGTGAAAGAATTTCCAAGAGAGAGACAAAACATATATACTTGACTTAATTCCTTTTGTTGGAGCATAGGGCTTTCGTGAAACACTTCCATCTGTGCCTATTGCTGGCCAACCTCTTCACTTCGCTCCAAGTCTTCCCCATTTCTAGGCACTCCTCCTCTATAGCCTTTTTCCAAGTCTTTCTGGCCCCTTGGGGGTTCCAGTCGAGTACTTTCTTTTCAACGGCTCCAGCAGGTTTCCTTAAAGTATGGCCTATGCAGCGCCATTTTTTCTTGCTAATCTGTATTTCAATTGGTTGCTGGTTTGTTTCTTTCCATAGATCTTCATTTGAAATAACATCCGGTTGTGTTTCATTTCAGTTTCTTTAATAATTCTTATTTAAGGTTGTGCAACTCGAGCTGCTGTTTTCTGTAGGGGTTGTCTCCCTTAGCCTTCACCAAAAGGCAGTGGTTTCCCCTTTTCTTTAACCCAAGGGGAAAGGGTTGCCTCCTCTGCCAGATTTGCCTTTCCAAATGTCTCCTTTTCCGCCGCATCTGCCATTGAGGACTTCACCAGAGCCCCTTTTGCAGTCATTTTTCAGGGTTCTTGTAGGGCCTTCTCAACTACCGTATCGGTCATGGGGCACACACAGTCCCCTATGACTTGGGGATACATACAGGATAAGTCAAGCGTCCACCGACCTTCCACGCATGCGTGAAAAATAGCAGTCGACACCCGTGCAGCGCAGGCATTGTGCACGCATGCACGGGAGTGAGTTATCTAGCAAACGACTGCGACGTGCACGTGTGTTACTATTATTAATGTTGAGTGTACATATCTTTAACCCTGTCATGCATGATTTTTCAAATTAATAGACAAAAAATATTTAACACCTGTTTTTGTATCATTAAAGACATATAAATTAAATGCCATACGTTGTCATGAGTTATTTTTAAAAATTTGGTCAAAATAAGGCGTCCTCATGCACAGGATGGAACAATGTAATGTAATCAAGTTCCAGTGCACATGAAGAAGAAAAGAAGTTTTGTATGAATATAAAACAAAATAAAACATTTATTGTGTTCATAAATATTCATATTTTACCTTGCTGTTAGTATGGAAGTTATCAGAACACTCAAGGCAAAGCGGCACAATACATTTCATCCAGATATATCTTGTTCTGCTTTTACAGTACTTATCACATCTGCCTGCAGTTTTAGCATCACTTTCTAAATCTCCAAATTCTTTCTTTGTCATTTGCTATGGAACATTGTGACAAGGTTTCCTAATGGAAGTGAATTTTGGTTGCTGCTTGAACGACCTTTCTCACCCAAAGATTCTGGGGCTTTTCTACAGGGAGGCCATTTTATGCGGAAACTTTTTAACAGCGTTGCCCCTGCTCACACTTTCCCCGCTGTTGTGCTTGCACCGGCGGGGACCGTGTTCCGTTACTACCGGCAAATCAATAACTCAACCAATTTATTATCAAAATATGCCTACATGTAGAGGCTTATTACTCACCATTTATTTGAGATAATGTTGAATGACCCCCCCCCCCCCCCGTCAGCAGTAAGACATACCTCACATCGTTTAAACAAATTATTTGCCACTTTCTGTAATTCCGCTTCGGTAATACACTGCACTGCACTGCACGTGTTATTTCGACCTTAAGTTCCTCTAAGGTATGAGGATTATTTCGGTAAACTTTTCCCTTTAGGTATCCCCAAAGATAATAATCACAGTACGTTAGGTCGGCTAAACCCGTGCTAATTATCCTGCCATCAAAAACTTCACGCAAAGTTCCTATAGAATTATGAGCGGTATGCGCCTATATGGCAATGCGGCAGTGATGCGAGGTTTCCTCATAAAATGAACTCACTGTACTGTAAATGATACTTATTGCAACCCTCCTTGAACTCCAATAGGTCCATGGAAGATTTTTCAGCCATCCTCCATAATAGCCATGCATTCAGTACTGTAACATTGAGCATGTTATAAAAGATACTCGAAGACCACCTTTGATTTCTGATATAATTGCGATAGTCTATAGTGAAGCAAGGGAGTCAATTAGATCAACCCTGCTGCAGGGGCAGTCAACTTCCACATCTTTTTCCCCTGCACCATCTTCTTTCTTCTGGTTGCAATCCAGCATATGAAAAAACTGTATGCACAGAAGAATTTTCCATCCATCTGATAACTGTAATGTCATCTGCTGATGCGATTCTGGGATTTTGAGACATTCACTACAAGAAGATGGTAAGGTTGTCAGCACTTGGTCACCAGAAATTCCACATTCAAATGGTTGACCTCCAAAAGCATTCATTCATTACAGATTCTCTTTTGCTTTTTGGAAGTTGGATGTTACACATTTTTTGTATGTTTGTTTTTTATTTAAACAATTGAGATTTCACTGCCTTCTGTTCTTTTTGTTTTTTCCTAGCCTTCATTTCTTCTTCAAATCGAAGTTTGACTGAAGTGTCAGTTAAAATAAGTGTCTTTCCAGCATTTCTTCCGCCTGGGAATGATGACTTGAGAACTAGGGGGCAGGGTGCATATGGCCCAAAGACCTGTTAAAAATATTTTAGAAGCCTTTGCACCAACACAATCATTAACTGTGCTGTATTATAAAATAAAATCCAACTTCATTTTGGGCATGTGCGACAAAGAGTAAAATAAAATAAAATGACGGAATCTTGAAGCTTCTTGCTTTACATGTAAGTTCTTGAGGTTAATTTAAATATATACCAAGCTTCCAAAGCATACGACATAACTCACACACATAGTTACAGTATCGTACTACACATTAAATAGAATTTAATGATAAAAAGAACAAGATCTGAAGGATCGAAGAAAATAAAGTGAGCAAATTCTATCAAGACAACATTAAGTGCACTCAGCTTACCTAAACATGCATGACTAGAAATATCCCTCATAACCTAAACTGACATGCTCACATACTTTAATCGAAGCTCACTCCTCCTCAAGGCGGCACATAAATAATAAGATGTCTTCAAATCCTGCCCATTAACCTGAAGATGGGTTATTGGAAGTTAGGCCGGAGAAATAACATCGGAAATCAAAACAATGCGCAAAGGGGAATGGGTAGTTCTCTCAGGTAAGCCCCGGGGACAGAAGACAAAACCAAAATAAAATAAAATAATTAATTAAAATGACACGGAAAGGGACACAATTACACAATGGCCAGACACTGCAATAAATAAAACAAAATAAATACACTACCAAGATGTTGGACCCGAGTCATGAGATGCCATCACAGACTAAACTCAAAATTATATAAAATAGAGTCACATAGAATGACAAAGAAATTAAACTAAACACATACTGAGAGAAGAGCACCCACTCCCGACAAAAATACCTTACGAAGGCAGACCAATCGTCAAACACCACAAACACATCACTAAATAAACACACAATCGACGTGGACAACCGAACTCACGCTCATTCACCTCACCCCTCAGCACCCATACTCACATAGCCTATGACAGTTAATTATACACCCTTCCTAGTAACAATTTAGACAGTGTTTTGTAACATTTATCAAACCTTTTTGTAATACATTAATACACAATCAATCAAATAACATGTCATCCAGTATCCAACAATAATGACGCAATAATAGGTCTCATCTTGATAAAATTCTTTTCTTAACCAAAAATATTATCTTCCATAAGTTATCCAAATTCCGCATAGGCCAAACATAACGGTTTAAATGGCGTCTTTAGGCCTTAGAGCCTACTCTGAGCCTGAAGTGACTGAAAATGGAGCTATATCCCCTGGTTCTCTTCTTCTGCCCTGGACTGGAGTGCTTGGGACTTCTTGCTACTGGGGGCAAATTCTGACTTGATATTCCAGGCTCTGAATTAAATGTATTCCCATCTTTTGATGTAGTAGGTTGCTGGTCTGAGAGATTTCCCTTAGACATCTCTGGGTTTGGACTGTCTGTTGTAGATGATGGAAGAAAATCTTCATCAATGGAAATATCACAGTTAAATGGGTAGATTCCTGTCGCCTTAAAACCTGAAATAATATTTCTTGGCGTAAATGATAAAGGGAAAGCTGCTCCCACAATTTCACCTATATGGTAAATTGTCATTGGTGTCCCTGCGTCCATTGCTGTGATGCCCTGTCACATGCTCCTCTAAACATCCCTAAATGATGAGTAAACTGCAACATCTAGAGGTTGTGGAAATGTTAGGAGAATTACGCCATTCTTTTTTGCAAAGTCAGTGATGTCCAGTGAAATGTGTGTTTCACTGTTATCTAGAAGCAATAAAACTTTTCTCGCAACAGAACATTTCAAGTGTTTCACAGAATGTTCCAAAAACTGCATGAAATTTTCCTTTGTCACCCAGCCAGAATATTTTGGATGTCCAACGCCCACTGTGCCAGGAGATGCATCATTGTACATATACTCTCTCACATTTACTCTTGGCAAAATAAAAAAAGGAGGTATAATTTATAATTGCATTTATTCCGTTACAGACGGTAACGAGAGTTACACGTTCCTGAGAAGTGCTTTGACCAATTTTTTTTGACCAATTTGTTTTACATCACGTTCTGCAATCACTTTGGAAGGGCGATGGACACCCGTCTCATCTATATTCCAAATTGCTTCAGGACTAAGATTGTGTTTCCCAAGGACAATTTTGACTAATTTGTTAGATCAGCAATTTGCTGTAAAGTGCATCAATTTTTCCTTAATAATGAACCACCAGTGCTTAAAAAGATCCTACATGCTGATCCTGATCTTCCTAATTTAAAGCAGACTTCACTGTACAAATTGTTGCAGGAAATCTTAGCCGAAATCGTAAATCTGTAATTGTTGAAGATAACGATATTATTTTGTGGCGTCATCTAAGGCATGTCGACAAAACAGTAAAACCAAAAAAGCAGACATTCTTGTCATGTTTAAGTACTGGTCTGAAAAACCCTGCAGGGAAAGGGAAATGATTGATTGTGCTTCACATTGGAAGCGAGAATGGGTTTTTAGAAGGGGGGGGACATAGTTTTTGAATCACATAAATCATCTTTATCAAGGAGGCACTGACAATACATTTACAAAAGTCGGTGCTGGTTTCATCAATTTTTATTTTTAAAAAAATCAAATATTTACTTGTCCTTTTTCACAGCATTGACTGTACTTTTTGCAGCAAATTGTTTCACCATTTTCATTCTCAAAATGTTTTGCATACTTCACTCATTTTCCCACAGTAGTCTTTTGCTATGGTGCTTTCGTTTTCAAGTGCTTCTTCAGCTATAGTCTTTGAACTTTTCTTCTTTGAACTTCGTGTAGCAGTCTGACTTGATTGTAAATTTCTCATTCGTCCAGCATTAGCTTTCTTTTACTCTTCTTTTGTCGTACACTATTTTAGCAGCTCTTTTTTCTTGAGATAAGTTTTTATTTCTTCTGTATACAACGGACATATTCACTGCTTTAGCAGCTTTTTACTCTACAGATAACTTCCTTTTTTTGTCATATGCAGCTTTAGCAGCTCTTTTCTGTTCCTCTTTTTCGTTCTGTTCTGTAATCGATTCCCCAATATTTAATTGTGGCCTCTTGGAAGGAATGCAGGCATTATGGTCAACCATGTTTCAATGATTCCAGTTTGAGCCCGAAAGAATAAATTCTGATAACAGTAATTCAAACGGTGATTCTGATACTGCAAACATAAATGTGGAAATGCATGCAGGATCAATGTTTTGGTGCATGTGTAGAGAGTGCTTAGCAATGGATAGTGATTATAAAAGTGTATGTTCTTGTGGGAATTTGAAAATGTAACAAAACCATTCCATACATATTCCAATAGCACGGGCAATATTCTCCTTGTATCTTCTTGCAAGATTCTCCCATCTGAAAAAGAATAAACGGTTATCATTATTACAACTTTAAAAAGAAAAGCATCCATGACAGAGAAATAAACTACTTGAAAGTACACAAAGTACTAATTGTCTTCCAAGGTCTTCATATATCTTAAAACGTCATATGACTCAAAGCAAATAATGTCTCTTGAACCAATCAATAGTATGCCTAAATTACTTCTTGTGAGAAAAATTAGGGATTTTCCCAAAACATGAGCTTAAAGCACTGTCATCTAGAGGAAAGGTGTAATACATAGGCCTACTCTTATGCTTACCGTTCTTCCTGTGAACGTTGCTTCAAGGAACATATCCTGAAAATATAAATATCATATTGTTAGAAATCTATCATGGTGGATACAGAAGGCTCACGTATAAAAAGATGTGCTATTACGTATAGACTGGGTAAAATTTTTGTTGCACATAACCTATACGGTACCCTTACTTATTGGAAACTGTTACGTTAAACTCGTACATAAAAAAAGGTTATGTCATCTATCATGTTAATTAATTGTAAGCATTTTCAAGAACATAATCTGCATGTAAAGGTAAAAAATGCAGGCAATGAGCATTATAAATACAAACTTAAAACTGCACCATTGTCACTTTTGTTTATATTGTACTAGTTATTATTGTAATATATTATTGGGCATCTACAAAGTTATAAAATATACATACCCATATGAAAGTAATAGAATTTTTGCGTAATACTTACAATGAAAAACGTTTTCCAGCAAATACTGCCTTCAATGTAAAACCAATATGGCTGCCATCGAGTGCACAGCGAGCACGGTCTGGACTACACTTGCTTCATCCGCACTCGCACCCTCACCCGCACTGGATTAAAGTGTCCATTTGGAACAGCACTCGCTGACGTCACTTCCGGGTGCGAGGGTAGTACGAGTGCACATTTTTAAGCATTTGGAACAGGGCCCCAGAATGCAGAGGGTTTAGAATATTGTGTTTTAACCCCAATCTTCTCTATATTTACATTAGAATTGTAATCCAAAATTGCAATTATGCACCTAAAGTAGATACCATTATATGATAAATGTATTCTTTTCGGGGCGTATTTGAGCCTGAGACTATGGTAATTTTCCAAACTGCCAGAGTGAATATAATGTTTGATGTCAGCCAAATCTTTTAAGAATGTCTTGCCTAAAATAATTTTATCAAGTATTTTATATTCACTTGAAAATCCATTAATCCATGATTTCTTTTTTCTCTTCTTCCTTTGGGAAAACGTCGTGTTCATAGAATTTCCATATCCCATTTTCCATCCACTTATTATTCATTCATTATGTGATGCAAAATAGAAATACATTTTTCAATCAAAATATCGCTGTCCCCTTTGCAAGTCTGAGCAGACCACCACAAATGATTAGTTATGGTATTCTTTTTTTTCAATTATTTTCATTTTCCTACTGAGCTATAATTTGATTTTGTTAATATACACTCCACCTTTGCTCGGTATGTATTAAAATTTTAAGACATCTAACCTATTTAAAAAAATATAATTTATCCCTTGACATTTACCTTGTTTAAAAGTAGTATAAGCTACTGGTCTATAAATAAATAAAATACTTATGTACATATAATACAAGTAAAATTCTTAACTCATTTAAAAATTTTTGAAGTCCTTAAAATTTTTCAAGTCTTGTATTAAAATGCAGATGTCTTCTTCTTACACCCTTGCACGACGCGTTTCGACGTTAATTTCGTCATCTTCAGTTCTATAAAACATATTATAGGTATTAAAATTTGTTGTTGTATTATGAGTCTTGTGTGATATTTGTGTGATATTCAAAACTTACGTACATTTTGAGTAATTTGTGCAGATAACACAGCTGCAGGTCACATGTCCATCCGTGGGTTGTTGCTCGTGCACTGATCGCAGGTTTCGGTGTTGTTATGCTTACCCCTCCTATTGGTTAATTCAAATAGAGCGTTGTATGCTATTGGTTCTTCGTTTAATATATTCTCATTCTTTCTTTTGTAAATTTCCAGTCTTTCCAGTTTATTTAGTTTCCTACCTTTGTTTTGTATGTGTGATATACTCATACTATTTTCTATTTTGTCGTCAAATTCATGTGCTTCATTTAAGAAATGTCTGACATAGCTAGATCTGTCTCTTTGTCCATTTCGGTAGTCCTATTTGTGTTCTTGGAACCTAGTATTGAATCTCCTTCCCGTCTGGCCCACATAATCTCTGTTACATTCTTTACGTTTTACTTTGAAAATCCCATTTTTATTATATATGTTTTCATTGTCTTTAGTCTTGTACAGTTTGTTTTTCAAATTGTTGGTTGTTTTATATGCTATTTTTAAGTTGTGTTTTTTCAAAACATTTGTGATTTTATGTACTCTTTTATCTGTATATTCAAATGTTGCGTATTTGAGCTTCTTCTTTGTATTACCTATTGATTCTAGTTTGGTTATACTGGACAATCTATTTTCCTTTTTCCTTTTGTGTTTCTTAATTAGATTGTGTACCGTATTCAACATGTATCCATTGTTCTTATATATTTATATATTTATTTATGTTGCTTTTGTACGAGGTAAAATGTCGTAGGATAAATTAAGTTTTTAAAAATATGTAAGGTGTCTAAAAAATTTCTTACATACATAGGTGGACTTTATATTCATAAAATCAAATTGTACAGCTCAGTAGGAAGCTGATGAAAATAATTGAAATATTCTTTCTAATATACGAGGGAGAATCAAATGAAAATGCAATACATTTTTTTTCCACTATTTAACTGCAGGAAGAATGTTTGCTTGTAAATTATTTTTCTACTTAGTCCCCTCCCAGTTCAATGCACTTATGCCATCAGATAGGAAGTGCTTCAATACCGCATGAGCAAAATTCTTTTGGGTGACACTGTAGCCACTCGTGCACCTCCGATTGGATGTCTTCATCAGACTTGAACTTCTCTCCTCCAAGGTGCTCCTTTAATGGACCATACATGTGGAAATCTGCTGCTAAAGCATGTGCCCTGGAATTTTTCTATTATCACTTACTAGCATGTGCCCGCGACTTCGCCAGCAATGATTATTTAAAAAATTAAATTTAAGAGCGTAGGCCGGCATAATGGAACTTTGCACCCCATGCTGCTTCCCTTTCCACTCGCCACTCGCCTGGCCGCTTCCCCGCCAGACTGCTTCCCGCGTGCTGCCCCACAGTGCATGCCACCATGCCTGTAGCCGCTGTTCAACCTCAACACTGGTAATGAATAATTGCAATTGACATGTCACCTAATATTTCACAATAAAAAACCCCTTGCACCTCCACATAATATTTCACTATTATAAAAACGACGCTTGCAACAAAATAGGCTGTTTCACAATACAAAAAATACCCTTGTACCATGCATAATATTTCGTAATTATAAAAAAACGCCGTTATTATAACATAAAATGTTGCTTAATTGATGCAGGAAAATTCCCTTGCATCAATACTACTCTTTTCATAACTAACAAAATATCTCAAAATTATAAAAGCCGATTCTTGCGTTAAAACTCATGAAAACCCCCCTATCATAACTCAAATATACAAAAGTTTCCTTCACAGCTCAACGTTCACTCGTGGTGTAGTGGTTAAGATTCCTGGCTATAATGCTAGGGGTCCCGAGTTCGAATCCCGGCCGATCCAAAATTTACTATTAGGAATAGGTCTCAAATAGGTAGGTAAGGTGAAGAGGAGTTGGGAGGAAGAGAGGAAGGAGACGGGAAAGGAAGAGAAGAAGAGAATAAAGAAGAAATAAATTATTTTTTCTGTATCATCAGTTCATTAAGAGATGGCGCCACCATCGCTACTAGTAGTTCAAATGCCACCACTAGGGGAGGGAGTTAGAGAGTTGGAGTGAGGGACTCGCATGGGGCGCAAAGTTCGGTTTTCCCCATAGGCCTAATAGTTAAATAATTATATTTATTAACACCTAAATCACATGGACTACATATCACGATTAGTCCAGTTCGAGTTCCTTGGTCCAGAAAGCCCATGTACAGTGAGTTTCGTCCAAATCGAACAATGTTTAACCATATTTAGGCCTATATTGATTATCCCTCTTCCGTGTAGGTTGAAGATTTCATATGTCTGCGGGCCTATCGTCCAGGATGGGCTTACAAAATCAAGCGATCGCCCGCAATAATTATTTCAAAAATTAAAAATTAAGAGCATAATAGTTAAATCATTTTATTTATTAACACCTAAATCACGTGGACTACATACCACAATAAGATAGCATCGCCTGGTAAAAGCGACCTCAGATTCGAGTTCCTTTGCCCAGAAAACACCTGTATAATGATTATCTGATTGAATTCATGTGATGCAAGAACTAAGTGCCTTTACCTACTACTGCCACTTTTTTCTCATGTGCCCCCCCACCCTCTATTAGCAGACATTTTCATCCCCAAATAGTCAAATACCTTCACTACATCCAATTTATCATGAATTGACATGTATTGAGTAATACATATAAATAAACAAACAGTACAACTCCAGTGACATAACACCAGAAGAACAACATGGAAAATTATTTAAATTTGTGACAAAAATTTAGTCAGAAGAAAACGGCTCATAACAAATGGGCGTTCATCAAAGCTGCTTCAATGAGATGCCCATATGCTTCTTGGTCCAGATCCCGAAGGATAGCAAGGTCCTGACGAACAGGATCGGGGAATCTTTTCCCTGAAAACAAAACCATATAAACTGTCACATACTTCTTCCTGTGAAAAGTTTACAAAATATTAATAATCAGAAGTAATTAACTAGGCTGTGAGTTCATCTCGATACTGGCACCCTGAAAACAAAACAATATACACCGTAGGTACTTCTTCCTGTCAAAAGTAATGAAAACTTTACAAAATCCATACAATACTTAATAAGCAGAAGCAAAAGATAATTTTATGGCTCAGTGGGATCTTTTAGATTGTATACATACCCGCCAACAATTGTTTGATTTCAACTAGTACATCATGGGCCGTGTTTGTAACTTGCCATTCCGTCCCTTCTTCATGGAGTTTTTTGAGTAATGGTATTTTCAGTAACCCGCTCTCCATCACTGTAACACACAAGCACATCACATTATAGTCACTTGGATGTGTCTTATCATGACAATCGTATACATGATACAAATCGTATAAGTACCATTTTCATGTACGAAGCCCCCTCTCATGATGATGACAGGTGGAGACATTGGGTAAGAGCGTCTGAAGATAATGCGCGCTGTCACCTCCGCACCCTTGTAGTAGGAGTTCGCTTCTGACCTGAAATAATAAACAAAGCGTGCTGCATACATTTACAAGACTTTCTCCATCTTAACAAAGATGACAGTTATTCAGGTGTTCATAACCTAAATACTGCATGGTTAAAATGTTTTATTTCAATTAGTAGATTAATGTTAATATTGTCGATGGTTTATTATTGTGTCCCAACTGGTGGAACTATATGCGTAATGCAGTATAATAATAATTTGATGATATTGAATGATTATGTATGACCAACTTACTGAAATTTTACTGTCCATGAGAATGGGTTATTCCCCAGAGGCTCCACCTCAACCTGATCTTCAGGAGAGGCCACCAACTCTGAAACACAGAATGTAGGTCCTATGTTATCGTAGCAAATGATCATGTATGGAAAATAAAGCAGTTTCTCATAAACGATCATTTGAAATTTGCATTTACGAAGTTCTAATCTGCCCCTTTACCAGTACACTCCGATAGGTATTTCTCATTTTTGTGTTTACTTCAAAAGTGGGGCTTGAAAAATAAGTTTGTGTCCACGATATTTAATTTTGATGATTCCATGCGTGTTTTCTATTACAAATTCTACTATTTATTTTTAGTTGATGTTAAATTCTTAACTCAGACTGCACAGAACAAGCCGTACTTAATGGCAAAGAGCAGCTATTGACACACTTAGGTTATAGATCAGCCATAATTATCACTTGCTTCATAACTAACTAGGAGAAGGGGGTCACTTGTCTCTTGTCTAAGTCACAATACAAGATGGAGGAACAAATTATGTTTTGTTCTGGAGCTAGGCTGTTCACAGATGTGTTATTGAAAACCTAAAATCCCAAGTTTACTCACGCAGGACCCTGTTTCTTCCTTCACTCAAGGAATTAATTTTACTCCAGTCTAGCAACGAATATTGGTCCTTCAGCAATGCCTTGGGTCACAAACGTGTTTTAATAATTTTGCCATTGAACACAATTATTTCATGATTTAATGCAGACAAATACTTAGGGCACACTTTACTTTATTACTTTAAAAAACTAAATATAAGTAATAATGGAAAATTTATTATTTTTTATTTTGTATACAAGTTAGGCACATGAGTGATAGACATTTTTTTAATATTAATATTGATAATGTAGGTGTAGGAATTGAAGGGCATGGAAATATCTGTGTGTTATGAAAATTCAAATGCCATTTTGCAAAAAGGATAAAGATGATTAATTTCAGGTAAACAAAGCTGTACAGTTTATAAGACAATCACCAAGTTAAACAGAGAGAGAGTAAGAAAGAGCTGAATGATGGAATTTTGAGATAAGGATGGAGAATTTATCGATTGTTCAAGGTTATTTGTTTTTATGTTGTGGTCACGATTTATTAATTTTTTTATGAAGCATTAATGAAGTATTATTGCATTTAAATCTTTTTTTGACTTCGGAACAAGTATCCAACTAATTTTTTGAATAAGCGAGTAAGCTCTATTTATTATTTACTTTATTTTATTTCTTCCTGCAACACCTGCAGGTTGCCCCGATGACAAAGAGTACCAACAACAATGGATATATGTATACAGTAAAAACAAAAAGAAACATATTAAATTAATAATGAATATTTATCAATTACGATTTACATAACAACTTACAGTCAGAGGTCAGAGGTCAGAGGTTTGTGAAAAATGGCAATAGACCCTTTTTTTCATGAATTTTTAGTTTCTTCATGAGACTTTTCGACATATGCCAAACATCAAACTCATGTTCAATATTGGGGTACTTTGTTTTTAATAGAGCCTGACACCTTTGTGATATTACATTTTTCCTGTTCTGCTAATCAGTTCATCAAATGTTCACAGGCAGCCTTTTCCAAATCACCCGTCACCATCCCCTTTTGTAATATTTCAAAATCATTATTTTGCCGGCATTTAAATCCATCATTGAATAAATCAAATACTTTGCTGAAAACCCAGGGGAGTCGTACTGACCGTCTCCTACTAACCATACACGTTTTTCATCTTTCTTCAATGAATTAAACATCTTTCTCTCGCATGTTCCCAGCATTTTGTAATAATTGGTGCCAGTGCTTTTTTTTTTTTTTTCTACCGTAACTAAAAAGGTGAACAGAAACTTTTTAACTGAATCTCACGGGAGCTCCCACACTTCTCCAAGACGTCATTTTTCTGAGTTAATGTCCAACAGTCAGGCCTATCATGGCCAGAAATCTTTCTCCCCTGAATTGCAGTAAAATTACCGGTAATTGCGATATTTTCTTCAGATTCAGTTTATTGGCAGGTTTCAAAAACATCGTCATGCTTTCTTTTATTGCACACCAGTACAAAATAATTACTTATTTTACTCATTTCACTTCTGCAGCACAAACCAAATTATATGTAAGGAACGAATGCAGGTAAATTTAAACACACACTAACCCCTGATTAACTATGGTAGTTAGCTACTTACTACTTGTTTGTTACTACGTTAGCATTACCTGCACTTGGTGCAATACTTATACAGTTAGAATGGCCTTGACCACAGAGCAGTGTGCTGGCTGGGTTGAATTTCAGACACTGGCTTTTATTTTGGTTTTAATTTGTGTGATTGATTTTGGTATATTATATTTTGCGATTGCACTTCTAACCTAACAAGGAACCCTTCACTACCCTCATATCGAAACATGCCTCAATATTTTTCCTGGGTCATCTAGATGCTGTAAGAAGTCCACGCTCCAAAAATTAGCTGCTGGTTTCAACTCCAAGTACCCTAAAATGCTCTGCAAATATCTTGGAACATATAGGGAAAATAACATGGTAATCTAGAGATGGGACTGGACATCCCTGACTGGCGGGAGTATTACGTCATCCATTCATTTTGAGAATATAAACATTGCACTGGTATCATTCCGCCCTTATCTGTATTTGATTCGTCAACTCCTTCCCGCGGACAACGAAATATTTCTAGTAGGCCGTGTTTCCTTCCATAATAATTAATATCCACGAGGGCTACTTTCATCTGTCATATGCGTTAAAAACAAAGACATGTTTATTTACTTATTTCGTTGTTCAAGCTGAAATTGAGTGCTAAATGAATAATGATATGTACAGAATATATACAGAATATTACTGTGAAATAATTAGGCCTACGTACATTAAGCGGAGTTCTCCGGCAGTGGCGTAATTCTCAAATCAGAAACATATCGGAACAAGCCTTCGAACTTTCACGTGCTTTCACCTAATTATTCACAACAAACTTGCAAACTGAAGGATTATATTACGAATGCCATGTTTCGCAATATACTGAAACATTTGTAATAAGTTAATATTGTTATCTTAATAATTTTCGTCCCATATTATGAGTTTTTAATTATATAAAAATCGAATGTAGTATTGTCTTGAAGCATGATGTGTGCTGCGGTTCAATTCACATGCATTTGTTTACATGGGCTTGGATTCGCAAATGATAGGATCAAGCTTTTAACCTACCTTCTGTTGTCTGTCTAGTTGCAATCAAATATACAACTCAGCGATCGAATTCTGTCTACAGACAAATGTGAAAACATGTTAAGAAGAATGTGATAATTACGCGATTATTTATTTATGGTGCAGAATGAACTGTATCAACACCAGTCACTTCTGTTTTGTTTTCGACCGTCAATTGTCTCCGCGCATCCGGAACTTGGAACTGCAGATAAGGGTTGTCCAACTTCTCCCACTACACTGTTTCAACCCGACATTTTCCAGGTTCGATTTAGGGTACTTTCAGTTGAAACCAGCAGCTAATTTTTGGAGCGTGGACTTCTTACAGCATCTAGATGACCCAGGAAAAATATTGAGGCATGTTTCGATATGAGGGTAGTGAAAGGTTCCTTGTAAGTTAAATGTGGTTTCTTTGGTTATAAGTTAGGCTTGGCATGGAATGTGCAATATTTGGAAGCTACTGGCAATCCCACTCCCTAAGGCCAATCGGTGAACCACGTGGGTGGAGGAAGTTAAATGCTAAGGTAGAATACAAATCAATTTTAACAATTTATTTTCGTAAACCAAAAATTAGCTGCTTACAAGTCCCACACTTGGGTATATTAAATGTACCATTATTCAATGGGTGTAACACCTTTATTTTCTTAACATTAATAAATTAAAATATTTTAATAATCATTTAGTACTCTATGTTCTAGTACACTTATGTCCTGTAATCCACATTAAAGTTATGATATAATTTACAGACTGAATTACTAGCAGTCAAGAACACTTGTGTTTAATGAAACAAGGTATATCGGCAGATAATAAATTTGAAGGGAGACTGGTTACAATTGAAATGTACAAGAAACTAATGCATAAAAATTTGTAATCGTACTCTAGTAACACTAGGCTTCTAAATGCGTGACTTTAAACTTTTCCTATTCTTGTTAAAACAACTTTCTTTTGGCGTGGGCAACCATCTTGTATGAATTACGTCGTAAGGTCGCTTTCCTTACTGTTAAAGAACAATTTGATTCTAATGGAAAACTCCATCAGTTCATAAGGAACCGATGCTAAATTTTGAAAAGAAAAGAACTTAAAGGATTTAAGTTTCTAACTCACATGCTATACGGATATTCCTCGACAGACATGGTCCCTTTTCCACACTGCTGCTTGTACAAACACCTTACATGGCTCCCAGTCGTTGTCTGCCTCTCGCTTCAAGAGCTCCAGACCCCCTTGTCTCGCGTTAATGGCGCTCATATCGTGTACAGTAGCACGCACGTGATCTAGTGGGATTTTGCTGAACTAATTCAAATATTTTGAGCGGGGAAACAGTTTGCTGAGGGCTGGAAAAACCAACCCCCAACTCTCTTGCAGTCCAGTAGCCAATATCATGTGCTTGTATGTAGGATATTATGTATGCAGAAATCTAACAAAACCAACAAACAATCTTGATTTTAAATAAAACAATTTTATGGGAATTGTGATAGGAATATTCTGAGTAATATCCAAATTTTATGTTTTAAAAAAGGTGCCGGTACTGCAAACCGTTGCGTACCATCACAAAAAAGGCACTGATTGGTGCTATTATTCAAATGATTTTGTCATAAACAGGTCTTGAAAACATCGCCATGTTTACTGATTTACAGAAGGACTGAAACTGTTCAAACAATATTCCAGACAGTAATAATGCACTTGTAAATATTACCTTCTGGTTTTTTCTTAGTCATTTTTTGTGAATGCCATACAAATACATTGCCACACTCACAAATTGTTTTTACACATAGCCTTTAACATAATGAGACGTCCCTATAACTTTATTTCTGCATACATTACAGTATTTTAGAAGATAGAGTAAACAAGTGAAAGCAACAATAAAATACGCGGATATGGGATCATTGTTGTCTGGTGTTCCTAGATGCTGTTCTTCACTAAGCAAATCGTCTGTTTCACTATCATTGGACGATTCTTGTTCATAAAAGGAACTATTTAAAGCATTATCTACAATGTTATCAATTTCTGGTTCCAATTGTAGGAATTTTCGTGCAATTTTAATACCTAACTTGCACTGTATTTCTACAGTATTATGTTTTTCTCTGTGGTGACTACTGACATAATTATTTCTAATGGCTACACAATCAGAACTTTTATTGTTCCTGGCATCTGTAGAAATGCTAGAATCGTCTACCAACATTTGGAAACAATATCCTAACGAGTTTTTATCTCATACCTTTCTATTTGTCGCTTTTTACTTTCCAAAGGAGGTCTGCTAAAGGCTGATGTTGAGGGTCCGGGCCTATCTAATACAGATAGTCACATTTGGTCGAAATTAGAACTTAATGTGAGCACTGAGGATTATCAGACTGCTTCATTAACATATGAATGTCCACTTCTATGTTAGTGACTGCCAGTCTTAGTAGGTGTAAGACAGCTCCTATATTTATTTTTTATGAATCTCATGTTGGAGAAAGCACTCTCACATAGGAAGCTGCAAACCGAAATCTCTAAGCTGAGGAAGTAGCTTGAAAAAGTGGAGTCCTCTTTCAGACCTGGTTTGAAGAAAAGGATCAGCCTGAAGGTCGCAGAGCTCGAGTTGATACATGGATGGCTGATTCTCATTATCCATAAGGAGCAGTTTACCCTTAATTATAATAGGTTATTCTATCATTCCCCAAACCCTACACTAAAGCAAATTAATAAATATACCCCAGCCGTATTTAGATTAGGTGGGCAGGGTTAAAACGAAAACACTGACATAGTTTAGATTAGGTTATTAACTAGGGCTTGATGTACTTGACCCCTTGTTCCCGGAGGAGGGCCAAGTCCTGACGTATCGGGTGTGGGTATTGGCATCCTGGAAAGTGTGGCTGCAAGCTTGATTTTCTTGCTCAGGGTGATAAATCAAGGACGTGTGAAGTCTAATTTTTTAAATCAGGTTGCGAGCACAGATTGGATATTTTTACCTGGTTTTATTCCGAACCTTTGGTTGTCCACAAGAACAGTACACATAGTACAAGTTATACATCAAACTTCACAACACCTTCACCAAATTTGTGTTATCCAAGTAGTCCTTTAGCAGATCGGTTGTTAATTTAATACTATGTCTTACTTGCTCTGTGCGTGTGCATATAATGCCTATTTGATGCCCTAAGCGATGACATGATATCACTTTGCCTATTCAAACTTTGTTTTACTACTTTTACTTTAGCTAAGATAACCTGTCCGTCCTGTTGGAAAGCATGGAAACTCTCGTTACACCCGTCTCCCCTAAGACATGGAGAATAAGTATCTTAATGCTCTCTCGAAGATTCGGAGTCCACTGAATTTTCGAGATAAGCACCTCCCCTAACTTTGTTTCTGGTTGGCTGGAAAATTTTGAAACATCCATATCGGTCCCAAATTTCCACTGATACAAATCCAATAAAAAGAAGTGTTTAAATATGTATTTCAAGTCAGTGGATAAAAGTTAAAATCACTACACAACGTTTCAACTCTCCCCTGGAGTCTTCCTCAGGTGACTTGAAGATTGAGTTTCGTCATGGTAACCATCAATAAAAACACTGTTTCTCAAATGTCTTTGATTAACTTTTATCCACTGACTTGAAATACATATTTAAACACTTCTTTTTATTGGAAAATTTTGGTTATGACATTTCAAGTGCAGCCAATCGCTGAGATGTGCACAGTCCTTTAATGAACACTGTTACCTTAAACCCTTTAACTATGTTTTCAGTAGTGAATGCTCTCTCATAAGCTTTGCCTACAATTTCTGCGACGTCCTAATATTCCCATTGGCTTTCCTGGATTTGACAGCATCTGTTCACTTATAAAAAGCTTTGTGAGGCCGAAAAACTGTCCTATCCAGTGGCTGCAACTTGTGTGAGGTGGGAGAGTCAGTAAAACAATGCCATTGTCTTTTTCCAGTGTTATAGCTGGTATTGAAATGTGAGTATCAGCAATACTTTCTTATGGGTTTTACATGGTTTAAAAATTTGACAAACAGTTCCTCATTAGACCAGCCAGAAGGATTAGGATTCTTGAAATACTAACATCGGCGGCATGTGATTTCCCACAGCATTTATGGCTCAAATCATTGTTACGTTGACATCCCGTTCCCCTGATGTCATACTGCCCACTTGTTTTTCACCTCGAGGTGCAATTATTTTTGGAGGAACATGTACAGTGGAATTCCCCGTCTCATCTAAATTGTAAATCCTGTTTGCATCAAAATTATGATGGTTAAACAGACTTTCAAGTTACTAAAAAAGTCACAGACAGTCTTTCTGTTGAAGCTATTAGAATGTAGCCTCTGGTTTTCTCAATGACAGAGTTTTATGCCGCTGTAAAAAGTTTCTCAGCCATTCTTTACCAGCTATGCCTGCTTCTTGCCACTGTTCAGGTATGTTTTTTCTGTCGCTTTCTTCAGCCATTGAACATCAGCTGGAGGCCTTTTTATCCCTTGTTTGCTTCTAGGCATCTTTCTGGGGGGGAAATACCATATTTTACAAGTTTGCAAATATTTTTTTAGTTAGGCTTACATTAAATGAAATTATTATCACTTTAGGTTGCTTACTTTCAACTTCAGATGTGAAAATATAAATTCATTTGGGCCAGGAGAGTATGGTCATGCGTCTTAAGCATCTTGTTGAGGGCAGTTGTAGTTTATTTTGCATCAACTGGTAGGCATTGGGACTCAAAATGTACAGCCTTAGACCCATTCTTTTAAGGTCTTCTGGGTATTGTTCGTCTTTCGGAAAATGGAAAAAGCTGTAGCCTTTATTCGTGTTTGAATTATTCTTGCAGTTGGGTGCTGAGCACCAGTGAGCGCCTTTTCTGTTGGGCTTACTAACACTCATTATTGATAATGGTAACAATAAGAGAAGTGCACAGGCATATTTTATTTTCTTAGTTATTCTCGATAACGAGCCACCAACTTACATACACAATAGGTTAGTACATTTCAAAATGGCGAACTTCGGTCATGCGCAGTAGAAATTAGTGCAAGCAAACTACCTCCAGTGTCCATTCTGTATCCTCCTCATTCTGTGACTTGTCATTCCAGTCAGAGGGGGATGCTTAAATACAACAGGTGGTGACATTGGATAACTATGCCTGACAATGAGGCAAGCCGTTAGTACTGCTCCTCTGTACAGTGACTTTCCTTTGTGCTGATAGGAATTGTGTGTTTCGTAAGTGCTGATCGAATTAAATTTGCAATAGCAACTCCTGTTTTCTGATTACAGTCTACGAATTCCAAAAACCATTCATATATTTCATACTCATAAATTTCCTTATTGAGTGAACACAACTTAGGATGTTGTTCAACTTGATTTTAATCAGGAGTTGCATCGACAATAATTGAATAATACTTTGCATTTTCTCTCTGCTCCAAGATAACACTTCTGACATGGTGGGCACAACAAGAAAACTAGATAGATAATGCACTTGCAAACGCTTGCCTGTTCTTGACTCTCTCTGATTTTGCTAATGTGTTTTGCAGGAACTGGATCATAGTGACTCAGAAGTTCTACAGTTCCAAGAAAATTTTCGTTCTCTTCATTTCCAATTTTCTGAGATGAACCACAGGTACAGCCGTACATATAAACTTGCTGTTTCGCTGCAGTACAAGTTTAACTCTGAACCATTAATTTCATGACCGGAGGAAATAGTTTTTAAAATTATTCCAAAACGAGTTTTTAACTCTTAAGTCTATCCCAGTTATTTCAGAAATTAACTGAGGATTTTAAAAAAACCTTTGGGCAATGTTACCATTGTTGGTGGTTCCATAACCAGGCTTCGGAATATCAACTAGAGACCTAATCTGGTTCTGAATGAGTCTTGCACTATTTTTTCTTTCTTTCCAATAGGTCTTGGGTACCATGTTTCAAGCTCGCTTTCCACTTTTTAAAATCCACTAAACAGAAGAAGGTTAAAAAAACACAAGTCACAAAAGATTCACCTACCACCCATGGGCAAACAACAAATTTCAAAAGGTTTTCAATAAAGTAAACATTGTCTGTGTCGGTTAATATGGGATCATCTTCATTAGATTCTGATGAATCAGACCTAACATTTTTCCTGCATGAAGGTCTTTCGGCTGCAGTCTTTTCAGACAAAACCAATTTTCTCTTTGCCGGCTGTTTTGCAGAAGCATTGTCTTTCGATTCTTTCAACTGGTTTCTGTATGGAGAATTGCTGATGGGTGCCTATGTTCCTTGTCTTGAAGGTTATCCATTTGCTCCATACTTCTGCTGAAATGATGGAAATGGACTGATGTCCGCAGGATGGACCACTGTTTTCGACGGTGCAGTCTCATTTTGAACACAAACTTCTTCATCCATAATTTCACTATTCTGACCAAGAATGGAGAATTCGTGGTCTCGAAATACATTTTTGTTTAGAGGACACAAACCAAAAATTAGTGCTTGTTCTATTTGTTTTCTGTAAGCTTGTTCGTCTGCTTCTTGAAACTGTGCCAAATCGGGACGAACAGGCTCCGGGAACTGATGCTCTGAAAACAAAACAACATAAACTCACATTTTTTACGTAGCCACTTCTTCCTGTCAAAACTTTACAAAATACAGTGATACCTCGAGATACGAGTTTAATTCGTTGTGTAACCTTGCTCGTATGTCAATTTGCTCGTACCTCAAAGCAATTTTCCCCATTGAAATTAATTGAAATGCCATTAATCCGTTCCAGCCCCAAAAATGCTACCCCCAATTGTTTTTGTTACGTGTTTTTGAATAAGAAAAATGTATTTATAAATGACAAATATTGTATAAAAACATAATAAAAGAGAATGTAAAGCAAAAAAAACTGGTTTTATAAAGTGTACATACATATTTGTTACACTTTCTTCGGACCCATGGTTATAAAAAGAAATGTGATAAAGTATGTAAATGCACAAAAAGCCCAAAGGCCTAGAAAAACTTAGCAAAGATGCTTCGACAGCGAGGTAAACAAGCACACTGGGGGAATACGTGGGATAATGCGCGAGACGCACTAGGCGCACCAGTAAACTGGTGGGCCGTATGCAGCGTCGCAGCTGGCCGTTCCTCGTATCTCAAATGCCGCTCGTATTTCAAAACAGAACTTCGCTCGCTCAACAGCTCGTATCTCAAATAACTCGTATGTTAGGGCACTCGTATCTCGAGGTACCACTGTATTCCCTCCCTACAATATTTAATAAGCAGAAGTAATTAAGTAGGGTAGTTCTTGGATCATACACAAACCACTCAACAAATCCTTGAGGGAGTGGAGCCCTGGCTGGTAGGATTGCTCCTTTGTAGAATGACTCTTCATCTGATCTGAAATAATAAAGAGAGATGTTAAATCAGCCTGTTTGGTTGTATTGAGTAACTGGTGCTCATCGTAAAGGGTAGTTATAAGAAGTAGAGACTGTTATAGATATCACATTGCTTGTAGTAAAAATCTAAATAACACATAAGTAATGTTAAGCAATTTTCGTTAACTGGACATATATAGGGGAATGTTGCTATGGTTGGACCACTTTACAAAAATATAATATATAAATTAATTATAAAGGTCAATAGGCCGGGTAAAATTGTTATACGAAGCACATGCCCATGTTTAACAACATATATTAATTTAACATTCAAAATTCATTTTCACTAGCAATAATTCCAATTTTCTTAAAACCTATGAAGTGGTCCTTTCATTGGAATGGACCGGAAGGATTATTTCATTAAATTTTTTTATCGAAAGCAGCATAAATACTAGGCCAACACTTATGCATTAGGTAGAGCGATTGTGGGTTAAAACATTTTTAAAAAAATCTTTATTCATCCAGTAAATATTCTACAAGTGTGTTGAGATTATGAGCAATGCTTGTCATTGCGTCTGCTTGCACTTTCATAGAGTCCCTTATGTCTTCCATCAGTGCAGTTTGTTTGCACATCTCCTCAGCCATAGTTTGACTGGACGTCATAGTTGCTTCCAGTATCTCTTCATCATTATATGTTTTTGAATAATATGTATGTATGTGTGTGTGTGCTTAACCCAGCCAACCTGGCCCAAGAGGGAAGCCAGGACCAATGGGGAGTGAGTCGCACAGTTAACTATTAGAAATGCGTTTCACAAGTAATCACACTAATCTGTAACGGCAATATAAAATCAGTATCCTCATTCACATCTTCCAATCAAGAGGATCTGAAATATAAATGCTTCATGCCGTTTCGTACCATCTGAAGTAATATCACATCTTCTTAACAGATTACTTGACTGCTTCATACGATAGCCTAAACACAGTTTATAATTTTTAAATTTTACATAAACTTATAATTTTAAAAATATATTAGCCTTGGTGGGAGCTACAAAACACTGGAAAGAACAACTTTGTCCTTTGCTTTTACCTTTTTCACAGTTACTGCATTGTCCCCTACAAGCAGAAGACATCCTACGTTTCTTTGATGGGGAGTTGGAGGTTCTTTCCACGGGGATGCATCTGCCTGCTCCTTTGATGGGGGGGGGGGGGGTGGAGGTGCTTGCCACAAGGTTTAACTCTTCCTCCTGTTTAACAGGGAGCACCAAATCAAGGACCTCATGAGGAGGGCGTGTTGATTTCTATTAATAAATACATCAATAAAAATGGTTTAATGATAATTCTTTATGGTACAGATCAACCCTACAACTCCCAGTGTAGGTTATTACGTTAATCCTTTGTAACAATCCTGAATTTTTCCCAACATTATTTAGTAATAACAATAGTAATTGTAACTTACGAGCAACTAGTCTGAACTATTAAACATGCCTTAGTAGCAAAAAACTCGGATTTTGTAGCACTGATTTCTGCAAGGTCTGCTCCGTGTGGTTACACAGCCTCTAGGGTGTCCGCCAACATTCCCATTGGCTACCGATGATCTGTCACCTAATTGCAACATTGTGCTTTTCAGTCCCATGCATTGGCTGGGCAAGTTTTTAATTCCAGACAAGCATGAAGAGTTAGGTTAGGTTAGCCCCCAAGTAATTATGAAGTGTTAAGACTAGTGTCCAGAAGAGAACTGATACTTGCATTCCGGTATGTCAAGACGTGTCTGAGAGGTTGTGGAGAGCGACATTCATAGAGTTAACTCGCCTTTGCGATCAATCTTCGAGCAGCTCGCACTATATGAATCTGTTTTGTATATCCTTGTGGGTAATGTGTATACTTCACCATATGATAAAACTGATATAAAGAAATATCATTATGTCAATTTTAGGGCCTTTACATAAGATGTAGGCCTAATATTAAATTTATTATATCCGTACAATTTTAAATATTTATACAGTAATTATAAAATAACTGATTTTTTGCACTCTCAGCTCTCATGTGAACTTAAGGATGTTGCAGAGATTAATGCCTGGTTGGCACCACTGTTTTATTGCCATATGACCGAGTCTAATGCTCTTTGCTCTTAGCACACAATTAAACAACAACACATATCTCCATTTTAGGTTAGTTTTGTGTCAACTTCTTCATACTTTTACTTGTACTTAGAATTGTTTTATAAGGAAAAGGTGCATGTAGGGATGTTTCTTGAGGGAAAACGAATCGACTAAATCATCTGTCCTACAATCCCAAAAACTTTTCTAAATATTTATTTTTCAAACTCCTACTAATATTGGGCTAAAAAAAGGATCGTTTAAAACACTTGGTATTTTCCTAACATTTTATCCATTTACAATGGAATTCTGAAGAAAATTCTTACCTCTAAGGGGTCAATCACTTCCTGATGGCCCTCAGCGGATTCTCATTCCTCCAGGTCTGTCAGCTGTTTGGGGCACCACCCCCAATCCCTGCAGCATATGTTCGTATTTCCTTTGCCTTGCTTTTGGTAGCACACTTCCAATTCTGCCAAGACTGTAAGAAAGAAAAAATAGATACATAAAATAATTTGAAAGATATTAAGAGACACTACCAAAGGTAACTGAAACAAAAATGTCGATTGAGTATGAAACATTGAAAAGATGGTCAACCTCACACAATATTTTAAGATGAAGTTCAATGAAATAGTTTATTATAGGGCAATTACAGGTAGTGAGAAAGTCATAAGAACAATTACCAATAGACCTACTAGACAATATATATGTTAAAGCTTGTACAGTACCGATACTTTAAATTACTCATAGTAATTTCATTAGTAAGGAGAATGTTAAGATTAATATTTACTTTCTGCCACTGTTTCTTATCCTTGGTGGCCCCACTCGCCTCTCGGCCAGTTCGCCCCACAACTTTTCTTTTTCCTGGGCCCCATTTGGGCCAACAAACTTGTTGTGAACAGGCACCTGTTGGCGTGCATATATCCCAACATCTCTTTTCTTTGTTCGAAAGAAATTTTCTTCGCCATTTCTGTCAAAGAAAGTAATACTTTAATACATGGTAAATTAAAACCCTTAATAGCCCACTGTAACATTACAAATGAAAGAAATAAAAAAGTTACTTATATGCGAGAAATAATTTCACCTCTATATTTGAATACTGGACCACTGTGCACCCATGGGCAAACAACAAATTACAATAAACATCAACAATTACAAAAGGTAATAAGCTGCAAAGTCAGCCTCTGTCATGGCTGCGAGGTCTGGACTTACAGGATCAGGATACTGGCTCCCTGAACAACAACAACAACAAAATGTATTTATATATATAATGTAACATTTTTTAAAACTTGACAAAATATAATATTATTCCCTCCCTACAAGTCTGCAAAAGGTAATTTTATGGCTCATTTAAATTGAAATGATCTTCTAGATTGTATACATACCTGCCAGTAGCTCCTTGAGCTCTTGAAGCACATCACGGACTGTGAACTGTGCGCTCCATGTTGAGGCTGGGTCGTCAATATTTTGTCAAGAGTGGAATACATGTCAGTCCATTGGGCCTCACTGAAACACACAAGTATATCACATTATAGTCACTTGGATGTGTTGTATCACAACAATCGTATACATGATACAAATTGTATACGTACCATTCTCGTGCAGGATCCCATTTGCAAGCATCACGGTTGGAGGCTGCATGGGGTGGCATTTCTTGAATATCCTTTATAATATGAGTCATCATTGGTTCTGAAATATTTGGTTGTATTGAGTAAAAGGTTGTACCAAATGTGCCCCAAACAAGTTAAAATAAAAAAACCAGAGTTTATGTTTAATGTACGCATTAATCATCATGTTAACAAGAAATCCAAAAAATATATTAACAATCAAGTTATAATGTATTGCACAATAAGTTGCACTGTAGAATTTAAAACATTAGCATTTCACTGGTCAAATTAGATTTGCTTGTAGGAGAGCCTGTTCAATGAGTTGACTGTATGCTTGTTCGTCTTGTTGCCGGAGGATTGCTAGTTCCGGCCGTATGGGCTCAGGGAAGGTGTGTCCTGAAAACAAACAATATAAACTGTTGTATTTTTTATGTAGCTACTTCTTCCTGTGAAATATTAATAAGCAGAAGTAATTAAGTAGGGTAATTCTTGAATTGTATACAAACCATTAAACAGCTCCTTGATCGACAGGAGGACATCTTTAGCTGACATTGTGGGATTCCACTCAGATGTTTGCAAATGCATTTTTTGTAGAAGAGGAATGCAGACTCTGCCGTGCCTTGACACTGAAACACACAAGTAAATCACCTTACAGTTGTTTTGATGTGACTTGTCACAATAGTCGTACACATGATACAAATTGTATACGTACCATTTTCGTGCAGGATTCCGTTTCCCATCATTACAGTGGGTGGCTGCATGGGATGACACTGTTTAAATATCAGCCTCCCTGGAAGCACTGCGCCTCTATAGTCAGATTCACCATCGCTTCTGAAATATTTGGTTGTTTTGAGTAAAAGGTAGTTACAAGTAGAGCCAGTTAAAGATAACATAGCTCTGCAAAAAAAGATGTAACTATAAATTTTATTATTTTTCTATTTCTTGATGTAATTGAAATGATTATGTGTAACCAACTTACGTGATACGGAACCTCCATACAAAAACATTAACACCCAGGGCCTCCAACGCTACTTTTTCCTCTGGATCTGCTTGTAGTTCTGAAACACAGAATGTAGGCGTAATATGACATAAACTGCCTATTTGCATGTTTTTTATTATAAATTCTACTATTTATTTTCAGTTGATGTTAATGTGACTCGTGTTCAGATATAGTTTACTGAAAACAATTCAGATCGTTTGCTCAACCCCCCAAAAATTGCCAAATTGTTGATGATATTGAATAAAAATAGCAGAAAATATTCTGAAATGTACAAAACTAGGAGGTGCCCATGGCTTCTCCCACGATAATTAAATTAAAAATTAAGAGTATAATAATTATTAAAGCATTATATTTATTAACACTTGCACGCGAATCATTCATAAACTAAACCATTAATAATTAATGAAACAGCTAAAATTCTGGCTTTAGAGTACATTCCATGATTGGAAAGCGCCCCCTGGGAAAACAATCTCATTGTAAGATTCGATTAGTTTCAAAGCTAACTGTGAACCACTGCCTTCTAGACTGTATTACTCGTGTGTAATTCTCGAGACGGCGGTGGATAATACATATTGTTTCTCAACTGTTTGTTGACAGATGAATATGATGTGAATTTTATTTGATAAATTCAGTGTAATTTTCAGAAATTATATAATTTTTCAAGGGAAGGACTTATTTTGTTTGGATATTTATTGTCCGTGATACTGCCCGCGGCTTTGCTCGCCATTATTAATTGACTCCAGGATTTTTAAGAAATTTACACATATGTTTGTGGTTCAGAGCTATGAAAATTGTAAGTAAAAATAAAATTAGAATATTTGTTCATTTCACTTAGGCCTTATATAATAAAGAAACGGTTTTCCTAATTTTGTACTCTTCGTGAAAGTTTAGACTGCGAGAGACGAACAATCGCCGAGTATACCCGATGTCTCACGAAGCGAGCGAGGGAGTGAGCATGCTATTTAGGGCCGTTGAATTGCATAAGAGTAGATATTAAATAAAAATAGCAGGCAATATTCTGAAATGTACAAAATTTGGCAGATTGGCAGGACTACTTCCTGTAAGTTGTGCTTATAACTAGACTTCGGATTTTAGGTAAAAACCTATTTTAATCCTTAAGTGATATATATGGAGGAAAACGTGTATATTCATGTTTCACAAGTCACTATGCCTAAAACTGATGTTTTTATAGGACCTAAAACAGCCTATTTTTACGTTAGAGCCTAATATTGTTTGATCTACTAGTCGAAGATGTGCAAGATCAGGCCGGATAGGCTCTGGGAACTGGCGCCCTGAAAACAAAACAATATAAACTGTCACATTTTTTACGTAGCTACTTCTTCCTGTGAAAACTTTACAAAAATATTAACAAGCAGAAGTAATTAACTAGGGTAATTCTTGAATTGTATACAAACCGTTCATCAACTCCTTGATGGAGAGGAGGACGTCTCTTGCACTCAAGACTGGAGTCCACTCAGTGGTTGGTATCTGCGTCTTTTGCAGGAGTGGAATATGAACTCTACCGTGTCTGGACACTGAAACACACATGTAAATCACCTTACAGTTGTTTTGATGTGACTTGTCACAACAATCGTATACATGATACAAATTGTATACGTACCATTCTCGTGCAGGATCCCATTTGCAATCATCACGGTTGGAGGCTGCATGGGGTGGCATTTCTTGAATATCATTCTCCCTGGCAGGACGGCTCCCTTATAGGGTGAGTCATCATTGGTTCTGAAATATTTGGTTGTATTGAAACCACATTTAACTTAGGTTAGGAGTGCAATCACAACACACAAATAAAACCAAAATAAAAGCCAGTAGACAACCCAGCCAGCACACTGTACTATAGACATCACAGAAGATTGGCATTTAGGAGAGCCTGTTCTATCTCATGAGCGTATGCATTCACATCTTGTTGGCGGAGAAGTGCGAGTTCAGGCCTGATGGGGTCAGGAAAGTTGCCTCCTGAAAACAAACAATATAAACTTTTGTATTTTTATGTAGCTTCTTCTTCCTGTGAAATTCTTGAATTACAACAACTCCTTGATGGAGAGGAGGACATCTTTGGCAGACATTGTTGGATTCCATTCAGATGTTTGTATGTGTTGTTTCTGAAGGATTGGAATATGAACTCGGCCATGCCTTGAGACTGAAACACACAAGTAAATCACCTTACAGTTGTTTCATGTGACTTGTCACAACAATCGTATGCATGATACAAATTGTATACATACCGTTCTCATGGAGCACCCTTCTTCCAAAGATGACGACGGTGGTGCTATCGGATAGCATTCCTAAAGATTACCCTCGCTGGTAGGATTGCTCCTTTATAGTAAGACTCTTCATCTGCACTGAAATAATAAAGAGAAATATTAAATCAGCCTGTTTTGGTTGAATTGAGTAACGTAAAGGGTAGTTATAAGTAGAGACTGTTAAAGATATCATAAAAATCCAAGATAGCTGTGCAAACAAAGATGAACCCTGTAACATGTGACCAGTTAGAATATATTATGCGAGGACATCCAGAATTCAGCTGTTCATGAAATTAGATGTTAACAAGATTGTGGAAGTGTATGGCTATATGGATAGCAAATGTACTGTCTGATAGGAGCCATTATATGTTATTTTGATTAAATGTTTTATTTCAATTAGCAGTAAGAGATATCTCAATAGATTATTGTTAATCTTGTCGATACACGTGGGTTTCAGTTCGTTATTGTGTGCCAACTGGTGGCACCAAAAAGAATAAAACTATACCAAGTATTGCAGTATCAAGTATAATAATTTGATGATTATTTTATTTCTTGATATTGAATGATTATGTTTGACCAACGTACGTAAACCTGATTGTCCACACAAATGGTCTAGGTCCCAACGGTTCCACTAATTGGATATATTCTTTAGGCTCTGCCTCACGTTCTAGAAAACAGAATGTACGAGGACTAGTCAATAAGTAAGGTCTCCAAGCTCACAACGTCGGACGAGAGAGTTGGTGCCAATGAGCCATTGCTACAGCCGCTGAACCTTTTAGTGTCTGAGGTAGAGCTGTTTGAAATGGATCTCACGATTTCCGTCCCCACAAAGTGTGGCCTCCGCGAACCCACCTCGCACAAACCTTATGGAACATCAATTTGTCGCTTAAAATGGTCTGTATGGAACCTTTAGTAATGTCAGGAAGCAATAAACAAAGTTCACGGGTAGTGACGCGTCGATCTTGTAGCACCAATTCATCGACTTTTGCCACCATCTCATCTGTGACGGCTGTTGTTGGTCTCCCACTTCGTTCTTCATCATGAATATTTTTCCTGCCCTGTTTAAACTCAAGAACCCATTTACGCACATTTTTTATGTCCATACATCCCTCTCCATAAACTTCGCAAAGCTGTCTGTGAATTTCAATCGGTGGAACTTTTTTTGCAGCAAGAAACCGTATGACTTCGCGTAGGCGCACTTGGTGGGGGCGGAAATCGGGAGATCCATTTCAAACAGCTCTAGTTCGGACACTAAAAGGTTCAGCGGCTGCAGTAATGGCTTGTTTGAAAGAGGGGGAGATAGCGGGACATGGCAGTGGTGCCAAATCTCTCGTCCGACATTGTGTGCTTGGGCTAGAGTGTTGGAGACCTTACTTATTGACCAACTCTCGTAGATCTAATCATTGTGTAGCAGATTTAAAATATGGGGGGGGGGGGGAAAAGCAGTTTCGCATAAATGATCGTTTGAGATTTTTCGTCTTCATTTACTATTGAATAAAATTGCATGGCATTTTTTGGGCAGGTGTAAGAAGTTCTAATGAACAATTTCAGAAAATTGCATTTCCAAGAGAGTAGCCTAATAACAAACCGGACATTCCTTATTCCCTAGTTGAAAAAGGTGTCTGGTATAGGTACCACTTATGTCAGCTTTAGGTGCATGTCATGAGGTTTAAAAATAAATTTATTTTTAATATAAATGTTCATGGATTAACTAAAAACACATATGCAAATTAAAATAGAATCATCCACATGTCTGAAAATATATTGTAGAATGTTGAGTTAAAGGATCAAAAGAATGTCGCACATTTCCTTAACATGTCGACTACCTTAATTACTTCCTCAAGGAATAGTTTTTCTTAGCGTTTGGCAAAAGGGCAAAGTTTAACAAACACTGGATAATATTTTTACATATGTTCTGACAAACAGGTAAATTGTTTGCAGAGACGAAATAAATTGTATTCTTGCACATAATGAAATAAAACTTGATAAAGTCACCACTTTAGAGGTCTGTGTCATTGTTGCAATTAGGACATACCCTGGTAGCACATTGTTGGGCCAGCGTTGGGAAATCATCACCACATTTCGTTGGCCAACGGTTCGACATGTCTGTAGGGGTTCTGCTGGCCCAACAGTGTCCCGCCAACCAACATACAACGAAATCCCAATGGTTGGGAATGTTCATTGGTGATCTGTTGGGCCATCATTGCAATGCCAACCAAATTCCAACATACTGTAATTCCATCCATAAGCCAACCAAAATCCAAACATTTCCCTGGGCACCTATCAAAAGGGGCAAAGTGCACAAGATTTGCAAGGGGGTTTACTAGTCAATCTTAAATTGCAGTTGCCGAGGTAAATATTTTATCAGCTACCTAATTATGATCAAAAAAATCAGGTAAACTGATATAACAAAATGCCAGAATGCTTTTTTAATCAGTGTATCGTCAGGGTATCTGATGACCTCTGGAATTGAACTGTAAATTAAAGGTATTATCCTGACGATAACTTTTATTACTTAGTAAGTTAATAATGTTGAAAATACAACTTTATTGCATTTCCAACCAAAACAAACCCTTTACAATAACAAATTCAAGCTGTAGAAATTACAGGCAGATGAGTCTTGATATGAAGGGTCCCCTGAAAGAATGTTGTATATCACTTTTCATAACTTTTCACAAACTGAAAAAAAGTGCTGTACCAATTTTTACAGTTTAATTTTCCCTATTTTGTGGTAATTGTATTTTTCCGTACTTTATATTATACGAGGGTGTATCAATAAATAACCGAACTAATTTTGTAATTAACACATAATGACTTAATTTCATTCAAATTTACTTGCAAACTTTCGAAGCATTCTCCATCTGTTGAAATACAACTATTCCAACGATTTACCCATTGTTCGAAACACTCACTGCACCCCTTTTTTGAGGGTCTGTTCAGCAAACCCATGACAACGTTGTTCAACTCCTTATCACTTTGAAAATGGCGACCACGAAGCTCCTTTTTCACTTTAGGGAAGAGGTGAATATTGCAAGGTGGGAGATCCGAAGAATACAGTGAATGAGGCATGATCTCAATGCCCAATTCTTTGATGACATCTTGAGTTGCACGCGCTCGATGAGCCGGCGCATTGTCTTGGTGCAAGATCCATCCTGTCCTGGCAAGATCTGGTTCCTAAAGACAAATTCATTATGTCTACAACCTTCGCAATTGTTATGCGACGATCTTCTTGCACAGTTGCATCAATTGTGTTGATGTTAACTTCCGTTTTTGCTGTTACGGGTCTTCCAGGGCGCGGAGAATCTTGAAGGTCTTCATAACCATCTTTGAAACTTTGTGCCACTCAAAGACTTGTTTTCTGCCTAAAGCATGGTCTTTATATGATTGCTGCACTATTTCCAAGGTTTCTATAGGAATTTTGTCTAGAAGAGCACAAAACTATATCGATGCGCATTGGTGCAATTTCAGTTCTATGTTGGGTACAGTAAACACCACCTGCGATATCCAGGTTTAACTCCTAACTGAATCGTTCTGCATTATTGGGATTCACAGTACTTCAAGACGAATGTTTCACCTTTTCGCCGCTAGCAGCCATTTTGCTCCAGGGCGGTTTATTTAAATACAATTAAATCAGTTTGGTTATTTATTGATACACCCTCGTATGTGAGGTGCATTGCGCCTTCAGAAAATATCATTTTTGCTTTACAAGGAGCAGAATCCACATTCTACATGAAATAATGTTTTATATCAAAACACTGATATTTTCCATCACATTAATCAAATTAATACAAGAATATGTTACATGTATAACAACTAGTTGCATTTGGCATTTTCCTTCACTAACAATATCATAATCATCCAATTAATATACATTCATACTTGCTGAAACACAAAGTTTGGTGGATTTGTAGTACAGTCCAAGAAAGAACAAAGAAATAAACATTAATGAATTGAGCTATTAAGCAGAGTTGTCATATCTTATATATATTTTTTTCAATTATTGATGTCAATGATTCATAAAATCCAAGGTAACATGGCTTCAGATAATCACACATTGCCATGAGATCCTTCTTTTTTTCAACTGAAATGGGAGCCATTCAGAATACAATGGTGGGAAAGTTATAAGAGGTTTTGGTAACTTAAATGTGAGCCTGGTTACCATGTGACTAGCTCTTACAGAAATTGCTTCTGGATCATCACATCACCTGTGGTATTTTGAGTTCAGGATTCCATAGCGTGTCTGATTCTAGCAGACTTAAATCTGATCCATCTGTTGAACTACAAAAGGTCTTATAAGACATGCATCACCTATCACGTACTTCCACTCATCTGGAACCATTACATCTAGGTTTCTTTTCTTTTTTACAATAAGGGCAAAATCCCTATCACAGGGCAAAAAACTAGACATTTTTGCTCAATTTGTGTAAGGGTTGGGTGCCACATTGTAATGGGTTTTATGGGGATTGAACACATTGAAGACTTTTGTGGAAAGAACCTGTGAGAGACGCCATTACCTTTGTTGTTCCTCTCGTAAGATGCTGCGTTGCCAGATGTCTTCCAGGCTGCTTGGTTCCTGAAACGACCTTGTGGGATGTCGTAGGATTATATATGGTAGAGCAATTTAGAGTCTTTCCTTCAGGGGATCAATTAGTCAGCAGATTTATTAATCTTGTTGTTACAATAGCGATCGGTTACAAGAGTATATTACAATGAAGCTTGGGAGGAGAGAGAAGTTGTATCAATATTCAGGGCTTGCATATACGCGCCTATTCTGATCTAGAGCACACTAGAAATTTACCAACCTGATACTAGTTAATTATTACTAACCATAATGTACGTGGGCGATCCTGGGCTTCTTGTAGGTTTTATATTAATTGGCGCCATGCGCTTAGAAATACTGTCAGCCAAGCATGGTCCGAATTCGTAGCATCCATCGATGAGTAGCCGAACTGAAGATCAGGTGTGAAGAGCTGGTAAGACCCGTAAGAGCTGTAAGCGTTGTAAGACGTGTAAGACCTGTACCTAGCACGCGCTACGCCTTAAATACACCTTGCAACTTCTCCCCCACTCCAGCCGATACTGTACAGTGCACTGCAATTGCAACACCCCTCTACTGTCGTCAGTGAGGCTATCTCTATTGTGATTGGCTCTCAGTGACGTCAGTCTAATACGGGTAGTGCTGTACATGATTATTGCAGCGGCGGAGAAATGATGATTCATTGGGTTTAACCCGTGGAGTACGTTTGGCGTGGAGTTCTTATCGATGGATAGAATCTCCCGCGAAATAGACAAAGAAAATGTTTATTAAATTAATAACTTTTGTATTATCTGTTGGATTAAAATATGGTTAACATATTTTAATTCCTTATTATTTCCTGCATCTTTTGATGTATGGTTATGCTATAGCTCTCCATCATTACTGTGACTTTTATATAATTTATGTATTTTACTTATTTCTTGTGCATTAATTTGCTTATTGCTGTGATATATTCGTTAGTTGTCTAAGTGACGTTAACGTCTGCTACATTTGAGAACATGCATCAGATACCTGCCAGTTATTATTTTGGCATACACAGCGGTCCGACCACACTATAAGCTTCCTTTCGGTAGTCTTCTACTTTAGCGTAAGTTATCATGGTGGCGATCACTTCCTCCCGAATAATACGCCACATGGAGAAGGCACTTCGGAAGTCAAAATATGTGGTGAATGTATAATTTCAGGGTTGCCAAAAGTGTAGAAACATACAAAGAAAACAATGCATGGCCCCAACTATTATAATGCGATACAAGGAATGAAGATAACGTAAACTTAATGAAATAGAGGATAATGAAAGAAATTATTCTTTACACTTACGTCCTTGTGACTGGACAAGAGCTGGCGAGTCGACAGTGAAAATGTCATCAAACAGCAGGTCTTCTATTCCCTGGTTCGATCCTACCCGGGTCGAAATCATTTCTGTGAGACCATATTCTCAGGCATATCAATTTGCGGGGATTTCAAAACGGCAGAGTTTCAAAATTTGCAGGAACAATTCAGTAGATGTAGTCATAATAAATGAGCGACAGTCCACGGAATTAAAATGTTATTTGTGACTTTAGATGCTAGTCACTTACTCACCTTTACAGATATACTGATTGTAACTAGAAAGTAAATTGTCACACTTCCAGTAATGCCAGCCACTTTCATAATCTATGACTATGTCAAGTTTTGCTTTTAGTTTTGACACTATAGATGCGTTAGTAATTAAATAGCACTTTTTAAAACACTTGTTGCCAAAAACTTTACACTCAACTGTTTTCTTATACTACAGAGGGAAGCAGAGCTAATTATTATCGTAAAATGAACTATTTTACTGACGTGTTATTGAAGATAGGTTAACTCGCTGAAGGCCAGTCTTGATGCAGAAATCAGAAATGAGCAGGCTGTATTATTGCAATCAATTTATAAAACATAATTTTGTCGTATGCATACTAACATACGCACAAACATTCCTGAACATAAACTCATTTATGTATGAGGGGATGAGTTGCCTGGTGGTGCCAAACTGCCTGCGAAGTTTTCTCTTCGCCTTCATCCATAGATTCTCTTTGTTTTGGGTATGTACATCTGGATGTATGGGGTCCTCAAAATGCTCTTGATGTATGACGACGGAGTGGAGATAGATACCATTTTATATCGTGTGTATATCGTTGTATGATCTCCATCTGTCTGACATTATGATAGTGTGATATTTTCTATGGAAGAACTTGGTTTCCCGAACGACGTTCTGCAGCAAATCCAGGCACCAACAATAATTAATTAAAACTATTTGTATGAGGGTAAGGTGGCTTCTTTAAAAAAAACTGCCCTCTCTTATTGTCCGCATGGGAGACAACACCACCTCACGCCATCTACGCCTTGTCCATAGACTGCTAAGTAGCAGTTCTCATGACAAGTCGGTCTTTAGCAGCCCCCTCTGCTGCCTGTAGCGGTGTCGACAAAGCTACAGATAAATCTAACATGTTCCATCTTTCCAATAAAATTTGACCATTTGCCAAAATATCGTTATTATTAACGAGGGTATGTTCGCGTTGTCTTCCTGCCATCTCTAAGAGGACTGACAGAGCTATAAAACACTTGCATGCACCCATGGTGCAGTGAACTGTCCTTCCCAAACAATCTGCAAGATGCGAATAAGCGTGTGCGTGTGCTGCATCCTCTTGACACGTGATTACTCCGTGTTCGGGTTCAAACAATACAGTAAAGGCATTGGAAGCCAAATAGTACTAAGTCAATAACAGAGTAAGGCCCTAACAAAGCAATATTAAACAATTTTCCCTGAAAACAAAACCATATAAACTGTCACATACTTCTTCCTGTGAAAAGTTTACAAAATATTAATAAGCAGAAGTAATTAACTAGGCTGCGAGTTCATCTAGATACTGGCACCCAATATACACCGTAGGTACTTCTTCCTGTCAAAAGTAATGCAAACTTTACAAAATCCCTACAATACTTAATAAGCAGAAGCAAAAGATAATTTTATGGCTCAGTGGGATCTTTTAGATTGTATACATACCAGCTAGCAACTCTTTGATTTCAATCATGACATCACGCGCTGTCTTCATAACTTCCCATTCCGTGCCTTCCTCTTGAAGTTTTCTGAGCACAGGGATCTTCAGTAGACCATTGTGCATTGCTGTAACACACAAGTACATCACATTATAGTCACTTGGATGTGTCTTATCATGACAATCGTATACATACTGTTCTCATGCACAAATCCTTTCTTAAAGACAACAGGCGGGGACATGGGGTAGCAGGGGCGTATCCAAGATATTTTTTCGGGAGGGGCTTTAAGTATAACACTATTATCACTAGGGCCCGAAAGTTTATGAAAATTATATTTTTAATAATGCAAATTATTACATGCTATAGTTGAAATGTATAAGGTAACAAAGAAATAACAAGAAATTTATGGCATAATTTTGCATATTTTGTTAGTTTTGCAATAATTCATCATGTTTGCTCTATATTAAAATATTTGTGCATATTTAACCAATTTGTCACATTTCTAACGGCATGTTATGTCAGATTTTAAATATTGTGCATATCTTTGTTAATTCAAAAATTTTCAGCTATTTGGCTAAGTGAATGTTTTGGGAACCGACAATACAATTTGTAGATATGACATAGCCTAATTTTTTTGTAACCGATTGTATAATATTAAAGCAAACGGTTTGTTCTTTAGTTTTCAATTTACTAAACTTTTTTGTTGTGACACTATACTTTCAGCACACTAAGGGAGTGATGCAAGCAAGATTTTATACATTTCATAAATTATGTTCATTCCTGTTTATAATTATGTTGGAACAAAAACAGGTTGATTTATATACAGTAGAAGTATTGTTGATCTAGTAGTATGATTATATTATATTCTTCTGAATTCAATTTATGGAGAGTTCTATATGAGCGTCGTTGATCAGAAATGCGGCTTACTGCTTCTTGGGTTTATCATTTTAAATAATGAAATGCATTTCGGTGAATGTGTATACAGACTGCACCATGGTGCATACATAGCAGTTAAATAGACACAATTTTACATTCTATAACAATCCGCCTTTAACAGACTATACACATTCCATGACCACATACTACTTTTAATAATTGCAGCACATATTAAGTGTATGTTTTAAATGCAAGTAGATTTCTAATGAGTTTGTAAATACGATATTTAGATGAGCCCTTGTGCAAGCTGTTGCACGAATGTTAAGCCACCTAAATAGAACCTGCCTTCTTCTTTGCGCCACAGTTTTCGATGGTAGAAGACTAATAGGTTATGTAACCTTGAAGGTCCAAGTACTGGAGTAAGATTTAATTGTAACTGTTCCGATGTAACAAGGTCCACGATTTCTTCTTCTGTTCTTGATTTTACTTCAAGTACCTTACACATAATTTCGGTACCGATGGCAAGCAACATCTGCGCTGATACCTTGACTCCTCGGTGGCGTTTTAAGAAATTCATACAACCTATTTTGTACATTTCATTTTCATGCACAACATCATTCTCTCGTACCAAAATGCCCAGTTCACCTATAACAGCAGAACAAGCTGTGCTTCTCTCTTGAACAGTTTTTCCGGAAAGAAAGTAGAGCGTGTATCTATTTAGCAAATCATGTTCTGATAAAGGGCTTGAATACAACAAGCCCATTATTTCACTACCATTTTATGTTACATGTACTGCAGTTTAGCAGTTAAATAGACACTATAATATAATAGTATATTGCGATACAAGTGCCGTAAGGCACGTTTACGGGTCGAGGAAACAGATTGAATACCCGAGGCGCAGCCGAGGGTTTTTAAGTTTTCGAGACCCGTAAATGCCTTTACGGCCCGTGTGTTGCATGCTTTTTTTGCACGACGGTTATTTATATCAATTTAATTATATTAATTGTGACATTACCTCAAAATATTACGTAAATACATTCTTGAAAATAGATGTTTATTTCAGAAAGTGATTCGCATGTGCTTGTTGTTATGGGAACCGAATATTTATCCTGGGGGCCGTGTCCATAAAGGCTTGTATTATGAAGTGTATCGTAATGAATTATGACGTGGCGCTTGGACCGTAAGTAATTTAACCTCATCGCAACGCCCTTAGCAACACGATTGTGTGGGAATGTCAACTTACGATCCATGTAAACAACTTTCGTAAGTAACACTTACTAGCTAAGGAGTGCAAAAAACAATTTTACATTCTATAGTAGTCTGCTTTTGACAGATTGTACACATTCTATGACTGCATACTACTTTTTTTTTTTTTTTTTTTTTTTTTTTTTTTAATACTCCAATACATGTTTACCTTGAAGGCATGTTAGGGTGTTAAATAGAACAAATTAACAAAATTAATATTAACAAACTTTCTTACAAGTAACAATTATAAACTGGAATGAACATAATTTATGAAATTACTAAACTTTATTACAATAAATAACCTTGTTATATTTTTAATTTTATTATGTAGTTTATACAACTTACACCATTTTGAAAAATCATTATGTAATTCAGCCAACAACAGAAGGTCTAGTACAGTGTTAAATTTACTTAAATGATAGAGCATACCTCATTTTTCTGTAGCATATTTTACAAATTTCAGTTGAAAATTCTATTTTAGGCTGAATTTTGTAAATACTTAGACAAAGCAGTAACGGCATTTCTATTTCACAAGTCTGTTTACTATTTGTCAAATTAAAACGTCCTTATGTGCAACGTATTAGCATTACTTAACGTTTCGGGGGGGGGGGGGCTGCAGCCCCCTCAGCCCCCCTCTGAATACGCCCCTGTGGGGTAGCAATTCCTATAAATAATGCGTGCTGTTATGACTGCGCCTCTGTACTGAGAATCTGGATTAGTTCTGAAATAAGAAACAGAAATATTAAATTAGCACAAAGCAAGGTAACATGCTTATGTTAATAAGTAGATACTGTTTTAGATATCATAAAAATCCATTGAAGCACTTTGCAAAATGACTTAACTTTTCTTCACATTTCTCGACCTATTGGCTGATATGCATAAAAAAAGAGTATGTAGTTTACTTGCAGCCGTATGCATAAAAACCAGAGGGATTTCCCACTCACAAGAAGCTCTTAAGTACTCAGCCGCATAGCGCCCGCTTCAATTCCGTATGCATAAAGACCATTTACTAGGAAATCTGTGAGCTATCAAATACGACACTCAAGGCAGGCAGCGTTCATAGAAACTCAATCTTGCCTGGTGAATGATAAAGCTTTGCATCAAGCATCAAGAATACCTATGCTTTGCAACATGGGCTCTTATTCTATATCAGAATTTAAAGAAAGATATATTGCCCACGCTAGGTAATAGAAAAGTATGCATTAAACAAGATTTTATTTGGGTTGTGTATCCTTGAGGGATGCGACACGAAGTATGGCAGTGACTTTCTTTTCATTTTTACAAGCACTTTGTTTGAAGAAAATTTCATTTTTGTTAATTTTCTCGAAATCGGTTTAACGATTTTATAGCTATATTATGTAGGCCTATTAAAATGTATTATACTAAGAGCTAAAACTTTTATTTGAAAATGTTCTCCCAATAAATTCTCTGAAGGCTAGTTATAAGCCAGACTGACACTGTTGCGTGGTCAACATTGACGTCAAACACCTGTTAGTCTTGTGCTCTTCGGTTTAACGAGTGTTATTTTCAAAGCAGTATCAGTAGCGTTATTTACTTTCACAGACAGCTTCAGGTTTCTTCGCATTAACAATAGGTACATATTATGTAGGTTCTAGAAGTGGAACTCTAACCTAAAAGTGCAGTGTTCTAGGATGCAAATCTTTTGAGAGGCAGAATGTCTTGTTAGCAGTTAAAATATTTGATGAGAGAAATATTGTTGCCCTAGAAAGAAGGAAGACAAGAGAATTTATGCTTGAGCAGTTTGAAAACTTATTAGGTGAGGTAAATAAATATTGATTGATTTAATAACTATTGATTTGATCACAATTGAATAACCTAGCGTGCTGGGAAACTACTGTCCAAGGAACGATAAGGAAAACACAATATAACATCATGAACTTTATATAAACTCCAAGTTGAAATACAAGACAATATGAAAATATTCGAAGTCACAACCTAGCAAATATCACAGACAACAAACAGGACCAAACACAATGTAATTATGGTCAACTAAGTCTGCACACAGGAATGGCAAATACCCACACTAAACCCTACGAATACCCACTATAACTATCTTATATACATATGGCCAGTAGAAAATTTTATAAATGGAACTTTCAGAGAATTGATGGTATAAGTAACCCACACTCAATGAACCTCAGATTCAAACTTCTAATAGGGAATGAATTCCAATAGAACACCTTATGGAAAATTTATTCAGAACAACTGAAGTTACTATGAAACAAGTTCATAAAAGGAAACTTGTTAGCATTACCTTTAAACTACACATGGGCAATATATTTCAGAAAAGTAACACAACTGTAATATGTTTTCATAAGAGAGGATTTTCTGATATTAGTTTGAATAATTAAACTTAATGCCCAATATGGACAAGTTTTAAACCTCAAAGGGCTATGCAAATTAACAGGGCTCCTTTTATGTAGAATATAATTCACTTGAATTCATTTAATATTACGTGACAGGTTCTAGAACACAATGGAACCCTCGAACCCAAAAATGGCCCCAAGTAGCAATTCACTTTTTGACTCGGCTACCAAAAACATGAACTGCTAACAGAATCTTTAGCATACAGATGAGTTAATGAATACAAATAACTTAGAGTTTCGGCCACAAATCCAGAAGCTGGTTCCATAAGCAAACTAGTCATTCCTAGCTTCCTAAATTTAACTTGACATTCAAACAATATGACCACCTTGCGCTACTACAAGCTGAGCAGAGTACATATAAATTAATATAAGTCAATAATTTGCTAATATCTATATTTTATACTCTGTAAAGAAATTTCCATATTGTACATATTTCTTCAACTGTAAGTTTATATTTGTATTTGTAATTATATTGACGTGTCCCATAACATGCATATGTTCCGATGGACTTAATAAATCAAATCAAATCAAATCAAATGAATTTCCACCCACAAATATCTTTACGTGTGCCCCATAATTCACCCAGAAACAATATTAACAATGTATGGACCTTACACATGGTTTGGCACATTTCCCCTTTGTTTGGCCTTCGTGAATTGTGATTCTCATCCTAACATCTACACACGACACAATGGAAGATGGCGATGACTCTAAAAACAGATAACTTGATGGCTTGGTAACTGTATACAAATTTAAGATGAGTGATTCCGGGTCACATGAATAAGGTAGTGAAGCTACATCTTAGAATTAATGAACTCACATCTTCACAGCACATACCTCAGAGACGAATCCGGCAAGCAGGGCATGCAGATCACCACACTACTAGCACAATCGAGTACAACACGGGTTCTGACAGCCAAGCACCAGACAAAGAACACGCACCGAGCATGCGCAGAAAGACAACGCAAGGGAGAGAGCGCAAGAGTGAACTAAAACGCACTCCACATACGTAATATTGTGACGTAATGTCACATGCTCACATGGAACGATACATTTTCTGAAATTGACTCTCAGATGGAGGAAAGTGGTTGATGTGAAGAACCCATCCAAGAGAATGTAATTGTGATCCTATTCTTGGACTTGAGGTTCCAAAAATAAGTTTTTTGCAGGAGTTCTCATTATTTTTAAAGGTCTGAAGTAAATGGAAAGCTGCTTTCCAAGTTGCCTTTCTAAAGGGATCTCAGCATCGAGAAGCTTTGAGTCGGAACTCTGTGCAATACTTCTGATGTCGTTGGCAGTTGGAGAAACCTTTAGGTCCTCCAGAATCTGCCTGTTATAGACGTAGTTATACGCCTATATCAGGCGAGGACAGTGCTGTGAACTCCATCGGCGTTCCAGTGAGCGAGCCTCATGAAGGGCCATGCGTTCCTTGCTTAGTTTGCATTGCCATATCCAGCCAGGAAAAGGGCTATGACTTTAAGAACTGCCTTGGGACGGGCATTCCCAGTGGGAAGGAATGGAGCTTGTTTTAGCAGACACTTGGTCACCTCAAAACAATCTTCCAAAGGAAGGTCATCGATAAGTTGCTTTAACTTTTCGGAATAACTGTCCGGTGTGGTTGGTTCGGGTCCCGGAGCAGTTGGATTGCTATCACACGACATCTGCGATGCGCCTGAGTCGCTAGGGATCTGGGGTGGTAGAGTGGGTGGCTGGTTATGGACCACACGCCCCCGCTCGGTAACATGGCTCCAACCGGGTCCAAGCTTCTCCTGCTCAGAGGAGAGACTGGGTGCAATGCCATTCTTCACAGCAGAAACAGAGCGTGAGCTCCCAGAACCTCTGGGTCCCGCCTTAGTGCGCTTCGCCGCTGCCCCTTTAACTTGCTTCCACTTACTGCAACCCTTATAGTTGGCAGTGTGGGAGGAGTTGCAGTTACAGCACCTCAGTGCATCCTTGGGCGTACTACAACCCCCTGAGGGGTGGTCTCCGCCACAAGCGACACACCTTGAACGAGGAAAGGCACGCCTTCCCTTTTATAGAAATATAACAAATGACGTCACCACTCATACTGCAGAAGCCGCCATCATGAATTCTTAACCATTCGCACACACTGTTACAAGCTTGAAAAACAAAACGGAATCGAAATCCTGACTTCCAATCACAAAGATTAATATATACAATAAAGGAAAATAACGGCCGACTGAACGAAAGACCTGCATTGCGACAACCAGCAAGCAATGATGCCAGACAGCACTTAATAGGACAGTGTTGCCGAGAACTAGAGAGGGAAGGGCAATGACACAAGTCCACCCGACGTCAGCTGATCGCGAGGAAGAAACTTTAAATACTTTTTCTCTGCCTGGCTCACATTCTATTATTGAGTAACTCTAGCCTAGTAAAATTTACCATAATAATTTTAAAGCTCTCACATGAGGAAAACACGAAACTGTAGCAATTAAATAAACATTTAAAAAATGAATTGCTACAGTTCACAGTGACACCAACGTTTTGGGGGTACGAGTGGGGGTGGGGGGATGGAAATTATAAATTTTTGAAACCATGTCTTGTGGAGTATCGTTGAAAAGCTCTTGATGAGTACTCTACAAATCAATAACTAGTTTCTCGATAGGTCTAATATAAAGCGAGATTTTAATGTTTGAAAAACAATAACACTTAAAAATATAAATCAGCCTGAAGGCCTGTCGAAAAAAATGTGTGAGGAACCCAATGAAGGATAAAATTACCAATGTAATAGAGTTTGAAATATTAAAAATAATAGTTACACACTTTTAGAATAACTAAAATATAATATCAATTTAAAGCATAATAAACAACTCTTTTTTATAAAAATGATTTCAGATTTATTTATATTTCACATGGTGCATTGTACAAATTAAAGTGAACTTAAAATGTTAAAGGATAACATCATGGAAGAATCTTGGTTATAGGCTAAATAAAATTCATTGAAATGAATAATGAATAGTTTATTGTTATTGACACTTTACAAGTTATATATATATAAGATACATAACTTGTTTACATTAAATACTAGTAACACAACTAGACCTGGTCCTAAACAATGTTAAAAATATATCTTTGATTCTTCTTCCTGTGTTAAGCTGGTAACACAGACATGTGTACTTTTTGTAATTTGTATTGTAGTTGATTTTGACTGAAGCTAATAACTTATGTTTAAGAAAAACGAAAATGCACTGAAAGTGATTTCATACTAAAGGATTTTTCATTTATAAGAAGGAAGGAAAATTCTTCATTTTGTTCTTTATTTGAGGTGATCGAACCTCAGTCTTTGAACGTGTTGCAACTTAGGAAAGTAGCAACTATAACAGTGATCCTCATTACTAGGGGGCGGATTTCTATGACCTAAGAAATAGGATGTATGCGTGCATTTATGACCCAAAAAACATTAAAATATGACCAATAAAATTTAAAATATGACTTACCACTTACACATTGTGTATATTTTTTTAAGTTTCATTACAATATATTTTATTAAAATATCTGTAAATTCTCAAAAAGTATCATTATAATGCAAAATTTACAAAATATGATATTAAACTACTTTGTTTTCAATGGACAACATGGCTAAACCAGAGAGCCGAGTTTAACTCTTCGTGGACCTTAGATAACTCTTGATTAATTTTAGTTTCGAGAGAGAATCTTCTCTCACATGAAGCTACTGAAACACATAATGTTAGAAAAAATGTTAACCCTAAAGTCGCATTTGGTACAGAGTCTGAAAGTTCATATTCTACAATAAATTCCAAAAATCTTAAAGAAGACCATTCGAAAGAATCTTCTTTTGAAACTTCGGCAGCTTGCAGGTGTCGCCTTAGTCATGGAAATTCAGAAAGTTCATCATAGTTTCCCACTAAGTTTTGTATAAACTGTGGAAGTTTGTCTTCTGAAGTTGCGATGAGATTTTTGGGTTCGAGAACTGCAAGCCGAGTTGATATACTTTCCATGGATTTGCAGCGAGTGTCGATTTCTTTATAAAACCTGTTGATGCACTCCAACATAGATCTTTTCATTTCTTCATACAGCGTTGGTGGTTCATCTTCAGCCTTTTCTCCAGGCATGGTTTTCTTCGTTCTGACAGTTCTTCTTTTCATCAGCGGAATGTCCATCTCTTCACAGGTGTTCCTTGCAAATTGCAGTGCTTTCTCTAGAATATCATTTCTTTTTTCCTAGAATCAACCCATGTCTTATCACAAGAATCCTTTACATGAGCCAGTCTTTCTTGAACACCACTACGAGGTTTAATAGCAAAGGATTGGGGAGAATAGCACACACAGAAAGTGAAGGGTTGGATGAAATTACTAAGGCTTTCACAGCCGGCATTCAATGATATTTCCATTTCCGGGCTGTATGGCCGTGGTCTGTCCGTTAATATTGATGACGTTTCGCCACGATTTGCGTCTGGCATCTTCAGAGCTCGTTACAGCTTGGTGGTCGACTGGGAATTGCACCACTCCTCCGGCGAGTCACCAAGTCGAATATGAATTACCTGGACTTCCTTTCTCTGCTACCGATGCCAGGTCCATTCCCAGAGGATCTAAATAAGTGTGACTAAAACGAGAACCAGAGAAAGAGGCAACATATTTAACGAAAGGCTTCGAAACAAGTTTCGATGCCTTTCGCATATAATATGTTTTCTTAAAAGTCAGAAAACATAAAGGAAGCGTTTTAGAAAGAGAAAGGGTTTATTTTACAAAACTGCTGAAGGCCTAGAATACATACATATCATAAATTCAAAATAAATAATAACCCTTTTGAAATTAACATAAATTCAAAGAATAATCAGTACCAGAAAGGCGTTACACAGACTAACGAAATGAACTAAATGAACTTTTATGAACTAAATGAACTAAATAAAACTTTTAATGAATTTAATGAACTAATACTAATCACACTGTTCACCATCGAACTCCCCCAGCAGCTTTTTATGATATCTTATCTGCAGCCGGAGGAGTTCGAGCTGCATGTCCGTTCTCAATCTCTTCTTCTCGGCATCTTCGTCCTCTTCATCTTCAATATGCCGCCGTTTTCCGGTTCCTGAAATCATAGGAAAGAAATGAATAATTTTAAAACCAACTGCAAATATGACTAACCGCCCACCCTGAAATGCATAAATAATATAGAGGTATAAGAAGGTTGAATAAGTGTCCACTTCTTCACGATTTTCCTCTCAGTTCACATATCATCACAGCATCCATAAGACATGCATAAAGTTAACATAAATTCAAAAAATTACTTACCAGTCTGACATCTGCATGTACACCTACACCTCCGCGGGGTGGCAGACGTGGCCTGTGAGGGACCTGGTACCGCAACTGCATCAGCAGGCACAACGGCAGGAGCACTGGCCATGACTGAAGCCCCTGCAGGAATCTCACTCTGCTCCAAAACAGGCAGAGTGAGGTCCCCACACGGGACTTCTCTGTCATAGTCAGCCACAGGGATTGGGCCAGAGTTGCTAGTTGTGGGATGAACATCATCCCACAGGTCGCTGAAAGTCTGTGCAATACCGAGCCCCTGGACATTAGGACTATCCTCGCCCAGTATTGCAAAGACTAACCGGTCGACCTCTGTAAACTTGCACTCTGGTCCACCCCCTGTGCCAGTGCGCCGAGCATTGTCCCTTTTAGCCTGTGAACCAATGGAATTCAATGAAATACAACCCTGAATAAGATCAGTAATATCTTAAAAATAACTACCGGTTTTTCATATTTTTCTTTCTTTGACTGATGGACCAAACTAAGAAAGGAAAGCCTGTAATAAGTAGACATTTAGAAACAAAGTAGGTATTAAAAAGTGCATGACATAATGTCAACTTGTCAATTTGACAATTCAGGGACTGGCATTTCAGCTGGGCCTCACTGAGTCACCAGTGTCTCATAGGCCTACATGAAAATGTGCCAACTGAACTCAGAAGATGATCGAGTGCCAGTAGTCTATGGATTATATTCGACAACGGCATATGGTAAATACAGGTATTGCTAGGCGTTACCTTAAGGAATTATTAGAAACGAGCATAGGACTTCTAAGTGTTACCAGGTTTTACAAAAAGTGTGGAAGAGTAACAAAACTGCTGCCTTAAGTAGTAACACCTAAATTCTACATCAGTGACAAGTAGTGCCAGTGCTAGGTTATGTCGGGTTAGGAACTTTTAGTTTAGCAGCAGCATACTGAATAGTAAGTATTCATTATGTGCCACACTGAATCTTTCAGATGTGAAATTTTATCACTTTGACAAACGTCCATGGCTTGAATCGGCAAGAATGTTACTGGCTGTGCATACCTCCCTGCTGCCTGGCAATGAAAGGGAAAAAATAGTTTTATGCCGTGCACTAAGCTCCTCTCTAATGGGACCTGCCTGGGAAGGTGGTTTCATCACAGAAGAGATTCAATGTGAGACATAAACCTCGCACTATTCAATATATTGCTTCTAAACTAACATAAATGTTCCTAACCTAACAAAACGGCGGAGCTTGGCTGGTGCGCGGCATAAATCCATCTTTTACCAAAGATGGGAAGGTGGATTTATGTCGCTCACTAGACAACCTCTGCCTGCCGGCTGCTTCCCCATGCTTCCAAGTCTTGCGCACGCACCTCACTATTGTAAGGAAGCCATGATTATACCCTTAATCGTATACGCATAAAAATATACAAATTCACAGTGTTATAAAAATAACCCTTGCACCAAAACGGTTATTTCTCACGTACTATAATGCTCTCTAAAACGCTCAGCAATCGCTCGTGTTGTAGTGGTTAAAGCTGCTTGTAACAGTGCTAGTGGTCACGAGTTCGAATCCTGGCCGATCCAAAATTTACTGTTAAGCTCTATTCACAATGTGCAGTCGGCAGTATGCAGTTGCAATCAGCCGCTTGGGAGCAGAACTCGAGCAGTCTACAATATGCAGTCGACATTGAGGTTAGGGAAACATTTTACGGTAGTTTCCTTCTAAATGCCAACATTAAGTTAAACAAAATGAGATTACAAATGAGGTTGTGTTGCATTTTTAGTCACGTTTAAGGTTAATATAAAATAATTATTATGGGTAACTTAAACGTAATAACTAACCAGTGTAGTTTTTCACTTACCTGTGAGCACTTGCGGCAGTTAGGCCAAAATACGTCCCTCACGTAGGTCCACTCTTTGTCGTTGAAAATGCCATTCGCCTGCCCCGCGGAATGTATTTCCTTCCAACGGGCTGCTTTGGTATCTTTGGTAAGTGTGCTACCTGCAAACTTACCAAACAAAGCAGCCTTCCACTGGAGGATTAATTGCAGAATGTAGACTTTAGCCGGAATGTTCAACATGATTGAAGATGAAGAGCACAGAAAACACAAACTTAGGAAGAAGAGAAATGAGAACAGAGTAAATAAACCGCGAAACGGAAGCGGAAATCAACGATACTCCGTGCATGGAGGACATTTTTCAATTTCATATGTTGTTTACGAGATCTCGCGAGAATCTATGACGTCACTAATAAAAAGGATGGGGGCTTTTACTAACTACAAATTACAACTGTAATAGCTTTATAGTATACCATATTTTCACTCTAGTATTTGTAAAGCTAATATTATTTGCGATCTCTTGTAGCTTTATAGTATAGGGCCCTCCTCTTTGCGCTCTGGTTGGTCAACGCTCAGCTGTCGTGAACCATTCTCTCTCTCCTGATAGGTCCGAGTTTTGTGGGCCTGCATTTAGTTTTAGAAATGACAGGAATCCATGTTCTATGTACTCTTTGCATTTTCTTCTTTTCTATTAAAGTTGTTTGTGTGTTTTTGTATTTCGATGGCTTCCCTGTATACAGACCACGGCCATACAGCCCGGAAATGGAAATATCATTGGATGAAATTGCCTTATAAATAGTGTCTTCTATATTGTACATATACAGTCATTTGAAGTGAACAAAGGACATGGACAACAAACAGAAAGTTATTTCACTTACTGAATAAGGGGTGACATGGAAGAGCTGGTTTAGAATCCTCTTAGCAACAGAAAGACTGTACGCATCCTGGCAACCCTGAAAGTTTGGAAAAGACAGGTCCCATAGGAAAGAAATTTCCAAAAATGTGTAGTCTGCACTTGTCTGCATGGCATTGTGAACATCATTTACCTCCTGTCTTAATTTGGACTCAACCATCTAAGGTGTGATCTTTCAATACAATTTCATTTAATAGAACTGTGTACATTGAAAACATTTGGCAAAACAGTGTTGTCAATGTAATACATTATATACTAAATGTCCAACATTATGGAACAGGTAGAGTAGTTTTGAAAAAATTCTCTCAGGTTTGCCACACAAATATCCCCCAATGTGATTGTACCACCTATAAGAACTACCATCAAAGAATATTTTGTGTAATTTTCAAAACTTTTGAGATGGGTGTTTTGGAGAAAATCATTTCTAAAAAACAGTCAAAAATGTGTTTTTTCACTTTTTACAAAGATTTATCTACTTAATGTGAGAAGCTAGGGCAGAAATTTTATTGCTAATAATTAGTCCAGTTTCCATACCATTTTATCCCAATAAAAGTAATGACTTACGACTGTTCACATTTTCAAAAAAAATACATGAACTTTGGAAAAAAATTCAATTTTTTGTATTTTCATGTTGAATTTTGGAGTTAAAGAGAATTTCAAGAATGTCTTCCTATATCATGATTTGAAACTAATATGAACAGGCTATCAAATAAAAAAACCTCAAGTCTCCATAATCTTTGGTTTCTGATTTATAGCGCTTTGAAAATTGTAATATTTTCCTTGCGTACAACTTTTTACCAAAAATCCCGATTCTTTATGTGCCTGTAACATTGTTACAAATCAAGTGAGAAGGAAAATATTTCATTTCTGAACATAGGTCATGTGGTCCTTTAACATATATTTTTTTCAGCAAAATCCATGATGTTGATGTGACACCCCCTGTATGATCTGAGATGAAATGGGTCTGAAAATATACTTATTTTTCAAAATGGCCGCTATAAAATCCAAGATGGCCGACGGAGGAGTTGGCTCCTGTCAAAAATTGAAAGCAAAGTAGCACCTGGAAAAAATTTGGTACTTTTGTTGTGTCGACATTTTCACGCTGTCTTTTCAATGAGGACTCACTCTGAAACAAAGAAAGAAGGTTAGGAGTAATGCAATAAATAGTAGGCCCTAATTTAAAGTATTCCATTAATCAATCAACTTACTATGCAATTTTTAATTTCTCTCTCAAGTTACTGATTTCATACAGGTGGGTCAACGTTTTTATACGCTGCTGATGCTGGAAAATAAAACCATAATAAATTTCCATTGGAAAACAGTGAAAATTTCAAAATGGCTATAGTCTAATAATCTTTGCACATGTAAAAAATAAAAGCTAAGTTCACGCAGAATTTTAAGTAGTTTTGTGTGAAAGAGTAACTAAAAGACCCACAGGAACCACCAGATTTTTATAAATTAGTATAGATTTCGTAGATTTGCTACTGTATAATATTTATTTATTTATTTATTCTGCCAACTACAGGAATAAACTTCAATTACAGTTGGTGTAGTTTTGCCAATATGTGTTGTACAATATAAAAATACAGTAAATTAATGAATGTGTGAGGATACATGAATGATTTGTAATAACTACAATTAATTGAACAATACAATCTAAAAACTACGCCAAATCATATGGAATATATAACATTTATATATAGCGTACTTTGTGTTTTAATGTTGTCAGCTTTACCTACGAAGTTGAACGAAACCTACCGAATGAGAACTAGGGAGCCGAGCGCTCAAGAAATCGCGCACGGGTAGTACATATATATGAAGCAAGGTGTCTTCTCACATGCTTTAGTATTAAATTCCTTGGATTGTTAGTCAGATATTTTTTTTTTTTTTCCATTATTTAACTTTTTATTATTATTATTATTTATTTATTACAAGAGATATTACAAGAGGTATTACATTTAGTAATACACCCGAATGAGCAAGACTGCTCGTGCTCGGGTGCCGTTTCAAAAATATCAAAGTGAAGAAAGAGGAGAGACAAAGAAATAGAGTGTATAATGTGCTTAACTAAAAAAGAAAGTAAAACAAAAACATTAAACATAAAAACATAAATACATAAAAGGAGTGAAACAAAAATTACTTAAAAGCTAAAAAATTACAAAAAATTCTTTACATATCTATTAAATTTAACAGTGGAGTATGCTGAGAGATCAGGATTTTTTCTGATAATTGAGTTATAGAAGCGCGGTCCAAAATTAATGCTATGCTTTAATCCTGCCGATGTGAGACATTTGGGTTCTAATAGGAGTAAATTAGTATTTCGTCTAGTTTTGTAGATATGATCACTGGAAGAGTATTTTATACGATGTTTGTGAAAATATTTTAATATAGAAAATTTGTAAATTTGGTCCAAACTTAAAACATTAAATTCCGAAAATATTAGGCTAGTTGGGTAATCAATGTGTTTTCTTAGACAGATTTTTATTATTCTTTTTTGTAAAAGGCAGAGGGGCTTAAGGGTAGTTTTCGCTAATCCTCCCCAGACGAGAATGCCATATTGAATAATGGACTGGAAAAGTGCTAGATAAACGGAACGTAAAACAGTAATGGGCATACAGTGGCGTAAAATGACAAATTTATGAATTGTTCGGCGTAGTCTATTACAGATGTAGTTAACATGGTGAGACCATTTAAGGTGTTTATCAATAAAAATACCCAAATATTTCACAACGGCTGTTTCTTTCAGTGGTAAGCATTTACAATTCACATCAAAATTACAATTATGTATTATTAAATTTAAATTTGTACATTTTTGCTTTCTTATTTCTTCTTTCATCTCGCTAAGTTCTATTTTGAAAGAATCGAACTTCTCTGAAATGAATTCAATGGATTTTTTCATCTCATCCATCTGGGCATTTATGTCACTCTTGAAATCATCAAACATTTTTCTTAGAGTTGTCAGTATATCATTGGAGTCACTCACCTTGTCAGTGGAGTTAGGTTGCTTGTTTCTTCCCATTTTTTTCTTTCTTTGAGTAGAGCACACGACAAACACGTCCGTCTCTCTTGAGAGTAACTAACTAACTGAGAGTAACTAAGAGATATTGTTTTCCAATTTCTCTTTGTTTTCCTCTTTCTCGTTCTTTCTCAAAATTGGCCTCAAATACCTCTTTATTTTGTTTTATCCTGTCTCTCTATTTCCTAACTCTTTCCTTTGAACTCATTTCGAACTATAAGCCAAATAGAATATCTTTCATTTATGCATAATTTAATGCAATTTTGATTAAATAAATAATAAGGCCTATATTAATTATATATTTATATTCATGACACAAACAATTATTTTATTAATTATTGAATTTTGCCTTTAGGCCTATACTGTGGTGCAGCCAGGATTTTAATCACAATTCCTGGATACAGCTCGCCATCATACTTCACCATCACCCAATCATCTACTTTATATTTACATCCTTGTTTCCCTGTTTGTGCTTCTGATGATGTAGCATACCCAATTATTTCCCCATTATCGAGTTCTAAGTGATGCACTTTACTGATATTGTAGAAAGGTTTGCAATTTTTAACTAATGCCCCAAGGTTCAATTTCTTGCTTCTTTCAAGAAGATCACTTTTACCCATATGAATAGCTGCCACTTTTGAAGTTGTGTTTACAGCTTTTATGAAGTCTTTGGCATTATTAACTTGAAACTTTCTGCTTCTTACAGCAGACCATACTTGCTCCACCAACCCCATCAACAGGCCCTTTCCCATGTGATGTCGCAAAGTACTTCCAAGTTATTGTCCTTTCATGAGTGTTGCTTAAAATTCTCATAGCCTCTGCAAGATATCTATTTTTAAATTGCGAAGCTGGGCCGTCTGACCAAATTATAACTTCTCTTATTTGTGTTGGCAACTCTTCGAGAAGTTTATCTATGTATGGAATCACAGTGTTTTTGGAGTGATCTAGGCTGCGTTCGGGGAGCTCGCTTTCAGCGCTAAAAGCGTGCTTTGGTCGTTCGGGGAGCTCGCTCACAGTGCTGTGAGCGCGTATGTGACGTCACGGTTTGAAAGCGTTTGACGTCACTGCTCGTGCTAACAACGCTTTTTCTGGAGAGGTGAGGCACGAGATGCTGCGAACGCTATTAGCGATTTCATTGGTCCCCGAACGTCGTCTGCAGGTTTAGTTTAGTTTATTGTACAAAACATACATGAACATTGTTAATATAATGCATACATGTACGAAAACATGTAATACATACATGTACATTGAACATTGTTAATATTTATAAAATATATACCTTAGAATACATACATAAAATAATGCATACCATACAAATTAATGTTACAAAGAAAAATAACAAATACAAAGATAGATAAAGGATAAGCTTTTTTTACGTTAGCTTTAGGTCCGGCAGGATTTATTATGAAGTTAAGAAGTCTAAAGGTTTAAAAGGTCCAGACTGAAAACAGAAACGGTAAAATCTGGTCATGTTGTTTAATGATTTTCAGTTGGGTGTTTTATGTCATTAGTGAGTATGGGCAAAGTTTTATAAGCCAAGATTTTAAGGTCGTCTGCTGAAGGTATTATTCTCATCCCGTGTAAAGTTTGGACCGTGGCAGAAAAAATGCAATGTTCGCGTTTCCTTAAGCTGCCCAGATGGAAGGGTTTGCGAGATAATATTCAATCTCTTCTTTTATAATTAGCGCAATAGCGGTCAAAAAACTTTCCTTCGACCGTCTGCTGCCATATTCACCGCCATTGTTTTCGTTGCTGTTAGCGTTCGGGGAGCTTCGTAGCGCGAGATGCTAATAGTCTCCCCGAACGGCACTCTGAGCGTTTCGTACTCACAGCGCGAAAGCGAGCTCCCCGAACGCAGCCCTAGAGTGTCAGATACCAAAGCATATGAATGAGATGTTCCCGAATACCAAATTACAGCAGTGAAAATGCTCACTTGACTTTGTTGCCAATGGGCGCTTTGAATCTCATCTTGAGCAACACATGTGTAATTTTCCGAGAAGTCAACTTGCATTACTGCTGTTTGTTGATCTGATTTAAGTGACTCTTTATCAGCTTGGTAGGTTTTTGACTGTTCGCCCTTAATAAAGCTGTGCTCCATAAATTTAGGTCCAATGGCCAGGATATGATACATGAGATCTTGTACACTTCCCTCTACCTGTACTTTCAAAAGCCTTCCATCATTATCTTGCCATTCAAACCATTTCACATTGCACTCCTCTGAATCGATACATGCCTCTTGAAGTTTGGTCTTCATTAAATCTTGACATTCTGCACACTTGCTAAGCCAACAATCCACCCTTGGCTCCCTACATACAAAATATGCAAGAAAGCTGTTGTTATATTCTGGAATTTGTGGCACTACGCTGTGCAGAGAATTGATGGCGTTAATTAAATTCTCATGGTATCGACAGAGGCAAACGTTGTGAGGTAGTTTGTTCGTGAGAAGTACATGCTTAGGTCTCAGCTCAGCAAACTTACTTTTTCCTATAACTTTGCCATTTTCTTTGCAAAATAATGCAAAAATTTATTTTATAGAAAATAGCAAGTGCCTTGCTTGCAAAGTTTTCTTGCCACTTTCATCTCTCACAGTTATAACATCTTTGCGTCCAGGTGCCTGTCTGCTGATATCATCCCTTTCATAAAATTTAAGGACAGCATTAGTTGTTTCAGCAGTTATCCCTGATGTCCTGGAACGCCTTGGTGTTGCTAAAGGCTCTACATACGCATTAAATAAACTTCTAACAACAGCAGTTTTTTTTTTCTGGGCGAGTTTGGAAGCATGCACTTTACTCTGGCTGTGGCTTTCCAGAAAGACAATGTATTCTTGTATGGAGGGGAAGCAGAACTGGTTGTTGGGGTATCCTCAGTGTCAGTACTCTGATTTGAGGCTGCTTCTTTCAGTCTGCTCCTGTATTTAGCAACTCTTTCTCTTCCTTTTTGTTTCCTTTCTGCTTCAATTTTTTTCTGTTGCCTTCTACTCATTTGTTTTTCCTTTTCTTTCTTCTTCTCTCTATATGTCTTCATTGTATCCTTGTGTTTTCTTTTATATTCTTCATATTTGCCTTCATCTTTCAATTTCTGTCTCCTCCTCTTCATTTTCTCTGCTGCAGTTAAAGGCATTCTGAAATAAAATATAGGTAACTATTAAATTCGACAAAATGCATTAACATGTTCTTAATGTCACACTAGATGTGAAATAAATTACCAATTCCATAAATAAGGTTACAATGTTTGATAACAGTCCTCTTTTAATAGGGACATAATGAGAAGCATAGGTTATAACAGAACGGTAACTCACGTTACATGAATTAAACATTTTAATACCAGAATATGGTAGAAGATAAAAATTAAATTTACTGCTCTAATAATTCACAATATGAATGTTTATGGAAAAAATGCAAGAACTTTTTTTTACTCAAGAAAGTATATGCGAATACTTATAAAAAATTATGTTTAGTAACTCACGTAACATTTTTTAGGTTATATTAAATAAGTTTTCTAAATATCATGGCCTTATAACCTAATTTGAAACATATTAGCAAATTATGAAGATGAAATTATGTTCTTTTAAATGTAATATAATATATTAAAAATAATAATACTGATGAGATGTTGTCTTACCTTAAAGTTGATCAAATTTCCACCTTGAACAAACTCAGCATGTGTTCCAACAAAGAATGGTCACAGGAAGTAAACAACTGGATTTGGAGGGAAAACAAAATGTTGCCAATATGACCCAGCGTCTGCACTAAAAGCTCATAGAAAGAAAAATTTCCCAAAGCAACATTTATTTTTTCATAACCATGTCCATAGTTACATGGAATGACCCATCTGCCGCTGAGTTTATAATGACTTTTTCATCGCGCCAGTGCCAGAAAAGCATGACGTTTCCTCTCATGTAGTCGTCTTTCTGGTTCTCGTGGTAATTGACAAATCTTATAACTTTTGCTCGTTGTCTCTTGCAAATGAAGCCAGAATGGTCTATGAGCTCAATTAAGGCAACTTGTAGCTCGGCTTAATCCGTAGAGTCATAGTCAGACTCTTCGTTATGATCTTTTCCAACATTTCTGGTTGAATAATTATAGCAGGCGACGAAATCCGCCAAGCAAACTTCTTTCATGGCTGGTGGATGCAAAACACAGTGGTCAATAGATGTTTTTGTAAATATATGCTCAGAATCAGGACTCATAGCCTTCAATGCCAACAGCGCTTTTCTGGGCTGTTCATATTGATGAATTCCGATTGGCGTGAGCATGAGGATAGTGGGAAGGCTAGAATGTAATATACAGCTTCTTGGGCGCTGAATTCACTAGCGTTGAGGAAGCAGTTGGCCAACAACCTCAGTTGGTCTCGCATACTCTTATTGCCTTGCTTGATTTCAGTCTCCGCTTCTCTGAGGAGCTTTGACATTCCAGCGTTCGACTTGTTCAAATAATTAATTACATACGTGGCACAAGAGTACATATCAGTTATGTACTGAATGTCCATGTTGGCCTCATGGAGGAGCAGCATATCAGTGTTATAATTATTTATCATGCACTCGTTGGGTGCCCGTTTCAGGAATGTGGTCACTCTCTTTAGACCACTACGAACAATTTGAACATATTCTGAGTAGTTAATCTCAAACTCATTAAGGAGTTCTTCTATAGTGAGTATCTGCTGGTTTTTATGAATGTCAAAAAGTCTTTCTTTAATTTTACTTCGCACTTGCTTCAATTCTTTCAATGCCTCTTTGCTGAATCTTCCCCTGACAAAGGCTCTAATATTTTTGTTTAAGTAAAAGGAAGAAATGGGATATCGAACCTGCATATCTTTTCTCTGCTCTTGCTCTTGTTCCAATACGTGAATGTGTCTTGATATGTCTGCAGTTCCAGTGACTGAACATTTTATAAATCTGTCAATGAATTGAACCACGTCTACATTTTCTGTCCCTTCCTTGTACACTGGTGCTTTTTCCAACCAGAGAAGACAGTGCAAGTGGGGGCTACCGCGTTGTTGGAATTCTGTTCTTATATAATAGTCCAATACGTTGTGTTCCTCAAAGACAGAATTATTTTGCTTTAGCAAAAGTATCTTGCAACGGTCTTCACCAAACGAACCTTTTCCTGATACACCATAGACTTGGCTGCGTCCATGCTTATTGTTTCTCCATCTACTACTGTTTTGAGGATGACTATCAACTCTGGCCACCTCGTTTCTGCTGGAGACAATGTGAGAAATAAAATGGGAGGTCCAATCTGCCTCATCATGGCGAAAAGCTCTTTTTTCTTTTTCTCCCAGAAAGACTGCGATCTACTTCGAAAACGCGGTACCCAGAATCTTGAAGAACCAGCTCGTTCAATTGGTTGCCATCCAGAACATCCCTGACAGACGGTGGTTTCGTACTTAGGGAGGCATGAAACATAAAGATATGAAAGAATTTTTCGAAAATCATGACATGGTATCGATCGCAATAGGTAGATTTTTCTTCGAAATCTACCTAAAATAAGGACATCTGGTAACCCTACTTCCTCCAGAAAAATATATTCACAGACGTCCAGTTCAGCCTCACAAATCTGATTTTTTCCAAGAGAGTTCACAACAATACATTCTTCTCACTGTGTAATAATCATCAACATGGCGTTGCGTGTTTGATCTCAGGAGTGCCAACATCTTAGCTTTATCCATATTCCCCCACTATTCAAATTTGAGGTATACTGCATGAAAACTTTTGATTGTAGTAATTTCAGTGGTGCATTCCCATACTGTGGTTTACTTATAACAATGTCATTCTGAAACGAATTTAGATTAGGTGAGCATCAGCCAGAGCTTCCTGCACTTGGCCCCAGTATGCCTCTTCATCTGTTTCCCGGAGGAGGGCCAAGTCCTCCCTGGAAACAAAAAATATAAACCGTCCCATTTTTTTTAAAGTAATGAAAACTATACAAAACATATTTTGCTTACCAGAGATGGGCAAATCGTGATCGAGTTGTTCATAATGAACGGAAACCTCTGTGACTCGATCCTCAAACGTGCTGATACACTTTAGTACAGGCATAATGAGTAGAAGGAAAAGTGTGATCACTGAAGAAGTTCACTGTTCCTCCGCAAGATGGATCCACGTCTGCTAGAGGCAGCAGAAATTCAAGAGAGCAAGTTGAGAGAAACTCTTTATTTGCATGCATACCAGTAATAAATTATATTCTCGCTCATCCTTGTCGAAGATCAGCTTCCGGGTAGAATTTGCAGTTTTAGAAGAATTTAGTTCTTTCCTCATTTGTTTGGTCACAAAAAAGAGTCTGCACTTCATGTAGAGTAATATGAGTTTAGGAATAATTTCCATAAGGTGATCTTCACAACAGCCCACTTTGGAGGATGGAATAACAATGTGGTCCAAGTTATCTAAACACTCGTAAAATTTATTCCCCCATAGACTGTGTTTGCATGGAAGTTTTTCTGCAATAACATTTTCAACAAATTAAATAGATCTGCCGATGGGTGTGTTAGGAATGAACTGTCGATGTCGGCATTGTCACTGTAATCTTTAGTTAAAGTTAGAACTTGTTCTGGGCACTTTCCATGAAGCAGGTCGACACATTTATGACATTTTGTCACTTTGGATGCCTGGCATACAATATAACCCCCTACGTAGTAAACCAAGCATTTGAAGTGAATTAATAGTATAAGAAATACCTTCTAAAGTTGTATAATCACATTTATTCGTGTTCTTTCGTATTTACAAACTACCGCGACTATTTTCGCTGTATCTTTATTTTCAACAATCTCAACAGAGGGGAAAAAAAAACAAAAGAGGGAAACAGAACACTGAGGCTGAGTTCCATTCTGTTTCTGTGGGTACATTACACAATACACTACAAATTCTTTTGCAAGATCTGGACTTTCTATAGGAAGCAAATTATTTTCCCAATCTGCTATGCAGTCAGACCCTCATATCCAATGCTTGGTTTATTTTACCCTCTGCTTCCCTTACTATTTCCTTATTCTTCTGTTCTGTTTGTTTTGCAAGGGTCCTCATTTGATTTACGAATGATGTTAATGGCATTTCAAAATTAGTACCTGAAGATAAAGCAAGTTTTGTCGGGACATAAATTGAATGCATCATGTGTAGATTAAGAAAATCTACAGTTGATGGATGGTCATCACAGCTGAGAGAGCGTAATATACCAAAATGACGTTCTAGAGGGTCTTGATTAAATTTCTTTGTGAGGACATAGCTAAACCCCTTTCTCCATAAATGGTCAGAGACCTCAATTGTTACCCTTAGGGATTCAAGCAAAGGTGTTCTGATTTTCGTTAAGATTTTCCCTCCACTTATAGAGGGTTTGGTGACCAATCGCTTCTTTATAAAGTGCCGCTGCCGAAGTACAAGAATTTAATATGTCTGTTAAATTATTTACATCTCTTGTAAATGTCTCGGTAGGCTTGCTGTCTTCAAATCCTTCTGATTTTATTTCTCTGTGAAATTTTAAACCATTTGCAACTGAATTACTAAAAAGCTGGAAGGCAAGTCTCACGTTCATGCACTGAAAAGCAGTTGGATCTAAATGTGCAGATGTTAGTTTGTGACAAACCTTCAACCCAGCAAATTTATTGTGTTTATCCTTCTCAAAAAGTTGCCGATAAAATTTATAGTCCACCATCGTACCTTTATAATGTATTTGTTTTTTGTCGTGAAAGTTATTTCTAATGCACTTGATGGCATGAACGGCATCAGAATAGGCCCATACTCTTCTCTTTTTGTCGTAGGGATTAGGTATAGAACAAGCTATTTTGCCTTTTTTGCCACTTATTCCCAGGCATTTCCATACTTTCTTATTCGATTGACTGCCATCTGATGTAAATGCTACAATCTTTGCTCCAACCTGTTCTAATTGCAGGATAATCTGAATTAAAATTTTGGAAAGAATATCACCAGGTGTGGAATTACGACTTGCATATACAGCGACAGGTTGGACCCAGTTGTGTAAGAGGGACACAAACATAAAACCAAAGCATGATTTGCCAGTTGGCAGTTCATATGTTATCGGGTGTGTTCGCCTAGATTTACAAATCCATCTACTTTCAAAGAGGTGGCATTAAACTTAATTTCTTCTCTTAATTTGACTTCATCAAATATGAGGATTCCCATGCGATTGTTTTCTTCCTTTTCTTCCCGAAAATAATTTTCAATCGCACTGACAGCATGTGCAATTACCCCATATGGACACTTAAGACCTTTCACTAGCTTCCTTAAATGTGTCAGTTTGTCCATGACATTTCCCGCCATATCATCCAAAATATAAAAGCAAGATTTTTCAAATATTGACTATTAATATAATTATTTTTTCTCTAATTAATCAACAAAATACATTAATGTTCACATTTTTAGTTTTTGTACAGTAGTTTTTTGCGTTTTCTGACAAACAAAAAGTTGTGCAATAACTGCGTTTTGAAAGTCATATTTATTAACACTGTCTTTTTTTTTACATAAATTGCCGGAATGACATCATTTTATTCTTCTCTTGCATGAATTCTTGGTATTTCGCTGAAATCTCGATTCGATGGAATGCAATCTTCTGATGGTCGTTTCCTTTAAGTTTTCTATTGTGGAGCAACATCTAGCACCACACTTTATCATAAACTTTGCAAGTCAATATCAGGTAACACTTATAGCAAATGGGCGTTCATCAATGCAGCTTCAATCAGATGCCCGTATTCTTCTTGGTTTTGATCCCGAAGGATCGCGAGGTCCTGACGGACAGGATCAGGGAATCTTTTCCCTGAAAACAAAACAATATAAACTGTCACATACTTCTTCCTGTGAAAAGTTTACAAAATATTAATAAGCAGAAGTAATTAACTAGGGTGCGAGTTCATCTGGATACTGGCACCCTGAAAACAAAACAATATACACCGTAGGTTCTTCTTCCTGTCAAAAGTAATGAAAACTTTACAAAACCCCTACAATACTTAATAAGCAGAAGCAAAAGATAATTTTATGGCTCAGTGGGATCTTTTAGATTGTATACATACCGGCCAACAACTGTTTGATTTCAATCATGACATCACGGGCTCTCTTTATCACTTCCCATTGGGAGCCTGGTGCATGAAGTTTCCTGAGCACAGGGATCTTCAGTAACCCGTCCTGCATTGCTGTAACACACAAGTACATCACATTATAGTCACTTGGATGTGTCTTATCATGACAATCGTATACATGATACAAATCGTATACATACTGTTCTCATGCACAAATCCTTTCTTAAAGATCTGCTTACACATCTTCACTTAGTATTAGTTATCCCAGTGAGTGGTTTTCTTCTGTCCTCGTATGAATATTCGCAGTTTATAAAATATTGATTGCAATTAGGATCCGCTAGACTAATATGAGATCGAATGAGGCAGAGATCCAATCTGATTAATAACTAGGCCGGAGTGACAATCTTTCAAGACAAGGCTAGGATAGGTGGAATCCTCTTCTGCCCTTCGACGTCTGCAGAAGTCTTCTTCCAGGAGGTGGCTTGAATATGACAGACGTCACCAGAGCCTCTTTCGCCGGTTTTCGGGGTTCTTGATAGGCCTTCACAGCTACCGTAACGGCTTGAGACACTGTACTTCACCCTATCAAGGTATCCCCTACTTTCCGTTGCCCACCCCTCGGGACGTGGACCGCAGAGGTTGGATTTTGAGGGGCTACAACTAAAGTAAAATATATCAAAAACGTGTGTAGATTATCAAAAAGTCTTGAAAGATTGGGTTTCTTCCTGCTCTATGTATCACCATCAGTGTGTTAGTTGGTTCAAAAATGGTGATGAAACATTGGCGAGTCTTTCTCAATCTCAGGTCATCATTACACAAATCATCAGCATCACCAACCTCGTGAAAGAAGTCAATCCCTCGGCCCAACAACATGACCCAACCCGTAGAAATCTTCAGCTGCCTATCATGGTCACGATTGTTAAAGTCCACAAACAGGCTTAAGCCTTTCTTAGCCACCAGGTCTTGCAGTTTTCTGAGATACTCTTTCTGAGATACTCTGTCTTCTGGCGGGCCGTGTTTTCAGGCGGATAACCTTTAGTTCCTTACATTTGGAAGAGTGTCAGCTGTTTGTTGTTCCAGACGTAGGAATCACGTAACTCAATTTCTGTTACGTCTTCGGTTAGGTAGCTACCGAGCAATGTCTCATAGCTGATTCCTGTCGTTCCTTCCTGTATCTCAATCACTATCGGTTTCTTTGCTGCAACACTTTTGAGAAATGATATTTTATTCAGACAAAAGTCTCTTCTGCGCTCATTGATGTTTCTAACTGTTTCATCAAGTTCTTCCTTCAACTGACCTTCAACCAAACTCACTGCCATCCCATATTTCAAAATTGCATCTTCGTATTTGTGATCCTCCGCAAGCGCTCTCGCCTGTCTCATGCAGCAGTTTCTTGTGAGTCTACCTATAGGGGGCCAGGTTCTATTCCACCTGTAGCTCCAACGAGGCGGTTTTCATGCTAACAGCAGTGACTATACACTCTGTCTCAGGTCACTTTCCAGGCCTCAGTCACCAAGTAGAGCAGCACTATTGGGGGATTGAGCACTGCAGTATATAATGCTTAGCAACTCAAGCTGACCGTCTATACTGTGAGCGATACTGCATATTGTTACTGTGAGCGATACCGCATATTGTATAACGGTTGGAAATCTAAGATCAAATTTTGTTTACAAGTATTTTTAACAGAATATTTGTAATTTTTGTTTAAATAATCAATAATATTTTATGTAACAAAATGGTCAGTGAACTATAGCACAGTAAGAACTGCTGCCCCTGTATGTAAACCATTGCTTTTTGGAAAGAAAACAGTGTGGTCCATAGTTTATTTTGTGGACATTATTCCGTAATTGCACATTAAATTTAAATGTTTCTTTTCTCTTATTTTATTACCAATAATTTAACAAACTATGTAACTTTCCCAGCTGGTATTGAAATGTGAGTATCTTATGGGTTTTACATGGTTTAAAAATTCGACAAACAGTTCCTCATTAGACCAGCCAGAAGGATTAGGATTCTTGAAATACTAACATCGGCAGCATGTGATTTCCCACAGCATTTATGGCTGAAATCATTGTTACGTTGACATCCCGTTCCCCTGATGTCATACTGCCCACTTGTTTTTCACCTCGAGGTGCAATTATTTTCGGAGGAACATGTACAGTGGAATTCCCCGTCTCATCTAAATTGTAAATCCTGTTTGCATCAAAATTATGATGGTTAAACAGACTTTCAAGTTACTAAAAAAGTCACAGACAGTCTTTCTGTTGAAGCTATTAGAATGTAGCCTCTGGTTTTCTCAATGACAGAGTTTTGTGCCGCTGTAAAAAGTTTCTCAGCCATTCTTTACCAGCTATGCCTACTTTTTGCCACTGTTCAGGTATGTTTTTTCTGTTTTCTTTCTTCAGCCATTGAACATCAACTGGAGGCCTTTTTATCCCTTGTTTGCTTCTAGACATCTTTCTGGGGGGAAAATACCATATTTTACAAGTTTGCAAATATTTTTAGTTAGGCTTACATTAAATGAAATTATTATCACTTCCACAATTGTTTTTATTAAAACATGGTTTTGATTATGAACTAAATGTATTTTTAACCGAATGGAGGAACTGCATACAAAGGGTGTTGTACCTTGGACTGGTATTTATCTATTTCATTTAGGTTACTCACTTTCAACTTCAGATGTGAAAATATAAATTCATTTGGGCCAGGAGAGTACGGCCGTTTTTCTGTCATACGTCTTAAGCATCTTGTTGAGGGCAGTTGTAGTTTATTTTGCATCAACTGGTAGGCATTGGGACTCAAAAAGTACAGCCTTATACCCATTCTTTTAAGGTCTTCTGGGTATTGTTCGTCTTTCGGAAAATGGAAAAAGCTGTAGCCTTTATTCGTGTTTGAATTATTCTTGCACTTGGGTGCTGAGCATCAGTGAGCGCCTTTTCTGTTGGGCTTACTAACACTCATTATTGATAATTATAATAATAAGAGAAGTGCACACGCATACTGTATTTTCGTAATTATTCTCGAACAATGTCGATAACGAGCCACCAACCTACAGACACAATAGGTTAGTACATTTCAAAATGGCGAACTCCGGTCATGCCCAGTAGAAATTAGTGCAAGCAGACCACCTCCAGTGTCCGTTCTGTATCCTCCTCATTCTGTGATGTGACATTCCATCCAGAGTTGGATGTTTAAATACAACAACAGGTGATGACATTTGATAACTATGCCTGAATATGAGACGGGCCGTTAGTACTGCCATATCGCTTCCATTGTTGACATATTTGCAAATGTATTTGATCGGTTTCACTGAATTGCAATACTCGACATTGATGTGTGCTTTGAAAGTCTTTGATAGTAATGGTGAATACGGCACAACCCAACGGTTATCAACTTCTATGTCATTGTTGCGCACTTTTAGAGTGGTGAATTTGCCACCATCTTCAGTTGATCGTCGACGATATTGTGGATATCCATCATTTCCAGGGATAGTTTCGGCGTGTAAGTCTCTTGGATAGCGTTTCGTGCATTTTCCATCCGTCATGCACGGAGAATTATTGTTGATCGCGCCACATGGACCATGAATCATATTTTTGGTAACGACTTCATATAAGCCTGGATCAATGTCGACATCTGGTATTTCTGCTGAGATTACTTAATCAATTTTGTCTGGTGTAATTTACTTATCAATAGGGTTCGGATGTTTATGACCTTAAAAACTGGAAAATATGACCTTAAATATGCCCTTAAAAATGACTAAATATGACCCAAAATATGACCTAATAAAAGAAAGTATTTTCTAATAATAAATGTTCCACTTTTAAATGTTTAATGAAACTAAATTACTACATCGCATGAATGCAATCAGGATCGTGTTTTTAAGAATTTTACATATTATTCACAGTTTTGCTTGTAATGGACATCTAATTTTAAAGCATTTGCTTCTGTGTGATTGCTTCACCACTTCAATATAATATTTTGTAGTCCATGCGTGTCCCTATAAAACACGAAAAATTGCATTAATTCAAAAATTAAATTACCTATTAATTGGGCATAAACATTAAATTAATGAAATAAATTTCAAAGTAGGCTATTACGTACCAGTTTTCAGTCTCCATTTTGTCTGCATTACACTATACAACCATGTGCATTTTAAGATTATCGAATAGAAATCTTCTCCTGTTGTCACTTAATATCGTCTTAAACCGCGAGAAGCTCCTTTCGACGTTACAGGATGTCACAGGTGCATATTTGAAGAACGTCATTAAATCGTTTTGCAACCGTCACTTTAATTTCACACACTTTGCAATACAAAATTTTCCCGTCGGTGCAGAAGTGGTTTTCTCCAAACTCTTTAACAAAACGTTTTAGTTTTACACTTTCAGAACACTTATTAGTCGGCATTTTGATGTTTCCCGATACCACTGCAAGTGTGAACTGAAAATCTTTTTAAAACTGTCTCTATTGAAAGTTGTTAACAAGGAGGAAGGAGGTAAAATCCCGTGCATTGTGCTCCGACTACCTGCACTTGTTATTGTTCCTTCACATTCCAGTTACAGTCAAACCAAAATATTAGTAACTCTTTCTCAAAAAAATTTTAACTCTACGATTTAGTGCCTACAGTATACTGTACAATTGTGGTCTTTTACCGAATTTATTACTGAAATATGACGTTAAATTAAAAAATGACCAAAATATGACCAATACTATAAAAATGTCCAAAATATGACCTGTGCAATTGTGCTCTTTTACCGAATTTATGACTTAAATATGACGTTAAATTTAAAAATGACCGAAATATGACCTAAACTATAAAAATGTCCAAAATATGACTTTATATGCAAAGTAAAAGCGGTCCAATTAGGATAACAAAAGTGCAATTCGTGTTTAATTTCAGTTTGCGGCAAGATTAGAGGTCAGGATAAAAATATGATATGTCATGAACATCCGAACCCTACTTATCAATATTCCATATCATAGATTATCTAAATCACTTAACAGCTATGAGGTATTAGGCCTAAAAATGTACAATAAGCTCCCATAAAAAATAACTCAGCTTCCGGTAAATATATTCAAAAGTAAGCTTTCTATTTTACTTGTTAGGAGTCCATTTTAGGTGCGCATTCATTAGAGCCTCCTGCTTCATCTTGTTGCCGGAGGAGGGCCAAGTCTTCACGTACTGGATTAGGGTAAAGATGTCCTGGAAACAAAATATAAATAAACTGTCACATTTTTTTACGTAGCTACCTCTTCCTGTCAAAGTAATGAAAACTTTACACAACATAATGTTATTCCCTCAGATGTTTTGACCTACAAAAGTGGGTTCTTTTAGATTGTATACATACCGGCTAGCAACTGTTTGATTTCCACCAGAACATCACGTGCTCTCTTTGTAACCTCCCATTCCGTTCCTTCCTCGTGAAGTTTCCTGAGCACAGGGATCTTCAGTAACCCGTCCTGCATTGCTGTAACACACAAGTACATCACATTATAGTCACTTGGATGTGTCTTATCATGACAATCGTATACATACTGTTCTCATGCACAAATCCTTTCTTAAAGACAACAGCAGCCGGGAAATGGGGTAGCAATGCCTATAAATAATGCGTTCTGTACTGAGAATCTGGATTAGTTCTGAAATAAGAAACAGAAATATTAAATTAGCACAAAGCAAGGTAACATGCTTATGTTAATAAGTAGATACTGTTTTAGATATCATAAAAATCCATTGTTTAGAGCTGAAGATGATACGGATTGTGAAGCACTTTGCAAAATGACTTAACTTGTCTTTATGGTAAAATTTTGAGCTATATTGCATGAAAACTTTTGATTTTAGTAATTTCAGTGGTGCATTCCCTTACTATGGTTTATCCTATAACAATAACGAACATATTGACAAAAGAATTTAGATTAGGTGAGCATCAATCAAAGCTTGCTGTACCTGATCCCAATAAGCCTCTTCATCTATTTCACGGAGGAGGGCCAAGTCCTCACGTACCAGATCTGGGAACTGTTGCCCTGAAAACAAAAAATATAAACTGTCACATTTTTTTGGTTTCCATTTGAATGCTAGCCTATTATTAAAATGTAGCAAATCCTTTTAATTGACCATCTACTAGACATACTGGAGATTTAATTTCAGTATGATCTGAATACTAAAAATGAATTTTAGATTATATTAGGCCATTGCGTTTAATGGTGCAGTGTTGTTTGGGGTTCCTTTGCACCACCAAATTATTTCAATGAGTACAAAGGTATTTATTGCTAGGGTGCAAAGTTAGCATATGCCCAGTTTTAATTAGTCATATTTAACAATAATTTAAGGAAAAAAGAAGTTTCTTATTAATATTACAATGTGTAAATGAATTTCAGAAAATTTTAAACTTGCATTTCACAGAAATTTGTTACATATTGTATTAACAGTTAAATAATATAGAGGAAAAACACAAAACACGTGTCTACACCTTATCTAATTCTGGAATGCAGAATTGTCCTCGATTCGACATTTTCGTTGGTGGATTTATTCCACTGATAACGTCACACCACTCATGATATTTTCACATTGAGGCCATTTCCATGATTTGCCTTAATTCCTCCTCCAAAATCTCCCCTGGAAACACCTCAGCCCCATAATGGAAAACTACAAACTGTCCTACACTCCTTTTCACTTCTTTCCATTCATGCTGCTCTACGTCAAATCAGACTCGCCAGATTCCATGAACGATACTTCTCCACATTCAAATGATGAACTTGTGCTGAAATTCAGATCTCTTTCTGTCAATTTTTCCCTGCCCTTGGTTTTCCTCTTCTTACTCCTGTTCTTGCTGTTTCTTTCCATTATCATCAGCATTATGAACAGCAGTAATTAATGACGGTCCTGGTTCTCAATTATGCCTTCCCAGCTTCAATCCTCACCTTCTTCCTCTTTTTGCACCAACACCTCCATTGCAAGTAAGTTTTGATTGTTTTTCTTCCAAATATTTCATGAAACTTGACTCAATGTCTTCTTTGTTGCCTTGACAGTATTTTGGAGACAGATCGCAAGGGTAGATGCCACATTTTCTGAATCCAGATTGCAAATTTGATACACCATTTTTCAGAATGCCCTCATATAACTTTTTCAACAGTGCTGGAATGTTTTGTTTCTGGATGACAGTTTTATTCATCCAACAGAACTGCCTTTGTAGTCAGACAATATTTTCCTCCATTTCTGCTTCAGTGGACGAAAAAATGCAACATCTAACGCCTGACGATGATTTGGAAGGATTTTCTTCATCTTGATGGATTGAAAAAAAATGTTGTTTATGTATGTTTTTATAACCAAATGTGACAAATGAAATGCACGAAAAATAATATATATATATATATATATATATATATTCAGAAAGAAATATTAAAATAAAATATAAATGTTAAAAATAATTTTGTTTTCAATCTTCATCTTCATCCGTCGTACTGCAAATCTATTGGTTCAATTGGGTCATCAATATTAACTGCATCTTCCATATCTGTAACAAGAAATCCTTATAACACTTAACAATATGTTATTTATTTCATGAAAAGCATGTTATTGAAGTATTGAAAAGAAATATGCCTAAATCTGGAGTATCCCAAAACGTTATCGCCAGGGCACCCGGCCTCTGGAGCGGATTGTAGAATTCAAGGTATATTCCCGGCGATAACAGTATCGAAGTGAGGATTGGATGGTTTGAAACACAACTTGATTGTATTTCCAACCAGAAAAAGAATAAACAGTTTATGAACACACAGAAATCACAGTCGTAGTGACGTTACTTGAATAACATGACATGCGCTTGAGGAAATGTTTGTCGTAAATCTTGATGTTTTTGAAGCTAATTAAATACGTATGTAAATGTATTGGAACTGTACACAATCAGAGGACCAGCAAAAAGATGTAGCTTATTGAAGTTGTTACTTCTCACTAGCTAGAATATTTGCATATTTATGTTTCATAGAAATTATAAAATATGAATGTATATAGTATATGAAGCTCAGAACGAGGATTTGCATTAAATTAAGTGATTTACACACTTTACTTGATAATTGATAAATGTCTACATTTATTATCAATCACAATTACATTAAATTCTCTTTGAGACTGCGAATCTCAGAAGCCTTAGTCCAAATATGCTGTGAAACGTACCTTTGGTATGTGGTTCACGAAATTACTCACAAAATGAAGGATTTTCCCCTTGATAAGTATGAATGTCCTGAGAATTGATGAAGATTTATTATCTTCGTAAAGAAGTCCTTGAGGTCCTTAATATTGTGTTACATGCAATCTTCATGGTCGTTGAATTACTGAATCCATGATAAAAATGAAGAAAAAGGCCTTTCGCCCGAAATTAGCAATATCTTGAAATGCACCTTTTATAAGTTGAAAAAAAAGCTCCTTGCTCTTGGAAAAGGTGAATGGAATGTGGATGAAGCTATCCATTTTGAAGAAGTGTGATTAAAACAAAAGAAGGTTGAAATAATTAGATAATCGCCAACCCAAAAATGAGCTCTATCAGAACATTTAATTAATCAATTTATGAAAAAACACTATACTAAATATATAATCTCAAGATAAAAATAAAATAAACAAAGAAATGTTTAAGTAGGAAACTATTTAGAAATGAATGAAGGCATTTTGATTTCGAGATTAATGACAATAATTGTCAAGACATACGGTAATAAGTAAAACTATGAGGTTTTTAAGTGTAACAAATGAAAATCAAATCAAAGCCATATTTATAACATAGCATTAGCAAGACATAACACCTAGAATATGACTACATCTTCATACACTTCTGGTCATTTCCAATTTTTATTTACATTTGTCCGTCTGTAATCCGTTGGTGACATGTTGGTGATGTGCATTCCTCCACAAGTGCTGCCATAACTCCGATTGGCAAGGTGGCAAGCGACAAGTATCGTAATTATGTACATTCAACGAGAAGGGCTGTGTATTTGTTATTGAAGATTTCAATTCTAGCTTGGTTGACATCAGATATTTTTTTTAAACCGTACAATTGGTAGATAAAAGATTGTATAATGTTAAATGATTCATCTATATTACAATCCTCTGATCCCACATCTGCCAATGCCTTTTGAAAAATTTCTGTGTTTATAAAAATTTGTAGAGGTTTTTTCTTGGCTCATCTGTAAAGTGCCGGGTTGAAATCACATCCTGTGAGCGCATGAAGAGCGGGTAGCGCTCGTGAAATTATTGGGCCTAACTTAACAGAGATAGCAGAAACGTCAATATATCGGCGTGCATTATTTACTCCAAGATCCATCCATGTTTTCACCGATGCTTGAACGTGTTTCATATTGACCAACATGATAACAACAATATCCGTATCAGGTTCTGACTGTAACAGTGGAATCTTCTTTTATCTGACTTGCCAAAAATACTATTTTTGTATCTGCTTCTTCATGATCAGGACATGAGCGTTCATGATCGATGGTTCACGTGACTTTATTATCAGTAACTGAATATACATAACACAAATCATGACTCAGATATATTGTTTTGTTACCGATAATCATAGAAATTTCCTGATTAGCCCAATGATCAATAAAAAACTTGACAAAAGCTTCTTTGAACTTAAAGTTTTTCAAATCTTTCGCAAAATCTGCTGTTCTCATAGATCAACGGGGAGGATGCTGGCCAGTACTTGGATGAATAATATTGTCCTGTCAATTTATACAAAAATATTGTTGGCCATGCTTACAGTAAAGAAATTTCTGAGGGGAATATTCGATAAATTTCAGAAATTATTCTTAAAGGCAGAAAATTCAATAAATGTTTGCAGTCGCACCTTAAGCTCCGCTCATTCGATATTCACATTTGCACAGACTGTGTGATGTATTTCTTTCTGAGCGAAGCTGAGTGATCAACTGTCCTTGTATATTGTCGCAAGTGCCTTGTACCCACCTCTGTATATAGTCTAAATAATGCATAACACTAACCACATAGTTAAGTGTGTGAAGCGGAGGCGGCGGCCTTAGCAAAGCGCCCTTGCATTTTCGAATAGTGTACGATACACTGTTTGTAGGTTTCGAAAATGTGGCATATTATATCTCCCGCCAAGTTTGTCAGCCTCTCACCTCTTGTCTAGCAGTATGACATACACCTCCAATGTCCAATCATGAGTTTCTTCATAATACGAGGACAGAAGATTTCACTAGATCGTGGTATAAAAGAAACTGCATCGGTGAGGGTAGGTTGGGCAGGACCAGTTCATCCCATGGTGCGAATTATATTTGATTTTTCCCCACTTGTTTTTTCTTCTTTCTTTGTCCATAGCCTGCGTTTTTGGTCGCAACATTCAAAGAAGGGGCTATCAGGTATTTATAGCATAATTAGCGTAAAGTGTGTCTTGCGATTCTGTACAAGGATATGTGAATACTGCTAACTTTTATTTGGGCAGAGGAAGTTATGTGACTTTCACATCAGATTTTTATTGTGTATGTGATGTGTGTTGCAGTCGAAAATGAATTTACCTTAAAAGTTGGGCTAAAACCTTGTTCTTCAGTTATATTCGCTCCAAAGGATGTCATTTGGAAGCTACTGTTGTATTTTTGTATATTCTGCAAAAAATGCTAGTGGCTCTGGTGGCAGTGTCAATTGTGGTAATTTGACCTTTCCGCTTGCACAACATAAACCTGGCAGTTTATGCCGAAACCTCAAAGCATTGCAATGTTCACAAACGGTGCTCATGGTTCCGAAATCGATCGATACATCCGCAGCGTAATCGATTGTTGGATCGTATCTGCAATGCCAAACGTTCATGTCGAATTGTCACATTTGGCTGTCTGTTTTGTCTACATTACAAATTATTTTCTATGTTATCTCCAACTGAGCGAGTCGAACTCCACTGTATCCGTTGTTCCGGAGTCATAATTGATCGTGAGTGAAAAATTCTTATTCGATTTGCCTCCAAACGCTGTCTATGTTCTTCATCGGTCTCATTGACCCGACTATCATGCATTTCTCTTGCTTTGCGCGTACGCCGACCGATATTTTGACGTCTTATTGACCACATTTTTCCAAGACACCAAAATAAACTTCTCAACACACCACCGTTAACACAATATTCATAATGTCACACTTCTATTTCTTTTTACACAGTTTAATGTCTTGGTTGCAAGACTAACACTTTTTTTGTTTGTTATGAAAACAAAACTGTCAACCTATGTCACTTCTTTTGTCACCCTTCTATTTTGTTATGTAAACAATTAACAGCAGAACTCTCTAACTGTGCCTCATTTCACATTTCAGACTTTTCCCATGGATTTTCCAAAAATTTTCTTTCATACAAACCTTGTCCTGACAATTAAGTTATGAACACAACAAAAAAATAATCAGCCAAATCTGTCGAGCCGTTCTCAAGTGATGCAGCAACATACATTTTGGAAATTCATTTTTATTAATATAGATTTAGAATTTGAAATAGGAAGAACGACTTATCACACTCAAATTATTCCCTCAGAAAACGCTTGGTATAGCTTTTTATGGCTCATAGAGGATGTAGAATTTTGCATCCCATCGCTTCTACACACCATGCCTGGTAGGGGTTCAAATAAGAAGAAACAGAAATTCTGGTAACATAAAATTGTATTGTCTTTGTGGAATATTTTATTTCTCACTCTCATGTTACCATAAAACCGTTTTGGGAATGAAATTAAACAGAAATGTAATATCACTTTCATGCTTCTCTCCCCAAAATATATTACCTTACCTCGTATTGTTTTCTCTATGTCCAGGGTAGAGAGAAAGTAATGTGACTGCATTTTCGTGGATTTCATTCTTTAATATTTATTATATTATATACTACTTTCATGTTAAAATTTTATTTTACTTTTCTTCCTTTCCTACCTATTATTTTTTTCTCACTAATTTGTTCTACTTACAATGTTGAATTTTCATTATTAGGCTATAGTTTAAAATAGTCTTAATTCACCAACATAATCTACATCTATATAATATAATCATGTTTCTCTATCATTATTATTTTTTATTCTTAATTAGATTATTTGGTAAGGTTTGAATGTATCCACCTCTGGTTAGTGGAAGAGAAGGCCTTAAGGCCTTAACATGAATTATTTTGATAGCTTCTCTAATTTGTTAAACTCCCATTTCATTTATTTCCAAACCTACCCGAGACCACTGGCAACACTACACTGTAGTCATGTGAACTGTGATTTGGATTTGATAATTCTGTGTAAAAAGGGATTAAGTATTCTCAAAAACATTTTTATTTTTGGCATTTAAAATCAAAATTTTTCAAAATCCTTTCTTAGTGAGCACCTACATTATGAAACGAAGGTAATGTCAAAATTCCAAGTCTGGCTCTGCGTTTATTCTCTGTCATTAAGTCAGTAAGTCATTCAATCAGTCAGGACAAAGCGAGTAGGACAAGGAATCAAAATGGATCTTAACAGCTGATACTGATGATATAGATCATAAATTGTATATCTGTGTGCATTGTAATTTAAATGTATTTAAAATTTAAAATTTGTATGACGAAGCCAGAACTTGTACAACTTCATATGGTGAAACTTATCATTTAGAAATCTTGAATTTAAGAAATAAATTTCATTATAATAACTTTCTGTATTTTATAGTTTGCATTATTGCGCCATAGCTTAGTTGTTAGTTGAAAGAAGCAAGTTCAAATCAGCCTCTTGTATGATTGCTTTTTTTGATAAGCCATAATAAGTTTTGTTACGGAAAATATGATAAAAAATGAAGCGTAATTTGAATTGATGTAAACATATTTAGCTTAATTAATCAACATTATTATCTAAATGATGTCTTTAAAGAAGAGTTTATAAACATGCGCTACTGATACAATCGCCATTATCTTTGTATCCTTTACGAGAATCATTGAAAATGAGTGAAAAACTGAGCTTATTAGTAGTAAAATTACTTTTACTAAAAACTATTGTGTGCACCAACTTTAGCCTCTGCCGCAATACTAGATTTGTCCACTAAAGCGTTATATTGCATACTTGATACATAAATAGCTATTATTGCATGAGAACAGTAATTTTAATTTTTTGAATGTCTTGAAATGAATGAAAATCTTACAGAAATCTAATTAAATCTCCCCGTATAAATTGCTCTGGCTGTGGTCACCATTGAGAAAACAAAATACATTCAACTCCCACTCATCACAGCTGATGTTTCGTCACGTCGTGGCGTATTGCTGCAGAAATACTGGCTTGTCATTAGTCGATAAATGTTGAATGTCGCATCGCTTTGTAAAGCGCTTCAATTGTACTGCAGAAACTAAAGTGTAAAGAACAATGGCCATGACAGTCCATGCAGCAAAACCTGTAAAGCCAGCAACCGTAAGACGATGCTGCAGCAAGTGTGACGATTTATGTTCACTGCCGCTACAGCGACCACCAGCAAGTTGCCAAATTCTCAGTTCGATACATTTTGATTACTAGAATGTAATGATTACTAAAATCAAACACCGTGTTTCCATTGTTGAGCACAGAGGTGCCATCTGTTGAGGAGGAGTGGTTGCATCCTCATAAACTACATAAAACTGCTCACATAGTGTGCTTGTAATGAAATGACAATAACGGTAAATTTAGAATTTTTTTCTCCTTTAATAAATTTTCGTGAAAATTAGCTTTAAAATTTGGTTGATAGCATTCGCAAAATATTTTGTACAACATGTAAAATGAATCACACTCATCAATGCTTACCTGGGTATTTCTGAGAAGTATTTATATGACTTGTCGGGATCTTATTACTGAATTGTGTTGTACAATACAATGTATATATATTGCATACTGGCTGTTTCTTGTTAATGGAGAGCAGGGAGGAAACAGTACACATTTACAATATTTACATATTTACGTAGGCCTGTATAAACCTTTTTGCACTCCTTAACTAATTGGTGGTACTTATGAATGTTGTTGCTGTGGATCATAAGTTGACATTCCCGCATGCAATCTTGTTGCTATGTGCGGTAAGAGTTTCCGTGCTGTTATGAATTTATTTACGCCACACCTCATAATACAAGCCTTTATGGACAAGGCCCCCCAGGACAAATATTCGGTTCGCATAACACCAAACACATGCGATTCACTTTCTGAAATAAACATCTATTTTTAAGAATGTACATACATAATATTTTCAGGTAATATCACAATAATACATAATTATTAATATAATTAAATTGATATAAATAATCATTGTGCCTTTATTTTGATATATTTATCGTAATACTACAATTTGTACAATTATTTAAAGTAATTCCTCCATACTTATTTACAAATATTCGGTTCCCATAACAACAAACACATGCGAATCACTTTCTGAAATATAACATCCATCTTCAATAGTGTACATACATAATATTTTAAGCTAATATCTCAATTAATATAAATAATCATCGGGCAAAAAATAGCATGCAATACTCGTGCCGTAAGCGCATAAATTGAAAATACTCTTTCCTCGATCCGTAAACACCACTTACGGCACTTGTATCGCAATATACAGTATGTACATTCAAAGCAAATCAGCATTAGGTAGATACATCCAGACAAGCCTGGACTTATTTACATTCTAATGCTTATAGATACAGATGCATAACTCTTTATTTTTTTAATACTGGTGTTAGGTGATAATTCATAAGTTTTCAAAACATTTAATATGTGCATTCAGTGACTTATTTACATATTGATATTAATATTAGGTTTATTTAATCTTCATTACAATCAGGGATTTTTGCTTCACCATTCTGTCCCTTGAATTACCAAAATAAGCATTTTATAACTATTTCTACATGTTACTTAAGTACAACATATATTTTTCTCTGTTCTACATCTACTCTTGATGACTCCGGAATAAGCACAGGGAGGAAACACTTTAGTAACCGAATGTGAAATGAAGAAGACTCTCCGAAGCTGGTTTCGGTTTGCAAGGAACCGAGATGGTGACAGGGAACAATAGCAGAATATTATGGGATATTATTGTCTTACAATGACTGTTCCACTCATATGCTGCATGTTTGATACTGAGCAATATTCTTGTAGGAATTGCGAGGAAGCAGTTTTACCTGATAAAACTTCATCTTGTTACTGAACCGTAACAGTATCACTATGCAGTGATTACTAGATTGTCATCCATTGTCATTGCTAAATTGAAAACAAAATGGCAAGCTAAACCACATGGATTCAGTTACAACAGTTCTATGAAGATCGTAAGTAGGCTACAATTAAGTTGAATTGACTAGGGAAGCTCAAACGCAACAGATTGGGCTAACAATATGAGAAAAAAATTGTGTTTTTAACCAATGCACATTCAAGTAGAGTGGCAATTTACAAATAAATTACATTCTTGAAAAAAAGTGTTTTTATTTTGTTCCGATTTTAGCTTCTCTTAATTTAGAGGTTAACTCTGTCACTATTATTCCATAATGCAGAATGTTCATTCATTTAGTATGCCGTGATCTGACAACGATTTTATTTTAAACAACCAGAAATAACTATTTGTATTAGAATATAATATTATTATTTATATAATCCTTTACGTTTTATTCATGGAATAGTCTTAATAAATCCAACTCGAGTTGAGTTTCATCAGATAAATTTGCTCCTTCTGCTCAGTGGCGAATCTATCATAACCTCTCATGGGATTAGCTGTGATAAATGTGTTTTCCTTACTATTTTAAAACCCGTTTAGAACAAGGACAGTGAATCCTGGGATACTTTTCAACTTCAGTCGGGATGATAGTTCGATAGGAAGATAATCCATTAAAACAACTCTATTCTTACATTCAAGAATTACCTATGTTATAGTTGCACCACATGTTAGCATCAGTCTAACTCAATGCTGGAAGCAGCTCTAGTTGTGTTACTAGTACAGTGAGTCCCACGCAAGAGTTGGCCAATGAGGCACAGCTCCAATTCCCGAGCGATCGGATGCAATATCCATGCAAATAAAGCCACGGTTGGTGTAATGATTCAGGTTCTCACACTTACAGTTGGAATTACAATGAAAATAACCACGTTCCTCATCACAGGAGATGCTCGAAATGTTCTCCTCTTGCATCCACACAATACTGGCACCTTTTTAGAGAATGTTCATTCATGCGCACAAGTTCAGCTTCCGAGACAGAGTCCATTTCTCTTGTGATTTTGTCTTTAAGTTCGTCTAACAGTATGTGAATATTATTTATGGGGAAACTTGAAAAATAAAGTGTATAGTTTAATTATCCGTACATTAGAAGAACTTAAAGACAATATCACATGTCTAACATATAACTTGTCAATATTAGTAACCATTATTAGGTTCTTGTCGTGACAGTGGCTCTGCTACTAGCATGGACAGTCTGACATAGTACAAACAACAACTGCTTATATTTCTCAGGTACTTAAGTTTCTCATAATTTAACCTATTTTAACCCCCACAAAATCACTTCATTGGTTTGTTTCTGTTCAATCAGTTATTAAGTAAGCTTTGCTTAACTGTGCAAGAAACAGTGTCTAGTGATTTCATTAAAGACAATGCGAAGTTGTCTCAAACACTGCTATCAGGTTGGTACTCCTTCCACCAGACATGAGTGGCTGCTGTTTCACCTACAATTAAAAAACGTTTTCAAATTTCTGCCATGATGAAACTCAATCTTCCTTCTGAGCCAATGATGTGACACCTGAAGAAGACTCGAGGGTAGAGTGTGCTTTTAACTTTTTCCACTGGTTAAAAAGTCTTTTAATTGTATGTGAAACAGTGGAATTCAGGACAGATATGGATGCTTTACTGGTCAGTAGACCTTGATGTCTGTCTGTAGTGTCTTCCTCAATGTAATCAGAAATAATCTGATCAGCAAATACATCTTTAATTTCGTATGTTAAGTGAGCAATGTTGGCCTGCACATTGTTACGTATCAAGTGTGAGCTGCTCAACACCGCAGTAATACGAATGCAACAAAATATTAAAATAAAAACAAATGAAGTGGCCCAGGTCTAACTGTTATATCTAACCATGTAAATACATGAGAATATTATAGGAGAAAAATTCCTCCGGCACTGGGACTTGAACCCAGGACCTTTGGCTATTCGCGCCAATGCTCTACCAACTGAGCTAAGCCGGAGCTCAATTCACAGCGCCAGATGGAACTTCTCTCCTATGACTGATTGCCCTAATGGTCCACCTCACAGACAGACAAGTCATGTCATATGCAGTACTGTGAGGCACACTAAGTAGTGATTTTTGTGACCGGGCTCCCACTGTTATTGTACAGTTAACATTCAAGATAGATATACAAGCATTCATGAGCCACAGATTATTGTCTCTGTTGGACACTACATGAGAATATTATAGGAGAAAAATTCCTCCGGCACTGGGACTTGAACCCAGGACCTTTGGCTATTCGCGCATTGGCGCGAATAGCCAAAGGTCCTGGGTTCAAGTCCCAGTGCCGGAGGAATTTTTCTCCTATAATATTCTCATGTAGTGTCCAACAGAGACAATAATCTGTGGCTCATGAATGCTTATATATATGTAAATACATGTTTATGTACATAGTGTAAAGTTGTGCTGCTGAAACAAAGTGATTTATAAATCCAGCCTGAGTTCAATTAATTTGGTGTCTGCAAATATCAATGAGTGTGTGTATTAATGTTTAAAAATCAAAAGTATTAAAATCCAAAAAACTGTTAACTGTACTGTTTTATTATCAGGACCCGGATTTTGATGACATGTCATCTTTTAACTGGTACATCATGAATGTTGGCCACTATAGCAGATATTCTGATCATGACTCCTATATTATAAAAACGGTTATTTTTTATGTTATTTTAAAATTCAATGTCATTAAATTATTAAGGCTATATTTCACACTTCACTATTAATTATTTACCTAGGACTACGTAGTTTCAGTCACCCTTGTGACTAAAATCAGCTCTTGAACAGAAATTCAGATGTAGCTGAGGATAGTCACAAGGGTGACTGAAACTACGTAGTCCTAGATAAATAGTTAATAGTGAAGTTTAAGTGTGAAAAATGGCCTTAGTAATTTATATTATGACTTCACTGTGTTCTTCCCAATATTAGTTTCTATATTCAATGTCATTATTTTCCATTTAATGGTCTTTTTTCACCTGTTTCATATTTTAAGATAATCTTTGAAATTAAAGCCATTATTTTTTTCATTTTGTGTTCTTTCTTGCATTATATATAGTTTTTATACATTTACTTACATTGAATATTATCGTAACTCAAAATAAGCATAAATAAATAAATATTCTTATAATTTCAATTTGCATGTAGAAGGACAGTGTTTGCCATTAGCATTTCACTGTATGTACCAATTATTTACAATTGGGTCAATAACATAAATTTCAAATACATACAAATTTTTAGGTCTTTCTTATTTTATTTTTGTAGTCATCAAAATCCGGGCCCATAGTAGTACAGACAATATATGCTGTTATAAAATTATTGTACACCCTGTGTAGCATATTTCCGTTCTTTTATTTCATTGTATTGTATTATTATTGATGTACAGTTGAACATCAGTCATCCGAACCATGAAATATCCAAGCAACCTTGTCTGTAAGGACAATAACTCATATACACTTCATCAGATTTCCATGCACTTATAACATCCATAGGAAGAATACTATTTATTTTGGACCAAAGTGGTTGACCGGCACCGGAGTAATGCCCAATTAATGGTTTAAAAATTACAAATCTTCACTGTACTACTACAGCTACTTCCAGATGAGTCAGAATCTTGAAATTCGGCAGGAGTATTGGCACATAGTTTGTGAAATGTGGTCTGTTAACTCCATCTGGCATTTTGGTTTATTTTTATTTCTTTACATTTTCTAAATTCTTGTGATGTTCATACTACATCAAGGTATGGATGACTGACGTTCCACTGTATACAATAAGACAGCAGGAACTGGCTGTCTATTCTATATAAAGTCTCTCCTCGGCACGATTTGGCTTGAGTGTAAGGTTTGCACTTTAATAGTTTAATGATTTGGGTTTATGGAAAAAGAAAAAGTATCATAACAATACAAAGTAATTCATTTGTTATTCAGTGACGAGAGAGATGTTTTATTTCCGCATGAAAAGGACTCGAAGTGACATGCTTTCCTAGTATTTATGAATTCCATAGAATCAATGCTGAGGATGGGTTAAATCAGGGTTCCCCACTTTATCCTTTTGAGATGTGACAAATCACTACAAGCACAAACATGATATTAAATCAACTTGTGAACCCGTTTAGTGATCATGTCAGTGGCTTGATTCAATCTCTTGTTTGAGAATGTATATTACTCTGGCTGTTATCTCTTGGTTTTGAATCACACTTCAGAAGAAAATAAACAAAAGGCAGTCATCAAGCCACCATTTTTAATTACATAACACATCAGAACATTCTTCTTAAGATTTTTGAAAAGTGTGTATTTTTTTCAAGCTTCTATAATTCCGAATCGATCTGCACCCCTCTAAGACAGTTAAATACCCCCTAGGTTGGGAACCCTGGGTTAACTTACCTATTGTTTGGTAAGAACTTGTGGTCTGGCTAAAAGTAATTGGAAATGTATTTTTAATGACAGTCTATTATTATGTTACATGATTACATTCATGTATGGCTAGTCTATAGTAAAATCAGTTTGTAAACGTTAGTGAAGGTCTATTGAACATGCAGACGAGGATTGACTGTAACGTTTTGTAAGAGATAACAAGAAAATATACCATTTATGTTTTGTGAATATTTGAAAACTGACTTGTATAAGTCCTATTGGATGGGCCTTGAACAAAATAAATATTATTTCATATCACAGCGGTTCTTTGTTGTTATTCATGTTTACAGCTGTACTAATACCACCAGGATAAAAAAAAAGAACCTGATCATTCTTATAAGTTCCCAAGAATTTACAAGAAATGGGTTTCTTTCCAACCTCATGTTCTGTAATCTGGGGCATACATTTCCAAAATAAGGATTTTAATTGGTAGATATGATGGAAAAAAAGGCTTCTGTCCAATTGTAAATTTAAACATCCCCAGCCATGTACAGAAGTAGCTTCAGCTCCATGCGGTTGTGTACGAGATCTGAGTCATACAAATACTGGCAGTCATAATGCCCATGAAAAGAAGGACGTAACTGCGCAACAGTGGCATTTTCAAAAGCATTGGCTGAGTGGGTGTATAAAGAAGACTGTCAAATGGCAACTAAAGATTATTTGTAAACAAATCCACCAGCTATCTCATTCCAGGCATAACAGGCAAAGACGATCATCCCTACAATCTTGGGTCGCTAGCAAAGGAAAACATCAGTAAAGAGGAAGCTCTTCGGAATCCTTCTAGTTAGCGTGCCTGGCGCGATCACCGCACGACTCCAAACTTTCAGATGTACATAACCTGAGAACTGTTTGTGATATCGATGTAGGATCCTCATCATTATGTTTATAATTACTCATAGAATTACTGAATTGCATTTTCCTAAGACATGATTCAATGTTCCTTTAAGCTTTTGAGATTTCTGGCCACCTCTGAGGTAGGTGAGGTGTTTAATGAGGGGCAGGGAAGGGAAATTTGATTAATTCGATTAGTTAGTTTGAAACGTAACTAATTTCTTGACATTAATTGTCCTATCACTAAATGGCAGCTGTAATATAAATGACACAAAATGACTGGCTATTTTTACCATAGCACATGCTGGAGTTAAGGAAAGAAGACGAGTGTTGCAACTCAGCCCAACCCATCAAAAAGGGTGAAAGTCTGTGCGTAAGTTTATCTTCTAAACCGATCTACTGAAAGTGGTAATGTTGTTATCATGTAGATGTAGATGTAGATGTAGATGTAGATGTAGATGTCTCGTTCTGTAGATCCTGTGTTGAGCAGGGCTCAAGGATATAGAACACGTCAGATAAAAACATACAAGCTGAAAAGAAATCATCCATATTGTAGAAGGTGTGAGTTACTAAATATTGCTTCAGAGCTCTTTTGAAAGATTTGCATTTGCTTTTAATACATAGTGATTTAATCTCTTTTGGAAGGTTATTGTATATTTGTATTGCGGAATAATAAGCACCTTTCTGAAAAAGTTTTAATGAGTTAGCTGGTCTATGTAAATCATTCATGTTTCTAGTAGTACGCCCGTGTATACTGTGATTACTTTGAAATTTATCAATATTATCTACCATGTAACACATAACAGAGTATATATACTCTCCGGTGAGAGTGAGGACTTTTAATTTTTCAAACAGCGGTTTACAAGATTCTCGTTTTTTCTTTCCACATATTATTCTTATTGCTCGCTTCTGTAATCTAAATATTTTTTCCCTATGTGCCGAGTTACCCCAAAAAATGATTCCGTACCTCATAACAGAGTGAAAATATGCAAAATATACCGTGAGTAATGCGTCCTGTTGTAATATATCATTCAAAGTTCGTAGCGCAAAACATGCTGAACTTAGCTTAGAACTTATCATTACAATGTGTTTCTTCCAGTCAAGATTTTGGTCAATTTGTAGTCCTAAGAATTTTATGTTGCTAATTTCCTCTATGATTTGTGTTTGATAATTGATTACAATGTTTGAGATATATCTATTTTTTGTTCTAAATTGAATAAAGTGGGTCTTATCAATATTAAGTGACATTTTATTAGCTTGAAACCAAGTATTTAATTCGTGAAAAGTCTTTGTAGCTAGTCTTGCTAAATCTTCTTGTGACTTTCCTGTTACGAGTACACTAGTATCATCTGCAAAAAGCAATGCCTTTGATTCGTCACTTAAGTTATCTGGTAAGTCATTGATGAAAATTAAAAAGAGCAAAGGTCCCAGTATCGATCCCTGAGGTACTCCATTTTTAACAGTCCCTAATTTTGATTCATTTCCATTTATTATTACCTTTTGAGTTCTATCAGACAGGTATGATTTGAACCACTTTAGTGTTATATTATCCAACCTATAGTGTCTCAGTTTTTGAAGTAGAATTTCATGATTTATACAGTCAAACGCCTTAGCTAGGTCACAAAAAATTCCTAGGGCATGTTTCTTTTTATCTAACGCTTCCAATATTTCTGTAGTGAGTTGAAATGTAGCATTATCAGTGGACATGCCACTTCTAAATCCAAACTGAGATGGTGTAAGAATGTTATTCAAATTAAGATAGTGTATTAAGCGGTTGTACATAACTTTTTCAAAAACTTTTGAAAATGAGGTTAGGAGTGATATAGGTCTATAATTTGATGGAACATTTTTGTCACCTTTCTTAGCACCCATACTTGTACTAAACTACATCAGCGTGTTTGAGGATCGAGTCACAGAGGTTTCCGTTCATTATGAACAACTCGTTCACGATTTGCCCATCTCTGGTAAGTATTAATGAATTTCATCTTTACAACGATCAGCTAAAATGTGACAAAAGATCCACCTTATACCCTCGTTATCATCTGGTAAGTACGTTTCAACCTTCATTGTGACAATAAAATTGTTTAATCATCTTAATTTTATTATTATTGTTGTTGTTATTATTATTATTATTATTATTATTTATATTATTATTATTATTATTATTATTATTATTATTATTATTATTTAGTATATGGCGGTACATGGCCACCACCACAAAGTGTGCAAAGCAAAATTTTACCACGACCCATTTTCGAACTGCTATTTTGTACTAGATCTATAGTAGGCTAGTTTTATTTATATTTTGTGGCCGTAATCATGTATTGCGGTATGAGAAACATGTGAAAAAAATCATAGGCTTATCCACAAACTGATGTCAATCTTCTTTTGTTCTTACTGAATGGTAATTTCGTTTGTGTTTGTTGGCGACATTGGACTTCCGTTTGGAAATTGAATTTTGTTGGCGCGTAGTTGGTTCGCTGGGCGACAGGGCGAGCGACAGATGTCGTTGTGGTGATGGGAAGCAATAGCGGAATAAGTAAATTTGTTTTAAGTGGTATTATTAGTAATTAGTTATTGAGTTTAATCTTCTTTGAATGCGTAAATGCCGAATTTCGTTTGTGGTAAGTGGTCAATTTTTTAGTATTAATGTTATAAAAATGAAATGGTTCCAAAGTCTATTCAGAGGAAAAGTTTTGGGTTATGTTCATATTCAAGTTTGATATTCCCAAGAACGTACGTGACTGTCCTTTTGTAGCCTAAGAGAGGCTGCATAGAAATGAAATGAGGGCGCCGAAATTAATTTTGTTTGGTAATATTTTGATTATAGGCTATGTACTGCGTGACACTACCTCGTGAGAGCGTTTCAAAAACTCTGCGAGAAAATAATAAACTTAAGGGTAAAACCAAATATAAGGTGCATCTTCGCATGAGACATATTCCGCCCTAACCCACCCCCAGCGAAGCATTTTCTTTTATACCACGATCTAGCGAATTCTTCGAGGATAAGCAGGCTGACAAACCGTTGGGTACAAGGCAAACATGTGGGTACTCTCGAAGGGGCACTCTTGCAGTTTTAATATTTGGTACAAGGGGCACACACGTATTTTTAATATTTGGTACGGTCTGGAGTGTCTTTGACAATATACAAGGATAGTTTGTCACCATGCTTCGCTGAAAAACAAAATGTGAATATCGAGTGGGCGGAGCTTAAACTGTACCTTATATTTGTCTTTCGCCAAATTTAATGGGAAAATGATACATTGCGACTCACCCGAGTCCCCCCCCCTACTCTCAATCCAAAATAGCCTATTTTGTTGCAAGGGTCGTTTTTATAATTATGAAGTATTATGTGGAGGTGCAAGGGTATTTTTATTTATTTGTGAAATATTAGGTGACATGGCAGGCGAGTGGAAAGGGGAGCAGGGTGAGTCGCAAAGTACTAACTTGCCAATTTAATAATTAAGGTAGAGGAAGCCGGGCAAAATATAGATCTATGCTGCGCACCAGCCAAGCTCCACCATTTTGTTAGGTTAAGAACATTTAGGCCTATGTTAGTTTAGGAGCAATATACTGAATAGCACGAGGTTTATTATGTCTCACATTGAATTTCTTCTGTGACGAAACCCTAAACCTCATCTTCCCAGGTGGGCCCCATTAGAGAGGAGGGGAAAAAATACTTTTATGCTGCACCCTAGTTACCGCGTCTTTAAACAGACACACGGTTGGACAGACGGACAGACATTTTTCGTCCCACACACAATCTTATAAAGTACCATACTGGCACTTAATAAACAGTACCTTGGTGGAACTTTTTAACAGTGAAGCACTATACCATGTTTTTAAAAAAATTGGTTGACCGTAACAGTTGACTAGCAGTTGAAAATGTGGAAAAAGTTCGCGAAATGATTGTCCTGCGGAATACAGGTAAAAGTGAAGTCTTAAAGTGTGTTAAGGTCAACCAATTTGCTTTTGAAAACAAATCATTACCTAAAGCTGTTTCTACTTCTGTTAGAGTTGTTTCAGTTGTGAATATTTCTACACTTTGGGCATATTCATATAGCCTGTATATAACAATTGACTAAATAAATTTTTCCACCTATTCAAAATTTTATTTGGAGCCGCGAGTGTAGTGCCATCATTGCCCTTAATTATTACTTACTTAGTCGATCCTCTTCTACCTTGCGGTGTTGAGGTTTTCCAGAGGGTCCTCCAGCGAGTTCTGTCTCGGGCCAATCCCTTCACGCTCCTCCACTTTCCATCCCTAGCTTCCACAGCTGCCTTTACATCTTCTTCCCATGTTTTCCGTCAATAATTCGAGCTCCTTGCCAGCAAGTCCTCGTACATTCCATGTTGCCACATTCATAATCCTTTTTCCTCGCCTGGTCGTCAACAGTTTAATCAGTCCGGTTTCCCCTCTGTAATTTCTTTTAATAATGGTATCTCGGTAACTTGGGTTATCAGCCCTAGTTCCAAAGCCTTGTGGGAGGGGCTGCCTCCCTCATAGCCCTCGGCCTGCTAGATTTTCTGTCGGGGTTTCTTCCCTTAGCCTTTGAGGTTCCTCCCTCTCACTGCAAGGCAGCAGTTTTGCCTCGGTTCGGGACTGCTTATTCAGGTTTCCCCTTATTCGCAGCTTTCCCCTTATTCGCAGCTAACCCCCATATCTGGGGGCTGTTCGCTATCCACCACCTGCGACCCGCCCGGTAGCTGAGGCTCGCCCCGGGAATTATGTTTATTCTAGGTTAAAAACCTTTCTTGAACTTGTTTATTCCCTTGTAGAGATCCCTTACATTTTTGTCTTCACTATTTTCCTCTAATTCATTTACTTTGTCTTTGAGATAGTTTCTTTTCTTTGTTCTAATGGTTCTAGAGGTTTCTCGTTTAACATTGTTGAGATTTTCAACAGTGGTGTCATTTGGATTCTGCATCCATTATAGTTTTGCCTGCATTTTTGCATTTACCAATTTCATTCACTCATCATCGAACCATGGTTTATTTGGTTTTAGTTCAAGCAGGCCTAATTTTTCTTTTACAACTACTATCTGCCCTGTTACCCTGGCTTTGTCAATCGTGGTGTTCATCCTATTTGGATTAAACACAAAAGAAGAATAAATAGAAGCCTAAGCACAATACTTAGCCTACACCCAAAGTGTTTATTTCATTTTAATGTTTTGGTGAAGAACATAACTAACATGAATGATTTACTAGAAACATGAATGATTTACATAGACCGGTTATTTCATGAAAACTTTTTCAAAAATTCGCTTATTAATCTGCAATACAGATACGCAATAAGCTTCCAAACAAAGAAAAAGCAAATCCTTCAAAGGATCTCTCAAGAAATTTTTAATGACTCACACCTTCTACAATATGGATGAGTATTTCCAGTTTGAATAAGTTTACAGTGTAGTATATTATTTATTACTTATTGTAATCTGACGTGTTCTATATCCTTGAGTCCCACTCAACACAGGATCTACAGAACGAGATATCTTCACACATCTACAAGTACATAAACCATGACCTTTCTTTGTCCCTTCTGTTACTTTTCTTGAAGCGATTATAAACAAGTTATATTAATTCATATAAAGTCAATTATGAAGTGTGTGCCATAGTTACAATGCTTACAGAATTAATGCTCCAGACTAACAACACTAAAATTTTAAAAACTTGTACGTTTGTCCTATTTGTTACCTTGGAGTGACCCGAATATCCACGTCTTACAGTTAATGCTCAAGCACTGTAAACAGCAATTCTTTGCCAAATAGGAAAAAGATGTTTAATTTGTTAACATTGATCTAGAACCCAAACATGTGAATATAAGGCACGAACATGTATACAACTAAACCGTTCAAATTCAGTGGAGAGTCGATTCTAGATACATTAGCTTATCAGAAGAATTAAATAAAAATATTGTTGTGCAACATAAGATCCATTCGAGTCAATATTGAATTATACAGCCATATATACGTTTCAATAAGTGAAATGGCTGCATTCTGTCATTGGTCATCTGGCGAAATTCCCAAAATGAAAAGTTCTTAGTTTCTTCTGTTACTTGTAACAATTAATTGTAAAAAAAAATTAAAACATTAGGCTACATTAACACACATATTGGTCCAATTAATATCATAAGTAAAGTTGCACAGACTGAAACAGTTCATTTTTAATTTAAGAAAGAAACATTTTATTTAAACAATTGTTGAAATAATGTATAGGTAGGGAAGAAAAAAAGCGGACCGATACTTGTAGCTGATTTCAGTTGATATACATCTCTTATTTGTGCATTTTTCTGTCTGAAAACACAAGGACAAATTAATGGATTATTTTCTAATGGGCTAAGTCAACAGTGGACACTACAACAAATTTCAATACATTCCCTGCTATCATGTCAATGGCGCTAGGTATGCACAGTGGGTCATATCGACAACGTAGGTATTTTAGTCAGTCCGCTTTTTTTTTTTGACCTGTACTAGTTAATTAACTATGGATATTACATGCATTTCATTAAACAGGACCAGTTTATGAATATTGTGACGACTACAGATATATTACAATGTACAAGCTAGGCTGACTTCTGAACCTAAGAAGGGGCCAATAAAAAACTAAATTTAGACAGTTAAAGTTGGACGGAATTTAAATTAAATTTAAAATAAATAAAAAACAAGAAAGAATGACTGCTACATGATTGAGTTTGTGACAGCAAAAGAACGGAAGCTATATGACTTGGCATTGTGTGGAAGAAATGGCAGGAAATAAACAATGCTGAAATCTAGCTATGCCACTACGCAAACACAATCCCCGGAACGCCTTCAGAATAGCGTAGCCAGCAATGCTCTGCCATTAGCGACCGTGCCCCTCCGAGCCATGGGGAACAAAAGAGAAACGATCGGTGCAAGGATAAAATTTCCCGTCGCACAAAAGATTCAATGTGAGACATAATAAACCCCGCGCTATTCAGTATGTTGCTCCTAAACTAATACAGATGTTCCTAGCCTAACATAACCTGTCACGGACCTATAATTCTTAATGCAGAAGCTTTTTTACCCTTCCACATCTTTCATAAAACATCGCTGAAACTATAAGGTGCGTAACAAGCGGGAACAAGCCTATGACATGAGTAAGAATAAGCTAACATTAGGCATGGATCACTTTGTGTTTATGTTGCAGATTGAACATGTCTTCAGATAAACGTAAAACTGAGGAACTCCCAGGACCTTCCGCAAAGAGATTTCATTCTGAGGAGGAGAGAGTGCACGACAGTGGAGTGTGCTCTGAATCTGAATACGATGAATCGCAGACGAGCGTGTCAGTTCCCATCGGTGCTGAGTATGTAAGTATCAGTGTCTGTCAGCTGTTCTAATTGATAAGCACATGTGGAACCTGTTTCCTTAAACTTTTTCACATATAGGATAACATCGTACGTGATAAAAACACTTTAACTAAGTTTACGATTTATATGAAAACCAAATTTTTTATGGATCTGAAAAACCACTCAAATTGTTCAGGAATTTTCACAGAATTTTTTTCACACTTCACATGCCTATGTCTCTGTCACGAGAGCCCTAAATAAAAGCAGTAGTCTTAGTAATCTCTACCATGGCCAATTGGTGATTAAACCAAAATCTGATTTGAGAGCAATACCAACGTGACAGCTAGTAACACACAGCATTTACACAAATTAGAATGTAAGCTTTTGTTTAAAATAGTTAGGCCAAAGTGTATACAATGTTAAATTGCAGAATAGGCCTATATCGTTTTAAGGCTGCAGAATTATAAATGTTAATATTAATGTGGGAGGAAAAGCTTTCACATGTGGTATCTGTAAGAAAACGTGCACCACACAATTACTTTTCTTTTCATTTGTCATTACTAGGGCCCGGATGTTTATGACATGTCATATTTTTTTCCTTTGTGATGTTACCATAGCAAATATAATTTAAACATGATATCATCTAATGTGATTAGAATTATGCAATTTTCATTGGTCATATAATGTCATATTTTAGCTTTTTCAGTATTTTTTGTCATTTTTCCGTCATTTTTCATATTATGGTCATATTTTCAATAATTTTTAATTTTTTCCCATGATTTTGTTTATTTTTATTCCATTTTCATTTATTTGCTTACAGCCGTCTCAGAGATGGGATTTGAACACCCCTGAATTGTTGCTTGTAACTTCTCAGTATTTTCTTTCTAAAAATACTTTCACAAAATATACGTTGGCCTACGTATATTTCTGAGAATTAGGAGAAAGAGAGAGATGCGTAAAAAGGGACAGATGCAAAGAAAGCGAACGGAGATATTAGGATGGCTATTGTCAGTTTTCATAGCAAGGTCAACTAACTGCTTCTGTAAATAACTTGAGCAGGTAGATGTTCTTCTTGGGGGTGCCAAGGGGAAGGGGTGATAGGAAGGAACAACCATCTCTCAGTTATTGAAAAGATTACGCTGCTTGGTGTGCTTCATCGCAATCTCAATACTCTTGGTTTATCATGCCTAAAACTAAGGGTCCGATAAGTGAAAAACTGAGAGCATTTGTACGGGAGTTTGGAGATAAGCATTTCAGTACAGATGGCACAATTCTGTTCTGTAAGCTGTGCAAAGTTAAGGTAGAATCTAAAAAGCGATTTAATGTGATTTCTAAGTGGTAAGCCAGTGACATTCCACGAAGGTGAGCCTGAATTCAACAGTAATGATTTGACTTATTTCAAATATGCCCCAATAACATCCTGCGACGTTGAGCGGTCTTTCTCCCGATATAAGTCAATGCTGAGTGAAAATAAAAGATCATTTTTATTTGAAAACTTTAAAATGCATGTGATCTGTTATTGCAATTCTTTGTGACAGTCCATCATAATGAAACATTTCTTTCATTTTGTGTAGTGTCGAGTATGTCTTATTGTTTGTTTAAATAAATTCAAAAATTTATTAATAAAGATTAATATTATTATTTATTATTGTGTTCTCATAAAATTTTAATTGAAAAAACGACAAGATTTTGAAAAAAAAATTGTCTCTAGGTCATATTATTAGTCATATTTCGCCATTTTTTAGGTCATAAAGGCTTGCATATTTCTAACATTTTTAGGTCATAAACATCCGGGCCCTAGTCATTACGCTCATATGAGTGTCCTCCAATCCCCCTCTATTGAATGTTAATTTCCACATAAGGAAGGTAAAAGTAATACAACATTAATATGGAAAAACCAGGAGTATGTGTACGAAAAAAAGGAAATCCAAACTAAATCCAACTCCACGAAACAAGTTTCAGAGATTTATTTGGAGGGTTGGCAAAGGTCGTATCAACTGGGCCGTTACAGAAGGGATCATGGTTGACAAAATGATTTTTACGGCAAAATTCATGCACTTATTTCTCTTTATTTTAATTTATGAAGCATTTATAAAGCCATGTTACATATGAAAAAAATTCTGTGAAAATTCCTGAACGATTTGAGTGGTTTTCCAGATCCATAAAAAATTTTGTTTGCATATAAATCGTAAACTTAGCTAAATTGCACTTATACCAAAACAGGTTTTTATATAGCAAATAGGTCATATTTGCAAAACTAGGGCAAGTGAAGGGTGCAGCATGTCCTTGCATTTTTGTTTTAAGTTAATCAATAACATGCTAAAGCTTACAGGTCATTAAAATGAATTCTTTCACTTCTCTGGTTTTTTTCATAGTTTGCCACTGATCACTAGTATTATATTATGGCCTACCTAACACTAGGTATACTAAAAATTGCAGTTTCGTTGCACAGGATGAAGTAGACAGGGCTGTCTTTCCTATTCTTAGCCTGAAGTCTTGTGTGAGCGTCTTATAGGATATAAACATTTTGGCTCATCTGTTGCGGAATACTGAATTTAGATAGGCTATCACTTCTCTTACAAGATCTGAGTGAAATTTGACAGACTAATATTCTTGTAGAGTCTAGTAGCTGAACGTTATATCACTCCATGTTTTTATCGTATTCCGGTTATTGTCTCTTGACTTCATGTGTTGAAAGCATACAAACTTCACAGTGCCACAGCCTAGCAAATAGCTTTATTTCACACCAAGTCCTCTCACTTGAATATAAGCTTGGCTTTGTGCTTTTTAAATGGGGTAAATACCTGGCCTCAACCGATCAACAACGACTTTCACCTTATACAGTCTCTATGCATATTTCCAAACTGAAAGGTCTGTTACCAACAGCTACTCTTGAATGTGGATCATGAGTACAGTTGTATATTTCACTTACTTTGGTGAAGATGGTGTTAGTTCTACCTTAGGCCTATTTACTAAACAATGAGAAAAGAAAATCTGAGCAGTAGGAGGCTGCAACCTTGCAGTGCACTAATTCACTGCCTTGACATTGTATCAAGTATCTTAATTCGGAATGATGGTTTGTTGTGTGAGCTACCTCAGAGGCCCGCTAACCTGTGACATAAATGGATCTAAGTACGAACTGACAAAACATCTTTGTGATTAAAATTCAAAATTTGTTTTTTAATTCCCATCCCCAAAGTACACACTTAAAGCAGTCTCCACATTTTGAGGAAGAAGTCTTGTCCTCTTATCGGTTAAAATGTCTGAATATCCTGAGAAAGCTCTCTCAGCATCTACATTATTCACCGGAATAAAAATGCTTTTATATTCAGAACATAGGCCTACATGTTTAAGAACTGTTAATAACATTGATTATTGAATTTTTTGTTGTATTAATGAGCACAAATTATTTAGTTATTTTTCTGAAACCCGAGATTTCCCTTGAAAGTAAAAAAAATTGTTTAAAAAAGAGGAATTTTACGCAAAAAACAACAATTTTGCATAAACACAAAATTTTGCATTTTTTCGTGGTTAAAAACCGACAATAATTCCACGTAGGAATGTTTGAAACACAAGATTATTGCTTAATCAATAGTAATAACAAAAATTCGCAAATCCGTTATTCGCGAAAACTAGGCATCTCTAGTCATCAAGTAAGAATATTATACGTAATATAGGCTCAATATTTTTACACTGGATAACTAATTTTAAGCATAAAGAAGAGTCTTAGCAGAACATGCTTCACCATTTCTTGTTGTAAAACGTAAGAGAGATAAGGCATCTAAAAGTGGAGAAAACTATAGGCCTAATTTTAAACGTATTTAACACATTTTGTGAAAAGTTTGCTCAACTATCAGTCTATGAAACTGACATCAGAGTTCACGGGAGTGTCAGAAATTAGCACATACGGAATTCTTAAAGAGGTGAGGAAAGTGTTGGATGTACAATGAAGTGTTTGTGAAATCAGCAGTTCGAAAGATTGTATTTTTCTCCATAACTCGATGCGTCAGAAAAGATCATGTCAATAAATAAATAAGAATCCTGAGACAGAATGAAAGCTTAGTATTGAAGCCACTAGATGTCTCAGTGTATAGCGTACTTTGTGTTTCAATGTAGTCAGGTCTACCTACAAAGTTGAATGAAAGCTACCAAATGAGGACTAGGGAGCCGAGAGCCCAAGAAATCGCGTGCGGGTAGTATCTACAACTGTACATGTGTGTAATGCTTGGCTAAAATTTAAAAAAATTGAGTAGATGTAAACATACTCTAATAGCAGTGAGTTATCATATATATAGTGCACAAGCACAATGATAGGGTTACCCTTTGTAATTGGAGAATAGGTCTGCGTTACGTAGAAGAGACGAGGAAGGGTAAGTTGTTTTCACAGCCAAGGCAAACTTGAAGTAAACACTCCTATGGTAGCCAATAGAATTGCTCTGTGTGGGATAATACTAAGTGGTGACTTTCTTTTTCCCAACAGTTGACGCAGCCCAAAGCTGGAGTGGTCACCAGAGTGTTCCTGAAAAATTTCATGTGTCATTCTTCATTGCTAGTTAATTTTAACCATGGCATAAATTTTGTTCATGGAAGAAACGGAAGTGGAAAGAGTGCAATTCTTACAGCCCTAATAATTGGACTCGGTGGCAAAGCCAGTTCCACAAACAGAGCGAGTGCTCTCAAAGGTAAGTAGATATAAACATCACTTTTATGTGGTTGCCATTTTTACTGATATTTATTGTGTTTGGGGCGAGCAACCTAACTAGCGTCCTGCCTCTAGTAGTGTTTCGTATTCCCTTCTTATACCAAATCTGATTGGATAATATTAATCAGCGCTTTATTTCAAATAAAAATGTTTGTTTATTATTATTAACTGTCTCCTTGGAATTTATGTCAAGTCTTTGATTAATACAATTGCAGGCCAAGTAATATTATAGCTTGCCTAACTGTTATCTATTGTATTTTATTTTATTATCTAATTATTCCAGTCTCATGTTCCAGTGAAGTGATGCAGAATGAAGTGAATAACCTTCTCTGTTCCACTCTTGTCTACAGTAAAGATAAACTTCCCTCATTACAGGACAATAGAACTTTGAAACTAAAATAAATATTCAATGCCGAGTAATGTTTTATAATAATTTTGGTTGTATTTCTCACAGCTATATTTGAATACAGAGTAAGTTTTTTCAATGTTAAATGTGTAGTCTGTAAAATAATTTATTTCGTCAAACATTCACTGAAATAAAAGGAAGTAAAACTGCACTCTGGTATAAATTACCTGTCAGGAATTTTTCTCCTAATGTAATGTCCGACAGAGACAATAATCCATCTTGAATGTTACTGTACAATGACAGTGGAAAATCACTAATTAGTACAGCATATGATGTAACTTGTCTGTCAGTGAGGTAGACCATTGAGGGTAATCAGTGATATTGGAGAGGTTCCATCCTGCACTGGGAAGCGAACTCCGGCTAGCTCAGTTGGTAGAGCTGTGGCACAGATAGCTGAAGATCCTAAATTCAAATCCCAGTGTCAGAGCAATATTCTCACTCGCAAATGTTCAGATGAACTATAAAGCAGGAAATAAAGTTTATCTCCTGTTTAAACACAAAATGTTTCCAAAGACTTTTCCATTCATAAGCTGCGTGTTTGATATTGACCAATAGCGTTTGGCAATCTCTTGTATATAGACCAATCACGATCCTTTATCTTATAATAAAATGTTTGGCTGGAAATGTGGGTAACGACGTGTGGTAACTAGTACATCACATGTTGCCATTAAGCAGAATGAAAACACATTATTTTATACAGCATAACTTGTTTGGAAATTGAAATAATAGAAATGTACATTGATTAAGAGCACAATTTTGATTCGTTGCAAGCCAGTTCTTGTGCTTTTATTCTGTTCTGCTGTTAGCTTACCTGAATGAAGTTAACTATGTTTTATATGTACCATTAGTAGCTCTGGTCACAACATGGTAACACGAATCGATTCATGGATGATTGATTCATAGTTGGCCGTGATCTCGCAGCTGTTAGTTTTGATTTTATGTAACAAAGCACTAAAGTAATTATTATTTGTATAATCCGTTACATTTTTATTCATGCAATATCTTAATAAATCCAACTCGAGTTGATGAGTTTCATCAAGTAAATTGCTCCTGCTCTGCAGTGATGAATCTATTGATAAACTCGTAAACTCTCGTGGGATTACCTATGATAAATTCTTAGCCAGTTACAGAAATGTACAACCATGCCCAAATTACTGTCTGACATGAGTTGTGGTTGTGGTTTTGCAGAGTTCATCAAGGGTGGCACAACGAATGCGTCAATAGAAGTGACCCTCAACAACAGAGGCTTCTTTGCTTATAAAAAAGAAACTTATGGAGACTGGATTACTGTTCAGCGAACCATCAGCGTAACTGGTGCGAGCCAGTATAAGATAAAATCTGACAGAGGTAAGTAGGCTACACGAATGCAATAATATAATCTCATAAAGCTAAATGCTTAACAACAGAAAGTAGAATGCACACTTTGGACACTCCTGTTACAGTGGACACCCTTTACAGTGTGAATTTGCAAGCATGTACAGTCCTTGTTAAAATTTTCTCAACATAAATATCAGTTAATTTAATTGCTGTCAAATACCTTATAAACACTTAGGCTACTGCAAACAGAAATACTCAAGACCATTAGAAGTAGCTTTAGGTATAAAACAAAGCTAATTCATTTATATTTAACTATTTTTGGGAATTACACAGTGAAGTGGTATTGAATTACATAAAACCTTTGTTATTACATACATGCTTCACTAAATATTTACCTGTTTTTATCAGGACAGATCTGTTTCCGCCATTCTCATGGCCATCGTCAGCTGTTCTCGATTTCTTGGTGTTGTGTTGCCATCTGGTGGAGGGTGGAAGAATCTTGTGATGAGGCTCTCTTCTACTGGGATGTCGACATCCCAGTAGAAGATGGCAACACAACACCAAGAAATCGAGAACAGCTGACGATGGCCATGAGAATGGCGGAAACAGATCTGTCCTGATAAAAACAGGTAAATATTTAGTGAAGCATGTATGTAATAACAAAGGTTTTATGTAATTCATTTATGTTATTTGGGATGGTGAACAACTCTATCCGTCTATGTAATGTTTCATTCTATGGGCTGAGTCCATTAAGGTAGAGAATTAAGAGATTATAGAGGATATCTCCAGACATCTCCCTTTCATAGAAATTAATAATTATCTATTTCCTTCATTTTAACCGCTACAAATACTATTGTTGTGTATCTATTAATCATTTACAATATTCAGAATAACTATTTTGGCAATAAAAATGTCTGTGATGTAGATCTCAACAGTTATATTTCTGACAAAGCACAAACATAAGCCAACACACTATTTATTTCGCTCAAAACATTACTTACAAAATTCCTTTCTCTTCATTCATTCTATCCTACAACTCCTTATCATAGCAAAGGAATTTTAAATATTAGTTTATTGTTTGCTTTTAATATAAATTTGTTTACAGATAGATCTCAATTCAACATATGCAGATGTTTCTGGTATGTTCATGTGTTTCAAGAATGAATATTTTGTTTCTAAACGAATTGTTGCTAACCAAAAGAGCCTGAATTCTGCTACGGTATGAAATTACCAAAAAGTTTTTCAATTGCTATTGTAAGCACAAGGGAACTGAAATTTACAATTGAAAGCAACATAAAACATTGTACAATGTTTGACCATTATAAGTACTTAACACAAACAGTGAAACTTGCTATCGCTTGCCTTTTAAGTTCTGTACAACAATCTTCCATACATGGGCCATGCTAAGGAAGAAGGCAGTAACTGCAAAAATTAAAAACATGGAGTTTTTGGTATTGATGTTCTGATCGTAATGTAACCTTAAATAAAATCAGGTAAACTGATGTAACAAATTGCCAGTATGCTTTTGTTGAATCAATTATAATTGCAATTATGATGTGCAGAAAATAAGTTTTTTTTTAATCAGATTAAAATGGACCAGCGTCAGCAGAACTACAGATTTGTGATACCTTTACAATCGCTCACTCAGATAAAAATAATACGAATCCAAGACGTTACCATTCGGCCAACTCAGTCAGTTTGACGGTGTAGTTTGATAAGAATATGTGAAGGAATACTGTTAATTGTCATATCTCAATGTATTGCAACTTGAAATTCTTAAAATATGTCAACATTTCGCAAAATTCAGTGGCATATAACTCCGCTAATTCTTTCACAGTAATGTACCTTCTGTATATAACAGTATTCATGTAGTAGGTCTACTCAATTTCAAATACATCAACGAAGTAAACAAACATCTGACTGCATTGCAGACAAAGCCCTCAAATGATTAAAAATGCGGCATTGTTAGTATACCGGTAGACGTAATTTAAAAAACATGTGACCTTTAATTAGTTGTTACTCTGGTACCGGTCAGCCGATTAGGTCCAAAATTAATAGGCTTCTTGCCATGGACGTTATAAATGCGTATACCAAGTTTCATGAAAATCCAATAAAGCATATTTGAGTTATGGGGCCTTTTGTTATATAATACCATAAAAATGCACTAAATTGGGCATTATTCCGGTATCGGCTAACCGAGTTAATCCAATATCAACAGACGTCTTCCCATGGACATTATAAATGTGTATACCAAGTTTCATGAAAATCCGATAAAGCGTATTTGAGTTATGGCGCTTTTAAATAAGAACACTAAATTGGGTTTTACTCCGGTACCGATGAACCGATTTGGTCCAATATCAATAGGGTTCTTCCCATGGACATTATAAACGCTTATACCAAGTTTCATTAAACTCCAATAAAGAGTATTTGAGTTATCGCGCGTACAGACACACGGACGGACGGACAGACATTTTTCCTTCCCCCACACAATCTCATAAGTACCATACTGGCACTTAATAAATGTTGCACAAACTATGTATATGCGAGAAGGTAAAAAGCAGTAAAATGATTTCTTGTTAAATGAATAAGGAAAACTCGGTTACTGCCTTTGCAGTTACACTGACTACAACATAACTTCCACTTCCTGTGTAGAAAGTAGGTCATGTAGTTACTGCCTTAGCAATATTAATATTTATTTCTGTCTCCGAGAAAGCCACAGAACATTATAACACAGCAGTGTGTGGACAGATACCTCACTCCTACAAACCACCAAAACAAGGAAACGGTACAGGTTGTCATATTTTGCACATCGATAGTTCTTCCTTACAGACGGACACGTGCAACAAATTAGCTGCTCATATAAATCTGTAGCAAGATTGAGATCGGAAATATACACACAAAACTTCACTAAAAAGGTATATTTACACAGAATGATCATTTCAACGGGTCTTCCCGCCATCATCAGCTGAATCCGACTGGCCCTCTGGCATACACATTGACCATAATTTAACGTGGGATATGCAAGTTTAATGCTACATATTTACATACATGAGTCATGGCCTTGATTCTACTGGTGTACATGATCTAGCAGCAGGGACAGTAATCATTTCCCATACGTGTTTCAGTCTCCACTTCTTTTAAGATGTCAAAGGTTGGTAGATGTAGTAAAAGGTATACTCTATTGGCCTGGATATAAGACGATTTCGCATATAAGACGACCCTGCATTTTTGAAGGGTAGTTACAAAAAAATTAATAAAATAGCTTATTAGTACATTTAGCTTCACATAAAACAGAATTTTGAAGTTCATGCCGTAACTTCTTCTCTCGCCTTTATTTACGCTTTGAGACAATGAAGATGCTTTCTTTTCCACGTGGTTCGCCATGACTTGTGGTCAAACAAAGTTTTACGCATAGAGAGTAGGGAAGTAATGTTGCATTAGGCCTACAAGCAGAAGCACAAGTTCAGGGAAAAATAAAATTTGGTAAGTTCGATGAATTTCTGCGTGACTTTGACCTTGGGTCGTACACATGTCATCACATGGGGATTCCCGCTGCACAGCTGCATTCATCAATGGAGAGTTGTTGAAAGTGTCAGGCTGTGCGTATAAGACGAGTATAGTTTTTATAAACTTTTGAGGAAAAATTGTCTTATATACAGGCCAATACAGTATTTGTGCTCTACGTAGTTGAGCTGATAGTTCAGTTAGGTTTGTTGTCCTGCTCTGGTAACCCTGTTACTGCTGCACCTGAATAGATTTTGTAGGAACGCTACAGTCAATACTGCATAGTTTTGCTTTGTTGCAGGTCTGGTAGTATCCAACAAGAAAGACGAGCTGGAGAGAGTGATCGATGCTCTGAACATTCAGGTGGAGAATCCGATATCAGTTCTCACGCAGGAAGCTGCTCGCACATTTCTCAACACGAGCGATCCCCACAAGAAATTTGACTTTTTCTTGAGCGCGACTCGTTTGAAAGAGCTGTACCAGATCATAGACAAGTCCAGACAGAACTTCAGTGAAGCGTCAGCCATTCTGACGTCTCGTAGACAGGTGAGGGAACAGTAAGGAATAGTAGAATCGATAGTTATGGTACATGACTGCAGAGAGCAAAACAAGTGTTCGCTTGTGTTTATAGAAGCAAATCCAGTTTAGCTATTGTTAATGTGGTAAGACTTCTTTGTCCTTTAACTTAGCTGACACTGATATTTACTTTCTAAAGTGTAGTGTGTAGAGTACACAACGCATTATCTGTGACTGGACTTCTTGAGTAAGAAAATGATTTAAATAACATACAGTCAAATTTCCTTATAACGATATATGCAGGCCCTACCAAATCTTATTGTTATTATATCGAGGGACATCTTAAGAAAACTGCATGCAAAACAAAACAAATTTTGAATTTATACAGCCTAAAGGAAGAATTTATTTAACGTATAGATAGTAGTAGAATCCACTTCATTGTGTTTATTTTGTTTAAAAAAATCACTAATTTTCCTTTGCATTTTGCAAAGATAGCCAATGTAGATTGTGAAAATCCGTCCTTTTCTGCAAGTCTGTCTGCTTCAAATCTTTAAACGCCACTAATTTTGATTTTTGTCAAGCGGAGGCCATAACTATTTTTCGTCTGCCTACTGAAAAATAACTTTAAAGATTGGTTAGCATATGTTGCAGAAGGTCTAGTTACACAGACGGGAGAGCATAAAAAGAGAGGGGAGAAAGAAGACAGTGACCTTGTACTCCACCCTCTACTGAGAATAAAATTTCTAGGTGGCCTAAAGGTTGGCACCAGCAGTAAAGGACACTAGTCTGCTACCTGCTACCATTGGCAGAGCTAAGTTGGTGGTCTAGAATGGCAATTTGCTTCAAAATATATATCGTTATAAAAGGGTGTTCACAAACTATCTTAAACGCTACAACTAAAGCCCGGATTTTCATGCACTATCAAATTTAAAAATATGCATGCATTCATGCACTATCGTATCTCCAAATATGCACAATGAAGGGCGAAACATGCACTATCAAAAATCCGCACTGTACTGCAATATATTTCAATTTCACTGTTTTCGGAAGTTTAAGATCGGGATTTGAACTAAGTACCTTCTTAAGTTTTCCCCTAATTGTCACACCCATTTCTCTACAACACGATTCTCAAGTCTTCAACAATGGCTAGTGACTCACAGATTCAAGCAGTGAACATTCTGTTTAGCAGTTTTCTTTCAATGGAAGGTGGTGGGGGTCGGCGAGTCTGCATTTTCTTTTGTAGCCTTGTGTATTATATTACTGTTTATTTAGGACAAACAGTAGTTTTCACTCTCAAATTCATGCAGGTGACAAACTCTGTTGCCAAGTCAATCAAAATATAACAATGGTAATACAATACAACATTTTTACGTTTCTTTGAAAAGCCGATATCTTATGGAGGCACATTCATAATATGCACAGTTATGCATGGTAACTTGATATTATGCACTAAAACCAGAAAATGAGGGTTTATATGCATTAAAAACGTCTGAATATGCTACATTACACGCAAAAAATCCAAAACATGCATTATGCATGAATTTTGCCATAAAAAGGCCGAAATATGCAAACATGCACGGAAAAAATATGGTTATTTGGAATCCATAAGTCATGTAATGAGTAACTACAAAGTTTGAGAAGTCTAACCAACGTATATAAAAACATGCATTTGCATGGAAATCCGGGCTCTAGCTACAACAAAGGACATTATTAAGATAGGAAATTTGCCAGGACCATAGAAAAATATCACCTAATGTGGATTAATCATTATATCGGTCTTCGTTATACGAGGTTCGACTGTATTAATAAATATGAGCAGTGGCGTCTCCTGCATAGGATCACATGAGCACGTGAACCCCCTAATAATTTTTATCTTACCTAATGTTGTCAGTATTATTGAATAAATAATAATTCTTGTATGGTTTGCCGTCTCGCTGTATAGAAAGATGCGTATTTAGTTCCCTTTTGCGGGCTTCCTCGAGGTGGTTCACTAGCTAAGGGGTGAACCTCTTAGTATTGCGTTTTGCATTACCTAAAGTTAGCAGGGGCTCCGCAGCTAGCAAGTGTGACAGGATCACACTTCATTCGTGCACCCGACCTTAAGAGGGCAGCATCGGGCAACTCATCTGATTTTTCCCCCTTCAACTGAAGACGGCAACATCGGTAAACTCAGAGCTCTATGGCACCACAGTTCTCCGACGTATTTTTCTTACCACCCTTCCATCTCATCCAACTTGCGAGCTGCCATAGGGAACTTGTTTTATGACCCATCCATCTTCACTTATTGTATAGGTGTGCACAGTGTTGTCGTATTTTTGTGGTAGGTGGTTTGACTGTTCCTGTTTGTAGTAAGGGGTGCGAAGTTTACAGTTACATTCTCTCCCAAACAGGAATTCTGTATCAGTTCAATTGGAATTCTCACAGCGTGAAGTAGTAGTTTCTTTGTGATGTCGCGATTGATTGTTTAGTTTAATAGTTTTATATAATATTAATAATTCTAGCGTAGTTTAAAGAATAGTTATAGTAGTTAAAGAGTAGAACAGTATATATAGTTCACTACTATAACCATTTGGGAAATGCATTCAATAGGCTAGTTCATTTTCTACCAGTGAACTTAAAAGTAATTTTGTTTATTAATGTGTGAATACCGTGCAGCACTTGCAATGCTGGCAATAGAGAAACGTCTAGTGCGCGAGAAGAAAGACTTCAACTTTAAAGTTGTCGAGAATTTCGCTGCACAGAAAGAAAGAAGAGTACATTTTCTCTACAAGTGATGAGATTCGTAAGTCCTGTATTTTGTTTTTCTATTTTTAGCCCCATGTGAACACCCAAATATTTTACCCACGTGACGCCACTGAATATGAGTGAATGAAATAAAAATGTAAAAGCCAGTTATTAAGTACCTTACGATGGATGGGAAAATGCCTGTTTGTCCGGGTGTCTGTATGCATGATAACTCAAATACACTTTGTCCGATTTTCATTAAACTTGGTGTATGCATTTATAGCATCCATGGGAAGAAACCTATTTATTGTGGACCAAACAGGTTGACCGGTACTGGAGTAACGACTAATTAAACGTCTGCCATTTCATAAAATATGGGAATTTTTCCCTCAAAGAGAGAAGTTACACAATTATTGTAATTGGGTGGACAAATATGAGTTTAAAACCTCAAATTCTCTGAATATTACGGAATTAGGTGTATTTGAAGTGGTTTCATGTGTAAAAATCTGTCAATTTACTTATTTATTGTGTTGTAGTTACTTTTTTGCCATTTTTAGCATGATTTTAACACTCTTTAATACCATGTAGTCAAGAGTAATCAGCTGTGTTCATTTTGATTTGAGAAAATATACATCTTAAGGTACAATTTCATATAAGATTAACTTCCAAAAATATGTGTGGTTAATTACTATGTAAAACAACAAACAGTGACTTTTTGCCCCACCCGTACTTTTAATAGTTTTACTAAATTATTATCGATGAGTTAAATAAATGTTCTGAAAATCTGGAAGCAGTTTATAATTTGTATTTATTCCCTCACTAGCATGTGCCCGCAGCTTCGCCTGCGATAATTATTTCAAAAATTAAAAATTAAGAACATAATAGTTAAATCATTATATTAACACCTAAATCATGTGGACTACATATCACGATTAGATAGCGTCACCTGGTAAAAGCGACCTCAGATTCGAGTTCCTTGGCCCAGAAAACCCCTGTATAGTGAGTTTCGTCCAAATTGAACAACGTTTGACCATATTTAGGCTAATATTGATTATCCCAATAATAATAATAATAATAATAATCCTCTTCGGTGAAGGATGAAAATTTCATATTATATTTGCGTGCCTTGACATTAAAAACAAATGAATTGACCAGCGTGAGCTACAACATTCAAGAGATCGCGATGCTTTTATGTCGAAGGTATGACAAAAATAGCCTAAGCCTAGTGTAATTGATTTGTATTACTGAAAACTCATGCTTCGAAAACGCAATAAATACACGTTTTCTGCCCGTTTTTCACTCATAACTCACGAACGAAAGCAAAAATTAAAATTCCGGCTTCGAGGTGCACATTCCGACCCTTTAGTCCGCCTATGTATAAAATTTCAGATCTCTGCGTTGAGTAGATTTCGCTGGGCATCGCGGACAGACGGAGGACAGACAGACAGACGAAGGACAGACACTTCCTTTTATTAATATAGATATCTTCATTGATAACAACATTAAGACTCTAACAGAAATAGCAGAACAGCAAATGAACTGTTTTTGTGCATCATTAAAATCATTGTCCGAATTATGTCCCATGGAGGAGAAGGCATTGTAAATTTTACAGAAGTGAAGAACAGTCAGATGTTTATTTCGTTGAGTACTACATGAATACTGTTATATATAGAAGGTATGTTACTGTGAAATAATTAGGCCTATGTACATTAAGCGGAGTTCTTTGCCAGTGCATTATGGGAAATGTTGACATATTATAAGAATTACTTGTATCAGAGTATACAAGTATGAATTAAGGTTATGCATTAAAGGATGGAAAACACAATTTCTTAAAGGCTGTTTCATCTTTGGGATTCCCTAATTTCTGATTTGTGTCCCGACTCTTTGGGAGAATCTATACAGTGAAACTTTGATTTAACATTTTCTTGTATTTTACGCCATAAATTAAAATTCCCAACTTAATGCCCATAATAACAGTTTTACTTGGAATTACGGCAGGCTTTGTAAACAATATTGGATGGTAGCTTGTTCGTGTCCAAGTAATTCAAGTTGACATCATGTGAAAGCTCATCTGTAAAGCAGATACCTGCATTATCAACCTTCAAAGCTCTCTGTTATCTCCCAAACAAAAAAAAGAAGTGTGCATGGAACGCCACGCGACAAAAGTGAAACTTGTTTTAATTTTTTAATTGTTGGGCTTTTTAATGTTGTGTTTTTTAGAGTTTTTTACTTTTGGATTTTTTAAATGTTAAATCTTTGATTTTTTTATTTTTTCGATTGTTTAATTTGGATGTTTTTATTTTTAAATTTTGGATTTTTTATTTTTTTAATTTTATATATTTGAATTTTTTAATTTTTTAAATTTTGGATATTTGAATTTTTTAATTTTGGATTTTTTTTAAAGTTTGACTTTTTAATTTTGAATCATTAATTTTTTTTTAATTTTGGTATTTTGTTTTTTTTAATTCTGGATTTTTTTAAATTTTAGGTCTTTGAATTTTTTTATTTTTTGGATTCTTTAATTCTGGATTTTCGATTTTGAATTTTGAATTTTTGGATGAGCCCCTACTGCGGCTAAAGAAGTTTCAGTTCAAAAATTAGATAGACATGAAAGGAAAACAGATTGCAATGATCGATGTCAATCTGGTTGGTTATAGTGAAAAGTGTGGGGAAATTATAATTGTGTATTCTATCCTCAGTAGCCGGAATATTTGTCATTAACTTGTATTACATTTTGCCATGTATGCACTCTTCACCTTACCTATCAAAAGAAAAGGAATGCCATATTCATACAACTTGGAGGACAGAGAAGCGAACTTGTCGGTTGATGTCAGCTGATGAAACATACATTCTAGTTTGGTTTAAGTTGAATGCTATAAGTTTACCGTGATTGTTTGTTTTCAGGCACTTTCTTCAGCTGAGAAAGAAGTAGAGGAACTGAAACGCAAAGTCACCATGCTGCAGTCTCTACAGAGTCTTCGGGAGAAAAAGAACAATCTCAGAAAAGAACTTCACTGGAGTGAGGTTAGTGTGAGATTGTAATTTAGAAACATATTAGGACACATATACGATTAGAGAATATGATGGATGGCCCAGATAAAGATAAGTAATGTAATCTCGGATAATGTTAATCAGTTGGGTAATGTTATCACTTTTATGAAGTCGCATACGGATTAATACTGATACATTGAAAAAATGCTGTTTATTGTGATCAAAGATTCAGTTTACGCTATCACATTTTCCTTTTGCAGCTTATTTTCAAGTACTGTACATCATTAAAAATTTCGTTTCTAAGGGTTACATTTCTAACTCAACTATATTCTGTTGTATTAGAAGTAAGGGTTGTTCCCAGCTCACAGAATAGGGTACAGCATGGGAGGACCAAAAAATAGTGGCACTGTCCTACATTTCCTATTTTTTATATATATATATATATATATATATAAGATATTTATTACCTGCATGCTCCATTACACTATGTACCGTATTGGCCCGAATATAAGACGATGTTTTTTCCCTGAAAATGTGCTTTTAAAAACTATACTCGTCTTATACGCACAGCCTAAAGACTCAACAATTCTCCAATCATGAATGCAGCTGTGCACGTGTGTAGCGGGCATCCCCACGCAAATGGCGTGCGTCCGATCCAAGGTCAAAGTTGCGTGGAAATTACCGAATTTTACCGAACTTCATTGTTCCCGAATTCGCACTTCTCCTTGTACTGCCGTGTACTGCACTGCTTGGCATCTCTATTCTCTATGCATAATGCTTTGTTTGACCACCAACATGGCAGACCATGTGGAAAAGAAAGCATCTTCATTGTCTCAATGCGTAAATAAAGGAGAGAGAAGAAGATACGACATGAACTTCTAACTTCTGTTTTATCTTAAGCAAAATGTACTAATAAGCTATTTTATTTATTTTTTCGTAACTGCCCTTCAAAAATTCAGGGTCGTCTTATTTTCGGGCCAATACGGTAATACTACATGCAATAACTTACTTATTATATCCATAGTACATTTCCTTAAAATGTTGGGTTGCAGTTTGTTAAAGTTAATACTATTTACAAATTTTGAAACTGCTTTCTAAATGTTTCAATTGACAACTGCCTGCCCATTCTGGTTACACTTTTCTGTAAAACTTCTCTCTCTTTTCCTAGTCTACTACACTCCCACAGTATATGTTGCACTGATTTTTCACCACACACACGTGTACTAGCCCTGTTAAAATGGCTGTTAAGTTATGGCTGAGTGTTAGTTTTGATTTCAGTCGTTCGTGCACTGTTCTAAAATAATTTTTGTGGTTCTTCCATTTATTGTTGTCTCCCATTCCGCTTCCCACAGTTGTTGACTTTTCTCTTTGTTGTTTACTAATTATAGTTTTTGGTAATTCACTGTAGTTTTCTGGAAGTTCTGTGCTGCTTGCTGCTTCTTTAGCCAAGCGATCTGCGCCTTAACCCATCTTATCCACTCTAAGTTTTCTCTAATCCATTCGTTCTCATTACCTATGATAATCTTGGCAAGTTTACGTTATTGCCCAGTTAATGTGGTTTACTATCTACAGAATAAGAGGAAGTGTGTCTTTGCGCAACACCCAGTGAAACCTATGGAATGCAGAGATCTGTATTGAAGGGTGAGTGAATGCACCTCGAAGCCGGATTTTTTATTTTTGGTGTTTGCGAGTTGTTAGCACATTAACAATCATGAAATTAATTGCAGATATGCTTGATCTGATTGCCTTAGCACATTAAGAAAGAAGAACATTCCAGAAATAGATAGGTAAAAAGGTTGAGGGCAATGTTCTTTTTCTTTTTCTTCTTACTCAATGTAATGGCCTCAGCAAGAATAATACCATGTAGACAGTGAAAAAAAAAAGCTTTCTAAAAGTCTATTTTGATGGCACAATTTATGTCCTTACAGCCAGCGTAATAGAATAAGATAAACAAATTTATTGGATGAATCTATAATGGTAACTTCTGCTTTCACTAATAAAAAAAATTCAGAAAGTAGGAACTCTGAGATTTCACAGTTACACGAGACGAAATAGTTTGGATTAATTGATAAGTACCGTATTGGCCCGAAAATAAGACGGCCTCGAATATAAGACGACCCTGAATTTTTGAAGGGTAGTTACGAAAAAATAAATAAAATAGCTTATTAGTACATTTTGCTTAAGATAAAACAGAAGTTAGAAGTTCATGTCGTATCTTCTTCTCTCGTCTTTATTTACGCATTGAGACAATGAAGATGCTTTCTTTTCCACATGGTCTGCCATGTTGGTGGTCAAACAAAGCATTATGCATAGAGAATAGAGATGCCAAGCAGTGCAGTACACGGCAGTACAAGGAGAAGCAAGAATTCGGGAACAATAAAGTTCGGTAAAATTCGGTAATTTCCGCGCGACTTTGACCTTGGATCGGACGCACGCCATTTGCGTGGGGATCCCCGACCGCTACACACGTGCACAGCTGCATTCATGATTGGAGAGTTGTTGAGTCTTAGGCTGCGCATATAAGACGAGTATAGTTTTTAAAAGCACATTTTCAGGGAAAAAACATCGTCTTATATTCGGGCCAATACGGTAATGCTAAAACTTGTAATTTGTTGCAGGTGATACAAGGAGAAAAAAGTGTTGAAGCAGCCCAGAAGTGTCTAGATGAAGTTAGTGCTAAAGGGACACAACTCCAGACTGATATTGATAATGCCGATCGACAACTTGAAGATCTGAGTGAGCAGCTTCGGTGAGCACTTTAGTATTTAAGTCACCACACAGAACTGCCTGCGTTGCTGACTATTGGTCCACAGGCCTGGCTGAGGTTTGGAATGGGGTGCACTCAGCCTCATGATACAAACTTGATTAAAAAGTATTGGCTCCAATCAAGGGAACCACCATTAATGCTGTGTGTATCAGCATGCTCCCAATCATGCCATCTACCTGAGGTAGATGATGCAGCAGTCGGGTGGTAGCCCTAGTCCCTTTAGGGATGTAGTGCCACGAAGTTTAGTTTTAGTAAGACTAAAGTGTTGTAGTATTAATCATGAAATTTATAGGAAGTTTATATTGACCCGAATATAAGACGACCCTGAATTTTTGAAGGGTAGTTACGAAAAAATTAATAAAATAGCTTATTACATTTTGCTTCACATGAAATGGAATTTTGAAATTCTTGTCGTAACTTCTTCTTCTCGCCTCTATTATTACGCATTGAGACAATGAAGATGCTTTCTTTTCCACATAGTCTGCCATGATGGTGGTCAAACAAAGCCTTACGCGTAGAGAATAGAGATGCCAATAGAATCATGAATTTGGGAACAGTAAGGTTTGATGAATTTCTGTGTGACTTTTCCCGCTGCTAGCTGCTTTCATGAATGGAGAGTTAAAATGTTAGACTGTGCGTATAAGATGAGTATTGTATTTATAAGCACATTTTGAAGGAAAAATAGTCTTATACTCGGGGCAATACGGTAATAAGACAGAATATGAACATCATGTCCTTAGCACAGATCTGATCTTCAAGAAAATAAGGTCAACAAAAACAGACCAAGGGTACTCTCAGACCAGAAAAAGAAAATATGATTCATAAGAAAATAACCTGCAACCCATGGGCAGATGAGAAATTTAGAAAAATCTTCAAGGAACACAACATTGTTACAGCCCCAGTAAATTTAAGGAATTTGTTAAGATCCACTAACTTAGAAAAAATCCCTCACGGCAAAAAATCAGGAATTTATCAATTGAATTGTGAAGACTGCAATCTTAAATACATTGAAAAAACTAAAAGAAATAAGAACATATTAGACATCTACTCTTATACAATTCAACAGCCCTAAATAGCATGCTCGCTCGCTCCCTCACTTTGTGAGACATCGGGTATACTCGGTGATGTTTGTCTCTCGCAGTCTAAACTTTAACGAAGACCGCAAAATTAGGAAAACCGTTTCTTTATTATATAAGGCCTAAGTGAAATGAACACGAACAAATATTTTAATTTTATTTTTACTTACAATTTTCATAGCTCTGAACCACAAACATTTTTAATAAACTGCCAGTGTAAATTTCTTAAAAATCCTGGAATCAATTAATAATGGCGGGCGAAGCTGCGGGCAACAGTTGATAGTTTAACCCTAAAAGTATTGCGGGCAATAAAAATCCAAACAAACCACTCCTTCCCTTGAAAAATTATATAATTTCTGAAAATTACCCTGAATTTATCAAATATAATTCACATCATATTCGTCTGTCAACAAATAGTTGAGAAACGATACATATTATCCACCACCGTCTCGAGAATTACAAAAGAGTAATACAGTCTACATAGCAGTGGTATTATCGGTGTTCACAGTTAGCTTTGAAACTGCATAATTGAATCTGAGATTGTTTTCCCAGGCTGCACTTTCTAATTGTGGAATATACTCTGAAGCCGGAATTTTAGCTGTTTCATTAATTGTTAATGGTTTGGTTTAGTTTATGAATGATTTGCATGCAAGTGTTAATAAATATAATGCTTTAATAATTATTATAGGCTACTCTTAATTTTTAATTTTTCAATTAATTATCATGGGTGAAGCCGCTGGCACTTGCTAGTATAAAATATGGAAGGACTGATAAATCAGCAATAGCTGCACATGTTTGGGAAAAGAATCGTGAATTTGGTTTGGAACCGGAACTGAATATATAAGCAGGTCACATCCACAAAAACAGGGACCAACTGATGAACTGTCAGGATGTTGGCTCGAAACCTGTTCATGTTAGTTTGAATTAAGTGAAGTTATATATGTCAAATCTCCATCTCAAGTATTATTATATGTATAAATACAAGTAAGAATCAGCTTGAAAAATTTTATGTCATAACCGGGATTTGAACACGGATCTCCAGCTTAACGCGCTGATGCTCTACCATTGAGCTACCATGACAACATGCCAGTACAACATCAAATTCCTCAACTGATTCAGAATACAAGGCAGACCAAGGCAGTTGAGGAATTTGATGTTGTACTGGCATGTTGTCATGGTAGCTCAATGGTAGAGCATCAGCGCGTTAAGCTGGAGATCCGTGTTCAAATCCCGGTTATGACATAAAATTTTTCAAGCTGATTCTTACTTGTATTAATACCCCAGACATGGATTTAATGTCTATTTCCTTTCCCTCCACTTAATTATTATATGTGTTGTAGTACTGTTTACACTCACTGTTCAGTCAAGTAGTGCAGTTTATTTGTGTTTGCTGAAATGAAGACAAAACAAGTAAATGTGTCGATAGTGCTCTGAAGGAACTGGATAATGGAGAGAGTGTAAATAAAGTGGAGTCGGGCGCTGTACAGGAAAAGAAGAAATCCGAATTTGAGTCTTGGTGCTTGAAAGGAGAGTGAATTTCATGAAGTAAGCGAGACACAGGAGAAATCTCTGACAAATGCAAAAAAGAAGTGGCAAGATTTGTAAGAAGCGATGGGGAGTGAAGGTGAATTGTTATGTGCTGAAGCTACAATCAAGAAGAGAAATCCACGTTTCCTCATGAAGACCAAGATGCGATGCAGAAATTGGTAGGGGTTGTGATTTGAAGAAACAAAAATTCCCCTAACATAAATGTTACTGTCTTTGGAAGATATTTCATTTCTCACTCTCATGTTCCCATAAAACCATTTCAAAACTGAAATAAAAAATAAAAATAAAAATCACTTACACACTTTACACCCCAAAAACCTTCCACATAGCACTGTATCTCTTCCTACATGCTTACGTCAAAGCATGGAGATTAGGTATTGGTTGTATGGTTGTCATAGTTTTTTAAAAACATGGAAGAGGTGGTTGTGTATGTAATAGTTAGGGATAGGAATTTTTCGCAATCTCAAATTTAACGATTTTTATTAAGAACTGTATTAGGAATAATAACTAGCTTCAACACACACAACAATACCCTGAAAAATGTTTTTTGTATTCGCGAATTGATGCGAATTTTGCACGAAAGTGCGAATTTTGCATGAAAATACGATTTTGTCGCAAATTTTTACTTTAAAATGCGATTTTGGCCCGAATTTTTACTTTAAAATGCGATTTTGGCACAAATTTTTACTCGTTTGTGTGAAAGAGGCCGAAAACGAAAAAACCGGTTGATCTACCGTAGCTGGTTACCTTCTTCCAAGCACCGCCACCTATCGATTATCTCGAATCTCCAGGACTATCGATATATGAATCGATTTAACATCGAAAATATATCGACTTAATTGAAACATCGTAAAAGAGGCGTAAAAACTCGGAAGCAAGTGATGTTAATTTTATTATCTTTGTTTTGCGTATTTTGTCATTTTTTATAGCGATATTACAGAATATGCATGTAATATGAGTTGCTCAGAAGTAAAGAAAAAGGCTGTAGCATATGGAAATGCAAATAATGGTAACAAAGTGGTTAAGAAAAATAGAAAAATCGCGCGAAATTCAACACTGAAAGTCATATGAAGTGTAAGTACAGATTTCTGTTTTCTTTTCCGTCAATTTTATTTAAATGTATTAACTTATAAAATACTGTAGAAACCAGACTAAAAGTTTTAGCAACGGTGGATAACTAAAAACACTCACCATTAGCACAACGTTTCGACTAGATCCTTCTAGTCTTCCTCAGGCACTGGTTGGCAGATCAGCTGGGTTGAGTGTTGCAACCCCCTCTACACTCAACCCAGCTGATCTGCCAACCAGTGCCTGAGGAAGACTAGAAGGATCTAGTCGAAACGTTGTGCTAATGGTGAGTGTTTTTAGTTATCCACCGTTGCTAAAACTTTTAGTCTGGTTTCTACAGTATTTTATATTTCTGACCGGTGGAAAGTTTATGGACTTTGAATTTTATTAAATATGTATTAACTTAAGTCAGCTGATACTTTCTTTTTCTTATCAGGCCTATTTCAGCTAAGACATGTGTTACCTTAATATTATGAATATGGGGCAATTTATTGTTTCACTTTGGGGTTAATTTAATTACTTTTCCTTTACTTTACTGTTAAAGAGGCAGGTGCTGTTTAAATTCAGGGGTGGCTTTTATTCGGATAAATACGGTATTAGGATTCGATTAGTATTAGTACGACGTATTTAGTTCTCCTTGGAGTTTGGCGTTGTGGATGCCGTGCGCAAATGCAGAGTGCGAAAGATTTTTTTTTTTCTGCATAGCGTATTGAGTGGCAGGCGCCTTCGTTTGTCACAAGGGAACGTTGAACTTTTTAGTGAGATGTTCTTTGAAGGATAAACTTTACTTAGCCTTGTACGTGTTGTGTCTTGATCGAGTTTAAATGTGTATAATTTAATTTGATTGCATGGTTTAAGCACATAAAAGGTATGCTTCCCCGTGAATCTGCTATAGTTTTGAAAGTACCGAAAAGTTCAATTGAAACCACCGAATTTCACATTTCAAAGTACCGCTTTCTCCGGTTTGAAAACACCGAAAAATTCCCATCTCTAGTAATAGTTGATGTAGGAATTACCGTATTTACTCGTCTATAGCACCCCCTCACCTATAATACCCCCCAATTTTCGACAACGGGAAAAAAAAAAAACTTTTAAAGTGATCGGCAACTGCAACATTCCTGTTAACGGTAAAACCCACGCTTCCCTACCACCTGTGTGTTGGCCATAGTTACTCTCACCTCCCCCATAGATTTCTCAATGCCCTTCAGGTTTCTGAGTTCAACTTCCGCCATACGCGTGTATTGTGTTATTGCCTGCCTGAGAGTCAGTAAGCACGTGAAAAACGAGTTGGAGAGCAAGTTTTACGGCATCCTTCAAGTTGAGTGTGTTAGAATATGCAGCCATGTATGATATCTTATTGGCGTAAACAGAAAGACAAATTATCAGGAGCAAAGAAAATGTTGAAATCATTCCGTGGTGTGAAGAAAGGGAGATACGAAATTTAGGCAGTTGCTGCCCAGTTGGATGACAGCATTGCAATGCTGAGTTAACCTTGAACACCACGCGGGCACGCGCAGCGTTTAGTCACGTGACCCAGTCAGCTGCGGTAATGCAGGAGGGAGTTATACCAAACTGTTTAAAACTCTAAAGTTAAATTGACGTGATAATTTAACTTTTTGTAAATAAAAAAAATGGATTTAAACTATTTTGCGTGTTGATTTAAAGACGCTAAATGTGTCTTTTCCTGTTTTTAAAGCATGACAACCCAACCTATGTCATGTGAAAATTTTCACCTATTATACCCTCCCCTATTTTAGAAGTTGAAAATTGTGAAAAAAGGGGGGTGTTATAGGTGAGTAAATACGGTACTGTATATACTCGAATACTACCTGCATTTTTTTATTTATTTATTTTTTTTTTAATCATGAACGGAAAAACTGGGGTGCGGGTATTATTTGAATCTGGACTCCTCTTATCTGAATTTGGACAATTGTGTACCATATCGGCTCATTATAGTATGTTGCTCTGTAGTAGGATCACAGTAGGCCTATAGTATAACAGTAACGTAGAAAAGAAAATGAAACAAAGAAGATGCTTACTTATGCACATGGTCCGCATAGAGACGCCAAGCAATCAGTGCTGTATAATTCGGGAAAAGTTAGGAAAGGTTCGGCAAATTTCCAGATTACTTTGACCTTGGGTCGAACTGGGTCGGATGCACGTCATCGTGTGTGATTTCCGCTCAGTGAAGTGTTGTTGTTGTTGAGGGTTTACACTGCGCGTATGAGACAGCGAGATTTCGGCAGGCTGGTACCATGCACATTATTTTTATAAGTACCTTTTAGCCTACCATATTTAATTCTCTTATGGTTTGAAACATTAATTATAACTGTTTAATTGAGAATAAAATCAGGTAAACTGATGTAAAAAAGTGCCAGTATTTTTTTTTTAATCAGTTATGACTGCAATTATGATATGCAGAATGTGTTTTTTTTTTTAATTGATTTCCAAGTTAAGCTCCAGATTTATTCATTAAGCAAGGCTTACGGAAGAAGAAAGGTCTACCATCTCGGCCACCTGGGTCATTTTAACGGTCTAGTTGGATAAGCGCATGTAAATCAATAGTGTTTTTTGTCAAAGCTACCTGTATTTTAATTTCCAAGGCCTTATAAGATCACAGTAAAACAATAGGCTATGTTGTCAAGATAGCTGATTTTAATTTTTTTTATAAATTCTTTCGAATACGTATATTACCATAAAATAGGCACTAAATTGAGCATTACTCCGAAACAGGTCAACCTATTTTATATCCACTATGAATAGACGTCTTCCCATGGACATTATAAATGTGTATACAAAGTTTCATAAAAATCCGGTAAAGCGTATTTGAGTTACCGCGTCCTTAAAATATACACTAAATTGGGTTTTACTCCGGTACCGGTCTACCGATTTGGTCCAATATCAGTAGACGTCTTTCCACGTACATTATAAATGGGTATACAAAATTTCAGGAAAATCCAATAAAGCATATTTGAGTTTTCAAGAACTTCATGATATCCAATGAGGGTACGTAATAGATATTTTTAGTGCCACCTTATACCCTCAATTTCATTTATCTTTATAAGATGTTCCAGGAGACAGGTAGGCAATTCAAACAAAGGTTTAAAGAACATATTGCTGACTACAAATATCAAAGAATAAAATCAGCATTCGCCAAACACTTACTGGATGAAAAACACAAAAATAGGCCTATAGAACAAACAATGGAAATCCTACACAAACAAACGAAAGGAAATAGACTCGATACATTAGAAGCTTTAGAAATTTACAGATACAAAAATAATATACTTAATGAGGGCACTATCGAACACAATCCGCTTCTCGAACTAGCTGTGAACACACCCTTAGACAATATATAGCTAACGCAGTACATTGATCACCTCAGTACAGTCGGGGCATGCACTACCAAGTACTCAATGTTAAGGTAAGCTTCCATAAATTGTTCTTATAATTTGCTTTACTAAATCTAGTTACCAATTTCTGATCGATGTTCGTATACTTAAATATTTTAATAGGGCTGATGATGACCTAAGTTATATGAGGTCGAAATACATACCCACCGATGAGTCCAGCGATGAATAAAACTGCCAATACTAGAAAATAGATTGTCACAACAAGCCACACCAACGGCACAACTGGATTTTAGCATAGCAACTAACAACTACAAGAGAAGAAGCAACAGTGTTTTTTTTAAGCCCATCAAACACCCGGCTGCCTGTAAGGACAATATTAGCAGTGAGTTTTAACTCAGTGTATTTTGTGAATGTTTTTTAATACTATGACGAACCTTCTTTCAGGTTAATACTGTAACTGAGCACATATGAATATAAAGCTATATATATTTTAGCTGTTACAACTTAGACAAGCTGATAATACCATATTTATAGTATATTGCGATACAAGTGCCGAGGAAACAGATTGAAAACCCGAGGCGCAAGTTTTCGAGACCCGTAAATGCCTTTACGGCCCCGTGTGTTGCATGCTATTTTTTGCACGATGATTATTTATATCAATTTAATTATATTAATTGTGATATTACCTGAAAATATCATGTAAAAACATTCTTGAAAATAGATGTTTATTTCAGAAAGTGATTCGCATGTGTTTGTTGTTATGGGAACCGAATATTTGTCCTGGGGGCCGTGCCCATAAAGGCTTGTATTATGAAGTGTATCGTAATGAATTATGACGTGGCGCTTGGACTGTAATTAATTTAACCTCATCGCAACCGCCCTTAGCAACAAGACTGTGTGGGAATGTCAACTTACGATCCATGTAAACAACGTTCGTAAGTACCACTTACTAGCTAAGGAGTGCAAAAACATATTTTAAGACAAGTTATTTTATATTACGCTTATCATTTTTTAATTTTGTAAACTTACTGACAAAATTACACCAGAGAATTATATTTTTATACTTTGTAATTAAACTTAATAAAAATACATGTAACTGATATTGGCAGTACATATTTCTCCTGGAACATCTTATAAAGATAAATGAAATTGAGGGTATAAGGTGGCACTAAAAATATCTATTACATATTTGAGTTATCGCGACTTCTTATATATTAACATAAAAACACTAAATTGGGCATTATTCCGGTACTGGCCAATCGATTTGGTCCAATATCAATAAACGTCTTCCCATGGACATTATAAATGTGTATACGAAGTTTCATAAATATCCGATAAAGCGTATTTGAGTTATTGCGCCTTTAAAGTAGACACTAAATTGGGTTTTACTCCGGTACCGGTCAACAGATTAGGCTCAAATTGAATAGGGCACTTCTCATGGACGTATACCAAGTTTCATGGAAATCCGATACAATCTATTAAAATAGGCACTAAATTGGGCATTACTCCGGTACCGGTGAACCGATTTGGTTCAATATCAATAGGGTTCTTCCCATTGACATTATAAATGTGTTTTCCAAGTTTCATGAAAATCCGAAAAATCGTATTTGAGTTATGGCGCGTACAGGCACACGGACAGACATTTTTCGTCCCCACACACATTCTCATAAAGTACCATACTGGCACTTAATAAAACTGGCAAAATAATTTTATATGTGGGCCTGTAGATTTTTTTTCATACTTTCGAAAAATTTGGGTGCGGGTAGTATTTGGGTATATACGGTATTATAAGTCAGCCAAGAGGTTGTGTCTCTGAATGATTCTGCAGGGTGGTAATCTAGATTTGTATAGAGGTCATATAATAGACACTGAAACATTTAAGGGGTGTGTAAATCTTTCTCCTGCTTGAATTGGATCTGTGTATAAAGTCTGATAAATTGGTCATGTGTGTCTTTTGCTTGTTCAGGGTACAGGAAGGGAGTCTGTCTGAAATCAAGGAGAGACTCGCTGAGTTGAAGAGAGAGGAGGTCATGTGCAAACAAGAAGCAACGAGAAGTCATGAAAGCCATCTCACCAAGAAAGAAGAATATTCCAGGGTTTACCACCGCTTGCAACGTTTCCAGAAGAATGTGTTAGACATTAGACAGGAATTAGAGAAGATGCGACCACAGTAAGTAAGAGTTAGTGTTAGCTTATATCTTTGGAGGTTATTCAAATAAAAACATTTATATGTAGGCTACATATCAGAAGTCACTACCACATTCATTTTTAGGCAGGCAGACTCACTAATTGATATCCCGACCAAGTCCATATATATGCAGTGTTTTATTCCAACTTTAAAACAGCTGAGATTCTGGACTTATGGCCGACTGCACCAACCTCAGTATTTAGAATACCGCAGTAAAGTTGCTTAGTTTACCCCGGTAAAGTCATACTTTCGTTGCATCGTGCTCGGTTTCGACTTTTACCGCGGTAAGATGCAAACCGGCCGCGAAGGAGCTGTAAAGTGAGAAAACAGCGGTTTTCTTTCCAAGATGGAGATCGGCGTAATGTATCATATTTACGATATCTAGGCCAAAAGCTAATTGAACATAAAGAATAATGAGAGACAGGTGGGGTCTATTTGAAGAATGAACGATGATGTATATCTTTGCAAATACTGTGCTGTAACATTGATTGAAATGACTTTTCTTTCTTACCTCAACCAAACCAGGTCCATCGAGTAGGCTAGTGGGTGTAACCACGATTAGTATGATTAGTACAGTATTTATGGTGTTTGAAATCAGTTTGAATTCAGATGACATATATAAGCAATATAATATTCCATTTTATCCTTATAAACTTTTATTACTGAACAAAAATGCAACAAATAAATGAAATATGGAAAACCAGTGGTCCTAGGCCAAATTTAACTGAATGGCTGCATGCATCACGATATAGCCTGTGTATCGGTATATAGGGTATGTAAATCAATTTATTATACCTGCACGTACACAAACATAATTATAACAGCCCTTTCATGGCTATGCACATGATTTTGCACCTAAAATTTCTACTAGTCGTACGGGACTTTGTTGGTAGAATTTATCTTTATATGAAAAATATGTCTGTTTAGTGCAAAGTCTAGTCAATTCTACATATCCTTCAATGGTTTCTTTGTTCAGATCTTTTGACTTCAGCCATGTTCTAAGATGTGCTATTAGCTTGTCTTGTGGTATGCTGGTAAAGAGGGAACTCACATCGAATGATACTAATCTGTGGTTTTCTTCCAATTTTATATCTTTAATTTTGCCAACTAGGTCTATAGAATTCTTAATGCTGTGGCATTCATATAAAGATAAATTCTACCAACAAAGTTCCGGAATAGCAATGGGCAGTCCTCTATCACCGTTCCTGGCTAACCTATACATGGGATTTTTTGAAACACATATCACACAGGCTTTTCCGCATTTTTTCAAAAAATGGTTCAGATATGTGGATGACGTTTTTGCTATAATAAGTGAGAGGCATATCAAGGATTCGGTAAAATTATTGAACATGCAAGAACCAGCCATACAGTTTACGATTGAAATTGAGAAGGATAATGTATTGAATTTTTTGGACCTCAAAATTATCAGGACAGAAAAAAAAAATTGAATTTGGCATCTTTAGGAAAGAAACGCACATAGACAATTACATTAAAGCCGATGGATTTAACCCTAGGCCTCACAAACATGCCATTATAAATAGCTTAACCCACAGACTGGTCAACATACCATTAAAGAAGGAAGAGTATGAAAAAGAATACCACCACATTATTACAGCAGCTAAGAAGAATGGATTCCAAAGAAGCCTAGCAGACAAGAAAATTGACAGATTCAGAAAACAAAAAAAGGTGTTGGAAACTACAACATTATCATCCCCAAGAGAGAAAACAAAGTTTAAAAAATTCACTTGCCATCCATGGGCAACTCAGAAGTTTCAGAAGATTTTTAAGGAATATGGCATCACTCTAGCTACAAAAAATAATTTCAGCATAAAGAACACTATTAAATGCAAGCAAGCTTACAATATACCCTCCGGCAAGAAGCCAGGCATATACAAAATAGATTGCAAAGACTGTGATAATGTTTATATAGGACAGACAAGGAGAAACATGGATGTCAGGCTTAAAGAGCACATTAGGAACATAAAATTTAAACAGACTGAAAAATCAGCAGTTGCTATGCATTATTGGGATGGGGGTCATGAAATTAATACAGAAGCAAAATTATTGAAATCAGTCCATACACCGGCAGAACTGTTAGTCTGGGAAAAAATATACATGAGAAAATTTGAAAACCAGCTAATGAATTTTGAAATTCCCGCAGAAGATAATTTGATCAGGAAATACATAAAACCGCCACCAGGGACTCATGGAGATTCTCCTAGCAAGCAAGGCTCGGCAGTTGACAAGTAGTTGAGGATGCATATGAACATATGCGAAACATGTTCTGCCAAAAAATTTGGTAAGTGGAGAAAATAGTGTGTAGTCAACTTGCATAATTTTCAAAATGATGGTACATATCTTTGCAAATACTGTGCTGTAACATCGATTGAAATGAGCTTCCTTTCTCACCTCAACCAGAGCGAAAGCAACTCATTTCACGATTGGTACAGTATCTATGGTGCTTGAATTCAAAGTTGGAATTCAGACGACATATGTACGCAATATAATATTCCCTTTTATCCTTATGAACATCTTTTTATTGAATAATAAGGCAACGAATACATTGAATTTAGAAAACCAATAGCCTATAGGGGAGCCACCGTGACTGGCAGACGTGCAGAGAGAGAGAGAGAGAACCTAGCGGCCATGGAAGAAACCATCAAGGAGAATTGGAGTCGGAGCAGAGTAACCGCAATATTTCCAAGCATTAGCAAACCGCGGTATTTTAGCAATGGTGCACAGAGATTGTGAGAATACCCCGGTATTACGTTTACCGCGGTAACAAAACGCCTGAGAAAACCGGAGAATGGTGCACTCGGCCATTACTGACTTCTGACTTAACGATTACGATAATTATTTTCTATTATTTTTGCCAAAAGACAAATGATACAAACTACTAATTTCCTAAAGTAATGAGTGTAATACAGTCATACAACATCTGCATCATATTTACTGGACTCTGAATAGGGGAGTATTTGTTTCTCTATTATCCAGGCTAATCACCCGATAAACCCAAATGTCAGAATAAAACCAGGTGCGAGGTTTTGAATTTGCACAATATGGCACGTAAGTGTGAGAAATTAAAGATCTGACAAAATTAAGTACGTGAAATTTGGAGTAAAATGCAGGAAGTTTGAAATAAGGTGTGGAAAATTTGAAATAAAAGGCGGTAAACTTGAAATAAAATGTTGTAACAGGGTGGTCGCTATCGAGAGTAAATGCCCTTATACAGTGTGTGCTTGTCAGGATTATTAAATCCCTTCACCTTGCTTCTGCATCCCCCTGTACGCAACCCCCGTCACATCATCAGGATTTGGCTTATCTGTCCACGTCATTCCAGCTTCTGCTTGTTGGCTTCTTCATTCTTCTGCAGTTGACTTTAGACACCCCCGGATCACAACCCTCCACTCTGGGATGTACACCATTTATGGTAATGATTAACACACTGGAATTGCTCTAATCTACCCGTTTATTCCCATACTAAATGTATACACTACCCTTCTGCTCTCCATCACACACACTGCCACCGCTGTACTGTACGACGCCAGGCCGCTCGTGTCCCGCATCCAGGGAAAATGCCAATCTTGCAATTCTCACGGTAGCAATGGAAAATGCTCCAAATGCTAAACTTGCATTATACTTACAGTGTGATGAATTCAAAATTAAGTGTTGTACTTTATTCACACATAATAACTGTGTACTTGTTAACATGTTTTATGATTATTTTAAACAGGGTTTGTTCATTATTACAAAAAAGATTGCTATGGAGCACTCAACTTCACTAATTTACATGTACTTACACATGACTTGGTACAGATATGTCGATGACATTTTCACAATCGTAAACAAGAAACTAGCTGGTGATGCTCTGAAATTACTAAATCTACAGGATGGCTCCATAAAATTCACAGAGGAGTTAGAATCGGATAACTTTTTACCATTCTAATGGCCGGTTTCTGATACAAATTTTATCTGCTTTCGTAAAGTTACCTGTGGTATAACACGCTGGTATGAGCAAAAGCGGTTTCTGAAACCACATTTATCGTTACAGTTACCAGCGCTCGAGTTGATAACTGCGCCAACATGCGTGGTTACCTGGCTGTTAGCTATGATTCACATGAGTGTCACCTGTGGCGCTAGTATATGTTCACATGCAGTATTAGTATTTTTCAGTAATTTTCAGTAGTTTAGCATGCTTTTTTGTTCTCCGTTCGTGCAGTGCTCAGTGTCCAAGATAAGTCCAAGGATTGGCAAGATCCGTGTGGTATAAAGTACCAATATGGAGCTTACATCTTCATCATCATCGTCTTCGTCATCGTCATCCATAACCTCATCAGGTTCAGATTCTTGGTCTTCTGATGAAGAAGATTTAGATTTTTAGGGCTGTAGCTAGGCCTAAGATGTTCAGAGCTCCGAAACATCCTTTTGAGGCTTATGACGACCGAGAATTTTTATGTGATCGTACTATTTTATGTAATTATTGTAATTTTTACCCCATTGACTTCGTCTATTTCAGTTGTGTAACTGTCTTATGGAAATAAAATTAATTGCATTGAACTGACACTGCATTAAACTCAACCATACTGAATACCTGTTTATTGGTAGGCCTACATGAGTGTGCGAAATACAATCAATTTCCTTTTTATTACCAAGAAATGGGAAAAACGTATTTTATGCAGCTCACGAGTCCCCCAATCCCACTCCTACAATTATTGTGAAATATGATTTTTGGTGCAAGGGTCTTTTTTGGTTATGAAATATTATTTTGTTGTTTATAGTTGTGACATATTATGTTTGGTGCAAGGGTCTTTTATTATTTAGTGGAAGCAAACCTGTGCGCGGCATAATTACCGTTTCACCCAAGAAATTTTTTAAATTGAAAGTTCACCATTGACCCCTTTACGTTAAAAGTACAGTGCAGATTACTACGGGTAAGTTCATTTTTTGCACAAACTGAAATAATTGAAAAAATTAACAAAATGAGAAAATATATAAATAAATAATGTTACCAAGAAGAGTTAATTGCCTGCTTTTCGACAAAACAAAAATGCATTGTTAACGACATATGTTTATACAGCTAGGATCCAGCCAACAGTCAGCTGTTTTGTTTAGTGAGAAACCTTTGCAAGCAAAATAAACTAAAAAAATAACTAGAAAGTCTACAGTAGTGACATCTGTGAACGTTGTGAGGAAGAAAGGCAGAGGTAAATCACGCTGTTAGTAACAAGTACTGATAACTGGGCGATTTAGGTTTCAGAAACTCGCGAAAGTTATCTGTGCTGTTAAAATTGAAAGTCCGTGTAGCTAACTCTATGGTAACTGCGATGTACCAGAAACCGAGCATAAGACCTAAAAATCTTAAGAAAGGAGAACAAGATAGAATTTGGAATCTTCAGGAAAGATACACATACGGATAATTACATCAAGCAAGAGGGGTACAATCCGAGAACACACAAACATGCCATTCTAAACAGCCTCACATTCAGACTAGTAAATATTCCCATGAACAAAATTGAGTATGAGATGGAATATCTAAAGATAATGAATACAGCACGCACAAATGGGTTCAATCCGGAGTTAGTTAACAGGAAAATAAGTAAATTTGCAAAACAGAAGTTAATAAAACAACATTGCACTTTGAAGAACATACAAGATGAAAAAGTTTTCAAGAAGTTCACATACCACCCAAAATTACATGATAAATTCAGCAAAATATTCAAAGACATTAATATCAGATTGGCACCCAGCAACAAATGTAACATCAAAACCTTGCTGCAATCAGAACAAAGAGACAAGATTCCCCCCAATAAAAATTCGGGTATATATATAGGCCGAAATGTAAAGACTGTGACAAATGCTACATTGGAAAAACAAAAAGGAATTTGAAGGTTAGGCACACAGAACACATAAGGAACATCAAATGCAAACAAACAGATTAATCATCAGTTGCTCATCACTATTGGTCCACAGACCATGAGTTCGAGGAGGACATTGAACTACTAAAAACAGTAAATAAACCAATAGATTTGACTATATGGGAGAGAATCTTTATCCAGAAAAATAAATGCAATCTAGTAAATTTCGACATCCCGAAGGACAATGACCTCATCTCCAGGCTGATTCGACCTACAACGGCACCTAGCGAACAACCAGCGAACCCGGCAGTGGACCTCATTTGAGGATACAAGCAAGATGCTTGTGAAATGTGAAACGCGTCATGTGTAAGTACATGTGAATTAGTGAAGTTGAGTGCTCCATAGCAATCTTTTTTGTAATATTTGATTACTTCACTGTGATTCCCGCATATAATAGTGTTAATTAGGGTTTCTTCATGTTGGAGGCAAATAAACACATTTTTCATTTTGGCAATACTTACTCACTCAATGGCAATAGACAATTCCTAAACAAGCTGAAGGAATATTATCTGTTTTATGGAACCTGAAGGTTCATTGCCGCGCTCACTTGTGCCTGCCATTGAACCCTTTTCTGTGCTAACTCCATCCAGTCATCCCTCATAAATCCTACTTCCTTTAAATCTGCCCTAACATTGTCCTCCCACCTACGTCTAGGTCTTCCACGTGGTCTCTTCCCTTCAGGTCTCCCAGTCATTACTTTTGAGATATGTCCAGCACATTTCATCCTCCGTGATTTAATTTCCCTTACTATATCTGGTGATGAGTACAGGTCATTGCAATAACAGTTTTATTTTTTAAAGTATTTCGGAAACACGTAGTTACCAGAAGTAAACAAGCATTTTAAGTTAATGTAACATGGTGCATAATGTACGTCACGAATATATTGCACTTGCTTTTAGTACTAGCATCAGCCTTCAACATCTTAAAAGGATACGTTAACTGAAACACATCTGCAACTCGTACCTTGTTATCTTAGCACCGCCTACTAGATCACCTGTATCAGAAGATCAAGTTTTTTGTACAATATTCTGTGGTCATAGGCAGACATACAAGAACTGTAAAGCGTCACATACATAAAAACATGCCTTGCATAAAAAATTTTATTGATATGTTGAGTAGCATTAAAAGCATGACAATAACCATAGCATGTATCAGAGCTGAACATCGCACAAACCAAGTTTCTAAACACATTGAAGATATACTGTGTTGGCTTGAATATAAGACAGAGTTTTTTTCCTCAAAATGTGCTTATAAAAACTATACTCGTCTTATTCGTGCAGCCTGCCACTTTCAACAACTCTCCAGCATTGGGAATCCCCATGCGATACGTATGTCTGACCCAAGATCAAAGTCACGTGGAAATTCATCGAACTTGACCGAATTTTATTTTCCCGAATTTTTGCTTCTGTTTATAATGCACCGTTACTTCTCTATTCTCTACGCATAAAGTTTTGTTTTACCACCAGTCATGGCGGACCATGAGGAAAAGAAAGCGTCTTCATTGTCTCAATGCGTAAATAAAGGCGAGAAAAAAGTTATGACATGAACTTCAAAATTCTGTTTTATGTGAAGCAAAATGTACTAATAAGCTATTTATTTATTTTTCATAACTATCCTCCAAAACTTCATGGTCGTCTTATATTCGGGCCAATACGGTATAACGTAAGATATGTGGTGAGTTGGACTTTGCTTTCTGTATAGATACCTGAACTAGTTTGAAAGACCATCGTCGTTCGCATTCATGCGGCTGAACACTCGTGTTGTCCTGCATATCATGTTAATGTGGGCTTCAACACGAGGATGCAGTAAATGTTTAAATAAGAATCGGTAAATAAAAAGATAATAAAAATAAATAGAAAGGTTGTTTGGATAACTAGTGACACATTCTCACACTGCGATTGCTTTTCAGATCTCTGTATGAGAACCAGCTGAGGCGAGACCAGGCCCTTGAAGAAATCAGGATTTTAGAAGCGAGATTAACTGAAGTAAAAGAAACCTACAAAACCAGACAAGTATTTCATCACCAGCTCTCGGAATCTCTGAGCAATCTGAGGCGTCAGAGAGAGTCCGTTAAAGTAGAACGCAATGAGCTATCAAAGCAGATAGGTGAGTCAGAGTTCTTTGTACTAATTAAACAAATACTTTAAAACACCAGACAATACACTATGTTAATTAAATGAGATGGTTGAGATTTGAACACTTTAAGCTGGGACCCCACTTCTTAACATTTAGCACCAACATGCTGCAGTTTACATATGTTAAATGTTTATCATCAACTTGTTGAAGTATACAAGTCAAGTGGTTTGTCTGTCTCCACTACAGTGTTATAGGTTGACATGGGTTGGTGCAGTTACGAAAAGAAATTAATGAATAATAAATAGCATTCAAAAAGAAAACGCCTCTGTAGAGGGCAGCCAACATTGCAAAATGAGAGTAATTTTATATACTCGTTATTATCGTCTTGTTAACTGTCTACGACTTACTTCAATACTAATTTTGTACATATGTCTTGATCATTTCATTAGAAGTTCCAGAGTTGTTTTCTTTGACCATTCCATCGCGAATCAACAAAAAAAAATAACAAAATGGATGCCGGCAATGTTGAGGAAGCTATTAAAAGGAAAATTTTGGAAGCGGTGAATATCATTGATAACCAAGATAATTTGAATAGGTACGATGGAGACCTTGGAGAAGTTTGGTTGAATATGATTAAGAATTTTAAAAACTGTAAACGGTCTGTATCTTTTCCATCCCCTCCTGACGTTTCTAATTTGGACACCCCTTATAACATCCCGGATGAGTGGATTAGAAGGTTCGGAAGAACTTCAAGTTTTCACGTCGTTTTTCCGGATATTCCAGAAGGCGGTGTATCCGACGTTTCGACTTTGTAAACACGTCATATCCATGGAAACTCTTTGAGTTTGTTTATTTATCAGTTGAATCTTTCTTCTTGCTGTACCTGATGAAGGCCAAATGGTTTGTGCCGAAACGTTGTATTATTAATAATAAAAAGTATCCATTGTGAATTTAATTCTGTTTTGTTTCATTATACATACAATGGAAAAAGGACTTTCTTCTATTTTATGTTTGAGGAAGCTGTCGATTTCTCTTCGTTTAGACGGAAATTCCCGAAACAAAGCTGATATCAACCAACTAGTCAATTGACTTGATATGTTGTCCATTTTCTCCGGAAAACAAATTAACATCTGAGAATGTTAAGTGCAACACGCTGGGTTTGCATGTCATGTCAATTGAAATGCAAAATTGCAATATACATGTCAATATCAACTTGTTAATATTGACATGTTGGTGTTAAATGTTTATCATTGGAGACGCAGCTTTAGACTCCACTTCTGCAGTTTCATGGGCTTTGCCCACATTTTCAATAGCTAGTCAACTGTCAAATCCTTACTTGGAGAATACTGATGTGCTCTCTGGTGTAGTTTTTATGAATTTCTTGATCAAGTTTTCCTCTTGCGGTATTTCAAAATTCTTGAAGATAGGTTAACGGATACAGTACCCTATTCAAATATTATGATAATACTTTAGTAAGCTATTCATTAGCAGTATTGTAAATAAATACCGTGTGGGTTTAACAAAATACTGAGAGGTATTTATCATTAACGTGTGTTTACTTATCATGAGTTATCTGAAGATTTTACATTTTCTCTGTGAATTGCAGGTATTTGGATTCATTTTTGGAAAATTTAAACACTTGGACAGACAGCATTATTATTGCTATAGTACAGCCAGGAACACAATGCTTTTTAGGCATTTACTCTATTTGTGTATAAAAAGACATTTTTCATCCAGCTTAGTGACTGTTATATTCGGTCTCCTATGATGATGTGTATATGACATCGTAACGTGGCTTTCTTGTAGTATAGGAGTGATTTGCCATTTAAAAAGCGTGTGACCGTTAATTAGTGCTTACTCTGCTATGGGTCAACCAATTTGCTTCTTATGTTATAAATGTACCAAGTTTTCCGAAAATCCAATAAAGCGTATTCAAGGACACATGGACAGACAATTTCCTGTCCACTACACAATCTCATAAACTGCCATTCTGGCTTTTAATAACAAATAAATGTTAATTTCAAAGAGAATTTAATGCCCTTGTTTTATAAGGACATTGCTGTACAGCTGCTGATCTGGTGTCGTGTTGTTTCAGACAAGCTTGAGAATGAAGTGACGACAATGAGGAGGACATCGCACAACACATTCTCTGTGTTCGGGGCTTGGGTGCCAGAGTTGACTGAGAAGATCAACAAAGCATACAGTGAAAGGAAATTTACCAAAAAACCTCTTGGGCCAGTAGGTAAGTGTGTCCGCATTTTTTAATACTGTTGGAGAAAGCTACAGGTTTTACTAGCATTTTTCTACGTGCCTAGTTAGTCTTTCTATTCAAACTCTCCGCTAAGTCTATTCCCTCTTGGTCAGTTATTGCAGCGGAGTGATACAAGTTATTTCCGCCTATTCTCTGGTCTCCCGCCTCGGCAGGTGTTAGCTTATGATGCCTCGTGATATTAATCGGCGTCATACTAGAGTCAGTTAGCAGCCAGCGTCCACATGAGACAGTCCATGTTGGATCGCTCTCCATATTCGCGCCTTTCAAGACAATAGCCGAAGTGGTTTTTTGCTCTTAATCGCGAATAAATACGCAATACTTCCAGATACAAGTATTGTCGTGTGCAAGTATTTAATCTACACTAAATACAGTAGATTCATCATTATCGGTTTATTAGATTCTTCTTAAAGCTCGTATTAGTGTGATAGCATTGTGCAACCCACACGTTCACAGTAAATCAGCTATACAGTGTTATTCTCAAGATATCATTATTAATTCATCTTAAACGGAATACAGCAATTCTTCCAAGTGTTTTGAGATATTAATCAGTTCTGGCATAATTACAGAACAATTATCGCCACGTGTCCAGCTTTCCCGCCAAAGCTCAGTACTTTGTTTATTGCAAGTGTTTTAATCATATTTCAGTTCATCTCAGTTCATAATTCAGTTATTCAGTGCATTATTTAAACCTATATTGTGTGAAATAAAGTTCCATAGTTATTGTTACATGAATAAGGTTTTGTTTCCAATTGCATCCGTGGCAACCTAGCAACCTCGATAAGTCCACTTAGCTGTACTATTCCTTTTATTATTGTTTTAAAGCAATAATTGGTCCTCCGCTATCAGAGATTCTTTCTAACATCCCTACCCATCATTTCCCTCTACGGCAGGGTCATATGCCGTTCTTGTCCCCAACAAATACTGTTTTTCATCTATTTCAGACATCGTTTCAAACCTAGTAACTTATGATATATTTATTTTTGGAGACATATTTCCTAATTGAAATTAAAAATATCAATCTTACCTGTCTACTTCCTTCTTATTTCTTAATACTGATTTATGATAATTCGTGAGGATCTGAGATCCATTGCATTTGTACCAGTCTGCTTGTTCATCACCCCTTCATTCTGTAAAGTTTATGTTGGTAAACAGAATAATGATTAAAGTTGGCTATGGCTCCCTGCACCACCTGTAACACTACCATTGTCAACAGCTATACTAAAACTCCGCGGACGTGGAACGGTTTTGAGATGAGGTCCTCGTTGGTCGGGATGTTGAAGTTCATCAGTTGGTTCCCCTTCGTGTGAAAGCTTCTTGTGGCCATGGACACATTTTAATAGTTCTTGATCCTTGTCAACTTCATGTCCTGCGTCCGAAAAGAGTGCCGCTATGCTGATTTGTCTGTATTTTGTTATCTATTAATACTCGAGATGAAGATTTCACATACATACTATACTTCACTAATTTCAGAAACTAACCTGAACATGTTTCTAGCCTGCCTCTAGACTCATCCTGAGCTATACTCTATCTGAGGTTGGGACAGCAGCAGCGACACCTGGCGGATGTTTAACCAATCTCTTGATTAAATCATCTTCGGCGGGTATTTAAAAATTCATCAGCTGGTCTTTGTTTTTGTAGATATAAATTTTCTCCCAAACTGTGAATTGTTCAAATCAAATCAAATCTTTATTCACCTTTAAATACAATATATTTGTACAATAGGCTTCGTCAGTTATGTCCATACACAAACTTTTTAAGTTCCGGCTCCAAATGAATTTCATGATCATCTTCCCACACATGAGCGGCTATAGCTGATTTTTCAGTCCATGCATATTTTATGTTTCTTATGTGTTCTTTAGCCCTTACTGTATTTTGATATTTGATGTGTCTTATGTGTTCTTGGTTTTTCCTACATAGGAATATAAGACGTGTGACTGTCTGTACAGACCTTGAGTGACTTCAAAATGATCCACAACTTGTGGAAAAGAATATTATATTTATACGATCAAGCAACAATCTTCACAGCGGAAGAATCCCGCATCTCCATGCCTCCCCCCACCCCACAAAAAAGCCAGATGGGTCAGTCCAATGTGAAATCAAAGATGATTGTTTTTCCAACATTAAAGGCATTTTTTAATTATTATTAAATTAATCGGGGAAAACATTGCGAAGTGTATATTACCCATACATACAGGGTAATTCAAAATGCTCTCCGGGGTTTTATAATGCCACTACATCCAAACTACCAAACATACATTGATGCAAGAAGTACCAAAAGAATCAGCAACTGTGAAAGTTTTGTTTGCCTCATACAGATGTTCAATGTGTCCACCCCGGGTCACGCGGCACACATCAATGCGATATTGCAGTTCTTCCCACACTCGACGTAACATGTCACGATCGATGGTGTTGACGCTGGCTCTGATACGCATCTTCAGATCATTCAAACCATTAGGCAAGGGTGACACAAAGACAGCATCTTTGATATACCCTCACAAAAAGAAGTCGCAGGGGGTGAGATCTGGAGATCGCGGAAGCTACGGCATCAGCCTGTTGTCGCGATCACACCCATGCCCAATCCAGCGTCGTGGCAGATTATTGTTTAGGTATCTCTCTGTTGAGTTCTTTGCAGGCTTGATACGTGGATTTTTGCAAGCTTCGTTGGTACAATTGTCACACACGGTCCACGTCGTCTGGTGTTCTGGGCTGATGTCCAGTTGCTTTCTTCTTGAACAAGCAAGTAGTTTCTTTAAATTGTGCATACCATGCATAATTGTCTTGTCTATTGACGGATCCTTTCTATATTCCCTCCGAAAGAGACGTTGGACAGAGATTACTGACTTCCTAGCGTGGAATTCCAGCACAGAAAATGCTTTCTCACCAGCCGTGAACCCCATTTTCATTTAATGCTACCTGGCGGCCAAAAATTGAAACTACCTTCCATTGTTGTGAGTATAAATGAAATTTCCAGAGTTTCTTTATGTTACTATCCAAGGTTAGAAAAGATATCCTCAATAACCACTCTGCAATGGTTTTTTAAAACCCCGGAGAGCATTTTGAATTACCCTGTATAATGAATAAGAATATTCGTCTTCACCCATTTTTTGTTGATGGTGAGTTGAGAACAGCTGATGATGGTGAGAAGCCTCTCATCGAAACGATCGTCCTTTTGGTAAGTTTTTACTTACAAAACATGTGTGAAGATGAATATTCTCATTGATTATATATATATTAAAGGCATTGTTCACAAACAATTTGTTCCACAGAGTCAAACAAGTGACAATTGAAAAAGAAGTGATATAAACAGTAAAGCTATTGAATCATTATTAAAAATGGTCAACTTATAAACACTAATAGCTCCACTTATCCTCAGCTATGGTAGTTGTGATGCCCTCTCTGTCCCTATTGGTCATTCTGATGGTGTCATTAAAAGCAGGAATTTCAGAATTCCTAACGACGTCTTATTGTGTGTACAGGTGCATTCATCCAGCTGAAGGACGCCTCGTGGGCCCCGGCCGTGGAAGCTTATCTCATGAACCTTCTGTTTTGCTATTGTGTGGACAATTGGAATGACAAGAAAGTTCTTGAAGGGCTTTTTAAGGAACTTCCAAGGAATGTAAAGAGACCTTCCATCATTACAAGTCGCTTCCATGAGAAGGTGAGATTTACTTTAAGCAAAGAGCACGTGTTTTATAATCACCCTTCATATAACTTTTTTGAAAAAAATGTTTCAAATAAAATTTTAGCTCGTACAATTTTGTTTCTACATGATTTTCTGTTCTGGAGGTAGGCTCTTTCTAGACACACACACAGACATGTTTCTGAAAATAGTGTTTTTGGATTCAGGGGACTTAAAATTTGTATTTATGTTAAAAACTTAACTTGGAATTTGGTGGCTCAACACAAAACTTCCTCTGCTTGTGGTATGGGCAGAGGAAGTAAAAATATATTTCTCCTATTTCTCACTAATCAAACCCTGTACGTACACCCTTGCGAGACTCGAAGCCTTTCGCCCACACCACAATATCGATTTTTGAAAGAAGGCAATAGGTAGAGATAGGAATTTTTCGGTGTTTTCAAGCGGTACTTTAAAATGTGAAATTCGGTGGGTTCAATTGATCTTCCGGCAGTGCGGTATTACGAAGCTCGTAAAAAGAAGAAGGCATACAATAACCAAAGGGAATATAGTAAAAGTAGTAACCCAGAAAGAGCCACCAAACGGGACAGGTTAAAACGACAACAAAGATTTGATTATCAGAAGACGCAATATTTGTATTACAACCAAAGAAGGAAAGCAGTAAGAAATGTTTTGAATGATAACCGCAATGTCTGTCGTGTTGATGTTAATAAAATTCATCACCACTTTTCCTCGCTGTTTTCTATACCAAATGAAAGCGAACGAGATGTATATCCATCCAATGTTTCTGACGCTGCTCGAGTCAGTTTGGATGAAACAGAAGATATACTAATTAGCAAGCAAGAGATATCTACAGCAGTCAGAAGAATTGCAGTCGACACAGCATCTGGTCCTGACCATGTTCTTTTGAGAGCTGTAAAAGATGACACTTGCTATGAGATCATAGCACTAATTGCTACAACAATGGCAGCCCGCAATCTTGTTCCGGAATGTTTAAGAAGAGCAAGAACAATACTAATCTTCAAAGGTGGTGATAAGACAGACCTGGCCAATTGGAGACCTATTACCATCTGCTCGATTGTGAGAAGAATCATCGAGCGTGTGCTTGATAGAAGACTTCAAATGTATGTATCGTTTTGTGAACATCAGCGAGGGTTTACTAACTCCCCCGGCACACATATTAACACGTCTATTTTGGAATCTCTTCTCACGTCAGCTAAGAAACTTAAAACAAACCTTGCCTTGATCTTCTTAGACATTAGCAAGGCATTTGATAATATTGGACATGGCCATATTGAGAAAAGTCTCTCATCACTTAATATACCATCTAAATTATCAAAACTTATAGTTTCTTTGCAAATAAATAACATTACGCAGATATGGACTAACAATCAAAAGACCAAGCCCATTTCAATAAGAAGAGGAGTGTTACAAGGATCGCCTCTGTCACCTACTTTGTACAATCTAGTGACAGACCATATCCTACATGAACTGTCTTCCAATGAATGAATGATTTTGGTTATTCCATACTGCCAGGTCTCCCTAATATAACTGTCATGGGATTTGCAGATGATACTTTAATAGTAGGCAATAATGAAGAATCTGCCAAGAAACTTGCCGATATAGCCATTCAAAGGTTTCTTGAAATAGGCTTGGCTATTAATATGCATAAATCAAAATCTATTTCAATTACTAAAGGCACTATAAAGTATGATGATTTCGTTCTAGACTCTGGACAAGTCATTCCTTCAATTGCACCTGATGAGACTATCCGCTATTTGGGTGTCAACTATCATCATGCAACGGTTTTTGACCCAAAAGCAGCGATGAACGATCTTAAAAATAAATTTGATGCCTTAGCTTCCTCCTCTTTATTACAACCATACCAGAAATTTTACATCTTGAGTTCTTTTATATGTCCATCATTGATTTATAAATTTCAGACTTCACCATTAAATAGAATACCAGTCAAATTTCTTTCTGACGCTGACGTATTAATTCGAACAACATGTAAAGAGATACTTTAACTCCCAACCGACACCCCTGATAGTATGATGTACTCAGCCAAGAGTTATAAGGGATTAGGACTCTTTAAAGCATCGTGGGAGGCATATTTACAATTCATTAATTCCTGCCAAAGTCTCATGAATTCTAACAACATCCACATAATCCACACAAGAGACTTGAATGATGAAGTTGACAGAAGTCTCGAAAAACTTAATCTGCCATCAGATGGAAGGCCTGTCTGGCCTAAAGTTCCTTCCATACGGACGCAACTTCGAAATAAGGAATTTGAAACTTGGTCGTTCTTTGCCCCAGAAAGGAAAGGGTGCAGAAAGGAAAGGGTGTCATCCTTTTTAAAGAATATACGCCATGTAATAAATGGCTTAGTAAGCCCAAAGGATTGACGAGTAGTGAGTGGAAGGATGCAATTAAGATGACAGCGAATGTATGTCCAGTTCGTGCTCTACCAGGCAGGTCCCAAGACTGTCACCATTGCCGTCGTTGCGGCAGTGAGAAAGAAACTCTTGCTCACGTCTTGGGTGCTTGTCCTTATGGAGAAGTGTTGAGGAACAGTCGCCATCACAAGATCCGAACATTAATTGCAAATGCTCTGCGGGAAAATCATCATCAAGTAGCTGAAGAGGTCTACGGCGTTTCTGAAGGTGGCTCTTCTAGAAGAATTGACATCATCGCCATTCCACCAGGCTCAACCAGTGGATATGTAATCGATCCTACAGTCAGGTTTGAAACAAGTAGCACCCAACCTGCAGAAGTTCATGCTGAAAAATGTCGTATCTACGAACCCACCATCGCATACTACAAAGAAAAATACTCCCTTTCTTCTATTACCATCTTTGGCCTGATGGTGGGTGCAAGAGGGACAATTCCTTCATTCTTTGTAGATTTCTGCAGATTCTTCCGTCTGAACAGCATTTTAATAAAAGAAGTGTCTCTGACAGCCCTGAAAGGTTCCCTCTCTATACTCAGGAATCACTTATATTCCTAAATTGTATATATTTGTCTTCAATGTTCTTTTTTTCTTGTTTCATAAGTTTACTTGATATATGTGAGTTTTTCTTAATGTTTATTGTAAATGCTTGTAAACACTTCTTTGTGGTGCAAATTATTTTCTTTTATATTACGCTTTGTCTTAGGGCAACCCTTAACTAAGGGAAGCTGAATGTAAATAAACATTAATATATATATATATAATTAAATAAAACTGACGAAAAAGAAAACAGAAATCAGTACTTTACACTTCATATGACTTTCAGTGTTGAATTTCGCGCGATTTTTCTATTCTTCATAACTGCACTTTCAGTTACCATCAGTTCAAAATTGCCTTTATTCACATTCCCATACGTTACGGCATTTTTTTACTTCTGAACAGCTCATAATACATGCATATTCTGTAATATCGCTATCAAAAATGCCCAAAATATGCAAACCATCACTTGCTTAAGCATTTTTACGATGCTTCGATTAAAATCAATACGTTTTCGATGTTAAATCGATTAATATATCGATAGTGCTGGAGATTCGAGATAATCGATAGATGGTGGTGCTTGGAGGAGGGGAACCAGCTACGATGGATCAACCGGCTATATTGTGCTCAATTTTACAATAACTGCCTAAAAACACTTGTGCGCGATTTTAAGCCGCAGGAAAAAATTGCGGCTTATATTAAGATAAATACGGTACTTTAGCATTCAGCAAGTTTTCAATAATTTTCGTTTTCGGTCTCTTTCTCGGAAAAAAGTAAAAATTTGTGCCAAAATCGCATTTTAAAGTAAAAATTCGCGCCAAAATCGCATTTTCATGCAAAATTCGCACTTTCATGCGAAATTCGCATCAATTCGCGAGTTCAAAAAGCATTTTTCAGGGTACTGTTGTGTGTGTTGAAGCTAGTTATCATTCCTAATACAGTTCTAAATAAAAATCGTTAAATTCGCGATCGGGAAAAATTCCTATCCCTAGCAATAGGGAGTCAGTAATCAAGGGAAATTTCAAGATGAGAAATTCTGTATTTACATTGTGTAAGGACCACCCAAACAGTGGCACAGACAAATATGAGTTGTAAAGGGCATCGTGGCAGCCACAGTACTAACTCCCAAACGATTGGGTGAAATATCTACACAAATAAAGCAGCTAATGGTGTAATGGTTCAAGTTCTCACATTACAATGAAAATAAACACGTACCTCATCACAAGAGATGTTGGAAATATCCTCCTCTTGCATCCACACAACACTGGAACCATTTTAAGAAATTTTCTTTCACGCGCATAAGTTCAGCTTCCGAGATGGTTAATTTATTTTCTCAGATTGTATTAAGTTCTTCTAATGTTTGTGGGTTTGATCTATACACTTTATTTTTCAAGTTTAAGTTTGGCTGAAATATATACATAAACTGAAAGAGAAATGAACTCTATCCCGGAAGCTGAACGTTTGCGGTGAAAGAAAATTTCCTGAAAGGTATCAGTGTTGTGTGGATGCAAGAGGAGTACATTTCCAACGTCTCCTGTGATTGGGCATGTGATTATTTTCATTGTAATTGTGAGAATGTGAATCCTTACACCGTTAGCAGTTTTATTTGCGTAGATATTTCACCCGATCACTCGAGAGTATGATGCAGAAACCCACACGACTGGCCAACTCGTATGTGAAACGCACTGTATGTACTCCTAAGTGTCATCCCTCTCGTACCTCAGTCACTTTCTTTGTTAATGTGCTGTACACGTCAAGCTAAAGAATAACTTGTAATTTACTTTCCTACCACTAGAATGCATTTTGTTTAATTTGTTTAGACACCAATATGATTTGTTTGCAATGTATTTTTACATCTGTTGTTGTTGTTATGAATATACAGTACATGCCGCTTATTGTGATCACTTCGGGACGTAGCTCTGATAATATTAACCAATTGGTAACAATAGCCAAAAGAATAAATATTTGTCATTCTGTTTTATGCTTTACTATCTTATATAAATAACCTTCTAAACTACAAAACAGAATGACAAATATTTATTCATAAAATAATATGTAACTGTGAATCATTGAACAATTCATAGGCTAATACAGTAATAGACTGAAAGCAACTATTTTTGCAATCATTAAAAAGTTTTTAATTTTTCTTTTTTCTGTTTGAAGACCATAAACCAATATTTCATACTCAGTTAAGAGTTACGAGTCTTTTTAGAAGTTTACTGGATTGTGGTGAACACCACGTAGTAAAATATCTAACGCCTGTCTGTTCAAGTATTTTCATTTTATACTAGCCATCACTGGATGTCAACACTGTTATCTTCATAAATCAAATACTGGGTGAAACGTGTTTTATAGCTTAAAAGAGAAAGTTAGGTAATCCCACCCCCTCGAACTAGTCATCCTGTGAGCTGGGAATAGAATTGCCACCTCCAGTACAACACAATACATTTGAATTAGAAACGAAACCCTTACAAACGAAATTCTGAATGGCGTACAGTACTTGGGAAGGAAAATGTGATAACATAAACCGAATCTTTGATCAGAATAAACAGCATTTTTTCAATGTATCGGTATTAATCAGTACGGGACATCATAAAAGTGATAACTAGAGCCCGGATTTCCATGCAAATGCGTGTTTTTATATACTTTGGTTACACTTCTCAAACTTTGCAGTTACTCATTACATGACTTATGGATTCCAAATAACCATATTTTTTCCGTGCATGTTTGCATATTTCGGTCTTTTTATGGCAAAATTCATGCATAATGCATGTTTTGGATATTTTGGGTTTAATATAGCATATTCAGACGTTTTTAATGCATATAAACCCTCATTTTCTGGTTTTAGTGCATAATATCAAGGTACCATGCATAATTGTGCATATTATGAATGTGCCTAAAAATCTCGGCTTTTCAAAGAAACGTAAAAAATGTTGTATTGTATTACCATTGTTATTTGATTGACTTTGCAACAGAGTCTGCCACCTGCATCAATTTGAGAGTGCAAACTACTGTTTACTCTAATTACAGAAGAAAATGCCGACCCCCACCACCTTCCATTGAAAGAAAACTGCTAAACAGAATGTTCACTGCTTAAATATTCAGTCACTAGCCATTGTTGAAGACGTTGGATTATCTTTAGAATCGTGTTGTGGAGAAATGGATGTGACACTTAGGGAAAACCTGAAGAAGGTACTTAGTTCAAATCCTGATCTTAAACTTCTGAAAACAGTAAAAGACGTATTATGTGGAAAAAATGTAAAATACATGGAATTCAATCTCACCCTTTCTTCCCTTAAGTATGCACCTGGTACTCCTTGTGAAGTAGAAAGATCCTTTTCTGCAGTCAAGAATGTCCTAACTGCTAAACACACGAGTTTAGGTGAGGAGAATTTGGAAAAACTCGTTGTATATTGTTTTAAGAGAAATTGAAATATATTGCAGTACAGTGCGGATTTTTCATAGTGCATGTTTCGCCCTTCATTGTGCATATTTGGAGATACGATAGTGCATGAATGCATGCATGTTTTTAAGTTTGATAGTGCATGAAAATCCGGGCTTTAGTGATAACATTATCTGTGATTACATTAAGTGGCGTTCACTGTATTTGCTAAAAGTATTATTAAATCTGATTAATTATTTGTAATATTGTAATTTTGTCAATACAGAACATGGCCTAAAAGAAGAAGAATTAACTGTAAATCATTATCAAGGTTTTAGACTTGGGACATATTTCTGTAGACAGGATCACAAGAGCGGTGGGGTTGCCATTTATGTAGATGACAATATGAAATTTAAAGAAATAAACTGCAAACCTTTTTCAAATGAAATGACATGTGAATTTGCTGCAATAGAGTTAGAGGAGGGAAAAAAAAATGTTATTTTAATTGGAGTTTATAGACCACCAGGAGGAAACAAAAATATTTTTTTGAAAAATATAGAAAGCTTACTGAACTCAATACAGGAAAACAAAGTAAAAATTTTAGTTGGAGATTTCAACATAGACATACTGAAAAATAGTGAGTTAAAGTTATCATTTATAGAAATCCTGGATAGACAAAATATGTTGATAACTATAAAAGAACCCACTAGAGTCACAAAGCAATCCAGAACTTGTATAGATAATATTTGCACAGACATATCAGAAACATTATGGTCAACATCAATCGTTAAAACAGGAATAGGGGATCATTTTGGTCAAATTATGAAAATTAACAGTCCTTCTGCAGACAAGGGAAAGCAAAATTCGAGAATTATTGAATATAGAAGGCAAACAAATGAAGAAGGTTTAAGTAAACTGAAAGAGTTTTTAAAACAAGTGGATTGGAAAATAATATATGATACATGTGATTTAAATGAAAAATATGACAAATTTAATAAAATAATGAAACTTGGACTAGAAACCACTATGCCAATAAAAAAAGTTGTAATAAATAAGGGTAATAAAACAAAATGAAGCAATTTGTATACAGTAGAGCATGTCAATAAGTTAAAATCAATCAGAAATAAAAACACTTGTTGCTCCACTTACATAATATTAGGCAGGACCGGTTTCAAGGAAGATCAGCTTCCTTATCCTCAGCTGGATGTAGACTGGTGTGTTGCTGGGAGATCCAAGTCTGTAGTTGGCGCTGTGCTGCCATCTGTCTTCCCCAGGATCAGACTAAAAATCTCGTCGGCCAATGGTATATCAAAATTCATTGCCCTGTCTTTATTTTTTAAAATGAAAATCTTCTCCCATGTCATTAATTCTAAAGGTCTTTTAACATGTTTTAACAATTTTATGTTGTTATTAATGTGATGGTCACATGTATATGCATGAAAAGCTATGGCCGATTTTTCCGTGTGCATCAATCTGACGTTGTTCAAATGTTCTTTCATTCTAGCTTCAAGGTTTCTTCTGGTTTGTCCGATATATATACTGTGGCAATCTATACAGTCAACTTGGTAAATGCCTGATAATTTGAGTTTGGGAACACTATTTCTTAATGGGTGGTTAAGTAGGTTCCTAAGGTTGAATTTATTTTGTGGAGCCAGTTTTATATTCACGTCCTTGAATACTTTCTCAAACCTGTAAAATACTTTCGGGTGGAAGGTGAATTTCCTATATATCGGCTTCTCATTATCATTGTTTGCTAAGGTGCAATTGTCTCTGATCATTTTTCTTTTTCTATGTTTAGAAATCATCTTATCGATGAATTCCATATTGAAGCCATTCTGCACAGCGACCTTCTTTATATGTATATATTCTTTCCTATATTCCACTTCTGATAATGGAATATATATCAGTCTGTGTATTAAGCTGTGAAATATAGCGAACTGGTGTGATCTTGGGTTGTAAACATTATATTTAATGTAGTTGTCAACGTGCGTGTCTTTCCTGTAAATTCCGAAATCCAATCTCCCCTCGTTCCTCATAATCTTCAGATCCAGAAATGGTAAGCTATTGTTTTGTTCTGTTTCCATCGTGAATTGGATGGCCTGGTCTTGTAAATTCAACAATTTTATTGAGTCATTCAAGAATTTCCGTGGGACAATCGCAAAAATGTCGTCCACGTATCTGTACCAATATTTAAAAATGTGTGGAAATGCTCTGGTAACCAATACTTCAAGGTGGCTCATATATAAATCCGCTAACATAGGCGATAATGGATTCCCCATAGCTAATCCTGTGGCCTGTTTGTAATAGTTATTATTGAAACAAAAGCTGTTTTGGCTAATACATAGGCCTATCAATAAATTATAACCTTCCATTTGCTCTTTGGTGAATTGGTTGAGTACAAACCATTTATTCAGTAAATCTGGTAGTTTTTCAGTCGGAATGCTCGTAAATAAAGCGCAAACATCAAATGAAACTAACATTTCATCTGTCCCAATAGAAATGTTTTTGATTTTATCAATTAATTCATACGAGTTACTTATGCTCAGCGATTCAAATTTCGACAATCGGTCAAATTTGTGAGTCAACCATTTAGCCAGTAAATAAGTAGGGGCATCAATGTTATTTATTATAGGTCTCATACTATCGTCTTTCTTGTGAATTTTAGGCAAACAATAAAGTTTAGGTAGCTGGGGGTTGCTCACTATAATTGAATGACAAACCAGTTTACTACCTGAAAGCAGATAAAGGCAATAAAATCGTTATTATGAATCAAGAGGATTATATACGTAGGACGGAAACTATGCTTCAAAAACCGGAATACGAGAAACTCACGAAAAGTCCGTTGAATACTTTCATAGCCCAAACTAAGAAAGCAATTAAAGACTCTCCTCTGATTTCAAAGACAGAAGAAAGGCAGCTTATAGTGAGCAACCCCCAGCTACCTAAACTTTATTGTTTGCCTAAAATTCACAAGAAAGACGATAGTATGAGACCTATAATAAATAACATTGATGCCCCTACTTATTTACTGGCTAAATGGTTGACTCACAAATTTGACCGATTGTCGAAATTTGAATCGCTGAGCATAAGTAACTCGTATGAATTAATTGATAAAATCAAAAACATTTCTATTGGGACAGATGAAATGTTAGTTTCATTTGATGTTTGCGCTTTATTTACGAGCATTCCGACTGAAAAACTACCAGATTTACTGAATAAATGGTTTGTACTCAACCAATTCACCAAAGAGCAAATGGAAGGTTATAATTTATTGATAGGCCTATGTATTAGCCAAAACAGCTTTTGTTTCAATAATAACTATTACAAACAGGCCACAGGATTAGCTATGGGGAATCCATTATCGCCTATGTTAGCGGATTTATATATGAGCCACCTTGAAGTATTGGTTACCAGAGCATTTCCACACATTTTTAAATATTGGTACAGATACGTGGACGACATTTTTGCGATTGTCCCACGGAAATTCTTGAATGACTCAATAAAATTGTTGAATTTACAAGACCAGGCCATCCAATTCACGATGGAAACAGAACAAAACAATAGCTTACCATTTCTGGATCTGAAGATTATGAGGAACGAGGGGAGATTGGATTTCGGAATTTACAGGAAAGACACGCACGTTGACAACTACATTAAATATAATGTTTACAACCCAAGATCACACCAGTTCGCTATATTTCACAGCTTAATACACAGACTGATATATATTCCATTATCAGAAGTGGAATATAGGAAAGAATATATACATATAAAGAAGGTCGCTGTGCAGAATGGCTTCAATATGGAATTCATCGATAAGATGATTTCTAAACATAGAAAAAGAAAAATGATCAGAGACAATTGCACCTTAGCAAACAATGATAATGAGAAGCCGATATATAGGAAATTCACCTTCCACCCGAAAGTATTTTACAGGTTTGAGAAAGTATTCAAGGACGTGAATATAAAACTGGCTCCACAAAATAAATTCAACCTTAGGAACCTACTTAACCACCCATTAAGAAATAGTGTTCCCAAACTCAAATTATCAGGCATTTACCAAGTTGACTGTAAAGATTGCCACAGTATATATATCGGACAAACCAGAAGAAACCTTGAAGCTAGAATGAAAGAACATTTGAACAACGTCAGATTGATGCACACGGAAAAATCGGCCATAGCTTTTCATGCATATACATGTGACCATCACATTAATAACAACATAAAATTGTTAAAACATGTTAAAAGACCTTTAGAATTAATGACATGGGAGAAGATTTTCATTTTAAAAAATAAAGACAGGGCAATGAATTTTGATATACCATTGGCCGACGAGATTTTTAGTCTGATCCTGGGGAAGACAGATGGCAGCACAGCGCCAACTACAGACTTGGATCTCCCAGCAACACACCAGTCTACATCCAGCTGAGGATAAGGAAGCTGATCTTCCTTGAAACCGGTCCTGCCTAATATTATGTAAGTGGAGCAACAAGTGTTTTTATTTCTGATTGATTTTAACTTAAATAAGGGTAAATCTAAAAAGGTGCAGGAAAAATGGCTCACAAAAGGGATAAAAACATCTTGTGAAACAATGAGGTTCTTGAACTCCATAAAGAACCCTAATATGAGCGAAAGGCTACTTGAATATATAAAGAATTATAGCATAATACTAAATTGTGTGATAGAGACAGCAAAAATGAACTTTAACAAAGAATTAATATTAAACGCTGAAAACAAAATAAAAGTAGTATGGAATATTGTAAATAAAATAAAAAATGAAAGTAAAAACAACGTAACCCACAACTTAAAAATCAAAACAAACGGTAAGGAAGTAAGTTCTCCAAACGAAATATGCAATATATTTAATAATTATTATGTAAATTTAGGAAAATTGACATCAAAACAAAATAATATCACTATAAGTCAAGATACAAACTTAATTTCACAACAAAAACAACTAAACTCTATGGCGATTCTTGAAGTATCACAACAACATATTATTAAGAGCATAAACAGGTTAAAACTTAAAAAGTCCAGTGGTTTAGATGAGATATCAAATGAAATGGCTAAGTATATAAAATAAGTGAAGTGCTAACAAACATTACAAATACGTCACTGATGCAAGGAATATTTCCAGATATACTAAAGAAAGTAATCACCATTCCCTTATATAAACAAAAGGGTAGTAAGCTTGAAGTTGAAAATTACAGACCAATTACTTTATGTTCTACATTTTCAAAAATAATTGAAGACGTGTTCCTGGAGCAACTGCAAAATTTCTGTACAAAGTTCAGCATCATTTCAAAATGGCAATATGGTTTCCAAAGCAAAAAATCAACAATAGATGCAATAGAAAATGTAAACAATATAATAATAAATGCCATAAATAATCATGAAGTGATAATCGGGATCTTC